>JAXDDX010000067.1:0-600000 GCA_034670405.1 Hoplostethus atlanticus
TTTTTTTACATTAGTTTTCACCCTTTAGGCTGCAATGCAGCATATCTACGGAAAGGATCGCTACAGAGATAGACCTTTTTTTAACCAGAAACCAGAGGTCGCAGGTTCGAACCTCAGCGTTACCTCCAGCTTGGTCAGGCGTCCTTACAGACACAATTGGCCGTGTCTGTGGCTGGGAAGCCGGAGGGGGGGGATAACGTGTTCCTCCGCACGCGATACACCCTCCCGGTGAAACTCCTCGCTGTCAGGTGAAAAGAAGCGGCTGGTGACGCCACTGTCACGGTCCCTGCCGTGCCCCCTGTGTTTCCCTATGTGTCTCTACCTGTTTGTCCCTGTCTGTGTGTGTTCGTGTGGTGGGCGTGGCTTCCCATCCTCCTCCCGTTTCCTGGCTACACATCTGAACCCCATCAACTCATCAGACCTCCTGTATATCTTCTCCGGTTTTCCAGTCATTCATCGCCAGATCGTTGATTCAGCCAGTGTGGTACTTCTCGTTCACGGCCACTTGAATTTGGATTCAAGACTACCTGTTGTTTGCTTTCGTTAACCCTGCTCTCCCTCTGCCTAAGATCATTACCTTCTCCAGCCATTCCGCGCATCCCCTGTCTACCTGCCTGCTAACCTGACTACCTGTTCATCCACCACCTGCCTTCCCTGCCTGCCATGTCTCCTGCCTGTCTCCCTGCTTCGTCCTGCATCCACTCTACCCTCCGGTCTCCCCATTAATAAACTATCTTTGTTCATTCTACCTCTGAGTCCGAGTTTGCGTTTGGGTCCGACCAGTCCACCGTTACAGAACGATCTGGCCAACATGGACCCAGCGAGCTCGGGCTCGGAGGTGACCTCGCTCCGGAGAGCGATCGCCAGCCAGGGCGAATTTCTGGGCCAACACGATCAGGCACTCAGGAACCTCGCCGACAACAACCAGGCCATAATCGCCCATATAGCCCAGCTTACCGAGCAGGTATCTGTGCTATCCTCTCGCCTTACCCCATCAGTTTCCGCAGCTCAACACAACCAGCCCGTTCCGGTTTCCTCCCCGGCGCCTCCTCCGACCAGGGACTCCTACGCCCCAGATCCGGAACATTTCTCCGGGGACGCGGACAAGTGCCGCGGGTTTTTACTGCAATGCTCCCTGATTTTCCTCCAGCGGCTGCAAACCTAGCCACTGTCCCCTCAGACCAGTCCAAGGTACGGTACATCATCGGTCTGTTACGAGGAAGGGCGCTGGCATGGGTCGAGGCGGTTCACTCGCACCAGCCAGTTGAGGGATTTCTTTTCGATGGTTTTATAGCTGCCTTTAAGGATGTGTTCGACCACCCGGTTCACTGGGGAGATGCGGCGAGACGCCTGACGAATCTCCGTCATAGGGAAAACTTCCCAAATGTCAGTCGTTTTCCTATGCTTAGACAACCCAAATGGACAAGAGCGACCCCAACGTCAATGGGGCCGTTTTCGGGGCCGCTTTTCGTCCGTTCCGGTTGTCCGATTGGGTACGTTCGGGAACCCTTTTCCAAAAGTACGCGACGTACCTTTTTCGGCGTCCCTTTCGGAACCCTCGGCCGCGCCAGGCAGGGCGACTCCCAGTAGGGGGAGAGCCCATATCGTTAATGTCGGGGGAGGGTATTTGTTCAATTTGGTCAATTTGGCCAGATTTGCTCCTCCGGCCCTGCCTGTCCACACGGGGGGCTTTCGTACATTTCAGAACCCCCGGTCCGATCGCGTCCAAACCGGAAGCCTTCGTACTTTTGGGGACCCTTCGCCCCAAACGGGTTTCTAAGCATCCCGGTCGGATTGCTTTGGTCCGATCGCGTCCAAACGGGAAGCCTTCGTACTTTTGGGGACCCTTCGCCCCAAACGGGTTTCTAAGCGTCCCGGTCGGATTGCTTTGGTCCGATCGCGTCCACATGGGAAGCCTTCGTACTTTTGGGGACCCTTCGCCCCAAACGGGTTTCTAAGCGTCCCGGTCGGATTGCTTTGGTCCGATCGCGTCCACACGGGAAGCCTTCTGGCTTTTGGGAACCCTTCGCCCCAAACGGGTTTCTAAGCGTCCCGGTCGGATTGCTTTGGTCCGATCACGTCCACACGGGAAGCCTTCTGGCTTTTGGGAACCCTTCGGCCCCAAACGGGTCTCTCTGCGTCCTGGTCGAATTCCAAATGTTGAAGAAAAAGGCTTCCCAAATGTCAGTGGAAGGCTTCCCAAATGTCAGTTGAAGAAAAAGGCTTCCCAAATGTCAGTGGAAGGCTTCCCAAATGTCAGTGGAAGGCTTCCTAAATGTCACCGAAAGGGTCACTGACATTTGGGAACCCTTTGTACATTTGGGAAGCTCTGACAGAAGGCTTCCCAAATGTACAAAGGCTTCCCAAATGTCAGTGGAAGGCTTCCTAAATGTCAGTAGAAGGCTTCCCAAATGTCAGTGGAAGGCTTCCTAAATGTCAGTTGAAGAAAAAGGCTTCCCAAATGTCAGTGGAAGGCTTCCCAAATGTCAGTAGAAGAAAAAGGCTTCCCAAATGGCCTGAGGTCATCCATCAGTTAGCAATTTTTACAAGTGTCCTATCTTCACCAAAATTCACTCTTCGCTCAACTGTGTCTAAACTTTGGTTATTCTAGAACCTTTAGAAATCTACTTAGCCTCCTGAGGGAGCTACGCATCTGGCTCTCGCACAGGTGGAACCCCATCGACGTACCGAGTCAGAATCCAAAGTTTCGGATCAATCGTCATCTCGGGACCGGAACGGTGCACGTTTGAAAAAGCAACTTTTTTATATTCCAGGGGGCGCTGTGCGGCGGCCTTTTAAGCTAGAGCCTCAAAACTCAGCGAGCGCGTCCAGGGCGTCGGGGCGCTTCGCCGTGCCGATTTTCAGGGGCCCGGGTGGCTTTCTTGCATCTTACGGCTCGTGCCAACACATGCTCATCACCTCCTTCCACTCTAACCCTTTTCATAGACTGTGTTGCTTTGGGAAGAAAAGCTGAAATTGACGCCAGAAAGTCCCAGCCACCTGAAAATTTGCACGGTGAAGCGGCACAGGGGCCTGGTCGCGTGCCCCGAGTTTGGAGGCGCCAGCTCAAACGGCGGCTCCGTGGCGCCACCTGTAATTGTGGTTTTCTCACCTATTTTGAAGCTCCCCGTTTGGGCCGCGAACAGCCGATCGAGCCCAAACTTTGGGTAAAGACTCGACTCGCCGAGGTGTTTGACATATGTGAAAACCAGATTTCTAGTTCGCTCGGGAGGGGAGTTATTAATTCTGGACGCAGGGGGCGCCGCACCGAGTCGGGGCCCCGATATGTGTTCGCCGGGGCCGAGCCGAGTCGGAAAATATGTCATTGGCAATATGGCTCGCTCGGTTCCGAAGCGGCGGCCGTTTAAGCCAAAGGGTCAGAGTAGGCCGAAAAGCCTGGATTTGAGTTATTTTAAACCCACTTTTCGCCTAGCGCAGCCATTCCGAGGCGCAGAAACACGCCGTTTTCGCCGAGCTCATTCGTAAGGGGCTTAGGATGGATACTCTGTCGAGTTTTGCCAGCTACGCGCGGCCGACGACGCGGCGTGAGCACACGCCTTTGTTCTCATAGGTTAACGTGGAGGAAAGACATTTTGGCGGGGGGAATCGGCTGCGAAAGAGACAGACTCACAAAACTTTGGCCACTCATTGCCACCTATACAAGGTTGTAGAATCTGAAGTTTCACCTTCGTAGGCCGCTCCCTAAGGGCACAGGCCGCGACTAACCGTAAATCTGTAGGGGGTCATTGCGCGTGATTCCATGGCTCGTTTTGAAAATTTATTTTTCTCACACGTAGAGGCACAGTAGGACTACCACATATTTTATTTTGGTGGAGTTAGGCATCCCGCTTTTACCAACATACCAGGTCAAGGTCCCTTTGGGTCACCCAAAATGGACGCCACTGTGATCAACACGGGCTCCCGAATGGACAGAATTTGGCCTTCTGACATTTGGGAAGCCTTCTTCGTGGTCTTGGTATTCCAATGTTAATTTCGTGGTCCTGGTACGCCGTTTCTTGACACTTAGTCATTTTTTCACTCTTGTTAATTTCACCCCTAAGGGGGAAAGTACCAGGGAGTGCCCAGTACTTTTCCCCTTAGGGGTACTTTTGGACTTAGTCGTTTTTTCACTGTTTTTCTCCGTAATGTCAGAAGGCTTCCCAAATGTCAGTGGAAGGCTTCCTAAATGTCACTGAAAGGGTCACTGACATTTGGGAACCCTTTGTACATTTGGGAAGCCTTCTTCGTGGTCCTGGTACCCCAGCTTCGTGATCCTGGTATGCCGTTTCTTGGCACTTAGTCATTTTTTCACTTTTTGTCTTCGTGGTCTTGGTATTCCAATGTTAATTTCGTGGTCCTGGTACCCCAGCTTCGTGGTCATGGTACCCCAGCTTCGTGATCCTGGTACGCCGTTTCTTGGCACTTAGTCATTTTTTCACTCTTGTTAATTTCACCCCTAAGGGGGAAAGTACCAGGGAGTGCCCAGTACTTTTCCCCTTAGAGGTACTTTTGGACTTAGTCGTTTTTTCACTGTTTTTCTCCGTGGTCATGGCAAAAGTACCCCTAAGGGGGAAAGTACCAGGGAGTGCCTGGTACTTTTCCCCTTAGGGGTACTTTTGGACTTAGTGTTTTTCTCCATGGTCATGGCAAAAGTACCCCTAAGGGGGAAAGTACCGGGCACTCCCTGGTACTTTCCCCCTTAGGGGTACTTTTGGACTTAGTCGTTTTTTCACTGTTTTTCTCCGTGGTTATGGAAAAAGTACCCCTAAGGGGGAAAGTACCAGGGAGTGCCCGGTACTTTTGAAAAGGCTGAAGAAAAAGGCTTCCCAAATGTCAGTGGAAGGCTTCCTAAATGTCACTGAAAGGGTCACTGACATTTGGGAACCCTTTGTACATTTGGGAAGCTCTGACAGAAGGCTTCCCAAATGTACAAAGGCTTCCCAAATGTCAGTGGAAGGCTTCCTAAATGTCACTGAAAGGGTCACTGACATTTGGGAAGCCTTTGTACATTTGGGAAGCTCTGACAGAAGGCTTCCCAAATGTACAAAGGCTTCCCAAATGTCAGTGGAAGGCTTCCTAAATGTCACTGAAAGGGTCCCTGACATTTGGGAAGCCTTTGTACATTTGGGAAGCCTTCTGTCAGAGCTTCCCAAATGTACAAAGGCTTCCCAAATGTCAGTGGAAGGCTTCCTAAATGTCACTGAAAGGGTCACTGACATTTGGGAAGCCTTTGTACATTTGGGAAGCTCTGACAGAAGGCTTCCCAAATGTACAAAGGCTTCCCAAATGTCAGTGGAAGGCTTCCTAAATGTCAGTAGAAGGCTTCCCAAATGTCAGTGGAAGGCTTCCCAAATGTCAGTTGAAGAAAAAGGCTTCCCAAATGTCAGTGGAAGGCTTCCCAAATGTCAGTTGAAGAAAAAGGCTTCCCAAATGTCAGTGGAAGGCTTCCCAAATGTCAGTGGAAGGCTTCCCAAAAGTCAGTGGAAGGCTTCCCAAATGTCAGTGGAAGGCTTCCTAAAAGTCAGCGGAAGGCTTCCCGAATGTCAGCTTAAGGCTTCCCCAATGTCAGCGGAGGGCTTCCCGAATGGACGAGACGCCGCCTGGTGGACGCGGGCGGCCAAGCGGCTTCCCGAACGGTCGGAGGGCTTCCCGAACGTACGCGTCGCGCCGGGGGTTCCCAAACGGACGCAAGTCCCTAAGTACCGTAAGAACGAAATTCAGTACGTTATGGACCTGCGAGCAAAACTCCACACACTGGGACAGCTGTCACGTGAGAATTTGCTCCAGGCCCAGGAACGTCAACGTCGGCTGTATGACAGAGGGGCGCGGCTAAGACAATTCGCACCGGGAGATAAAGTGATTTTATTGCTCCCTTCATCCAGCTCTAAATTGCTCGCCAGGTGGCAAGGACCCTTTGTGGTCACACGGCGGGTGGGCGATGTCGATTATGAGGTTGAGCATACCGACAGGGGCGGAGCGACACAAATTTATCACGTCAACCTCCTAAAAGCATGGAGGGAGGCGGAGTCCGCCTCACTGGCCACCTCGGTGATTGAGAGAGATGAGTTGGGTCCGGAGGTTCCAAAATCGGCCAATCCAGCCCCCACCCTTTGTAATAACCATCTCTCACCGAGCCAGGGCGCGGACGTTTTGCTGACGTGTTTTCTCCCCTGCCGGGACGTACGACGCTTATACACCACCACATAGACACCACCCCCGGAGTAAAAACACGTACCCGGCCGTATCGGCTGCCCGAGCATAAACGTAAAATCGTGCAGGCGGAATTAAAGGCCATGCTGGAGATGGGGGTAATAGAAGAGTCCCACAGCGACTGGTGCAGCCCCATCGTGCTTGTCCTCAAGTCCGATGGGTCCATCCGGTTCTGTGTGGACTACCGCAGGGTGAACGATGTGTCAAAATTCGACGCCTACCCAATGCCCCGGGTCGACGAGCTACTAGATCGGTTAGGCAACGCTCGCTTTTTTACGACGCTGGATCTAACCAAGGGCTACTGGCAGATTCCCTTGTCGCCAGAGTCCAGGGAGAAAACGGCTTTCTCTACTCCGTACGGTTTGTACCAGTTCGTGACACTTCCGTTCGGCTTGTTCGGCGCCCCAGCCACGTTCCAGCGCCTCATGGACCGGGTGCTGCGCCCACACGTTGCATATGCCGCTGCCTATCTGGATGATGTTATCATCCACAGTGACAACTGGGAGCGGCACATGCAGCAGGTGGAAGCGGTGCTCGAGTCCCTGAGGCAGGCGGGGCTCACGGCCAACCCGAAGAAGTGCGCGGTTGGACGGAGGGAGGTACGGTATCTGGGGTACCACTTGGGAGGAGGGCAGGTGCGGCCCCAGATAGAGAAAACCGCAGCGCTTGCGACCTGCCCAAGACCCAAGACGAAAAAAGAGGTGAAGCGGTTCTTGGGGCTGGCGGGCTACTACCGGAGGTTCGTCCCGGACTTCTCGGAACTGACCAGCCCCCTGACTGACCTAACCCGAAAAGGTGCGTCAGATCCGGTCCAGTGGACGGTGCGGTGCCAACAGGCGTTTGATGGTGTGAAATTGGCCCTCTGTGGGGAATCTGTTTTGCATATGCCTGACTTCTCTCTCCCTTTCTGTCTCCAGACTGACGCATCGGGCAGAGGGCTGGGAGCCGTTTTGTCCCAGCAGGTGGAGGGGGTTGACCGCCCGGTGCTGTACCTTAGCCGAAAACTTGCAGACCGCGAGACTAGGTACAGCACCGTGGAGAAGGAGTGTCTGGCCATCAAGTGGGCGGTCAGCACCCTCCGGTACTACCTCCTGGGACGCTCTTTCACCCTCTGGTCGGACCATGCCCCGCTGCAGTGGCTCCACCGCATGAAAGATACCAACGCGCGGATCACCCGTTGGTACCTGGCCCTCCAGCCGTTTAAGTTCAAGGTGATCCATAGGCCGGGGGCGCAGATGGTGGTTGCCGACTTTCTCTCTCGCTCCCCGGGGGGCGGGGGGGGGGGGGGAGTGGGTCGTCGGCCGGACGGCTCCCCGGCCTACGTCGGGCGGTGGGGGTATGTGGCAGACTGGGGGGTGTGGTTGGGCAGATGGCTGGAGGCGGGGGGCGGAGTCGGGCCGGTAGGCGGGTTCGCCCTGCCCCAACACCGGCTGCAGCCCATCGGGACTGAGTGGGGACTAATATCTGTTGTGCGTGTGTGTGTTGTCCCCATGTCAGTGAGCCGGAACCACGGAGAAGGGCGCTGCACGAGAGAGCGAGCAGCGAGAGAGAGAGAGCGAGCGAACGAGAGAGAGAGAGAGAGAGAGAGAGAGAGGACGGTTCCCGCTGTGAGCGGAGGAGGGCGAGAGAGCCCTGTGTGTGTGTGTGTCCGAGAGAGAGAGAGAGAGAGAGAGGACGGTTCCCGCAGTGAGCGGAGGAGGGCGAGAGAGCCCTGTGTGTGTTCGTTCTTGTGTCAAATAAACGGCGTTGCTGCCAACCCAACCCACCGCAAGTCTCCGCCTCTGCCTACCCGTATAGCATCGTTGCTACAAAAATTTAAAAAAAACATAACAGGGGGAACATAATAGGGGGCTTAACGATTAATAAGCAATGATTAAGAGTGTAGGGGAAGGAGTATACAAAGGTGGGGGAACTACTGACTGGAAAGGAGGGTGAAGGAATTAACAGGTGCCAGCCACTGCCTTCCGTTGACTCCCGTCTTGAACCACGTGGACGGCAGCCTTGGGTGGGACGGAGTCAGTGAAAAAAACCCCTCTCGAAAGCAGATCTCTCAACAAACTACGCGGACGTGGGCTCTGTGTGGGGGAGATCTGTGCGGGAGGTGGGGTACAACCAAAAAAAATGAGAAGGGTCCAACTGCAGGCCTCCCTCCTGAGGCCCCAGTTCTGTGAGCCAATGGGGTTTGAGCATGAGTAGTAGGGTTCTGTTGTATGAAGTACGTAAACCTTCACTTATTTCACCTCAGCAGTCTACCAAAATTTCTGAACAAATTTGAGGTGAGAAATAAGCAATCCAGTTGCTGAATCTTCACTCATATTAGCTCTACAAGGCCTAATTTAAAAGTTTGTTCCGACTTTCGTAAGGCAAGGGCACTACTGCACTGCCGGTTGCCACTGCTTTATTGGCTGTGCTTCAAGCTTGTGGGGGACAGCGAAGCAGCAAAGCCCCAAACAACTACACATTTAAGTAATGTAGACTAATACTACTTTTATGTCATCAAATATTACAATAACGCAGATAATGTATTCATATTTGTATTCAGAATAAACGCTTTGTTGTTGAAAATGCATTTACGGATCGGAGGGATCCTATTAGCTTAGTACTATAATTTCCCATAGAGGTTAGCGAGATAGCTAACATTAGGTCTGAGGGGTCTGACGAGAGAGATCGGAGGAAAGGGGCCTGAGGAGAGAGGTCTGAAGGGCCTGAGGAGAGAGATTGGAGGAGAGAGGTCTGAGGGGCCTGAGGAGGGATGTCTGAGGAAAGGGGCCTGAGCAGAGAGGTCTGAGGGGCCATTTGCGCATCAATAAGGAGGGAGGTCTGCAGTTAGACCCTTTTGAAAAAAAACAGCCTTTTTCTAGACAAAGAGCTGATAGGGGAATGGAGTTATGCCCAAACCGACATAGAGGGTGTCCTGCGCAATCTCGTGGCACTCAATTATTTCATAATTGTTTAACTGCAATTTTTTTTTCTTTTGACGTGATCGCAGTTTCTTTGTTGTTTCTTTGTTAAAGCATTTTTTTTTAATGAGATGGGTCAAAGCATGGTCACACTTTTGTTTGCATCCATCAAACACGTTTCCAATGCCTGTGTGCACCCTGTAGTGCGACAGAACAGTAATTATTTTATCAAAGGACGCCCCGCCCACATTGATTTACAGTTGCAAAGTCATGTCGGCTTACGAACGTTAAAAATCCAAACAGAATTGGGCAGTTTCATGAGAAGCGGTGTTGTACCTTTGAGAAATGCCCATAACATTAAACTGATACACGTTTGGTTTTCACTGGAGTTTTCATTTAGTGTTGGTAAAAAAAATCACTTGACACTGTCCCATTGGTTCTGTCAAAATGTTGGGAGTCTGCAAGCCCAACTGAGTTCAGCTAAACTACGATTGGACAATCGGTCATTTGGGGAGGGATTAGACTGTCTATCTGCTACAGCATCAGTTCGACACCGGATTCGGCAAACGGACAGTAGCCTACATTTGGTAGAGAGAGGGGCAGAATAAATGACACGAGATGCAGCTTGTTTCAAAACGTAACACGACTTCACCGTTTTGGGATCATTTTGGATTCAAGCCAAACCAGAGGGGAGAACCTGCAAATTTGGAAGAGGTGGTTTGCCGGCTGTGTAAGAAAACAGTCGCTGTCAAAAATGCCAACAAAACCAATTTAAAACAACACCTCCAAAATCACCATCCCACCCAATTTGCAGAATTAAACAAATCGATCAGTGGCTGGTCCCTCCCGGTACTTGGGCATTGCTGAGTCGTTCAGCCGACCAACGAAATATAAACAAGAAAGTTTCAAATGGCGCACGCTCACAGACAGTGACATGTTACATTGCAAAAGAGATGCGGCCAGTCAATACAGTAGAGAAGCCAACATTTAAGGACATGCTATACTCTTTTGATGGCCAGTACGAGTTGCCTAGCAAAACCTACATCTCCAAAACGGCAATTCCAAATTTGTACCATAGAGTGAATGGTGACATTCTCAATGATTTAAAAAACATTCCCTTCTACTCTGCAACAACTGACATGTCGTCAAGCTCAAACATGACTCCCTATATGAGTTTGACCATCCACTAGATAGCCACTAATTGGACTCTGCAGACTAGGTGCTTAGAGACCAGATACGTACCTCAGAACCATACTGCTGATATAGAGGTCGGACCCAGTGGCAATTGTATCCCTAAATCTAATTGGTTACAGTCCTCGTCTTTTATGATTGGCCTTTTTGTATCGGCGCAAGTAATCAAGAAAGTCAAGAAAGTTGCTGAATCCTTCCTGAAAAATGGCTGTGGAAACGCCTCACGTAAGAGCGATTTCATTTTACTAGTTTCATTATGTTACATTTACATTTTACTATAACTATGAGGGAAACAGACCTGAATTATTAGACTAGCCCACCGCAACGCAGTCTTAGCAATGTACGGCTATATGTCTATGATGTAAGGAGCCCGGGTTACAATATGTAACTTAAACATACTTTTATAGTACCACATTGTACTGGAAATCCACCATTCAAGCTTTTTTCAGAACAGGTTTATTGATGATCTGGTTTATCTGGTTTTCAAATCTGGCTTTCTGTTGGCCACTGTGTCCTGTGATCTGGACCATAGACATAGACACCGCATTGGCTTGTGGATCGTACGTCCACGTTACCGCAATAAAGACTGTAAACAAATACAAGTAAACAGGGAGCTGCTGTTTTTCTGGATGAAAATTACTATAACGTTTACATTTCTCAACCGATTTCAATGAGTCGTTTTTATATTCAAGGGTTTATGATCTACGTGGAGTAGAAAGTTTTGTCTCCAGTTACCTAGAATCTGGATAGTTAGGCTATAATCGCTGCTTGACGCTCAAGAGAGCAGTGTGTATCAACTCTTTCTCTTTGTGAGAAAAGTCAGTCAGATTCATAATATGCCAGTCGCTCAGCCGAAACAAGTAGCTTGTCATAAAAATCGGTTTGGAGAAATCTATATTGAGTGTCTATCAGCGATTACAGCCTAACTATCGAGATTCAAAGTAACTGGAGACAAAACTTTTTCTCTACTCCACGTAGATCATAAACCCTTGAATATAAAAACGACTTGTTGAAATCGGTTGAGAAATGTAAACGTTATAGTGCTTTTCATCCAGAAAAACCGCAGCTCCCCGTTTACTTGTATTTGTTTACAGGCCAGTCTTGCCCGGACCAATATGATGAATAAGAATTACATTTAGAGTAATATGATTAAACTAATTTCTCTCCCCAGACTGCATAGTGACCTTTTAAAGTAGTCAATAAATGTCTGAGGTGTGCCATTTCCTCCAGTGTCCTTTATTGTTCTCCACAGCATATTCTGAGACGTCAGATCATGGAGCGACTCCTGTCAAAATTTGAGCTTGCACTCATTCGAACACCACTTGACCTGGATTTCATGGAGTTTGTGTGTCGCCAGGAGCTGTACCTCCTGCAAGCACTCTCAAGACATGTTGACATACCCCAAGGAATAATCCAAGCCCTTCAGGAGGTCTTTGGACTTATCAGGCAACATGTAGATTCAACAGCCCCAGATACAGCAGTCGGATCAGTAATTGGTCTGAGAGGACGTCCTAGGTTTGATGTTGAGAGACAGCAGTTGGCTGAGATGTTGTAGACAAACCTCTCGGTGCCCTGCATTGCAAAACTTCTTGGTGTTTCAATCCGCACAGTCTTTAGGAGGATGAGGGAGTTTGGCTTATCTGTTTCCGAACTTTATAGCTCCATCAGTGATAAGGAGTTGGATAACGTGGTGACAACCATTAAGAATGACATGCATTCGTGTGCAGTGGGCAAGAATGGCTGCCTCAATGCATCGAGTGGATTCAATTGGCATCCTCTCCAGATTCGCCAGTCTGGGCTGTGTTGTGAGAAGAATGTATTCTGTGCGAGGGCCCCTCTCACTTGTGCATGTGGACACAAACCACAAATTGATAAGGTAGTAATATTTTTTATTGCATTTTTAGAGATTAAGAAATACTCTCTTTTTAATGTTCCAGTCTAGGTGAATCAATGTTTCAATGCCAGAGTGCCATTACAGTTTGTTCTTTGGTTTCCTAGATACAACATTGTAATCTTTGGTGGAGTGGACGGGTATTCGAGGAAGGTAAGACTGCATTTCACTTGGGTGGACACACATTTTAAACCTTGTATTTTTTGGATAAGTTTGCTGCTAGCCACTTGATATCCACAAGACAGGGCCCAATTCTGTATCTGAATTTGGTCCAAATGGAGCCAGTTTATGGAAGAATAGAATAATAGAAATGCCTTTATATAGTAAAGGGTCCTGTTTCCCAAAAGAATCGTAGGGCTAATAGAGCCTTTGGTCATTAACTTTTATGATACTTTAGCCTACGAATTGCTCTTAGTGGACAAGTTCGATTTAGCACCCGGGCATGAAGTGGGTTAGAACAAATCATATTTGATTTATGCCATTTACTTCACCAGGCGAAAAGTGAAAGGGCCCCAGATGTCATTCAAATGGTGTTGGCATTGCCATCTTGTGGCCAATGTGGTGTTAAGGACTCTGCATTGCCTAGTATTGGCCATGTTTTTAATAGAACGTTACCTACAGCTATTGTGTGAAACTTACCTCTTTTCTGCAGGTAATGTACTTGAACGCTTCCACCAACAACCTTGTGTTAACAGCCTATGGCTTCTTCCTAGAGGCAACTCAAAGGCATGGAGTGCCTTTAAGGTGAATTCATAGAATAAAGCATAGTCTTTGGAAAACTAGCTCATACTATGACACTTTGGAGTCAGGTTTTACCATTTTTAATAACAGGATGACACCATACATCTCAGATCCTTATAATACAGGTAGGAATAGGTAGAAACGGGTTAGTTAAGCATCCCAGTAACTTTATTTCATAGGAATATCATTACAATATTGACAGAATTTTATCTGAATCCTACCCAGTGAACATGGCAAATTTGGATGCCATCAATCAGCATTTTATTCAAAGATGCAATTATATTCGTATGAAATAAAGTTACTGCAATGTTTTATCTAACCCGTTTGTAACTATTGTAAACTGTATTATAAGGATCTGAGACGCATGGTGCCATCCTGTTACAAATGGTAAAATCGGACTCTTTTGGCTGAGTATGTCTTTGACAGATCTTTGGTCAACTGTGTAAATTTCAGGGTCAGACGAGATCAGGGAGTGGAAAACGTACAGATAGCGAGATTCATGTTTTCTGTTCGTGGCACCGACCGGGGAAGCTTCATCTCTGGTAAAAGTGTTCATAATCAAAGGTAAAGTGGAACATTTTCATTAACTCACTTGCCATGGAATTATCAGCAGTCTACACTTACAGGGCCAGTGCAATATGGCTGATAAAGAGTGATGTGTCAGGTTGTTGGGACTCACGTGCACACACGTACATATAGACAACCACAACCTGTCTGGGATTTAGACTATTTAGTCTCGTTTTTCCCTTAACACTGTATTCTCATCCATAGGATTGAGCGTCTCTGGCGTGATGTGCGAGTCCTAGTTACGAACAAGTACTATATGTTACTGCACTCCCTGGAGAAGGATGGACTGCTGGACATCTCCTCAACTGATGTTGGAAACTCTTGAGGCTCTGCACTGGCTTTGGGTCCTGTGTCTCTGTCCTGTGATTGAAGGTTGTCAAGCACGAGCTCGGAGAACAAAGTGACAACAACAAACAATCTGGTGTCAGAAGTGGGATCCTGGACAGAGGTAAGTCTTGTTTTACTCGCAAGCTCTTGCCTCTCTCTGGGATGCCCAAATTTAGTTGAACTCGTTCTGCTAGGGTATAGCCCGCCTGTGTGGTGTTTCCCCAGGTATGTTGTAAGACCTGTGTGGTGTTTCCCCAGGCATACTGAAAGCCCTGTGAGTGGTTCTCCAGGCATAACCAAAGTGAATTGTTAGTATAGCTACAATTGCACTAAAATCTGGCTGGCGTCCTACAGTGTTTCTCTTGTTGATTGATTGTTGTTGGTGTTGGAAATGGGAAAGTCACAGAGTAAGCAAGTCAAATTACAAAATGTGATTAAATACAAGGGCTCTTCTGATGTTCCAAAAGGAGCCAGGGGTAAATATTCCTACAGTCCAGCCACACCACCTGCAAATACTGAGACTCCAATTGAGTTTGTTCAAAACAGATTGGGTGGGTTTTACACTCAGCCGTTCTCAGACAATTTGGCAGGCTGGACTGAAGGAATAGGATCCCAGTTGCCGAATCCTTGGCCACGCGAAGGGTCATTTGATGATTATCATGTTGACTTAGCCCAAAGATGTATGGATCAAGATCCAGGGGGATCCTAATTGGGATTACAAGTACATGAATGAGGCTTTGGCTGGATGGCTGAAATTGAAGCCCCTTTGGGACAAAGCGCATCCAGCACCAAAACCTCCATTACTTAAACCAGTGGCTCCATTACCACCTCCAACTCTGGTGTTGCCAGAACAAAAAGTCCTTAAACCAGTACCTCAGAGGCCCCCACCATCCGCTCCTAAGCAGTTGGTAATGGCTCAGACTGTTGTGAGATGTGATAGTAGTGATGAGGAAGACATACTAGGAGCTATGGGTGCCACTATTGTGTATCCTGATTTGACAAAACTTAAGGCTGATTCAGAATCAGGCTCTAAGATGACTCTTAGATCCTCTATTAAAGGAGTACAAAATCCACCTCCAGAACCTAAACCTGATAATTATGCTAAAGGATTTGCAAAGAAAGATAAAGTAAGGGAAGAAGAAGAAAAAGTACAGGGTGCATATCCCTTTATGACTGTTGGAGAGCAAGTGATTGTGAAGGGTCCTAGACTAGAAGATATGCAGGGCATATGTCAAAGGGCACCAGACCCACTGTGCAGTCCTACAAAATATGTGTCATATTTGCTATGCATTTCAGCATATGTGCAATTTACTGGAAGGGATTGGAGATATTTGCTGACTAATACAGTTCAAAGTCTGAATCATGGCAACATCGTTGAACACATCCCTAGTCTAAAGGAAGGGAATGATGACACCTCTGGTGGGTTGAAGGGTTGTCTTTGGGCTCAGGAAGACTCAATAGACAAACTGCTAACCGAGGTCAGGGATTATTTGGACACCCTGCAGTCTTGTAGGAAGGATTTGTCACACGCAGTAAATTGCGTACAGGCTGAAGGCGAGCCAGTGACTACATTTGTGCAAAGGTTCATGAATACTTGGAGAAATTAGTGGAGATTTAGTCAAGATCTGAGGCAGATTAATGACCTAGTGGTCCCACTACCTCCCATTGTGCCAGATGTGACTTCTATATTAACAGCTATCCCAGCAGAGCATGCGTGGTTTACTGTTGTAGATTTGACCTCAGCCTTTTCAGCATCCCCGTACATCCAGACACACGGCCCCTGTTTGCATTTACGTATAAGCAGAAGCAATACACGTGGACTAGGCTCCCACAGGGCTACGTTGACTCCCCTGCTGCATTTGCTATGGTGGTACGGACTATGTTGGCGTCCTTCGTTCCTCCCCCGGGATGTACGTTGATCCAATACGTGGATGACCTGTTGTTGACTGGTATAGACGCTGTCAGACATGTCAAACAGCCTCTGTAATGTTAATGAAACATCTACAAAAGTGTGGACATAAGGCATCTCTTTCCAAGCTGCAATGGTGCAGGAAGGAAGTGAAATATCTGTGTTTCATGCTGACCAAAGGACAAAGAGTGTTGTCTGCTGACAGAGTAATGGCTATACAAGAGGTCCCTCCACCAAAGACAAAGAAGCAAATGTTGAGTTTTCTGGGAATGGTGGGCTATTGTCGCCAGTGGATACCTGACTGTTCCCACCATGACAAAATACTGCGAGCATGCACTCTAAAAGATGCCCCTGATAGAGTGGTGTGGGATAAAGAAATCACAAATTCTTTCTCCACATTAAAACAATCATTATGCCCTGCTCCAGCCCTGGGGCTGCCAAACTACGCACTTCCTTTTCATCTGTATGTCTCTGAAGATGGTGCAACAGCCACTGCGGTGTTGGCTCAGACACACGGAAGTGGTTATCGCCCTTGCGCTTTTCAATCGAAGACACTTCCTGTGGTGGTTCAAGGCATGCCTGCGTGCTTGCGGGCGCTTGCAGCGTGTGCCATGATGGTGGAGGATGCTCAGAGGCTCGTGTTGTCACATCCCACTTCTGACACCAAGTTGTTGGAAACTCTTGAGGCTCTGCACTGGCTTTGGGTCCTGTGTCTCTGTCCTGTGATTGAAGGTTGTCAAGCACGAGCTTGGAGAACAAAGTGACAACAACAAGCAATTTGCGTGTCAGCAAGGTTCTGAGTTTATTCACACTTGCACAGGGGTTATATAGAGTTGAACACACAACTTTCATAACTGATTCTTCAGAACAGGATATTGAGCAATCATGCAGGCGGGGGTTTTAGCCCCGCATTTCTGAGAATCCCTGTACCTGTCTGAGTCTGCTCACCACAGCGTCCTGTGATGGCAGACTTTCAATAATCTGCACAGCAACATCAAAATATTAATAGAATGCAAGAAAGCTACATTCGAGGGTCAAAAGTTCAGAGGATGTGGTTAGAAATGTTTAATATCCAACAACTGTTCTGTGTACACTACACAATTCTTCCCAGACTTCAGACAGACTTGGGGATATTTACAGAAGGCTGGAACCATCATCCACTCAGCACTGAAGGAACCCAGAGTCCAGAGCAGATATGGCAATTGGACTGATGAATATGAACGTTGACCAGCCTGAGATTCCAGAGGTATTGATCATATGTTTCAATAATAACTGGCATTGTTAGCAACCTTCCCCTGGGAACCGTCACCTTATCGCAGTGGGGAGGTTTGTGTGCCCCTGTGATCCTGAAGGCTGTGTTGTCTGGAGCATATGCTCCTGGTAGGGTCACCCTAGGCAAATTGGTTCCAGGTGAGGGGACAGACAAAGAACGGTTCAAAAGGACCCTATGATACAGCCACCAGAAGATTTAGAAACCTTGCCCGGAATAGGGAGACCGGGGCACCCTCCTGGTGCTAGGCCTGGGAGGGGAGCTCGTAGGCGAGCGTCTGGTGGCCGGGCTTGCCGCGGAGCTCGGTCGGGCCCAGCCCGAAGAAGCCACGTGGGGCCGCCCCCCTGTGGGCCCACCACCTGCAGGGGGAAAAATAGGGGACAGGTGCGATGCCACGCGGGTGGCAGGCAAAGGCAGAGGCCTTGGCGGACTGGACCTTGGCTACAGAAACTAGCTTTTGGTACATGGAATGTCACCTCTCTGGGGGGGAAGGAGCCGGAGCTTGTGCGAGAGGTAGAGCGATACCAACTAGATATAGTTGGGCTCACCTCTACGCATAGCATTGGCTCTGGAACCAAACTCCTTGATAGGGGTTGGACTCTCTCCTTTTCTGGAGTCGCCCAGGGTGAGAGGCGTCGGGCGGGAGTGGGGATACTCACAAGCCCCCGGCTGAACGCTGCTGTGTTGGAGTTTGCCCCGGTGGACGAGAGGGTCGCCTCTCTGCGGCTGAGGATTGCGGAGGGGAAAGCTCTGACTGTCGTTTGTGCTTATGCACCTAATGGCAGGTCAGAGTACCCGGCCTTCTTGGAGACCGTGGATGGGGTCCTAGAGGGGGCACCATCTGGGGACTCTATAGTCCTACTGGGGGACTTCAACGCTCACGTGGGTGACGATGGAGAAACCTGGAGGGGAGTGATTGGGAGGAACGGCCTGCCCGATCTGAACCCGAGCGGTGTTTTGTTGTTGGACTTCTGTGTGAAGCATGGATTAGCCATAACAAACACCATGTTCGAGGTTGCTCATAAGTGTACTTGGTACCGGAGTACCTTAGGCCAAAGGTCGATGATCGACTTTGTAGTCGTTTCATCAGATCTGCGGCCACATGTCTTGGACACTCGGGTGAAGAGAGGTGCAGAGCTGTCAACTGATCACCACCTGGTGGTGAGTTGGATCAGATGGCGGGGCAAGCTTCCGGACAGACCTGGTAAACCTAAACGGGTAGTGCGGGTGAACTGGGAACGTCTGGAGGAGGCACCTGTCCGGAAGATGTTCAACTCGCACCTCCGAAGGAACTTCTCACGTGTCCCGGAGGAGGAGGGGGACATGGAGTCCGAATGGACCATGTTCAAATCCACCATCGTTGATGCGGCTGCTCGGAGCTGCGGCCTGAAAGCTGTTGGTGCCTGTCGCGGCGGCAACCCTAGAACCCGGTGGTGGACACCAGTGGTGAGGGAAGCTGTCAGGTTGAAGAAGGAGTGCTTTCAGGCCTGGTTGGCCAGGGGGACTCCTGATTCAGCTGAGAGGTACCGGCGGGTGCGGAGGGCAGCGGCTTTGGCAGTGGCAGAGGCGAAAAAACGGACATGGGAGGAGTTCGGAGAAGCCATGGAGAAGGACTTTAGGTCGGCCTCAAAGAGATTCTGGCAAACCGTTCGGTGCCTTAGGAGGGGGAAGCAGGGGCCCACCCAAGCTGTTTTCAGTAAGGGTGGGGGGGTGCTGACCTCGGCTGGGGCTATAGTCGAGCGGTGGAAGGAGCACTTTGAGGAACTCCTAAACCCGATGGATACGCCCTCCATGGGGGAGGCAGGGCCTGAAGATTCCGGGGGGTCGTTGCCCATCGCACTGGGGGAAGTCACTGAGGTAGTCAAAAAACTCCGCAGTGGCAAAGCCCCGGCGGTGGACGAGATTCGCCCGGAAATGCTAAAGGCCCTGGATGTTGTAGGGCTGTCGTGGCTGACACGCCTTTTCAATGTCGCGTGGAGGTTGGGAACAGTGCCTAAGGAGTGGCAGACAGGGGTGGTGGTTCCCATTTTTAAAAAGGGGGACCGGAGGGTGTGATCCAACTACCGGGGAATCACACTGCTCAGCCTCCCTGGGAAAGCCTATTCCAGGGTGCTGGAAAGGAGAGTGTGACCAATTGTCGAACCTCAGATTCAGGAGGAACAAGGCGGATTCCGTCCTGGCCGTGGAACAGTGGACCAACTCTTTAGCCTTGCAAGGATTTTGGAGGGGGCATGGGAGTTTGCTCATCCAGTCTTCATGTGTTTTGTGGACTTGGAGAAGGCTTACGATCGTGTCCCTCGAGATATCCTGTGGGGGGTGCTGCGGGAGTATGGGGTGTCGGGGGCCGTTAATTTGAGCCATCCGATCTCTGTACAACCAAAGCGAGAGTTGTGTCCGCATTCTCAGCACTAAGTCAAGCTCGTTCCCAGTGCGTGTTGGCCTCCGCCAGGGCTGTCCCTTGTCACCTATCCTGTTTGTGATTTTCATGGACAGGATTTCAAGGCGCAGCCAGGGTGTGGAGGGTGTCCAGTGCGGTGACCTCAGGATAGCATCTCTGCTTTTTGCAGATGATGTAGTCCTGATGGCTGCATCGAGCTGTGAACTCCAGCACGCGCTGGGGCGGTTTGCAGCTGAGTGTGAAGCGGCCGGGATGAGAGTCAGCACCTCCAAGTCTGAGGCCATGGTGCTCTGCAGGACAGCGGTGGATTGTCCCCTCCGGGTGGGGAGTGAGTCTTTGCCCCAAGTGAAGGAGTTCAAGTATCTTGGGGTCTTGTTCACGACTGAGGGTAAAATGGAGCATGAGATTGACAGGCGGATCGGTGCAGCGAGTGCAGTTTTGCGGTCGTTGTACCGGACTGTCGTGGTGAAGAGGGAGCTGAGCCTGAAGGCGAAGCTCTCAATTTACCAGGCAATCTTTGTTCCAACCCTCACCTATGGCCACGAGCTTTGGGTAGTGACCGAAAGGACAAGATCGCGAATACAAGCGGCCGAAATGAGTTTCCTTCGTAGGATATCTGGACTCACCCTTAGGGATAGGGTGAGGAGCTCAGATGTCCGGGGGGGACTCGGAGTAGAGCCGCTGCTCCTTCGCGTGGAGAGGAGCCAGTTGAGGTGGTTCGGGCATCTGGTTAGGATGCCTCCAGGACGCCTCCCTGTGGAGGTATTCAGGGCACGTCCAGTGGGGAGGAGGCCTCGGGGCAGACCCAGGACCCGGTGGAGGGATTATATATCCTGCCTGGCCTGGGAACGCCTTGGGATCCCCCAGCATGAGCTGGTGACTGTGGCTGGGGAAAGGGATGTCTGGGATACTCTGCTGAGCCTGCTGCCACCGCGACCCGGATCTGGATAAGCGGTCGAAAATGGATGGATGGATGGATTGTTAGCAACTTGCTTTATTGGATTGTCTCTGAAGTTAGTATTTTTCTTAAGTATAAAAAATAAGTATTCTTTACTTTGTGCAATATGCATTGTCAAAAGAATATCCTATTCTGAGTCTTACTCATTAAGCAAAACCTGGACATCCATTTTCTGGGCAATTATATCCAAGACATGCATTATTTTTACTGTACAGAGGCTTTGCACAGAATGTTTGGAACATGGTTACAGGCTGCCATACTGGAAGGAAGTCAAAAGTAAACTAAAGTAAGCTAAAATGCAAAAGGCCCCATCCTCCCCCAGTCCGCCACAATGCAGATCTATGCACGACCAAACTCCCTACTGTTACTAACAGCCTGTGATATAATGCTCACAAACTCTGGATATGAGCTGAGGTGCTGTGTCGGAAATGTAATAGAGTTGGAGCATGCATTAACTATTGGAAAGCATATGGTGTGTGTACCATAGCACACTCCGCAATCATGATCAAATTCAATTTGAATTCTAAATCTCTCTCTCTCTGTTGAGGTGATGGGGACATGTGCCTGTCCAGTAAGCCATTGAAGGAAGCAACTGACAGTGATCTTGCTTATCTCCTTCATCTCATCTTCCTCCAGGTCATCTGTTGTCTCCCTCTCTTTTACCACCAAGCTCTTTTCTTCCTCTGAAACAAGTTGGTAATTAAAAATCAATACAGAAATTCATATTTTCACCTAAGCAAGGTTAATAAAATTGCCAATTATTTCTAAGGCTATTTTCAAGAAGAGAACCAAATTAGGCATTCCTGCTTCATGTTGTCATTGTTTCATATTCAAGAGAACCATGTGAGCCCCACGATTAAAAGTTTCAAATAAATCAAGTGACACACACACACACACAGAGTAAGACAGTAATATAAAGTTGTCAATGAGGGGGGAATTCAGACAGATTTAATTTGTGTGTCATAACTGGACTGAAGAGAAAAGGGTTACTTTGGGTTATTCCGGGTCAAATCACTCAAAGAGTTAAACCCGACCACCTCAGATTTTGATGAAATTGTTGTATTCTTGTTGATTTGGATCCCACAACACCAAATCTCAAATTTTAGGCCAATCCGACCAGTGGTTTGGGAGATATGGACCCCAAAGTTTGAGATTTTGTGCAAAAAGGGGCATGGCCGCCAACCTTTGAACCCTCATATCTCAGGAACTACTGGGTCAATCTTCAAAAAAAATGGTAGTGTTGGAAAGGGAATTTGACAGAGATTCAAAATCTTATTTTTCAGATTCGAGTATATTGGGGTACGTTGACCTCTTGACCTTTGCTATGACCTTGAAATTGACCTTGTGGATCACGTGACCTTGAGATTACCTTTCCTGAAATTTAATCTCCCACGTTGACTAAAATATACAGAAGTTTCAGAGGTGTAATATTTTTTGTTTAGCAGCAATACAGATTCAAAAAATGCATACCCACAGAGATGATTGATAAAATGCATTATAATGTATATTTTCTACATGCATAGATTCCTCTCATGACCAAAACCCATCTTGGGAGTCAAAATCCACCTGACATGACAAGGAATGCTTGAAGGATATGAAAAGTTTACCTGGGAAATTGTGAATTTAGTCCAACCATATATCTTTGTATATTTTGTATATTAATTTTGCATTTGTATTGTACATATGTTCGCTGTTACATACTAACAATGTTAAGTGTAATATGAACTATTTCAAGCTACTGAAAGACAATGAAAACAGGTAAAATATTGCCTATTGTATCCTTTCAGTATAAATAAAAGATTAATAAGAAAAAAAAGAAACCAAATGGCATCACATATTTTTACACAGGCATGTTTAGTGATGCCATATCTTATAACGTTGTACATGGGAATGTGGTGATTGTCATGTCAGAGACAAACGCTGGGTGCCGATTGTCACGTCATAGACAAACTCTGTAGGCCTATTCTTACGTCATAGTGGGCCTTATATTGTGAAAGAACTGACCAATCACGTTTCAGTATTCAGTTCAAGCAGCCCTGGGAAATCCCCATTGAGCACATAGCATTTAAAAATTTAAGACAAAGAAGTTTCTTGATCTGCATTTCTTTGAAAATCTGAAGCTTTGAAGTTGGACACAATGGCAAATGTTGATATGTAAGTATCAATGTTTTCCTCATAATACATATTAGGTCATTATATCATGTCATATAGCCTTGCCAATGGTTTTAAATGAGGTGGTTGATACTTAAAAATATTTTTTTCTTCAAGGGCTAACTGCAGCTTTTACTCTCCTGAAAATGTTTGCCATCAACACCATCATACCAGAAAGACGTCCTTGCGAAGTGTATGAAAAACTGAAGAAGTTGAACTCCTTATTTTTCGAAGTGGGGCCAAAACACGAGACATCAGGAACATCTGTTCACATCATGAACAAGAACTTTTAACAAAGTTTTCAACATTGCGGAAAAGTGTTGTGATCCCTTTAACCGTCATCCCAAGAAAGCACGCACTAGATCTTTACGAATTGTTAGCATGGACACTTACAAAGGCTTAGTGAATCCTCCAAAGACACTAGTGCCAGGAGAAAAATTGTGCTGTGACTGTCTGATTAGCCTTCAGAAATCAAAGGTCAAAGCCCCTGCAGAGGAGAGCTGTAGTATGGGTGGGAGTATGGGAGAGGTTGATGATGACATCCCAGTTCCACCTCCGGTTGTTGTTTCCCCAGCAAAGGACTTTGATTTGAATTCTATCAAGTTTAGGTGAAACTCCTGTTAAAAAACTCCATTCACTAGCATCTTCCAGTAAACAAATGAAAGGACAGCAAAAACTAGCATCAGCTACAGTAACATTGAAACGACAGCTTGAACAAGTCTATGATGTCCCACTTAATTCTCCTGAAAGTAACCTTGACTCATCAGAAAAATCGGACCTTCAGTTATTCAGGAAAGTGTTGGAGGAGCTAAAAGAGAAATTCAACGGTCAGAATCCTACCAAGAGCGTGTGCAAATATTGACTTTGTCACCCTTTACCATTGAAAGGACTATGAATGAATTTGAAACGACCAATTAACAATTATTGCTGCTAAATAAAGAATATTACACCTCTGAAACTTTTATATGTTTTAGTTAACATGTGGGAGATTCAATTTCAGGAAAGGTAATCTCAAGGTCACGTGTGTGGGTTGTGGAGTTGCAGCCAAGGGAAACCAAGCACCAGCGGGGAGTGGGAGCAGTCGAGGATGTAAAAACGGATGGTTTCCTGGTGATTGCCGGAGAGCAGCAGCTTCACGAGGGCCGTCTGGTGGGAGATCCAGGCCAACGGTGTCCCGTTGAGCCTTGGCCTCCAGGGGGGACTCAATGTATCAATGCCCATCCGCTCCGCCACTGCCTGGTCCATAAAGCTCTCATCAGCTCCGGAGTCGATGAGCGCCGAGTAGGTCAGGGACTGGTCGCGCCACAAGAGAGTGGCCTTAATCTGGGGACGCGAGAGAGAAGAACATGCTGCTCGGCAGTAAGGAGAGAGAGATACTGACGAGCCGGCGCTTTTACTGGGCGGGACGGACAGGAGGATAAAAGGTGTCCCATCTCACCACAGTATAAACAAGCGCCGATACTAACCCGACGAGCCTGCTCCTCGGGGGTTAGACGGGCCCTGCCCAACTGCATGGGCACGGGATCCTGGTGAGGTTCGGAGCCTCTCGACGGAGAAGGAAGAGGAAAAGGAGGAGGAGCCGCTCCTTGTAAACGCCGTCCCCGGTTGTCCAACTGAATGGCTAGGGAGACCAAGGATCGGAAATCAGCCGGTTCGTCACGGGCGGCGATCTCGTCCTGCAGATGTTCAGCCAATCCATTCAAAAATGTGCCTCGTAGCGCCCGATCCCCCCATCCAGCGTCCGCTGCCAGGGTCTTGAACTCCACCGAGTAATCCGCTACACTCCGAGCTCCTTGGCGGAGGTTAGTCAGCCGTTTGGCGGCGTCTCCCCAGTGGTCGGGGTGATCGAACACGTCCTTAAACTCAGAGGTAAAAGCGTTAAAAGAGAGCGAGTCATTGATCAGGTGTGAATAGGCAGCTTCGGCCCATGCCAGGGCCCGGCCTCTCAACAAGCCGATTACGTAGCATACCTTTGAGTGGTCGGTGGGGAATGTCTGTGGCCGCTGGAGAAAAACCAAGGAGCACTGAAGAATGAAACCTCGGCATCTCGTAGAATCCCCGGAAAAGGGTTCTGGATCCGAGGCGTAGGACTCTCGGGACGGAAGGAGATATCGGCGACGGAACCGGGATGACGGGAGCGGCAAGCTGGGCTGCGGAAACTGGCGGAATAAGGTGAGCGGTTAGCAATGCTACCTGGCTGGTCAGCTGGGATATCTGGTTGCTCATGGCTTGGTTGCTCTCAGACAGGCTCCGGAGGACCTGTTCGTGCTGCCCAAGGAATTCTCCCTGGCTGGCAATTGCTCTCCGAAGCAGGGCAGGCTCTGATTCCGGGTCTGCTGGGTCCATATTGGCCAGATCGTACTGTTACGATCAAGTACAGGACCCAAGTGCAAACCACAGAACAACAGAGACGGAGTACGAACAAAAAACAGGTTTACTAGTGAAAACGTTCAACAGGAAAGTAGTGCAGGGATGGCAAGGGGAACCAGGGCTGGAGCAGGAGCAGAGTAGGGAGACAGGCGGATGGGCGACAAGCAGGGGTCCAGGAGACAGACAGGCGGATGGGCGACAAGCAGGGGTCCAGGAGACAGACAGGCGGATGGGCGACAAGCAGGGGTCCAGGAGACAGACAGGCGGATGGGCGACAAGCAGGGGTCCAGGAGACAGACAGGCAGGGTAGACGAACGGTGGTGAGGTCGGCAGACGGGCGTAGGGAAGGAGACTGGATCTGGGTAGAGGAATCAGGATTAGAAGGCAAGAAGGGAACTCTGAGAGTAAACTCTGCAAAGCGGCCGAGAAACGATACTGACTGAGTAGTACAAACAATGATCTGGCGATGAGTGGATGAAAAGCCGGGGTTCTTAAGCTGGTGGTGATGAGATGATGGATAGCAGGTGTGCGGGGTAGAGCAGGTGATCGGGATGAGGTGATGATGAAAGGAGGAGCCGGAGACTGGAGCCACGCCCGCCAACACATACAGACAGAGACAGACAGGTAGAGACAGCTAGGAGGCAGAGGTGGAGGGCGTGACAGCAATAGCATCACCTTCATCTTCAATGTTCTGGATGAAATAGTAGTTCACAATTTTTGATTCCCTCTGGCGTTTCAGCGAGCCCAGCTCACTGAAGATTGGAGACATGGCTCCCATCAGGAATTCAGCAGCCGGCTTAGGGTGAGGAAGAAAAAAAAAAGATAAGATACTTTACGCTTAATATCACATGAGCTTAAGGTTTGAGATTCATTGAGAAGATCAGCTAATGCATGCATGCTTTTGCATTTCACTACACACCTCGTGTGTGTATGTGACAATTAAACGTCTTGAATATTAAACGTCTTGAATCTAATGATATAATACTAACCTTTTCCAAAAGGCCAGGAACAAACAGCTGCCGGAAGTTGTGTGGTTGCTGTACGATCATCTCACACAAGCCATACAGCTTCATGCCTGAGCATATTTGCTGCAGCATCGGTAGGATGCGGACAGATGAGTGCAAGATAATGGCCCTACAATTCAGTTACAGATATCAAATTGAAAAGGGGAGAAACTGGATGTTAGAAAAACTAAAATATAATTTTTTTTAAAAAATGTAAAAAGTGACTGCACACAATTAATGAAAAGTATGTGTAAAAGAAGGAGAACAGATGACTGTAAAACATGGGGTGTAAAAATAAGGATGAAAATTACATGGGGGTAAATGGGGTTTTTCCCTGTACTCTCTCCCTGAAAGAACTTTGCTTCAACACCTGCCATCATTTCTATGATTGAAAGAAAAAGTGGATCAATATATGAAGAACCTCAAATAAACCACTGTATATTTTAAAAGGCACAGCACACATCATGTAAAGCCCTTAACCTGTTTGAGCACGGAGATTGCATGTAACCAGGGAACGGCCACACACCATATGTAATATTTTCATTAAATATGAGAAAGGTAAACATACCAGTCAAGAATTCCTTCCTGAGAGCCCCATTGTCAATACCAGGTTCACCAAAGAAAGACACTGAGGGGATTTTGTGGAGAAGCTCTCTTTTGACGCCTCCACTGCCCCATACCCCTGTTAAACATGTCCTCCCTTGTGACACAAATGGTGAAAACCGTTGTGGTGTCCACGCGTCCACTAAGTGTGTGGATGGCTTTGGGAAGACTTGAAGGAATAAATTATAGGGAAAAAAAGTTATTTAGACCGTAAGGAAACAGGGAAATCAGTAGTAAACATTTCTGGAATGACAAGTTAAAAAGCATGAAAACTGTTTAGCTGTACCTGTTAGACTGTTTGTCTCTCCCTTTCACTTCTTCACTGCCATTTTCTTCCTCCTTGTCCAAATCGATGTGTGTCTTGCAATGTACTGGAAGCAAAGATTTAAGGTGGCATGCCTTCATCAGTGGAATCCCACATTATGGTTAACAATGTTCAATACTATGCAATAATAAATTAAGTGAATAATAAATGTGTATAGTAGGAGAAAAAAAACAAGGTGCTGGCATGTACTTCAACAAAATGCACGCAAAATGTCTGTTATCTGCAATAATGTAATTGACCAGCAATGCAATGTTTTTACCTTAACATCTATTTTGTGAGAGGAGGTTGTACATGGGAGCACACCTGGAGATGCCTATAATAAAATGTACAAAGAATGTCAGTCAATCACACATACAATAAAAACAGTTTAAACAAATAGCTACACACAAGTGAGTGTCAGGATTGGGGTTGAATCTGGACCCAAAATGCAGACCACGACTAGAGTATGAAAAAGAGGATTTATTGAGGAAGCAGGTGATGGGAAGGTGGGGGGTGCAGAGGCTGGGCTGGATGGAGCTGGGGCAAGCAGATGAGGCAGGAGCGAGGGGAGCAGACAGGAGCTGGGGCAAGCAGATGAGGCAGGAGCGAGGGGAGCAGACAGGAGCTGGGGCAAGCAGGTGAGGCAGGAACGAGGGAGACCGGCAGGCTGGTGGGTTTCGGCGGGGAGACACGAGGAAGGAGGCATACAAGGGATCTTAGAAGACAAGAACAAACAATTAGGACAACCCGAAGGCACACAAGGGAATAAACTCTGATAGTGCTCAAGAGCGCAACTACCACGGTAGTTGGCGGAACAATCTGGCGAAGAGTGGTTGAAGAGCCGGGGTTTAAGTACTGCTGGGCTGATGGCTTGATAGACGGCAGGTGTGGAGGAGAGGCAGGGCCGGGAGAGGAAGCCACACCCACGCCACATACACAGAGACAGACATAGAGACAGACATAGAGACAGACAGGGGAGGTAAAAACATAGGGAAACCCTGGGGTCGAAGCTAGAGCCGTGACAGTGAGCTTACATTCCAAGGATTGCTCAAAGCTGGAGACTCTGTCGTCACATCTGGGTCGAAATTCTGAAACAGAGCGATGATTAAAAAGCTGTAGATTCAGGGAATAAGGACAATGATGACCCTGCATAGTTAATTATGGGATAACATTACAGTTCAAAAACTGTCAGCTGTCAGAACTGCCCGGCTCACACTCCTGGGCATGTAAAGCCAGCAGCTGAACAGGCATGCTCAGATGACAAGTGGCACATCGTGCTTTTGGCACCATCCAAGGTGTCTTGGATGGGCATGATGTACAGACAGCCCTTTCCACCAAAAGCTTTGGAAAGGTAGGCCCCTGTGTAACCTTCTGCCTCAGGTGCCAGAACACTTAGCTTTCGCTGGCCTGATCCTCCTATGTGAGAGTATGTACAATTTTGTACAGAGAGACAAAGTGTTTGTGATTGTAATGCACTCTAAAATGTACACCTACCACTGAATAGTCTGGAGAGAAGAAGTTGCACACTTATTATGTTAGACAATCCCATGACTCAATAAGGGGCATTAATGAGCACATGTAAACCAGCTATTATTAGAGTAGTAGTAGATAGAGGATATTAATTTTATTGTTGTTGAATTGAGTAAGGGAGATTCCGTCTTACCAGCAGCTTTATGTAGCATCCAGGCCCCTTCCAGTGGTACCATTTTTGAGTACGTGTCCATGAGTATCGCTGATATCTATGGGGAAAGGGAAAAACAAGTACTACGGTAACCCCCCTCCCCCCATGTCATCTATGGTCAGGTAGATTTGTTACAGGTACTACTTCACTGGATTGGGGGAGTAGCACATCTCAACCCCTTTTCTTATTATTTATTTCTATCTTACCTGGGAGTGGTCAGCATTTTCAGGAATACTGATAGTCCTCCTGCCGAGTCCAGCCTGGAGAAGGACCATCTCATCAGAGGACTTTGGTGTTCGCTCTGTGCATTTACTGAGCAGAAAAAACTGGATAGGGGTTGACCTAACAGCCCTTCCTTTGGGGGATGGGCTATAGCCTTTTCCAGATTTGAATAGGCCAGGGAATGCCCTGAGGAGTTGAAAGGAAATGTGTAAGATAAAAGGCATTTAAGAAGCTGTTATATATGAATTCTAAAAAATCTTAACAGCTGACATTCCTGCTGGACGAGGACAGCCAGGGGACCTCTGCTGCCCCTGTGCTACCTGACGCTGCCTTGTCCCAGCCTGCTCCCTGTTGCCAAGGGCAGACTGCTGCTGTCCCTGTGTAGCAGGCTGTCTGTTGCCTACTGTCACCTGCTCTCCCTGAACCTGTACTTCATCTGTGAAAACAACTCAAAACTGTCTATAAAACCCTAGGTGCTAAATATACTGAGCAAAACAGAGAATATAGTAAGTAAAGTTATATCTAAAGGTTGCATTAATTGAAACATTATCTAGAAGGCCTGAAAATAACATGGCCTGTAAAGGTGTCATTGAAACATATCAGCGTGCTTCCGCCGGTCATGTTGGTGTTATTGTTTTAAATGGCTGCACAGACATATGTAGCTTATGGGAATGACACACACTGCCTAGTCATCACACAAGTTTCACAACATACTTACGGTTTTGAGATGGCTCAGCTTCATTAGCCAAGGCACTTCTTAATAAGGCAACAACTCGCCTGGCAGCATTTTGTAACTCTACCTGTTATACAGACAGACAAAATATAGTAGATTGCATAGACATGTATACATAGATGCCGCATTGGCCTGTGGATCGTACGTCAACGTCGCCGCCATATTGGACCGGGCAAGACTGGCCTGTAAACAAATACAAGTAACTACAGTCAGATTCATAATATGTCAGTCGCTTAGCCGAAACGAGTAGCTTGTCATAAAAATTGGTGTGGAGAAATATAGATATATAAATATAGATGAAAATCTCGATTATAGGCCATTTGAATTTTCCCTCTTTATTTCCCCTCTGGGGATGAATAAAGGCGTATCTTATCTTATAATTGTCTTTGTCTGTAATTGTCTGTCTTGGAGTATATCTGTATCCTTTCACTGCTATAAAAATATAGAAAGCAGACTGACTGCCAGTGTCTCACTATTGTAATTTGTATCTGCCGATTTTGTTCCATTTTTCTCAATGATGGTCAATTATTAGTACTTAAAAATGAATGAGCTGTGTTCTGACCTGTAGCACAAGAAAAGCTAAAATGATGGGGACAGAAAAAGAACTTTCTGCATATTTCATGTACATTAAATTATATTATATAGGGACGTCTCCACAAGTATTAACCAAGGAAAATAAGACAAATCCATGCTTGACAAACCTGAGTTTTTACAATGCCTTATGACAATGAATTATTTTCCACCACGTAAGTAATTCAGTTCATGTAAGCCTAACGTTGACACTGCTCTCTTGAGCGTCTAGCAGCGATTATAGCCTAACTAAGTAACTGGAGACAAAACTTTTTTTCTATTCCACGTAGATCATAAACCCTTGAATATAAAAAAGGACTCACTGAAATCGGTTGAGAAATGTAAACGTTATAGTGCTTTTCATCTTTTCAGCTCTCCCGTTTACTTGTATTTGTTTGAATTACGCACGCGGTGATCTCAATTGCACTCGCGGATTGTGTCACTCATATGCCGCCATAGAACAAAGCAGAAAATGATTGAGAGGATACTGGAGCAACTCCCAGCCGTGAGACGGGTGCTCATTGATGACAGTAAACATGGCCACCTGAACCCAACATGGCAGGACATTTCTGTGTTGGAGTTCATAAACACAGCAATGAAACCAGTTGCTGATTTGACTGATGCTCCTTTGGGTGAAAACAGTGTCCTCTGTAAAGCCTGTGCTGGAGCTACTCAAAGGAGAACTTTTACAACCTGACCCAAAGGACACCACGCTCACAGCAAGTATAAAGGCAAACATGTGCTGTGTGCTGGATGAGAAGTACCGTCCTGTTCCAATTCAAGAGCTCCTCAGAAAGGCCACCCTCCTCGACCCGCGGTATCGTGGCAGTATGGAGGATGTGGAGGTCCTGGATGATGTGAAAACCCAGCTAATACAGGAGTTGACACAGAAGAGGATGAAGGTGATAATGGTGCCAGTGGTGGCAGCTGTGAAGCAGTGGTGAATGATGCATCTGAGCCTCCTCCATCCAAAAAGAAGAAACTCAGTGACCTGCTCCAAAAAAGAAGAGACCAAAGTAGTAGCCAGGCCCAGGCTGCTGTGCCAAGAAGAGCAAGGGCTAAGCAAGGGCAGAGTTAACCAAGTACCTGCAAGAGGAGGTACTTGAGTCCTCAGCAGATCCTCTGATGTGGTGGCGTGACAACCACAGAAAATTCCCTTTGATGGCCAAGTTGGCAAAGAAATACATGTGCATTTGTGCAACCAGCACAAGCTCAGAGTGAATGTTCAGCACAGCTGGCACCATTGCAAGCACAGTGAGGTCCTGCCTCAAGCCAGAGAAATTGAACATGCGCGTGTTTCTGGCCCGAAATCTGCCCGACAAACCCATTGAGTACATTTTTTTCGGAGGACTATATATTTTCATTATTATTTAAATTGTTAGTTGTTGGCACTTGTCCCTATACACGTTCATAGCAACTAAAATGACAAGGGGAGATACAATTGGAAAAAAACGCAGTAAAGAAGCATTATTGGAAGGCCATTATGATGAATCCATTTTAGATCTTGGAAAGGCCATAATGGCACTCTCTAGGAGAACTGAAGCAGTGGTGACAACGTCATCATGGATAAACCTCCCAAATCTCAGCCTCACCATGGCCATACCTAAGCAAATACATGACACTGACTAGCTCCACCGACAAAGAGTAAATACAAGCCAAGAGTAAATACACTCTCTACTGCAAAGACGTCAAACACAAATCTAAGAACACATATAAAGGTGAGTGTATTAACATTGACTTTGCTAGCCAATTTAGCAAAGTTTAGATAAGTTAGCCACATTGTAATGTTACATACAGGCAAGTGATTTAATTCAGTGAACGTTATAACGTTAACAAATGTTCAGAGAAGTTGTTGCATGCTATTTTAGAAGTTACCTGGCTAACTGAGTAATCCTGCTTGGTGCAATACCCCCACCTTGACTCTAGTTTCTGGAAGGCAGGTGTCTGACTGAATAGTGTGTGTCTGGTGCTACCTTATAGCCAACTTGCATGCTTTACAAAATATTGCCACGAAGTAATAAAATTAACGTTTTCTACACCACTAATGCAGTCGCTGTGTAAATGGTGTAACACCATCACATCATTAGTTGACCCGTCACGTTCCCGTCCCGCTCTAATCTGTCAGGTCTGTCAGTGCTGCCAGTTTGACACAGAGAAAAGGAGAGAGAGGTCCGGAGCGGAGAACGCACATCTAACTAGTCACTGGCCTGTTCGCAGCAAATCAACTTGAACAGTTTATAAAATGATTAGGCTACACCGCGGCGCGGCGCGGCCCGTCCAACTGGCCCAAAGACCCACCGGGATTCGTCCCGGTTGTCCCGATTGGCTACTCCGGCATTGTCCTCGTGTGTAACCATATCAAAGGCACAGGATAACAAGAAATCAAATGGTGCAAATTGCATATTGGAGGGACTGAATTATGTTGGCTACATATATGACATTAATATTGCTATTATCAGAAACGCCAAAAATATAGTATTATAAGTTATTAGTCTACCTAGATTTAGCTAGCTAGCTACAATCTAGTTAGCTTGATATAAGCTGTTCTTTAGCTAGCGTCCTAGCTACATAATACATAATTCAGACCTGTTCGCCGTTAGTAAGCTAGTAATATTAGCTAACAGCTAGCTCTAGCTATTGGCGTTACCGTTAACTTACCAGACATTCGATGTCGGGATCGATGAAATAGGCGTCTTGTAGGAACAAGGATGTCTGTGTTACCACTCTGCAACAACTCCTGTCTAGCTCGATTCGCCACATTAAAAATTCTGTCAAAAGCAGAAACTGCCGTCTCCGTGTTACTTCCTTTGCGCTCCATTTTCGCTCATCGTCGCCCTAATTACCATATTCATTTCGGATATGTCGCCCTAATTACCATATTCATTTTGGATATGTCGCCCTAATTACCATATTCATTTCGGATATGTACTGATTAAATGTTAAAACGGCGTGCCATATTATACGTACGTCATTGAAGATATCTACAATGACATTTTGACTAGTGGAAATTCAATTATGACTAGTTATGAAAGGAATTGTAGATATCTCAAATATAATTGTTACTAGTAATAATATAATTTTCACTAGTTACAATTGTATTTCAGATATCTGAAATGCAATTCTAGATATCTGAAATTACATTCTTACTAGTTACAATTCCAAGCCGACATATCAATAATTTAATTTTGACTAGTCAGAATTGAATTTTTGATATCTAGAATTCCATTTATGATATCTGTAATGTAAGAACAATTGTAGATATCTACAATGAACATTGCCACTAGTAAGAATTGAATTGTTGCTATCAATAATTAACATTTCCACTAGTAAGAATTGAATTGTTGATATCAAGAATTAACATTTTGACTAGTGAGAAATGAATTGTAGATATCTTTAATTAGAATTGTAACTAGTCAAAATTACATTATGGATATGTTGGCTTGGAATTCTAACTAGTCAAAAAGCAATTGTTGATATCTACAATTGGATTGGAGGCCGACCCGCTCTACCTTGTGAGCCGCAGTAGTAGTCTATAGGCCAGTTTTTATTTTGTATGTCTCCATTTCAAAGTTAAAATTGTATTCACTGATTTAGATGAAATACACCTACCTGGCTACACAAATGGGAACCAGCCAGTAACCTTAGCCAACCGTTCAGTTAGAGTCCATTTGGCTAGCCAACACCATCAATATCTCATCAATATCATATATTACATATCATTTACACGATGAAAACTGAGTCCTAGATACTGAATGAGGACTGTTTCATGTGTTCTTCTATTTGGAAGTTCAAACAGGTGTGTTGAGAGCACACCTTCAGCACACCTTGATTTGTGTTCTTGGCTGTTATGTTTGGTTCCAACATCTATTCAGATGTTGTTTTCTCAGCTTCATGACCTTTTCTGAAATGGCTCAAAACCCATCCCCTGGTCCATGAAAGTAGTGGAGTGCAAATTACATCAGGGTGTGTTTTTCTTTGCATTATTATTCACTGTCATTAAAACACTCAAGTACACCATTTCATACCATGTTATTATGTTTAAAATACAAAGATAATGTCTTAATATACACTGCAGGGCATGCCGATGCAAGGGCCCTCCAACAACTGTGGGGTATTTGTCTTGATGGTTTTGAGTTTTTTTTTGAGTTTTTTTTAGTAGTAATATTAAATGGTCTTGGTGCCTCAAATAACTTTGGATGTTTTGGCTCCATACTCAATACTTATGATGTGAAATGGTCACATTGAACACGCTACAGAGTGTCAAGGTGGCTTGCATCTATACTTGATTTCATATTTTGTGTCCAGGTCAGATGAGGAGCGAAAGTAAATGTGATGGCAGCGTCACACTGAAGAGCCGCCAGACAGAGCCACAAGAGCAAGCTGTAGCTTTCTGGAACTGCTGTCCCTACTACATGTGTCACTGGTTACTGCAAATATCACTTAAGAATCACCTTTGACACTGTTAAACTTCATGAACTACATCTAACAGTTTCACATTGTGTCAGTTCATGGTTGGCAGTGTTTATTTGCTGGAGGTGATGCAAATGCTGAGTATAGAACTACAATTTAGAAACATTTTTCTTTTTTTTTTTTTAGGGGAATTTAAGGATGACACACCCCACAATAAAGAAAATGAGAGAAGGCCAAAATTGGTATGTTTTTTTTGTTCTTTATTCCTCAGCTGTTTTTCTCTGACAGCCTCTGTGAGAACTCTACCAATGGTAACACAAATCAGGTTTCCAGACATTAATTTGTTCCACAATGTTGCATGAGAATATCATAACTGACGGAGACAGTGTTTATAAGAAAAACACCTCATCTGTCTACATTTCCAAGTCTCTGTGCTGTTAAAAATGTTTATCTGGAAATAAAGAAAAGCATTGCTGAAAAATGTATTTGCCTATTCCAAGTGCATTTGCTTGTTTTATGTATATGATTTAGCAACTTCAAATCATTAAGATCAAATTGGAGTCAAGTTTATTTCTATAGCCCTTCATCACAAACAAGCCTCAAAGGACTCCAGGCTGATAGACGACCAGATTCTATCTACCTATCTGTCTATTTGCTTGAACAAAACTACAACAACTTCTAAACTTAACATTGCAGAAATCAAAGTAACGCTAGCTACACAGCTAGCTACCTGCTCAGTGCTCACATCACACTCTGTCTGTCTTTAATTTTGAGTGGGAGTAGTGATGCACATGATCCATGACTACTACTACTTCTTCATTAATTTTAACAGTGGTTGGCAACCAACATTAAGTGCATTACTGCCACCTTCTGATCTGGAGTGTGGACCAGAGTATCTATATTCTAAACATCAGACCTGCTTCTTTGATAAACTCTAAGAATATCTGACTACATGAACCGTTCAGCAAATTCAAAATCTTCTTCAAATTAAACTCTTGTTCTCCAGCTTTTACAGGGTTACAGGAGTGTCGTCCTCTAGGGAATGCATGCGCTAGGCGTTTCATAGAAAATGTGACCTGTTAGTAATGTATTAGGCTGAGACATGTAAAGAAAAGTGTTTCTCTTAAGGTAAATGCATTGTGAGTTAGGATATATATATATGTGTGCATACATACAAGAGTTAAATAATGATTTAAAAGATAGATTTCATTGTTATGGATGAAATAGATTATTTCTTTATTTTATACTTATTTATATTGATGAATGAAGATTCATGCATCCTTTTTCCTTGCATTTCAGGCCACACTCACAGTGCTGAGGGTGGTAACAACAGCGCAACCCATTGGCCATGCAACTGGAATCCTGTTCCTGTCTCCTGCCATTTAATGAATTAGATTATTGATGGTCACTGTGGTAATGTTATGATGATTCTCTTATGCGCCACTTCAACTCCACTAAGAGGCTTGTAGTCTGAGAACATCTCAGTTATTGTGAAGGAGAGCCACTGCAGTTTGTCCAAATTCCTTACACGTGCTAAATTTGATGTTAGTTTAGAAAACCTCATTGATCCTAAAAACAATAAAAGCTACGATAATAAGATTTAGTAGAGAAAGGCATTTATAAGATACTATATCTTTTTAATAAAGTAGTATATAAACATTTATATACTGTTCAGTTATATTACATTGGGGTTATGTAAACATGCTGCCGATAATTAAGCAGACTGAAAAAAATGTGGATTACTAAATGTGAAACATTTGTTGTACATCTTGGTATAAGTACATTTAGAAGTGTGTGTGTATATGGTTCTTAAGATTCATAAAGATACTTGCTATACATATTTAGTATAAGTTAATAGACACATTAGCTATGTATAAACAGACGTATAAGAATAGGTACGTATAAAAAATGAAGGTGGCGGTGGTGGTGTCTAGAGAAACTGAAGTGTTTCCCCATCATAGAGAGGAGCCTGACACCTACTTTGCTATAATTAAGATGTCTCATGGAGGCAGCCCGTTCTACGACTATCAGTGCTTGTCCTAAAGCAACCATGCACATTGGAGAGAAAATAATAAATAAATAAATAAGACGATAGACTGGTCCCATTAGGGTCTCTATTCCAATATAATAGCTTGATTCAGCCTGATCCTCTCTCTTCACTGTGTGACAAAATCGTTTTGATATGTCTTTCTAACCTTCCCCAGACTGATTCACTCACTCCTCTCTTCCTGAGGTCTTCTGAGGTCTCCTTAGATCACAGCATAGTGTTTTCCTTTCACCTGCATGGTAACGCCAAACTGACCAGGTTTCTGGAATGGTTGACTTCATACCCAATTATTTAGCCATCCATTCCTACTTGATTTAACTAGTGCAAGAGGAGGTTCACTTATTTTTTTTCACTTACAATTTTCATTTCATTTTACTGCACATTTAATTTCCCATATGAAATTAGTAAATATAGATCCTTTATTTCAGTTAAAAGGCTAATTTTGATGAAATGGTAAAAACTAAAATTTTCTATAATTGCACAAGGGCTTCACAAACTATCAAGCATGACTGGATGTTTGAAGTGGGGGTGCGGAAGCAAACTATCAACAGCTTCCTTTTATTGAGTTTTGCGTATTGAGAGTTACTAAATCATGTAGTCCCACCAGGAGCTCGTCTCACAGACCCAATATTAACCCTCTAGCACACAGTTCAACGTTCTTCTATACAGAGGGACAGGTCAACTAACTCCGATCCTTTCTTAGACCATACTAGGAAGTCTAGTTCATGGGTATATGTGCCCAACTCCTGTTTTTAGATATGTCGAGTTTCCTCCTTCTGATATTGGATTTGTGACCATGTTTTTCTTAAAAAAGACATAAAACATGACTCCTCACTACCACGTCCAACAATAGGAAGATGTGCAAAATAATCTGAGAGGCTCAGGGTGATGTAATGTTAGCAGATTTGTGTTAAGTGTTTATAGTAGTTGTCAGGATCCAACAGCAAGGGACTAATGTGCAACAGGGCTGTCTCTTTTCTCCAAAAGGTGTTGAGTGAAGTCCTGCAACTATAAATTAAACTAGACTAGAAACTGAAAGTATTAAATGCAATGTTATGGCTTGATGCACCACTACAGAATGTAATGTGTGCAGGCATGGGGTTGTGCTGCAGAGGAGGTAGGTCAACTATCAAACCATAATGTGGTCTACAGTTTTATCAGTGTAATGTGAACGATGGTAAGCAAGCTGCTTCAGTGTTCCACCATGTAGTGAACTTTTAATCCACTGTGTAACTGTATAACATGTCCTATTTGCCAACAGCATAATGTAGGGAAACCACAGAAAACAATATTGGCTTCACACCTCCCCACATGGGGCCCTTTTTGTAAATGTGCAAATAGATTTGATTCAGATGACTAACTCATGTCGATATGAAAATGTACTGGTGATGCCTACTAAACTAATCTAACCCACTAACTCCTCTTCCCTCTCTCTCCAGTTGGATCTCCTGCTGGCAAATGGATGCAGTATTGTAAGGGGGGTTTGTGCAAAGTGTTTAAACTCTTACACCAACAGGTCAGACAGGCTCAACCACAGCCTGCCACAGAGCCCTGTCATCCCTTCCAACCAGGAGATTATGTGCTGATTAAAGTGTTTAAACAAAACAGCAGTTTGTCTCCTAGGTGGAAGGGTCACTTCCAGGTGCTCCTGACCACTCATACTGCAGCCCAGCACAGGGTAGGGGTCCATGCATCCCACTGCAAGGCCGCTTCAGCTCCAAACTTGAGATGAAAGGTCTTCTCCTCGTTCTCCTGTGCCGGTGCCTAGTTGTCTAGTTGACTCTACCAGCCCTCAACGGAGATCCAGACCACATGGAACATACTGATGACCTCACTCATCTACACCTCCTTTCTTCAGATCACGTTTCCTTCAGCGATACCAAACAAACCCTGAAGACCTTGCAACTCATAACACTTTTTACCAGCTCCTGCACTCCCATGCTATGACTGTCAACAAGACAAACTGCCTTGTGTGTGCTCATATTCCCCACACTCCCCATGGCCCTTCAATGTTACTGAGGTAGTAGGATGGTCCCTTTTATCTTCATCAGTCAACAGACATGGAGGTGCATCTGCAGGTGTTCGTTTTCCTGCTGCTGCCCTCCGAAAATTGAACTGCACATATACCAATCATACTGGATTGTTTATGCAGGACCTGCCTCCAAAACCTGCTGTTGGCAGTGAGCCCATGATGACCCTTTTCACCTTGCTCCCACCAGCATTTAGCATCTCCCCATGCCTCCGTAGCCATAGCATCCTTTTGTTTTAGCCGCTACTCTACTCTACTCTGCCTAATCACTTGTTTCTAGGCAATAGTACATTTAACAATACTGTTCTTGTATGTGATTTTTCTGTAAGGGGTTGTGGTACACTTCTCATGACACTGTATTTCACATACCATAATAATACTGTTACCATAATGACATTGGTATGGATGACTTTCAACTTCCTATCTCCCTTACCATAGATTCATATTCTGATTTTTATTTTACTCCTCCTCCTCCTCATTGTGATGAAGCTTTTCATGCTGATGAGGATAGAAAGTTTGATTCTTAATGCAACTAAACTGTAATTTTATTTGGCATAATGGAACAATGTCTGTAGATTATCCTATAGGATAAAAGGGGGAATTGTAGAATATTATGCTAAAACCACATGCTTTCATGGGACATCTGTAAATAGTATTGGTTCTCTGAGTGACCCTTTAATTGTTTGATCTCCTGTTCTTGGGTCAGTCTTAGGTTAAACTGATGTCCTCTCTCACCTTTGACTTCTCTACTGTTTTATTGTCTTAATCCTTTTATTGTGTTTTAGTGTAATCAGTTTAGAACTATATAAGATCCTATGTAGTGTTTGTATGTCAGAAGGTTTGCCAGCACACCATCATGGATGCTTGTGGACTCGCATTCTTTCTCTCCATATATGTATTAAATCTACTGACCGAATTGTTGTCTTGTGTCTGTTGATGATTGACATCATGGTTGATGAACCAATCTTTACTTTTGTGAGTCCAGAACGCTGACTCTTTCCAGCATGGTCAACTGGGGAGAGATGACAATAAGTTAGATGGGTTCATAGAAAGCTAGATATCAGGTACACACAGACAACTATTGATAACAATTGATAACAATTTGTGTTACACATTTTAATAGACCAGACAAAATCTGAGCAAAGAAACAAACGTTTACAAGCAAAATCACCAAAAAGACTGAAATGATCTCCCTCTTTCTCTGCATCCCATAGTGCATAGGGTGTCTTCTTGAGTACCTTGATGGCCACTGGGTTGTTTGTGCTCAATTTGACACTGGGCCACTTTTCCAAAGCGAGTGGGAAAGTCATTTGAGCTTTCCTTCACTCATTTATTTGTCTCTGCACCTATGTAAAGTTGTAATTGAAACCTGTTTCTACTCCAAAAGCAAAGAAATGCTCCGTTGAATGTAATGAAATTGAAATGTATCTTCTGTCTTTACATGAGTAGTAGTAGGGTAAATGTATGTGGTAGATACTATTGTACTATTGTAAACTCAGTTCAGTTTCAGAAAACAGTTATTATCAAAGATCAGTAGTGCCCCCTTCTGGACTGACAAGGAAAGAGCTGCTATGAAAAAGTGTGTATTCAAATGCACAGAGTATTCTGGATGCTAGCTCTGGATATAAACTAATTATATGCATATTCATATCCCGAATCAACAAAATGTTCTGAATATTATCATGGAAAAAACCAACTTACACAGACAATGAAAACCAGCAGTGAAAAGGATGAGATGTTGACATGCCTCAGTTAATATCAGGATATCCTAGCTAGGTAGTATTCAGGTTTCTAAAAATCAGGATACTGTATATGCTCTTCTTGGCTATTCTGAAAGGAAAATGACTTTTACACGTGCCAACTCAAAGTGGAATAATCCAGAATAATATTGTAATATTAATGGAATTAATGGAACTCAGTGAGACACGTGTAAATTCACCAAGAGCTTCATCAATAGGAAGACAAAACACACCAATGTTAGAGATCCATCTACTGTATCAGACACTCATTCCCCAAAACAGAAATGTATGTCTTTAAGGCTGATTTGAGTCAAGAGGGGAGCCAGAATCCTTGTCTACTATCCTTAACTTCTGTAAACCCCCAATCACCCCCAGACCTCCTGACATCTTCCGAGTCCTCCCAAGAGAGTCTTGGACCACAGGTTGGGAACCACTTTTCCAGAAGAATGGGATTTGTCAATAAATATCAGGCTTTCCACCATTTTGATCCCACTGTGATCTAAAAGAGCAATAAAATACATTTAAAGCTTACATTGTATTTGATTCATACATGTGATCACATTTCTCCACCTCCATACATACCATCTTTCTGTACTGGTGCTGCGCTTTAGTTCACTGTAGATGATGTGGTTAATGTCTCCATCTAGTGGACACATAGTAGAACTACATCACCTGATCTGTCGGTTCTCTGCCACAGACGTGGTTTCTGGCCACAGGTCAGACTGGTCTGCAAATGAAGGAAGAAAGTCCCCTGTCTTGATCTGGAAGTGACTTCGCCAGGTAAAGATCCTAACAGGGAACATTATCAATGTTTGATGAACAGGCTATCTGGTACTGTATGACTGTATATAATACTAAATCTTTCAAGACATACTGTAGAAGCTATTTAAGTATTTGCTGGACTGTTTGTTTGGTTTATTATTATTATTTTATTATTAGTCTTTTTGTGTTAATTATTATTATTTTTATTTTGTTGACACTAGGGGCACTAAAACAGGTAGGATATAAGAAGCAGATAATTGGTGCAGGTGTGGCACTGGGAGGGCATACGTCTTTTATTACCAGAACAAGAGAGAGAGGCAACATAAAGATTCAACTAGCACCTCCACAATACTTCACAATACTACCTCCAGAAAGTGGGTTTAGTGAAAACCCTGAGTTTGTTAACCCTGAGATGAGGGAAACTCTGGGTTTTCTGTTCCAGAAAGAGAGGTAACTCAAACTCTGAATCAGTTACCATGGTAACTGACTCTGTGAACCTAACCTGCTCGCTGGCAGGTTTTCTTGAACAAACCCTGACTTTCTCCTTGTCTCCTCCCCCCTGCTGAACCTGAAGCAGCTGTCGAACATGGCGTGTCCTTTCCTCGCTGAGCCGATAGATGTACAAGCCGAAGTTCTTCGCATAGCCTTCGGTCGGGAGAGGATTTTCGAGACCCCGATTAGATGTTTTATCATTTCCCGATGAATACCTGTTTGAACGGTACCGTTTTTCATCACACTCTATAATTTATCTTAACAACCTTCTGAGGGCGCACCAGTGCCTCACCGCGTAGGGCGCGTACCATAAGGCTCAGTCTTTCCCGCAACCGACCAGGGTTCGAATCCGGCCCTCGGTCATTTGCTGCATGTCCTCCCCTCTCTCTCCCATACCTTCCTCACTATCTCGCTCTCTCAATAAAAAGGCATAAAAAAAAAAAACGGCCTTACATTTCGAGTGTTACACACCGCGGACATGCTCTCACATCAGAGCAAATTCTTTGCGTTGCTCTTCGTTTTTTTGCCAACGGGAGTTTTCTTTATAATATTGACGACGCAGAGCACATTGGGAAAGCAACAGCATGTAGAGCCGTAAGGAAAGTGTCCCTTGCACTTAAACCTCTAAGGACCATCAAAGAGGAATTCCACAGGATTGCAGGTGACTGATGTAGAAATCATTCTGTAGAAGGCAATGACGATATTTTAAATTATATTCTGTTAATGACATTCTGCTGAGACCTCAGCCTGGGATCAGTAATTAATTGCGATTTTGCAGGGCTTCCCAATGTGATGGGCTGCATCGATGGCACACATATCCCCATCATAGCTCCTTCAGTTAATGAAGGAGACTATGTCAATAGGAAGGGGTTCCACAGCATTAATGTGCAGGTTCATTGACTACTGTCTTACAATAACAGAGACTATACATCACAATATGCTGCAACTAACATCGCTCATTCTCTGCACTGTCAAGATCATATGTGATGCAGCACATTTGATCACCAATGTTGAAGCCAAGTGGCCCGGCTCCGTGCATGACTCACGCATGTATCGTGAGTGTAGCCTGACCAACAGATTTGCACGTGGTAAGTAAAGCTTTGGACAAACATCATTCCCTTGTCTCCCTCTTTTAACACACTCAATGTACCCACTATATAATTACAGGTGAGTTTGATGGCTACCTGCTTGGTGCCAGAGGGTACCCATGCCAGCCCTCTCTGTTGACCCCTTACCCTGACCCTGAGCCGTGCCCCCAACAGAGGTTCAATGTGGCCCACTGCAGGACTCGAGCCCGGGTTGAGATGACAATAGGCATGCTCAAAGCCCGGTTCCAGTGCTTACATAGACTCAGGGTAACCCCAGAGAGGGCATGTGACATTATTGTGGCATGTGTTGTTCTCCATAATGTTGCCACAATTAGAGGAGAGCAACACCCTGCCGTATAATGGAACGACCCCGAGGAAGACCATCCCATTCACCCTGCAGATGTCCAGGATGGAAGAGCTGTCCGAGACCTAATATGCCTACATTTCACGGATTAAGCTGCCACCACCCCAAGCAGTCAAATAAAGACATCATTCACATTTCATTTGGTCTTCTTTATTTCCTACAAAACCAAAAGCAACAGTTAGTATTTTTATATTGTTCCAACAACACATTTCACCTGTGACCATGCACCCACCTCTAACTTGTGTTCCAGTAATTCAATTTCTAGATCTGCCTTTTGTATTTGCCGCCCCAAGTACACCATTTCTAGGTCAGTTTTTGCCATCTTCTTAACGAGATGCAGTTTGTAGAGCTCCTTTACTGGTAACTGGGAAAATATAAGGATGGCAGTAAATTCTACAGTTCGACATGCAGGCAATCTGTGCTGCAGAGGTTGATGGACCCTCCTCCTGGTAATGCCCAGCCATGCTCTGTTAAAAAGGATAAGAATGTGCAGGTTGTTTGTCCATTCATTATTTATTCTCATCACTTCAGTGTAAATGTCAAACTCCACATAAGAATGTAAAGAAATGTGAATGGGGAGAGAGCAATCAGTAGCTACCATACATAATATTAAGATGTATACCTCTGTAGGACTCTCTGAATCCCTCCCTGTGACAGCAGACAACGTGTCTTCATCATCATCATCATCATCATCCTGTGATGAAGACGAGCAGTCTGTTTCGGTATACTTTAAACCACTATATGTGACAAGATCTCTGGAGTATTGAGTACTTACAACCTCAAGGAGTTCTGCTGTTGTGGCAGGAGGCTCAACAAGGCGGATAACACCGTCAGTAACTGTTGGGAAAATGAACCCCCCCCAAAAAAAACATTTTGTATATCTATCTATATAGATATATAAAATTGTATATACACACACAGACACACACTTACATCTTATGTAGGCACTTGTATCCTGGGGGGTGATTGGCTCGGATGAGCTCCCCCCAGGGATGCCTTCAGCCGCTGGTCGCCCGGCGTTCTGGCTCAGGGCCAGTTCCTCTGCCTGTGTCAGAGGTGGTGGTGGTGGCCCTCCACCCGTTTTGCGGGCCTCTGCCTTCTTTCTGTTGGCTGAGTAAAACTCAAACGTTAATCTACTAAGCAGGATATTAGGCGAGAGGACATTTATCTTATGTGTGTTAAAACAGCATTCTGTTGGGAGTTAAAGCTACTACACGTTGAAATAGCCACTGAATGATAGTTACTTTAATATGTCAAATATGATTCAAACCAAAGTGAGGTACAATCATGAGCCTATAGGCCTAAGCAAAATATGCCTTACCTGTTTGCAGTATGTTTTTATATTTCATTTTCAGCTGCTGCCAAGTGCGCTTTGAGCCCGTGGGATTGCACCTAAATGAAAATATTTTTTTTCCAATACCATTCCACCACTTTCTCACATGTAGGTAATATTATAAGAAAGTGTGGTTAAATGTTAAATAAGTACACTACTGCATTCAAACGTACGCATTGACTCAGGCAGCGATTCTCTCCCATGCCAAGTCCCTCTGCTTTGCCGCTGCAGCTGTGTTGCTCTTCTTTTTAAAGATTGGTTCATACTCCCCATAAGCATTAATAACAGTTCTAACTCCAGTGGGGTGAAGTACGCCGATCTTTGCTTGCCTGTTGCCATGCTGAATCGTAGTATCGGGCCTCCATTGATGATGGCTTTTTATTCTTGTCGCGCATGCGCTTAACTCAAGGTGAACATACTCAAAGTTGATTGAACTAACTCAAATCAGCCGTTCTGGAACCGAAAACTCACAGTTTCCTATCTCGGAATTAATCAACTCAGAGTGCAGGGTTAGACTCAGAGTTTGTTGAACCTGCTTCTTGGAACAGACCCCAGTCCATGTCTCTTTTGTGCCCAAGGCTTAAAAAGTCTGTCTAGATGTACCTGGTCAGTCTGTTTGATATAAAGAGCAGTGATCCTAGTATTTTGTACACTTTGTACAAATACACATAACATTTGTCATTTTACTGACACGAATGATGAAACCCCTGGAAGTAATATATCCTGTAATGAAACCTTGTTGTAATGAAGTAGTCCAGCTAACAGTACGTTGGGTGTGTTTCTGTAAAGCTGGACGCTCTACTATGAATCTGTCTGAGGAGAGAGAGGAGGGGGTCCCTACCTCTAAAACCTCTCTGTCTGGGGAACATGACAGCCAGACCAAAGCTAAGAGGTAAGACGAGGATCTCTAACTGTCCATGACTGTTCTCTACACACAAAGAATAAGTGGTTCTATATAGAACCTTTAAGGGTTCTATAGCTTGGTACATATTTGGCACCCTCAAAAGGTTCTATATAGAACCATTTCAGAGGGTTCATTTAAAAGAACCCTTGGGGTTCTTTGTTGCTAAACAAAATGGTTCTATATAGAACCTTTTAAAGGTTCAATCATATCCCAAATCTTTTATTGCCTTATTGCCTTGGTTGGCCACATATTTTTAATAATTCTGCAGAATTACCATGATATGAAGTTAATTTAACTAATTTAACTAAAATAACCAATAACATATATTTAAAACTTCAATAACATACAGTAAGCCCATTGCCACTTCCAACCTATTGTAGATTCAAGAAAAAGAAGAGGTGGTTTCAAATTGACTGTATTGATCATCAAAAAGAAGTTGCACCATATAAAAACATTACTATACACAATATAAATAGTATGCTACATTACACAATATAAAATATTACAGTGAACAAAACATTCCATGCACACACAGTTATTAAAATATATCAGCACCACATATAAAATAAATACACAATTTAAATTTCAGTTCGGAGCAAACGGCTAGCAGCAATTTAGCAAGACTTTATCGGAACATACCATCTCCTTCTCTTTCTGTTTTTACTTTTTTTCATTTTTAAATACACCAAAGCCACTAACAAAAGAACAGTAGGGTAAAGATTTTTAATACAATTACTATTTACATCAATTCCATAATTCACTGTGAAAGCTGATTGTACATTTTGAGCACCGGAATAGACACTCTTTTCTTACCATTTCCGAGTTTGAAAAAATAATGTTCAATAAATGACAATGTGTGTTTCATCTGTTTGGGGTACGAAACAGCAAATACACCTCAAGCAGACACTGCAGAGCCTGTGGCACATCCATTTCTCCACTTGTGATGGTGACTCCATCCATCTTTATGGATGCTTTCACCGCAAGGAGGGGATTCCCTGCATCATGGAAGACGATGGTTGGGAATGAGCTTGTTGGTTCCTATGGAAAAGAAACATATGTAAGGAACCTCTTGACAGAATTCAAGCTATAGGTAATTGACAATACAAAAAATGTCAATAACAATGTGAAGATTCAACACATACCTCATCTAAACAGTAAAGGAACTTGGAGCTCTCCTTGAATAGGGCAGGCAGAATGAGGATTGCTGTGCTCCTTTGCAGGTCTGAAATTTCAGAAGAAATAAATGATCTCTGCATAAAACCATGTAGTTTTATGAATACAATTGTGTATGTGAGAGTGCAAGTGCATGTAACATACCATCTTTGTTAGCCTCAGTTCCCAGAAGGCTTGACAGGAGGCCCCTCTGACTCCCACTACGAGCCACACTTATGATGTTGGGTGTCATCACATTGAGAGCATGTTGAAGATTTAGCTCCAAATCCTGGCCAAAACGCAACCTCATTTCATGATGCATCTGCAACAAACACAAACAATAAGTACAACATTAAAAAATTACCAAGGTTATTTCAAGTGAACTAAAATTAGACTAAAGCTAAGCATGATAATACATTTTGGTAAGCTGTGATAAAAACAAAAAAGTACTTATAAATAAGTAAAATAACTGTACTTGTATATAAACCAAATTAATTGGAAATTAAAATGTCTGGCCCCAACTAAAAATAAAACAAAATGAAAATTAACCTGAAGACTGAAGTTTTGTCTCTTGACAATGGCCACTCTGAGCTAAGTTGAGAGTTTTTTAGTAATAGAATGGGCCAACATCAGCTAGTACTAGATCAACACCTCATACACCTTTCATAGCCATCAAATCAAAAGTTTTTCTGTTAGTAAGTATACAGTAAATTACACTATATATATATGCTAAGCAAGTACTGTACGAGCATACTCCAAAAAGGCATGACAATTGGAAAATGAATGACAATTACAATATAAAAATTGGAAATGATTTATGATTAATGATTTTACAACACTAATAAATGCCATTTGATGAGGAATGGAATTAAATTTTAAAAATAAAATACAGAAAAAATAAACTGAAATCATATAACTGTAATATTACTAATGGCTACTCACAAGCAGTGGGACCTGCAGAAAGGGGAACATCTCCATCACCTCCTCAGTTGGTTTGCCCATGTGCTCAACTCTCTTATATAGCGAGCGCTTCATTCTGTCTTTAATGTTGAAGAAGTCTGGCTGTCGGCGGCGCAGCTCATTATTGATAGCACTTATGTGCTCCCTGAAACTTAGTTCATCCTCCCCAACAACTTCTAGCTCCAACACAATCTGGGAAGAGATATAACAAGAAACACAGTATTGGTATTCAGGGTGTGACCAATGATAATGTAAATGTTCTCAAGCTAAACATACTACATTATTTCAATCATCAAAAAATTGCACACAAATTGCGTTTGATCAAGATCCCCAGAGGATATTTGGATTGCATCTTCAATTCTTCGCCTTTTTTCTCTCTGAAATTAGCCATAACACAGATCATAAAATGGCAGTGGTTGATACCTCTGAGATGTTCATACTGGCAAGCAGTATGGCTTGCAGATAGACGTACAGACAGACAGACAGATGGGCAGGAAGGCAGGCAAGAATGTCAGACAGGCACCTCTTGTCCAGCTAGGTCCTCCAAAGGCACGTGGTCCCCACTTCTCTGTCTCTTGGTGCCAAACTTTATTTTCATCTCCTGGACTATTTGTAAGTTCACTAAAGGAGACCTCTCTTTCTTGAACTTATTTCTCAGGCACTCCAGTAAGGTTTCCTGTAGATATAGACATAGAGAGATAAATTATAATGCTCACACAAAGAAAGAAATTATAAAAATACAACTGTGGAAGAAAGCTTTCCATACATAGCCAGAGGAGCTGTCGTCTTTCAGAAATGGAACCCTGGTGATCAGACATCCCAGGACATCAGCATATTTTTTATGGTTTGGATACCTGAAAGATCATCTCCACAGTTAGAACTTTCCTGCTTTCGAGATTTAACCCTTTCTTTTCAGTTTTTACTGCAATTTAGTTACTTAATATAAGCAAGAGTAAAAGTGATATGCTAAAAATCTAAATGTACTTTCCTGACATCAAACTAGCCAAGCATAAATCAACGGGATAACACTGACTATAAGTACCATGTGTATTTGGTTATGTTGTCGAACATCACTTGGATCAACAGTGATCGTAAATGGGACTTGTCCTTCTTTTTGAAAGATGGATCCTTTCTTTGCAGAGCTTCCTGCAGCTCTGGGGGCAGTAAAGGCAGGCTATATAATGCTGGCCATGACTCCTGGGCTCCTTGACTATATAAAGAAATGAAGAGGAAATCTTTTACAGAGACTTTCCATAGCACCACTCACTATATTCATGTAAATCTAGATTTTTGGTTTTACTTTTGGCTCGTTCAACAATTAGAGAGTTTATAGGCATGATTTAATCAAAGTTGTCTGTGTCAAAAACTAATAAGATGTGAATAAATGCAGTCCAGTATCTCAATCTGGAAAACTATCTTTCTTAAAGGGGGCGTGATATTCAAAACTTAGATGAGGCGACACCGGTCTGCTGTACACTTACTGAGTGTTTGGTTCTGCAGGTAGTGCATCACACAGTACTGGACCTTCTTGTCTATGGGAAGATAAAGTAACATTTCCATGCTTCATGCTAGACTTTCATGTCAACAAAAATTCCTTTTTTGATAATAAACATGCTTTACTTACTGGGCCAGAGATGAGGTGTTCCGCAGCTTCTCCAACTCTCTCAAAAACATGACCTGGTGTTTCATCACAGGGAAAAGTTTTTCCACCATCCTCTCTGTTAATCCCAGCAGAGTTTCCCCATCAATCTGCTGTTCTGTTGAGGTAAGAATTACATTAAATTGTCAGGAAATTGTAATCCTAAACAGGAGGTTGGTTACTTATTTCAGAAGGACAAAAAATAAAATTGCAGGAATACAAAGGGCTTTTACCTCTGGACATGCACACTATGATGAAGTGTAAGGAACATATTGTCATCATAAACATAAGTGTCCAAAGCATGGTAGTCTTTCCCCTCCCCTGGCTGAACCACAATCCACTTTTTCTGGTCCTCCAAAGAAAAGGCATGATAGTGGCTGTTGAACTTCTTGGGTGTCAGTAGCTTTCCAAAGATCATCCAGAGAGCCCTGAACTGGATGATTTTAGCTATTTTCATAAAGATGGGAATGTCCCCCTCTACCACATCAATTATGATGGCGTCATCTACTTTGTATTTGATGGTATTAGTAAAGAGAGAGCTAACAACTCCTAGTTTCTCCTCATTTGGGATGTCTTCAACCCCACTCTTGACAGCAATACCTTCCTGAATATCAAGGGGAAGAGACCAGAATGGGACTTGGCGTTCACCTTCAGTATATGAGCGCTGGCGAAGGATATCCAGAGATGTTAACTCCCAAAACTGCCGCAACTGGTGTCTCTTGGACAGGGTGTAACAAAGATTCTTGAAGTTACAGGTGTTGTGGGATAACCTCTTTAAGTACTGATGTTTCCCCTCAAATCGCATGCACCACAGTGGTTTCAGTGGGCCAAACTCTAAAGTCAGATGTGGATAGTGAATGAGATAGTGTAATTTAGGTGTGAAGGTCTCTGGGAACACAGTCAGGAAGGAGGAGAGGAATTCACCAATCTGGAAGCTGAGAACAGGTATGATGCTTTTTCTGATGGAGGGAGAGAGGATGATATCTCCAATCTCTCTGCACTTGAGATAAACATCCCAGTGTATCTCACCTTCTGGAATGTAGTGTCCAATAAGGAATGGTAAGATCCTGAATAAACACCAGTTTTGTGCCGCTGATCCAGTCAACTTGTTGAGCTTCAGTATACTTGGTGATAATATCTGAGGGATGTTACCTCTATCGTTCTTTACGATATTAAATGCTTCCAGCTCTGAATTGATGTCACTCAGTATTACAATTTTCAGCAAGTGAAGCGCAGTGACAACTTTACAGACAACAATTGATACAATGCCCTCTAAGAAATCGTGCATTAGGTCTGGGGGAAATGCTCTGGTGACATCAAAGTATTCAAGCTCAGTTAATGGACACTGCTTAACCACACCGTAGGTCTGTTTTGACAGTTGACTGTTCTCACTGAGTGCATTCAGATGGTAGTTGTGCACATTTGCAGACCTAATATTCACATTGTCTTCATATACATGTGCCTTTAAGTCACTGTATGTAGTCATACAAAACCTGCACACCCGTCCACTGTTAAAACAGCATGTAAATCCAGCCAAGTTGTGGGCAGATAAATTGTCCGCTGAAATGGTTGCCAGAGCTCCCCTCAGATGGTGGATTCTTTCATTCACACAAATCGCAATCCCTTTTGTGTATAGTTCTTTGAGGTCAAGAATGAGAGGATGTAGAATTTCCCTGGGGGGGTACCTCTGAAAGAGCTGGTGGTGTATAAGAAGACACAAGTGTATGTGCCTTAACTGGGATTTGTACTTTGACTCTAGGTTTCCAATGGTAAAATAGAAGGCAGTTATACTTTATGTATGGATTTTTTAGAACCTAATGGGTTCACAACTTCAAATTCATCTGTGTATAAATGTATACGCAGAATACTTGGATCGCCAAAAAATGGACAGGCTTGGAAAATATTACCATCCGTGAAGTCTTCCAAAAGAGCACTTGGGACTTTCTCACAGCTTCTTTGAAAAGAATCAAAAATGTCCTGTTTCTCCAAATAAACCTTCAGAACATCATTTATTGGCACATACTGGAAAGTGTCATCCTTCCCCTTGCTGTTAACTCCAAGAACATGTTGGACTGGCTCCACCAGATGCAGATTTTCTTTGCTAAATTGTAGCAATTTGTATTCAGACTTCATATACTCAAAGGCACAGTCAAAAACAGTTTCATTTGAAAGTAGATGGTCCAATTCCTTGTGGTCTTTTAGTCTGAATCCTGACTGGTCCAGGTGGAATTTAATTATGTCAGCATAATACTGTTGAAAAAACTTCAAAACAAATTGAAGATTTTCAACAATTGTTTCCTGAGTAACTTTGGGGAGAAGATGTTTCTCTTGTAGATTTAAGATAAAAAGTGCCACATGCTTCTGTAGCCCCGACAACAGGGTATTTAAGTCAGGCAAACCGTTTTCATTGACTGACTGCGAGTCCTCTGAGTCTTCTACATCGTCCACCTTGTCCTCTTCATTTTCCTCTGAGAGAGTTATGTTCTGAAAATGATTATCTGTAGGCCTCCTGAGAGCAGCCCTATGTTTTCTATAGATGTGGGTTCTAAAACTAGGGACAGTTTTATAACTCCTCTTGCATCCCTCTATATTGCAGACAATGCTGAAATCGGGCTGATAATGATGCAATAGCTGTAGGTGTTGCAAGTATTTTGATAGTTGAAACTTCACAACATCACAAACTGCACATTTGTAGGTTTCCATTACCTCTGAAGGCCTCTTTTGCATCGATTAAGTTTATGCTTTGGATCCATTTGCATTTGTCTGTCATCTGAAATGAAAAGAAAGCAAAAACATAATTTTTTTTTTTATCATAACACTCACAACCTAGGCTGTATAGCATATTTCAACTTTGCTGTGCATACAGAATAGGGGAAACACATTCTGTTCTACTTGTGTTTTCTCCTTACCTTCTATTTTTTGATTGTTATGCAGCACAATACCGAGGTAAAGTCCTTGTATGTGTAAACCTACTTGGCATTAAACCAGTTTCTGATTAGTTTTGTGTTAATCTTTCATGCCTGATTTTCTCTTCTTGTTATTCTGCATTTCTGTTTCTCGTCACCTTTTCTTGACTGAATGTGGGAGCCTTTTTTTTTGGAAACTCCTATATTATATCTATAATAGGATAATGGTAGTAATAATATCCTATCTTAAGCAGAGTAGCCACATTTTAATGGTAGACAGGAGTAGCAGGGTAAAATGTATCGCTAGAAGGATATCTGATATATGTGGCAACATGGAAACATGGAACATGGAAATAATGTTACCACTCCTCATTTCCTATCGCTTTTCTTCATAACCCCCTGAATAGTCCTAAAAACTAGATATCTTAAAGCTATATGTTTGAGAAATTAGATATCTGTAACCACACGTTCTTTCACCAAGCTATCTAACTTAATTAGTTAGATAGTTACAATTAACGGTAGGTTAACTGAAGACGTTGGCTAGGTAACGGTAACGTTAGTTTACAATATGCCAAAGTAACGTTACATGTAACATTATCGACACTTGCCGCCAGTTAAAACACCATGATGAAAAGAGATAGCATTTCTCAACAAATATTATTTCCATTTAAAAAAGTCTGTCAGACGTTGTACCCACCTTTAGTTCGTTGGAAAGTATCGGAGAATCGCGGTCAGTTCTCCAGCTGACAGATGACAGTTGATACTGAACTGTCCTTGCTCGTGCACATTCTGTGAAGACAGTGGCTCCCGTTCACAGTCAAAAGACCGCAAGTTTGAGGTTCGTACTGGAGTCTAATGCCGCATTCATGTAATATGAGATCTATACCGTAAATACGACTTGCCGATTGGGAGAATGGCTAGTAGGATAAATGGCACTTTTCTGTGGGCTCCGATTGAATCATCAATTAGTCTGCACTCATCCTAATGTTACAATGTTGCAAGTTACAACACACACACACACACACACCACTTCCATCATGATCAGCGCTGTCTGATCACGGCCGGGTCTTCTCGGATCCACTCGGGTATTTCACATAATGTTAAACAGACCTGGGACGGGAACGGGGCCCGATTGACCGTATAAAACGTGGTTCCCGAACACGTACGGGTCTCGGGTCCTAGACGTCTACTATGTAGGGCTATGTATGTGTATATTTATAGCCTATATAGCAGTTATAGTAAATACATTAAATACTGTTTTTTATTATATATATAGTGTATTGTTCCTTATTTGCAGGGCTTTATTATGTATTTATTGTCTGAAACAAGATCTTAATTATTTAATTGCCAGTATCTTGTTTTTCACTAAACAAACTAATTTTAAAGACTAATTCTTATGCAGTGGCCATTTTTCATTAAGCTCATGAATTTAAGCACCCTTTTTTAAAAAAAGGTTCTTTGTTGTTTTACTGAATTTTTATAGAACCTTTTTAGGCAAATGGTTCTTTGGTAGAGGATATAGAACCTTAGGGTTCTATATAGAACCTTGATGTTTTTATATAGAACCCTAATGAACCCTTTTTTTCTAACAGTGCATCTCAGAGCTCAGCAGTGAGATCATGACACCATCATTATTCAGAGTAAAAGGTCTGTCTGTGTTGTGTTGAAGCCCAGTCCAGCAGGAGAGACCAGATTCCCCTGTACCCAGCTGTGTATCCATGAAGAGTGACAAGTCTATTGAACACTTTGATGTCTTCAAAAGGTGTACACCACTCTGAGCAAAGGCAAGAATTTAATTCGTTAATTAGTCACCACTGGTCTGTAATGGTTGAGGACACTGGACCAGCCCTTCTTGGACATGGGGACTACTACATGTTGTCTACAATGGTGGTCCCCTCTGCATGCTCAGTGAGATTTTGAAGAGATGCTGGACGAGCCCCCTCAGCTCCCTCCTGGCCTGGTCAGCAGAGATAGACGGGCTGGGGAAAGAGCTCAGTGTCTTCCTGGACCTTCTGACCTCCAGGCTAAAGGTCAAAGGTGACAGGGCCTATAGCATCGAAGCTCCTGGGATTTGGAAGGCCCTGCCTGAGGCTGGTGGTCACCTTCGTACTGTAGATGCTTTTATGTTGTTTATTTTCATATATTTGATGCTCATTGTATCTTGTATCTGTGTCTGTTTTATTCTTCTGTAAACCCATTTTTCATTCATGTCTGGACATTTTATTTGTCTATCTAGTTGGTTTTAATATAATCTCTTATTATTGCCCGGAAATAATTGCATTTATTTATTCAATGTATTTTTAAAGTGCTACAAAATAAACTGTATTCATATTTTATTTTTTAGTATTACTATTTTGTGTGTTGAAGCCCAGTCCAGCAGGAGAGACCAGACTCCCCTGTACCCAGCTGTGTGTCCATGAAGAGTGACAAGTCTATTGAACGCTTTGATGTCTTCAAAGGTGGACACCACTCTACTGAGCAAAGGTAAGAATTTACATCAGATGAGTTTGTTTATATCCGACTCTACAGAGCAGAAGTAAGATGTCATGAGATATAGAATTGGTCTGGTCCTTCAGACTCTGTTGGTTTAGTTTCTTCTCTCAAAACATCACGTCCAATAATCAGAGCAGCATTTACAGTGGTGTTTACCTTGTGTTTCTACCAGGATCCATCATGACACAACACAGTGTGTGTGTGTTGATATCTAGAGACCTAATTCATCATGTTTTCTCCAGAGTCCACCAGGAGAGGTCAGAGGTTCCCAGTGGTCAGACTTTCCAGGAGCATCAAACAGACCTGGCCTCCATATTTATGGTGTGTAAATGTATGTGACAGAACTGCAGGAATGTTCAAACTGTGAATATAATGTTATTAAAACTGATAAGCCTTTTCAGCTTTCCATTATTGTTAATACTTGCACTCTTAAATCGTAATCCATGCTTTGCATTGAAAATTGCCAGCTGATGAACCTGTGCTCCAGGGGCCGTATTCATAAAACATCTAAGGCTAAAAGTAGCTCCTAACAGGCTGAGTTAGGAGAAACTTCAAAAAATAAGGGATGTGTCAGTCCAAACATAAGGACTCCTGAGTCTAAATCAGTAAATAAAGCTAATTTCATGGCCATCAAAGGATTACCTGTAGAACATGTGCTAAAATGTAGAATGGCCCCCCATCAATGGATGAAGAGTTGTTATAAAATTGTTTATAAAGTATCTAAAACATTTGTTAATGAAATCTATCTATCTATATTAATGGTCAGATATGACACTTGAATACGGACCCAGGTATAATAAGTTGTCAGCTGTAAATGTCATTGGCTGTTAAAGTCTTGTGTTGCTTACAATAACTTGTTGATAACACATATCCAGTCTTTCAGAATACTCTCAATTATGTGTGGATGCATGTACTGTATGCGTTAGTGAGTGTGGTGGTGCTTATGGGGTGTCGCTCCGGGACGGGTGTGTACTAGGCTGGGAGGGAATCATCACAGTATACCCACTACAATAAACTAGACTACACCACTGGGTAGGACCTGCCCATTAGATGATTGCATCCACCTGTGAACTCAAGTAGAGTATAAAGCTGTCAGTTCATTGCTGGCCAGGGCTCGATGGTGTGAGCGCTTTTCCTGTGTCCGCTGGCTCACTACCAGGACCAAAGCGTGATGCCCCCCTCATCACGCTCAACTTTCCCCGCTATGGAAATACAATTCTGACCATGCTCTGAACCTGTGTTCTGAACGGGTTGGGTTCTAACTGTCCCCACACCAATGGAAACGGTAGTTATGTACTATAACTCTAGTTCTACAGACCTGCCAACCTTGGGAAAATATTTTGAGTACCACAATAGTGTAACGCTCACGCGCTTTCGCACCACTTCGCTTTGCACACGGTCATTTCCCCACTCACTATATCATCTCGCTATATCATCAAGTTATTCAACATATAAATCGGCTATGAAGAAAACAATACAATCATATATTCTTGAGAAGAATTCCTTTAATGAAAAGACAGATATTTTTCTTTTGTACATTGGGGGGGAAAAAACACCCAGAGGAAAAAAAAAAAAAAAGTATTATCTTCTCAGAATTGTCTCTTGTATAATTGTTTTCATTGTCATTTCATTGTTTTCATTGTCAAGTATTTACAGAAACTTGTGTTGCGATATAAAACATTGTCAATTATGAATAAAACCAAGTTTCTGGGCATGATTTCCATTTTTATTTAATAATTAAATAATTGAATGCAATTCACTTATGATTATCAGCTTATATAAGCACACATCATATAATGAAAAAATGGTATTCAATTGACAAACTATCTAGGAATGTATGTAGGTTTTAGCTAAATTATTACCTGAAGCTCCTTGGTGGCTGATGTCAACATCATAATTGCACAATGTGCAAAATGCATGGTGAGGCATTTTTGAGGGACGGAGACACGGCCATTGCTCCTGATATTTAGTGAGGAACTTCTGGGGCGCATGCACTCGCTTCTTTTTAGTAATGTTAGGTCTGCTGCTCTCTCTCTCTGTCAGTATCCTCATCGTCCATCATGATGACTAGTATCTCTACCTGCAAGGCTGGCCGGGTGACTGGCTGCAATAATAGGAATTATTTGCTACGTTATCAGTTTATCACACTGTAGCCTTAAGTCTCGTAACGAGGCTAATCACGTCGTATGCGAGCTACGACTAACTAGCGAACAACAAAGTTACCGAACATGTTTAGCAATGTTTCATATGATGTTAACATTATGGTCACATTTTAAATATTTTTGTGCTTGATTATTACTCCCCCACTTTACCTCAGCAATGCAATGCAACGTACGCCTCGGTCGATGACAAAGTAACGTTACGGTAACGTGATGCGTTAACTTACCACATCAGTGGATGTTTGTGAGTGATAAGATTTGGGTCGGGGAGGGGCTAGTCTCGTGCCCAGCCTGTATGCGAGAACTCAGCAGAACTCGCTCGAGTCGGGTTTCCGAGACTAGGGAGGGGCTAACATTACAGAAGCACAAGAGGGATGTAATTTAAATACCGAATACATGTACAGTATTGTTTTGTATTGATTGATTGTTTTCTGTAATTACTATATATATATATATATATTATTTTATTTTTTTTCTCATTTGCGTAGTTTCAGCTGGCATTTCGTACCTGCGTATTTTGACCAAGAATTGCGTGGTTGGTACACAAAATGCGTGCAGGTTGGCAGGTTTGGTTCTATGATTGTAGGCAAAGCCATTTAGGCTTCGCCTTATGGGCTATGCTCGTGAGCACTGAAAATTCAACAATGCACATCAGCTGGGGCTCTGCCCCCAAGCACCTGTATATAATGCCATGTCTGCCGGTATTCGTCCAACAATCATAGAATTAGAGTTACATAACTACGTAGGCTTCGCCGTTTAGAGAGAGAGAAAGACCAAACCCCTACATTAAAACCAGCGGAGATCGGTGCTGATCGGTTCTGGTGTGAACAACCAAACTCCTTCTAGCTCGATCGGCGCCGATCGCGGCGCTTCCCTTTCTTTCCGCGTCCAGTGTGACCGGGGCGTTAAACGATAAAGCGTTCAACCTGTTGCACCATTTTGAAAAGGCATTCCACTTCCCTGCATAAGTAGTGATAGTGGAAGAGGCGTGTGCGCTCTGAATTGTACCAATTACTGCTGTCGACAGCCCCTTGTCCTGAAGAATCAACCTTTCAGAGACCAAACCATCAGAGAATCGGAGGTTGCTGAACGGTGCCTAGGGCTTGTGACAGCGCGTCCTGTCTCATCAGGACCGGCCATGGGGCTGCGTGTGACAAGGATCGTAGCTCCGGGAACCACAGGGCCGACTGTGTCTCTGGAACTACAAGAATGAGGATTAGGCACTCATGTCTGACCCTCTCCAGTAGAGGGCTGACCAGCTGGTGAGGTGGGAGGGCGTAGAGGAGCATTTGGGGCCATGGAACATGGGCCATTACGTCCACACCCAGCGGCGGAAGATCCTGCGGGCTCAGGGAGAACCAGAGACTGCAATGAGTGTTCTCCCTGGAGGCAAACAGGTCCACCTGGGCTTCCCCGAATCTCTGCCAGATCTGTTTGACAATGTCGGGATGTAACTGCCACTCGTCCCAGCGGGGTCCGCCACGGGACATTAAGTCTGCTCCGCTGAGGAGGTTCTGGAACGCACAAAGCCAGAGCTTGATTGCCGCACTGTGGAGGGCAGAGGAACGTACTCCACCTTGGCGGTTGATATAGGCTGCCAATGACATGCTGTCTGTTCTCACCAGCACATGGCAACCCCGAACCAGGGTTCCAGTTATGTGAGCAGAGGGAGGAGTCCGCCACCGGGCGCTGGCCGAGTGGGAGAGACAGGTCCCCCCCCCCCCCACCCCATCAGAGAAGCATCTGTGAACACGACAACGTGAGATAGCCCAAAGGAACCCCTGTGGACATGGTCATGGGGTCTCTCCAATGGTTCAGGTCCGATGTCACCGAGCGCGGAACATTCTGCGCTTGTGACACCTGGGGTCTAATTTTGGCGAGCAAACCATCTTTGCAGTTTGCGCATAAAGAGCAGACCCAGTGGAACCACTGGGTGAGCTGCCGCCATAAGCCCTAGGAGACGCATAACTGACAGGGCCGCCACGACCCTGTGGGTGTGGAACGCCATTAGCGCCGACGAAATTGCTACTCGCCTCTGGGGTGAGAGCCTCACTGTCATAGATGTTCAATCTAGGGATACATCCAGATACACCAACTGACGGCTGGGGAATGGCGTGCTTTTTCTTTGAAAAAGTGTGTGGGGTTAGGGAATAGCCGAAGGGGAGGAATTGGTATTCGTACGATTTGCCCTGAAAGGTGGAGCGGAGAGATTGGAGACATGGAAGTAAGCGTCCTTGAGATCGATGGACGTTAGCCAGTCGCCCTTTCTCACACACCTTCTTCTTCTTTCTTCTTACTTATTCTTCGGGATCTCCGCTGCTCGCCCTGCCGTCATCTACTTCCATATCAGGATGGCCGACAACATCAAAAATGCTGAGTGGCAATATATGTGCCTCGGGATATCGGGAGTGGCGATGAGAAATCTCCGGCAATCATCGGCAACATGTTGGCGAACGCTGCACAAGCAACAAAAGAAAACCACAAATGTAGTATTTTCTTCATTAATAAAGATTTAAAAATTATGACAACCCATAGGAAAGGAAAATCAAAAATGAGATCTCTTGAAGTTCCCCTTTATTGCTCCTAGACAGCAATGAGATCCGTGTGGTACAAAGAAGAGATTATTGCTTATGTTTCTCGTTTTTCTCTCCTGAGCAACAGAATTGAGCATGTCTCAGATTAGACCTCTGTTGATCTCTACAAGAGATCTCAAAAAAGTCTTAAATGATGCTCAATTTAGCACTACTTTTGCATCTCAAACTTTACTCAGACTGATATAAAAGTGAGCCCTCTCCATAATCTCATTTAATTCTCATTTCAGACCATTAGATACATCTCAGATTGGACTCAGTCTGATCTAGCCTATATCTCATCTCAGCCTGTTCATGTTAAGCCTGCACGATATGAGGAAAATCTGCGATGACGATATGACTTGTGATAAATAAAGAAATATTGAAATTACACACACCACATTGTGTTTGGGCTTTGGAGGAATGGTGGAGCGCACCGCTGAGGGAAAGGGGTGTGTTGGATTTACAACACAAGACAAAATGATCGCATGATGAGTGTGACTGATGGCCTGTGTAAATAAAACGATTTTTCTTATTCATCGCGTCTCAGGCAGTCCTTTGCAATGTGTTTATTGTGCATGTATTTAATAGAAACCCTGTTTAAATAATGTAAACATTGTTATTGCATTAAATCATTTTGCACAGTAGGTTAACTTTTTGTTTGCTTGCTTTATTTCATGAAGATTTGACATGACACATTTTTCACATAAGTTTTTTCAGTTCACACTGTACAAAAGTCACACAACTCACAGGTAACTTGTTTGTTGGACAGAGTTTTGGTGACCTGGCTGTCATCCTGCGAGATTCAAGTTTTTGGCAGCTGGGAAGCCAAAACAAATCAGAAAATGTTACTATTGACTTATCTGCGCTCTTTTCCATAACTCTGGTCTTCATACCAGGTAAGATGAATAAAAAGTTTAATATGAACTTCACTCCAGACTGCGGTTTGCCTATACAGTAGTTCATTTTGTTAGGCTAGGCTTTCCAAGCATGACTAACTGCTGGCTATCAATAACTAACAACATATTCATCCAACCAGTTGTTTTGCAGTCGTTTCCTGTAGTTAGTATGATTACGTTTTTACTTGTAATAAACCGCACCACAGCCCACTTGGCAGCAGACGGAGATTTGCACTTTCAGGTGGTCGTGGTGCGGTTATTCAGTACGCACTACAGTTTGAATGGCATTAGTTCTCACCTGCCCAAGCGAACCGGACAAGGAGAAAACGCACCCGAGTTTGATTGAACTGGTCTTGTGTAAACACACCCTTAGACTCCACACACTGTCTAATCCCTCTCAAGTGTGTTTGGGAAATGTGCAGCAAACACAATACCAGGCATGGAAGACAAATCTATGAACACTACCTTGGCCAAAATATTCTCAAGTGCTACAACTGTCCTTTTTACTGGAGTTTCCAGTAAGCGCACAATGTGAAAACATGTACCACCTGTAACAGCATCTTGCAAAAGAGGGGTGCCTGCACATAAGAATTCATCCAGAAATGCTAATTTAATCTCATTTGGAGATTAATTTCTTTCTTTGTAAGAGCAGAAAAATGCAATCTGACCATATTTAATCTGCATATTATCATAAAATGTCACAGTGCAATTGTTCCTTCTTTTGGCTTTGACGTACTGCTTTGAGCTGTACACATTTCTGCCAATCTGAGCTCTTCTGAATGTTTTTACCACATTACTCTGCGAGCTGTGACCAACACATTTTTCAAAGGCAGAAAGATCATCTGCTCCAAGAGACAGATCACTGGAAGCGCCAATCACTGTCACTTTGGTGACAACATCACCTGCTAGACCACAACTGTTGTCACTGGTCATTCTTGCAAACAGTTTAGCAGCTACATTGTCTGGGTTTATGGTTTGAGCAATACTTGGGAGACACTGTATGAGCTTTACAGCATTAACCATTTGCATTGGTATATTCTGGGTCCCATGAATAAGACGAAGTAAATGTCCATTTTTGTCTTCAAAATGAAAGCAAGAATGTGTCCACAAAGGTCCAAGATCCCTAACACTATCTGCTAAATGCACAAGCAAGTGTACATTGGCTGTTAGGTATCGCTCACCATAAAGACTACCCATCTGGGAACAAAAATTCCACAGAAGTCTCTCAGCATGATCTATTTGTGCAGGCGTTATTGACTCCATCAAAAGAATGAATATTGCCTCACTAAGAAGCAGGAAATGATTGTAGTACAGACCTCCAAGAATTCCCCGGAACACAACAGGCCCAAAGAACAACAAAATGGACCGGTACTCAGAAGCTTTAAAGTACATTCGGTGAGAAACGACAGAGCGAGGATATCGTGTCGAAGAGGGTGGCTGAATTTCCTTCATGCGTCTGTCTATTTCACATACTGACTTGGCCATGCTAAAAGGATGTCTGGAGAATTCAGAGGAAAACCACAGAAACATCAGAAGACGCATGACCCCTAGTAGAACAGAGTGCATGTAATCAATAGCGGTGCCAGAGATCACATCATAGCTGCCAAGTCTGCCAAGCCAAGTAGGACCTTTTACCCCATGCACGTTGCTTTTTGTGTCATAGGCCAACTTGGCATCATCCATGTACCTCTTGTGGGTACGAGGGGGACCTTTTGGATCTGCTTCTTGAAAGGGAAAGGCATGTACATGCCCCCTTTCCCCAGTTTTTACTGTCTGACCAGGCTGTTCACACTTTAAACACCCAAAGTACCCATTGAATTGTACAGCATTCAGTACTATTGCTTTAGCTGGTAAATCACAAGTCCCTGCAATGGTCAGGACTTTGCATACAAAAGGCTCAGGGGCTCCAGCATACTGGACAAGAACGCCATCTCTTTCAATTTTACTGAGAGTGTCACACAGCGGTTTGAGAAATGTTAGCATACATGGCTTTGAATCCCCAAACCAAAGGCCTGCAAATATCATGTTTTCACGTTTTGTACGTTCAGCAAAACTAAGTTCATTTATGATGCAATAAAACGGCCAAACAGAGAATTTAGAGGACTTGAAAATGGGTATTCCATCTGTGTTCCACATCAAAGAGATGTTTCTCGAATCACTTAGTGGTCCACCTTGAGTTGTGAAACTCCGGTATATTTCTCCGTCATATATTTCATCAATGTTGTCAAAACTTTTCTTTTGACGTCTGAACCTGAAATTCAATTTTTCCTCAAAACCTGTCTTAGCAAACAAGGACTTCAACTGTGCTTCAATTGGAACCTCGATGAAATATGACCCCTGTGACAACACACTAGCTTCACAAGCTGGACACTGGGTATCATCACTCTCGACAGACATAAAGCAATTGTTGCAATATTTGTGCAAAAGTAAGGAGGAGGAAGCTGAGCAATCAAAAAACTCTTTGAAATTCTGCAAATTCCTAAGACACTCTGTCTGCAGTTCAGCCGGACAGTGAACGGTAATCAAGGATAGTAAGTCACTTAAAGCCTTTCCCGTAATTCTATGTCTGTTTGCAAATGTCATGATAAGGAGAAGACTCTCAGCAACTGAAATTGGTGCATTTCTGTAGAGTGGACAATCTTCAATGTTCTCTGAATTTTTGACTCCAGTTCCCTCATCGGCTAAGCCCTGTTTAAGACTGTCATGAAATGGAAGGCCATCATCAAAATCCCACGCCTCAAAAAATTCAGGGAGTTGGTGATCATGAGTGGAGTCTGTGGGATCTAATTGTTCAATATCTGAATCTGCATCAAGGTCCCACTGATGAATCTCCCTTGTGCAGTCTTGTGATATTAGAAATGTTTCATTGATGGTAATGAGGTCAGGTCCATTCTGCTCTGAAGGTCCTTCAATGTAAGAAGTAGTGCTAGTCTCTGGACTGGAAGAGCTGGGGGCATCTTGTTCACGACAGCAGGGATCTGGTCTCGCGTTTGCGGGTCCTGTTTAGAACATAGGGGAAAGTCAAAATCTTAAGACATTCCAGCAGTTAGTGTTTCCTCTAGGATTTTTTTTAAGCAGCGTGGGGGAAAGGGTTTTGTTGTACCTGGGTGGTGCGCGCGCGTAGTGCCCCAGACTAAATTTTTTCAACACCGTCCCATAACGTCCCGAAAAATAACATTTTCGAATTCAAAGTTTATTAACCTTGTAACACTGAGATTGAATGACCTGTTTAGTCTCCTTTTGAAATAAAATGTCTCTGGTGTTAGTTAGAACACCATATTAAACTGAAAAAAATATATGAAATATATTTCAAAAATAAAACAATTTGAAACAAAAGGACCTTTCAAAAATATGAAACATTTGAAGAACAGAATACAGCATCTTTCTATAATAAAATCTTTCCAAATTAGAACACATTCAGTAAAGTAGGCATGCACATTGACCGATTTCACGATTAACCGCGATTTAAAACGTCACGGTTTTGTAACCGTAAAGACTCAGCTACACTGAGATTTCTGTTCTGACTCTCAAAAAAGGGACATTATGGTACTGTGGAAGTTGTGCGCTAGGGAAACATGCAGACAACTCCTTGTTGTAGAGTTAAAAGATCACCCTTCGTTTATTTCAACATTACTTCACTTCCTAGTTGTCACAGACCACAAAACATAATCACCCCCTAGGATGTATGGGAAACGTAGTTACCCAATCTACTAACAGTAGCGTCAAACACCTAAGAACATGGGTGAGATCGCCGTGAATTATCCCTACGTGAGACCAGTTTCACAGCCTTTTGCCTTTTTGCCGCACCCACCTGTCGCTCTGCCTGTCAGAATGGCAGCACCTCGCTACCTGACCACTCGCCTCTCATTGAGAATGAATGAGTATTAGGTACCTGGACTCTGCTCTTCAGATGAGTCCTGGTGAAAGGTAAGACAGGAATGACATATGAAAGTAGCTGCTAAGTTCAATATCACATGCTCAAAACAAAGTCCTGGATACACATTAACATAGCCAATAGCTAGCAGTCACTGAAACTTAGCTTAAATAAAAAACTACTTTGGTTTAAGATAGCCTATCATATAGACTTTGACAGCTTATCATATTACAATACCAGCATGTGAATATTTTTAACACTCACCAATACGCTCTGTCTTCTATATCGTTTACAGGTTTTGTGTGTCACTTTTCTCCATCGTGTTTCGGGTGTTTGCGTCATATTCCAACTTGATGCAAAGCAGTGCCATCAATCCTATAGATGATTTAGAAAGGCAAATGTAGTCTGCATGAATGAATCAGCTTGTGAGTTGGCAAATTACACCCTATAACAGACATCTACAACATACAGTATTACTACTGTGCTATTTACAGTGTCTGAGCCATGATTACGGAAGGGGTCAAATTGGTCTTGACTTTTTTTTCTAGGGGGCAATTAAAAACAACATATTAGTATAATTGCATGAAATTATTAAGAAATATCTATCAGAAGCCATCACTTGGCATCTCTGACTACCTGACAGCAAACAGCAAGTGACAGGACACAATAGATCTGGGACCCACATTTTTTCCCCCCACTGGTGGTACCAGTTTCATTAAATTTAGTAGTGGCACCATTGTTTTGGTCCAGAGACTACTTCACACAATCCTGAATACGGCCTGATATATTTCCCCATTGATATGAATCAGGGTTGCCACTCTTTTGTAATGACAAATTTCAAGGACTTTTCAAGCACCTTTCAGGGACAAATTATTTCAAAATCACGGGCCAATAATTCACAGAGATATTCACATATTCCAGCCTCGTAAGTCCTTTAGTTCAAAGCTATCTTAAAATCCTCAGTATTTCTTAAGTGCTGTCAAGAAATTTGAAGCCTAAGCAGTGAGCACACACACATTCATTCATTAGAGTGATACTGTGGATAGGAAGAAAGCTTGGCCCAGCACTCCAGAGAGTGGATTTTGAGATGACGGAGCGCACAAGGGCTCAAACTCAGAGATTCCGGTAGGCAAATTCAAACACTTTTAAGGAACTCTTTGAAAATTCAAGCACTTTCAAGGTCTTGATTTTTTTTAATTCAAGCTTTCCAGACCGGTGGCAAACCTGATGAATATTTTTTTTATACCTACAAGATTCTGTAATGAATGGATTAAATAAGATTTGCTACTGTATAGGCACTAAAGTCACCTGTATTAAGGTGCAGCTTACATCCTCCCTACACCAGATTTTTGTATGTCAATGTTTAATAAATGATGAGTTTAATTGTCATGTTTTTAACTATAAGGGCTAGTCGTGCCTTGCATGAGGGGGGGCAAAAATCTAGTTAGCAGGTATTTATAACTCCCTCCACATATTTAAGACATTTTAATAGGTGTGGGAGGCAGGAGGGGGCACAATACACAAGTAAAATTAACTTAATTTCATGAATTGTTGCATTTTTTACTGACATAATTAGACCATGTTGTGTAAACCATCACTGATGAATACAAACAACAAAATACTGTACCAAACTAATTTATGATGAATTCAGCAGTATTAACTACTGTAACGTTAGGGTAGCTAATCATCTAGTAAATTAAAAGACAAACACATAAAGACTGACTTAGGTAAATGACTGCATCGTCTAGGTGCGTTTACTTACATAAATCATAACAGTAAACGCTTCGCTCATTTTTCTTGACACACTTTGGGGATGAAACGATGTAAAAGGAAGCAGAGGCGGCGGAACCAGCCCCGGGGATTTTCACATTATTTGTTTATTTAGTTTAGCTCTCCTTAACCGCTGCAGCAATACAACTATCTTTTAAACACGTACCTACATTCGTCTAAAGTTGTGGGTAATGAACATTAACGTTGGCTGCTCCTAAATTCGTGTTTACTGTCGCCATTTTTGCATAACAAAGTCTACAACTAAAAGGTGTAGAAACTTGCGAAAACTACTTTTTCAACTCACCTTGGATTTGCTGCCAGTCAACTGCCCGCGTCTTCTTCTTCGTGGCTCCAAGACTCGCGCGGACCACCTCATTGGATACAACCGAATCTCGACCGCCTCTACGACAGAATCTCGACCGCTATTTCAAATCCAAAAACACGCGGCAGTGACACAATTCGGTTGGAACAATGGCCAAGAGAAAATCGGAGCAAAGTCGAGGAAAAAGGTAGGCTAAGTAAAAAAAAAAGAATACCACATGAATATAGTTTAAGGTTCAAAGTAATTTATAGAACGTTAGAACATAGTTTAAGTGGCGTTAGAGAATTCAATGATGTTAGCTTACTGAGCCATAGCTATGCTTGCTAACGTTAGCTTCTCAGTCAAGCAGCACTTAGCTAATACCGGCATTAGGCTATACAGTCAATGCTTGATACCTGTGACGTTATGTAACTGTTAGCTAGTTAGCGACCCGGTTGCCTTCTTGCCATGTTAGCCAAAAGCTTCGCCTGGTATCCCACCCCCTATGAATTGAAGTTTTCAGTAATGTTGATGTTACTCATTGACTTTGCATGGCGATTCTCGCGCACCTGGCACCACGCTCAAAACACCAGAGGCTGTTAAAGCTGACAACTGCGATTCATAGGGGGTGGATACCAAAAGCTAATGTGCGATCCTGGCTATTAACATGTCTGCTACTCAAGGTTATTATAGTTACTAAAACTAAAATCTAAAACTAGGTGTGAAGAAACTTTTTAGTTAACTGAAATAAAAATAAACACTTGACTCACTGTAGGAAAAAAAGAAAACTAACAAACAATTTTGTGTACTTACAAAACTAACTAAAATAAATATACAGAAAATGTCTTTGTCAGTTTGATCAAATGTGTCAACACAACAAGCATGAGGCATTGATGCATATTGAGATTGGGATGTCTATGGCTGAGTTAACTGCCCTCACAAAGTGTTGTTTGTAATACCTATTCTGAACCCCCCATATTATAATAAAAATAAATAAAACACTCAGACTAATAAAAACTTAACTAAAACTAAACCTTTTTAAACAATAAAAACTAAACTGAAACAAGCAAACCCTCTGGAAACTAACTGAAACTAGACTGAATTGAAAACAAAAATTAAAAATGAAATAAAACCAATGAAAAATACAAAACTATAATAACTGCTGCTACTCCACCCCAATTTGTAATGTATTATGTATTGCTGTTACTGATCCACAGTATGGAAGACTCAACTGGTACAAAGTTAAAAAGACAGCGCTACCTACCAAAGAAAATGAGGGACAACGAGCCAGACCTGAGGGACAAGGAACCAGAGCCTAGCCCAAATGACCAGGGTAAGTTTGTGTGGTTAAACAGTTTTACTATGCATTTATATTTAGTAAATAATTGTTTAATTGCCACCCGCATTGTAATGCCACGTGTTTGCCAAGTGGTTTTCAACCTAAAGGATAAAGGCTCCAGGTTACTGTTCCCTGGCAGAGGCTCATAATGGGGCGTCATTGTTAGCCATTATTATGCCTACTCTCATCGTGATGGCCCACTGGCAGATGCAGACGTAAATACAAAAACTTATTTTTCTGACACTTATGGAGTCGTATGTTTTGATGCAACTGTATTTTTTTTTTTTATATCCGTATATATTGCAGGGGAAAAAAAGATTGCAATGTCAGTTTTTTCCAATATCGTGCACCCCTACTGTAGAGCATTTAAACACATCTCAATGTGATCGTTATATTTAGCGGTAATGTAAACACTGAATTTCATTCAGAATGAAAAAAAAAATTCTCATGTAACCCCAGCTAATATTAAAGGTTAGTAATTTAACGTTGTAAAGATACAGCTGGTATACCCAACCTCTGATTTATATTATCAATGCAGGCAATAAGGTTCATGTCAGGCTGACCAGGTAATAGTAGGTAAAACAAAGAGGTGGTTTCATGTGTTGGTGGGTTTACCCTCCACTAACGTTACTGTGGACATGTTAACTGATAACACTTAAGACAAACTCTGTAAAGTATGAGATAAAACAAAACTACAAAGAATTTGGTTCAGTTTTAATAAAGCTTTTCAACATTCTTTTATGTCACATCTTCATTATTAAGCTGTTGCGTGCCCCTTTGTGGCGTTACGCGGCGTGCAACACTGACATATAACTGCATAGTATCTGTATTACTCAAAATATAAGATGACTAAAAATGGCATCCACATTTTCAGTTTCGGCAACCAAAAGCTGATGCCTGGCAACCACTTGAAAAAGTTAATGTTGTATTTTCGCCCAACCTCATACTATGCCACAAAGTTGTCTTGTGTATGGGGAACCCTGTGCAACAAGAAACTTGTCTGCAACTACCAATCAAAGTAAAGGGATTGCAAACTCAAACAGGGCAAGAAACTAACTTTTTTCAAAGAATGGTTGGTTACCTGACAAGTGGCTGGTAGATTATGAAAACTTACCAGCCACAGCTAAAGATTTGCCAGCATTTGGCTGGTGTTAATTTTGTACCCTTTAACTTTATTAAATCAACAACAGCGCATAATGAGCAGGTGAACATACAGTTCATACAGCTACAAACTTAAAATGCAACTAAATAGCATACATATTGAAATTTATCAGTTAATACAAATTTTATTAAGCCCTGTGGTGACAATTCCCAATGAGATGAGCTGCATTTTTATGTTCATGCATTACAGTGTACAGTGTAGGCCTATACATAAATGCATGCAATAACATGTATAACATCAAGACAGTTGTCTAAAGATGGCAGATAATAAAGGAGATTTTGCTTGTTTCAACATGACGGAGAGGAGCCCATTCACCCTCTCCTTCACATGGTACACTGTCAATCACTATACTATTGATTATCATTCTCTTTTGCTCTCTTTCAGGCCTCTTTGTTTTTTTTAATATTTGAAGACGGCTACACCGCAAAAATCTTTAATACCTGTGACATTCTAAAAGGAGGACGATGTGGCCATTGGCTCCTTCAAAGACTTGAGGCCAGGAGAAGTAGTCCTCGGCAGATGGTCTGACAAAACATTCTACAGAGCTACTGTAGAATATGTTGGCTCAGACCATGTTGACAAGAAAAAGGAGGGAAAGAAAGATGCAAGAAAGGACAAAAGACCTGATGCAGCTGCTCAAAGCTTCTATTACCCTCGGCCTCCACCATTGTGTCCAGAAATCCAGCATACATTGGCACACCCACAACCTCCAACTGTAGAGTCTCCCAAACATCAGTCTCTGTTCAGACAGCCTCACGACCAGTCTTATTTGACACCGCCCCATTTCCAGCCTCCACTTCCACAGTCTTCCAGCCAACCTGTGTTTGCACAGCCAATACCTCCTGATCAGACCCAATGGCAGCCCGTTTACACATATTTGGATCAGCAGTGGAACCAAACCATTCCAAGGAACCCAACTCCTAAGGAATCTTTTCTGGGAATGCTGCTCCCTCCCTCCTCTGCCTGTGGAAATCCAGCTCCATTGTCTACTGCAGATGCAGATACACAGGAAGACGAGGTTTCTATGCAAAGTACGCCATCATCCTCTGATACTGTAATCATAGACCGCAGTCCACTGACAGTATATGGAGAAGATTCCTCAAGTGAAGAGGGGTTGTGGCAGCCATGTGCAGATTGCAAGTCTGAAGTTGCAAAACTATTGGAGGAGAAGAAGAAAATGAAAGATGTGCTGTCCAGTATCGGTAAGTTGCTTTATTTCCTATCTATTCTTTTTTCGTTCAGAGTAGTAGTAGGAGGAAAATGAGCAATAGGTGTAGTTGTGGTAGTATTGGTGGTAGCAGTAGTTGTAGCAATAGTAGTGTTTGCACTGTCACCTGACACTACCCATCTGCATATATCCGATCTGTGTTAAGCATTCCATACCCCTAGCATCTACATAAATTGCAGCAAAGGCATACAAACATACACAAAGTAATAATAAAATAAGTTACCAGGGTAGTGTCAACATGCATACTGCTGAAAGATTTCAGGCTGTGGTATGCTTTTCATGTGAGCAGTTTTTAATCTTGAGATTTTGATCGGGTGTAGTCTTTGCCAACAAGATGACTTGTTGATTACACCAGGCAGACATATTGAAATTGAATTTAAGATGGTTGTATCCCAGCTATGATTTTAACCTTTTAATTATGAAATAGCCATCTCAAAGGTTTTTTTAAACTTTTTTTTGCCAGAAGAGTGCCTTGGATCTTTCTTCTTTTTTGAACCTTTGTATTCCCAACCAATGAGCACTTTCATCACAACAATTTTAAACCCCAGACCTTTTCTCCTTTTTTAAAGATGTAGGGAGGGATTGTCATTGTGTTGCAAATACTTACAGTATGTGAATCATGTCTTTCTTTGTTCCAGACAGTGAGCAACTTCAAGCTCTCCAGGTCTTCATTGACAGCGTTGGGGAACTCAAGAAGGGATCCAAGAGTGACCGAGTTGGACAGCAGGAGCTTTTCCCAGGCAGTGGCCTCTTCCTGTCCTCTGTTCGATTGGCAGCCATTCACTAAGAGGCAAAAAAGGACTGCCTTCGCCTGTTCCACCTACTGTTTGACCAGTTCTTCACACCAGAAAAGTGTATCAACTCTGTTGCGTTTGGAAAGCATGGCAAAGTTCCAGGAGGGAAGAAGATGCTGGACCAGTCAAAAGTCAATGGGATTCTAAGTAAGTTTTTCTCATACATTTGTTAGGGTTTTGTAATGTATATTCGCGGGTAGGGATGCAACGATTATAGATTTTGATGGGACGATTATAGAGGAAAAATCACGGTTTCACGATTATTATGCATCAATTTATTTCACAACGGATAATTCACGGCGATCTCACCCATGTTCTTAGGTGTTTGACGCTACTGTTAGACTGGGTAACTACGTTTCCCATACATCCTAGGGGGTGATTATGTTTTGTGGTCTGTGACAACTAGGAAGTGAAGTAATGTTGAAATAAACGAAGGGTGATCTTTTAACTCTACAACAAGGAGTTGTCTGCGTGTTTCCCTAGCGCACAACTTCCACAGTACCATAATGTCCCTTTTTTGAGAGTCAGAACAGAAATCTCGGTGTAGCTGAGTCTTTACGGTTACAAAACCGTGACGTTTTAAATCGCGGTTAATAGTGAAATCGGTTAATCGCTGCATCCCTATTCGCAGGGCGACATAATAACCACCACATTGCAAAGCGGTTTCCGCCTGAAATCCACGACCCGCCTCCCGCTGTAAAAAGTGGCAGAAATGAAGCCGAACAGTGACATTCCACACAGATCTTATTGCTGAAGTTGAACCATTTTCAACTCTTGGCGGTGGATTTCAGGCGGAAACCGCTCTGCAATGTGAACACAGCCAATGGCGCGTCCAGAACAACAGATACAAAGGTAAAAAAGTAAGCAAGTATGACGACACAGTATGCCCACATCAGTCATTGTTTGATATGTAGGATTTGTTTTTTTCTTGCACACTAAAGGCTGATTTATGTTTACTGCGGTGTGTCAGGTGTTCCCTGCAAGACCACAGAGGCACAGCATTTTATGGTAAATGCGGCAGCAGCGCCGCTGAGTCCACTGGTCAGTTTGCGCGAATGAAATACTTCCCTAGTAACCAACTAACATAGCAACCATTAGCCAATCATAGCCTCGGAACTGACCGCGTCCTTTGCTGAGGTCTCTGCGGAGTTTCATATTTTAACGGGAGCGCGGAGCTCCGTACAGACCTTCCTCAGAGCCCCTGTGGAGCTCCACACTCGCTGCACAGACCCTCCACACTGAACACCGGACACACCGCAGTAACCATATATCAGCCTTAATTCAGTTTCTCTTCATCTCTCTCTCTCTCATAGTGCAATTAGTAATTAATTCACAACTAAGACAGTAGGCTGAAGCACATTTGTAGTGGGTGGGGTCATCGTGCGATGGGGAGGGTGGCTAAATGTTCCTCTATCATAAAAGAGGGGCCTGACAGAAAAAGTTTGGGAACCACTGTGCTAAACTAACCACTTTCACAGTCAGTTGAAATATGTTTCTTTGCACTAGTTCATATAGCTGATTGCATTTTCTCTGTCTGAAGCCTATGGCATGCGGTGTGGCACGTTGGATGGATGGACATCGGTGGAAAAGGCAAAGATGAAGAAGGCTGTCATAAACAAGTGCTGCATGAGGGCCACACTTTCAAAGCCATAAAGGTCAGGAGTCTCCCCCAAGGTGTGAGTTGTAGTCCATGCCAGTTTTTGGGGTTTTCCCTGCATGTGTTCAAAACCTTAAGTAGTGGTTTCTTAAACATGGGCGCTTACATTGTTCTTTGTGCTCATTTTCATAGTATTGTCTTATAGGTTCCTTCAGGGAAATGTGTGTTTTTAAAGTCTTGCTCAGATTTTACTGATCACAGTTGTCACTCAAATGCTTGTGTATTGAGAAGTATTTTTGCTTTTTTCATTTTGATTTAAAATTTAGAAGACTTGTGGGCAATTTCAGTCTGACGTAAACAAAATATTAATAATAATGTTGAGACTTTTATAACACACTTATAGGGTAGTTTTCTACATTCTGCTGTCATGTTTCAATGTTTTAGATAATGTTGACAATGTTGATTAAGGTTAAGAGCCACTTGCACTAAGCTGTACACTAATACCTCATAATGGATCAAGGCTTATTTTTTTTGTTTCTCTTGTAACTCAGATCCTTTAAGTAAACCTATTATTTATTTTATTTATTTATTTTTTACTAATGGTCCCTAGTTAGGTTTTTGATAAGCTGTCCACTAATGGTTTACCTCATAATGGATCAAGGCTTATTTTTTCTTTGTTCTATTTTTTTTTTTTTTTCGCCATTGTTTGTCCATACTGGCCATTTCAAGGCATCTGTTTAACAAATAAAAATGTGATAAGGAAGTTAATAGATTGTCTTTTATTGTATCAAAAAAGGTTGTAGGTTTTCTGACTGCTGTGGGAGAAACTGTATAGCTCCATTATTGCTCAATTATTGCTCCAAGTGAGAAACACTGAGTCATGAAAGAGATTTAACCTAATCAAAAGAGAGATCTCCCCTACTTCTCATTTATCTCTGACTAAAATCTCACCCAAAGTCTCCCATTTCAATGTCTCCTCTATTTCTCCTAAGGGATTTTAGGAGAAATAAATGTGACACAAATGTGACTTGAGTGAAACTGAAATGATCCACAAATGAGAATCACAATTTTGTCTCCTGAGCAATAGAAGATGTTACCTTGAGAAACAAATTTTTCCTCTGGGAACCATCATATTATCTTAGTTTAATGTTGTTTCAATGTATTAGAGACCTTTTCTTTCTAACAAGCATAACAAAAAATCGGTAGTATGCTGATGTCTCTAGCTAACGTTACAATATTGTTTTAAGGCTGATTTGTGCATGACAGTCCCGCATTTTGACATATTTCCATGTTGCATTTTCCCCCTTTGATGGCATATGATGCCCGAAATATAACTCAAGTCCAGCAGCGAAGTTGCTGCACTTGTTACACCCCTCCTCTAATATCAGTGCAGATTGGCAGGGTAGGAGCACGGGTTGCTAGCCTACAGAGCACCGCTATTTTGTCATGAAGTGGTCTGGTAATGAAGCAGTGTTTTTTTTTAATTTGATGACTTGTTTGATTGAGAGCGTCAAACTTATAAGTTGTGAACGAATCGCGAGCGTCCATGCTTTTCTATTGTTGTGAATAATATACTTTGTATTAAGCAATGATATGCTTCGTAATAAGCAATATAATCCAGAGTGTGTGTGTGTTATGATAAATCTACATAAATATAGAATATGTTTAATTAAGCATGTAACCTAAAAGATCATAAAGTAATCATAAAGTTTCAATAAAGCTTCAAAAACATAGTCTAACAATTTCCCTACAGTAATCATAAAGTTTTAAAAAATACAGTCTGAGGCCCTTTTGCAATAAGGGTGTCCAAGGTCAGGCTGCAGACTTGGAAGATACCCATACTAACATGAACGACGAGGTTCTAGTATCCTCTCATGTTAGTGACTCTCTACGGCAAGCAGTGTCTGGGTTGAAGACGACTGATGAAGATGACGGACGACGACTACATGACGACTTATTTTTAGAAGTATAGGTTTCTTAACACCTATAGTTAACATAAATGTGCCATAGATTGATGATAAATTGTTTGACATTATACTGTTTGAACAAAGTTGCTGATTATAATATCCGCACAAATCAAGTAGTCTACACTGGAGTGGCTTACACTGAAAAATTGTTTGTTAATATAATCTCACAGAGTGATAATATAATCTATACACTATTTTTGATTGGTTAAGACAATTTATATTGTGATGAGTATGAGCTTAAGCTCTTGATGCAGTAATTTGTTTTCCTGAATTTGCTCATTTTATGTTTGTCTCTTTGTGTTGGATTCCCAGGAGCCATGTTCGGTATGTGTATTCTGTGCACTTTAAAGAAACATGTTTGAACCTGATAAGCAGCATTGTAGTGGGACTTTAGTAAGTCCCAAAGGGGGGAAATGTTGTGAATAATATACTTTGTATTAAGCAATGATATGCTTTGTAATAAGCAATATAATCCAGAGTGTGTGTGTGTTATGATAAATCTACATAAATATAGAATGTTTAATTAAGCATGTAACCTAAAAGATCATAAAGTAATCATAAAGTTTCAATAAAGCTTCAAAAACATAGTCTAACAATTTCCCTACAGTAATCATAAAGTTTTAAAAAAAACACAGTCTGAGGCCCTTTTGCAATAAGGGTGTCCAAGGTCAGGCTGCAGAGGCCTTAAAAAACCAGGCGGAGCAGGCGCAGACGAGAGGCCCAGGTGGCCATGTATAATGGTGAATGCCAGTGCCATGGTTTTCATGGGTATTTCGGCCGCGATGGGACACCATTACTTTTCAAGATTCAAGAAGTTTAATTGTCACATACACACACGAGGTGTGTAGTGAAATGCAAAGTGGCAATGCTTAGCAGAAATGTGCAAAATAACAGGTTCACACTATTTACAATAAACCAACACAATATTTACAATGTCACAGTTTTTAAGAGCTCTATATAAAAAACAACACATTTACAATAAGAGCACTTTATAAAAAAATATAGTAAAAAAAGGGAAAATTGTATGTATAATATAATATAAATTATGTGTAGTCTTTACCTAAGTGTGTGTGTGTGTGTGTGTGTGTGTGCATAAGAGGGGCAGTGTGTGTGTCTTGGTGGGGGCCCTGGTGAGGTCAGAGTTCACAGTCCTGATGGCCTGAGGAAAGAAACTCCGTCTCAGTCTCTCTGTTTTGGCAGCGTGACTACGGAGGCGCTTGCCTGACCGCAGCAGCTGAAACAGTCCGTTGTTGGGGTGGTGAGGATCCTTCATGATCCTGCAGGCTCTGGTTCTGCACCTCCTGGTGTACAAGTCCTGCAGGGTGGGGAGTGTAGTTCCAATAGTGCGCTCAGCCGAACGCACTACTCTCTGCAGAGCCTTCCTGTCCTGAGCGGAGCTGCTGCCAAACCAGGCAGTGATGCTTCCTGTCAGGATGCTCTCCACAGCTCCAGAGTAGAGGACTGAAGGATCCTCCGGGAGACTTTAAATTTCCTCAGTTGCCTGAGGTGGTAAAGGCGCTGCCTCGCCTTTCTCACCAGAGTGTCAGTGTGTGTGGACCATGTGAGATCTTCGGTGATGTGGACTCCCAGGTATTTATACCTGCTCACCCTCTCCACAGTATTCCCATTAATCCCCAGTGGTGAGTACGTCCTCTGTTGTTGTGTCCTCCTAAAGTCCACAATCAGCTCCTTAGTTTTGGTGACATTCAGGAGGAGGCTGTTGTCCTGGCACCAGAGTGACAGATCAGCAACTTCCTCCAGGTAGGCCTTCTCGTCGTTGTTGGAGATCAGGCCCACCACCACTATGTCATCCGCAAACTTAATGATGGTGTTGGAGCTGAACCTGGCCACACAGTCATATGTGTACAGGGAGTACAGTAGGGGGCTGAGGACGCAACCCTGGGGGGATTCTGTGTTCAGGGTGAGGGGGTTGGAGGTGTGTCTACCCACCCTGACCACCTGGGGCCTGGCGGTCAGGAAGTCCAGGATCCAGGCACACAGGGGGGTGTTCAGTCCCAGCTCAATCAACTTGCCAGCCAGTCTGGTGGGGACTATGGTATTGAAAGCTGAACTATAGTCAATGAACAGCAGTCTCACATAGCCCCCCTTCCGGCTGTCCAGATGAGAGAGTGTGGTGTGCAGTACCTGGGAGACAGCATCATCCGTGGATCTGTTGGGACGATAAGCAAACTGCAGCGGGTCCATGGAGCAAGGGAGGAAGGCGCAGATGTAGTCCTTTATCAGCCTCTCGAAGCATTTCATGACCACCGAGGTGAGGGCCACCGGTTGGTAGTCATTCAGGCATGCTGGAGAAGCATTCTTAGGCACAGGGACAATAGTGGATCTCTTGAAGCAGGCGGGGACCACAGACTCAGCCAGGGAGATGTTGAATATAGTGGTGAACACTGGAGCTAGCTGATTAGCACAGGTCTTCAGTACTCGCCCAGATATGCCATCTGGACCAGCAGCTTTCCTGGTGTTCACCCTCGTCAGAGCCCTCCTCACACTGTGCTCGGTCACAGAGAGTGTGTGTTCATCCCCAGCGGTAGAACTCACTCCGGCTGCGCTAACGGTGATGTTGTTAGCCGGCGAGCTAGCGCTGTTGTTGCTAGCCTCAAACCGTGCATAGAATGAGTTCAGGTCCTCCGCTAGGGATGCGTCGGCACTCACAATTGCGGGGGGTCTGCCCTGGTAGTCCGTTATAGTCCGTAGCCCCTGCCATAGGCGTCTGGTGTCGCGCTGCTCCATCTGCGACTCCACTCTGTCCCTATACCTCCTCTTGGCCTCCTTCACCGCCCTTCTCAGTCCATAGGACGCTGCCTTGTGCTCGTCCATGTTGCCGGATACAAGACCGGAGTTATAGGCAGCAGTGCGGGCGTTCAAAGCGTCGCGGATGGATTTATCAACCCACGGTTTTTGGTTAGGAAAGGACCTAACTTTCACCGTGGGGACGATGGTATCCACTAGCGTTGCTATGAAGCTCGTTACTACTTCCGTAAACTCGCTGACGTCCCTGGAACTGGATTGGAACATGTCCCAGTCGACGTCACGCAGAGCGTCCTGTAGCTCAGCCTCTGATTGGTCAGACCACCGCTTTACGTCCCTCGTCACTACCGCTTCCCGTGCTATCCTTTGTTTATACTCCGGTAGCAGGAAAATGGCGGCATGGTCTGATTTGCCGAACGGAGGGAGAGAGACAGCCTTGTAGCCTCTCTTGAACGGCGTATAGCAGTGGTCCAACGTTCTTTCCCCTCTGGTAGCACACGTAATGTGCTGGTGAAAGTTCGGCATGACTTTTTTTAGGTTCGCCCTATTAAAGTCCCCAGCCACCACCATAGCCGCGTCGGGATGCTTGTTCTGATGCCGACATAACACATCATGTAGGTCCGATAGTGCTACGTCGGTGTCCGCTTGTGGTGGTATGTAGACGGCTGTGGTGATGACCAAGCTGAACTCCCGGGGAAGGTAGAATGGACGGCATGAGATAGTCAGATGTTCCAGGTTCGACGAGCAGGAACGAGAAAGAGTCTTAATGTCCTTGGGGTTGCACCACTTGTTGTTGGTCATGAAGCAAACCCCTCCACCCTTAGATTTGCCAGACTCTTCCGTTCTATCCGCATGGAAAACAGAGAAGGACTCGGTTGGGCATATGACTCGATCCGGCACCAGCGGGGTCAGCCATGTTTCCGTCAGACAAAAGACGTTACAATCCCTCATGTCCCGTTGGAATCTAATCCTCGCCCTAACATCATCCAACTTATTATCCAGAGACTGGACGTTAGCAAGAAGGATGCTGGGCAGAGGTGGACGGTGGGCTTGAACTCTCAGTCTGTTCCGAATTCCGCTCCGTTTTCCCCGATGTTTCCTCCTTCGTCTCCCCGTAGGTGAGTCTCCACTGTTGTTGTTGTGGCTCGCTCGTACTATCTCTGCCGGCCACGCTGGGTCGATGGGAAAAGTGGACAAAAACCTTTGTTTTGCGCAAAAGTTTATGTCCAAAAGTGTGCTGCGTTCGTAGGATGTTAGTGCCGATGTGTTTGAGCAAAAAAAGATATTAAAAACAAACACAAAAACTAAAAAAACGCACAATCTCCGCGGAGCTACCACGACGGCGTCTAGACACGGCCGCGCCATCATGTATCATAAGAAAACAAAGAAAACTGATACAAAGAAAACTTTCTTGCTGACAAAGCTGAAATTAATGAGGGGAGGGCGTAGAATCAGTATTCTCCCATTCTCCACCCATTTTTTAGGGTTTATAAGATCATGCACAGACAGTTGTACGTCAGTCTGGTTCCGGGACCAACTCGGGTTTTGTCTCTGTTATGGAATAAAGCTCTATTGCAACAAACTCTGATCATCTCCAGTGACTTCTTTGAACCTGTTTGAGACTCCAGTAACTACAGAATATTAAGTGTTGGCGTGGGGGTCCAGTCATCATCACTGGCCTGAGACTTGGACTTCTTCCTCCGACACTATCTCCATCAGATAAATGGAAAATGTCATTGTGATAATATCGTTATTGCCATAGTAATGTCCGGCAACAAACTCGTTGCATCTGTTTACGTAAACGCCATCGACGACTACTGATGACGTATCAGGGTCTTGAAGGGTTGTCCCATTTCATAGGGGAAGAATTCAACCACTACCCCTTGTAACTCTGTTCCGAGGGACAAGTCGAAAAGCGAGGGGCACTCGAAAAAGAGGGGTGGGGTAAAAATAAGAAATGGGACTGGGCCTAGGTACGCGCCAGGATAAGGTGGCTGTTCCTGATTGGCCAACTGGATTTGGAATGCCTGCAACTGATTGGCTCCCTAGTAATAGGCCGGCCTTCAAATACGGAGTCAACCTGCCTGCAGAGCGACAGCTTCTCCATTCCCATCCCTCAACCCGACCAGTTAGCTCTGTGTTAGCTCTGGATGAGGGCCCCTTTGCCCCTTGCTCTTCTCCCATTCAGAGAGACTCGGGAGACAGCAGGGCCCAAAGTTAGAAGGCTACGCCTATGTTCATAGAACTAGAGTTACCATACTTAATATATACATATTATGGAAAACAGCTTATTCCTAGCCCTTATATATGTTCCACATGTTACCATTGACCTAAGTAGCCGAGAAAATGTGAAATCTGGAAGTCAACTCCTTTTTCTGTATTTTCCTTTTTCCCAAAAACAGGCTGTTTCGGAAAGTAGCCCGTTTATACGTAACGGGCGCTTCTTAGCATAATCCAACCCCTCTCAGAGCATGCCCACGCCCAGGTGAATAACCACTCTCATTTACCTCGTCTCAAAATGCAGCTCCCGGCAGCGCCGCAAGCCGTTGTTTATGGTGCATTCCATTTTACTCGGAAATCGATAATTCCGAGTCGGTATTCCTAACTTCCAATCTAAATGTGTTCCAGTGCATCTGCCCTGGAAAACAATCGCCCGCAGCGAACTCATGTTTGTATGGCAAGTATCAGAATGTTACAAGCATCTAAAGAGGACCTACATCAAATACTACAGCAGCGCCATTAGTGAATAGAATCGGTGCATATCACTGTCGGAGGCCGTTTTTTCTGAGTACAATGGAATGCACCATTACTTTGAGAACAGTGGAGCTACAATGACAACATGTCCCTGCACAGTCTCCCAACACGCGAAAATGCCAGGACAGAGTGGATTAATTTTATTTTTAACGGCAACGTCCCGGCTACAGTTAGCTGATTTTTTTCTGTGTGTGATGATCACTCCTCGGACTGCTTGAGTAACGGCAAGATTAGCATCTAAATTAGGGTGACCAGACGTCCCCGTTTTTGGTGGCCTGTCCCCGGCTGGAGCTGTCCCCGGAAAAGTCCCCGTTTTTAAACTGTGCGTTAAAAACAGACCGCAAAGTGATATAATTTACGTGGCAAGAAAGACGGGGCAGCAGAGCCTACCGGTTGACGTCTCAATCGCGTTGTGCTTGTTTTGGCCAACAGAGGGGGCTGCTCGCTAGAGCTATATATATATATATATAGATATATATATATATATATATATCTATATATATCTATATATATCTATCTCTCTCACTCTTCTTCTTCTTCTTCTTCTACTAACTATCCCCAAACGTCGTTTCAAGCCAGGTAAGTTACAATTGTTTGACATACTAGCTAGTGACGTTATAATGTCAAAATGTATTATATAGCTAGATAATAGGGTTGAGCCGAATACTCGGATGAAACGAGTATCCGGTACGGATAATGTACTTTTTACGAGCACCATCCGAGTAAAATTTGTCAATATCTGTACTTGTGATGAAGGAAAATCCTCATTGGGTAGCCGTGTCCACATCGTTCCGCAATAGGCCAGCCACACACGGAGCTGCTCTACTACACAGAGCCTATACATAGTTCACTGCTGCTGCCGCGCCACACAACACAATCTTACCATTGTCACAGCCACTCTGTCCACAGGGATTAACAGCTCGCGACTCTCACTGCTTCTACACCGGTTAGGTTTTCTTCCATTGGCTCGCTCCTACCTCGGTTTGTAAAATATCTAAAGTCAGCCGAGTTACTTGGAGAACTCGGCTCGTACCGGACGCGGTACTTTTGACAATAATACAGTCACGAGGCTGAATGCATATTTCCATGTTTGATCGCCAACACGGGCTGTTTGCATAAATCACCCAGGTTCACACCATCAGTTCATTTAAAAAAATTAAATAAAACCAGAGCAACGATCTAGGCTGCAAATAAATAACAGGCTGAATCTTGCTTTCAGTCAGTCAGTCAGTCACACCTAACATTGTTTTACTTTGTGTAGAAATAAAAAAATACCGGCCCCCCCAAAAAAAAAATAGTAAAAAAAAAAAAGGTAGTAAAAAAGCCCTGTGATCACACACACAAACATCTGTTTAAATTTAATATTTAAAAAGTAGAGGGGAAAAAAATCAAGTTATTTTGAGTATGAAAACTCTAGTTCATGCATTTTACTTCATGTGTTGTGTTCATTGATTGAAGTTTATTCATTCAAGTTTATAAAAAAAACCTTTCATGGATAACATTAGCGTAATGTTTTCTGTTAGAGAGTGGAGAGGAGGAAGACTGGATAAGAAGAAGAGTGAAGGAGATAGAGGAAAGGTAAAGATATGATTACAGAGCCTGCCAATTTATTATTCCAAACAATGTTTTGAGATAAAATACAAAAATGAGGCAAGCAATGGGAATCTGTTAAGCAAAGTATTTTATCTGATAGTGTACTATTTATTATTAAAGATTGGAGAGGAAGGAGAAGAGAGTGACAAGGAAAAATTAAGGGAGTAAAGAGAGTGACAGTGAAAAGGTAAAGAGAAGGAAATATACAGATTAGGTTGGTATAAGTATATTATGAAGTCACCAATCGCATCATCTTATTTCTTTATTATGTTTAGTATTTCACATACTATTGTCTTTTTTAAAATTTTGCTCATTTGCTCTCTTCTGCTCTTATTCTACCCAGACTACCAGGACCACTGAATGGCTGTTCAGATTGGATAGTTCTGTCTTGTCTGTAGTGTTGCTGTAATATAGTGCTTGTTAGTGTCTGTTACAGTGTGTCAGTCTGGTAGTGTTGCTTGTCTGTCTTGTACGTATACCTAATTAAATACACTGTATTGAACCATTGTAGTTGGACCATTTTCTTTATTGTGTGTTCCATAGTTTCACTCACCATGGTACTGTAAACTATGATTTTCTGACATTTACATTTTACAAAGTTACTTTGTAAAAGTTAGTACCCAATTTTATCAGTCGGCCTGCACCATAGTTTATTACAGTACAACAGTGGTCAAAATACATGAAACCGGAATTGTCCCCCTTTTTTAATTTCATAGATAACATTGCATATTTTAATGATATATTGACCGCTGAACTGGAAATGTCCCCGGTTTTCATTTCAGAATTCTGGTCACCTTAATCTAAATTGAAGCTTAAAGGTGGAGCAATTCATCTTTCTGTAAGTGTCACCATCTTTTGATTTAATTTACAAGTTAGTCTGGTTAGTATATTCGACTACTCGTTAGCTAACAAGCTAGCGGGGTTAGCCACGGGCTTGTTGGCCGTGGAAAAAGTAAGAAAACTAAAGCTGGAGTCAGGACACATATTTTAAAGTTATTGGTTGGAGTCAGGACTCATCTTAAAGTTATTTGTTGGGACCAGTGTCTGTTCTATAAGTCTGTCGAACGTGTCTGGCTCAGTAAACTTTAGCCACCATTAGTATAATCGCGTTTGGTTGTTTGCGCTGCTTGGATGCAAATAGGTTGCATCCAATAATATATTGGCTAACTAGCTCAACAAAAATTGTCAATCCTAGCTTGTCTGCAAGTTGTATTCAATACGTTTATGGACATGAGCCATAAGCCAAACACACGAAAGTACAATATTACACGGAATTGTTATCATTGAGAAACTAAGTGGAACCGCCTCAGCCCATTCTGGGTCAGACTCTGGCTCAAACATGTACGGTCTCAGTGTTGGTTCTGGAGCGGCCGCTATGGTTATGGTAAATTTCTGCGTCAAGCTTATTTCTATACCTTGAGCAGCATGGGCACTCTGCTCTCCGCCTCCACCAGGCGATCGGCCGCCTCACGCCAGGCAGCCAATCAGAGCAGTGCTCATTACATACAACCTCCACGCCCTCAAAACAGCCTGTTCTTTACCACACACACGCGCAAAATACCCCCCCTTTAACTATCGTTCTAGGCTTCACCGTCTAACGGCTTTCGCTATTGGTATTCGAAGCCGGATATCGTCTGCTCTCGGGCTGGGTGATATGACTTTAAATGATATCACAATTTTTTTTTTTAGGTAGAATGACGATATACCTCGATATAGCTTAAATTATTGTATTTAAGGTCATAACCACATACAAAGTCACAGTGAAGTAAAACACGCTTTATTCACTCAAATCAGACAGTTTTTCAAAACAACAATTACCGGTTACAATTCCTACGTAAATCCTATTTTAAATAATCTGAATCCACCTAAAATTGCTGGATATCTGATTCCAAAGCCCCAACCACACAATATGCTGCCGAAAACTGCAAAACGACGGAAACCTCAAATGAAGATGACGCAGGTGATGACGCCATGCCAAGACGAAAACATACCAAGGAGAGCGAGGATAGCTCAGAAGCTAATGCTATCTCGGACAACAACAACGCTATCTTACAAGCAATCAACGGTATGAAGACAGAATTTTCATCCAAACTAGATGGGGTACTTTCAACCATAAATAGCATTAAAAGCGAGCTGATGAGTTGTCAGAATAGAATTGCCGAGGCAGAGGGAAACGATGCTTGCGCGTTCTTGGAATCATGGCTCCCCGAAGCCTTGGGACTAACATCGCTTGCTTCTTCTATGGTTATCGAGCGTGCCCACTGACTCTCTGGCCCAAAACCTGTTGGAAATGGGCCTCACAGACCACTCATCATGAAGTTTCTAAACTACAAAGATATCTAAATAAAAAGTTAATAATAATTAGATCTGAGATTAAAAGTAATTTCATATTGAGGAACAAGGCAAAAATATGGAGATGTATTTCATGTTTAAAAAAAAAAAACTATTGTACATATGTTGTAGAATAAATAAGTCTAAAAAAGGTCAATGTTTAGTTAAAAACATGTTTATGAAGAGTTCATGTTTTTTTTTTTTTTACATGTAGCTGGTAAAACTGTGGTAATTGGGCTGGAGTCTAATAATGAGTGTTATGATTGGTTGAGGCGAGTGGACATGGAGTGATGGGGGAGACACGAGAGTGGGGAGAACTGCGTAGGCTTTGTTAGAAAATTAAAGTCAAAAGGTGTTGAGTAAGGTTCATACCAATTTGTGGATTAATTCCTGGACTGTCAACTCGACATTCTGCGACGGGATTATGTTCGCCTGTTTGTGAGCAGCAGAAGAATCTGACAGAGTTTTGTGGCTGTTTCACTGGGTATGTAACCCTAGCTAGTTAGGTAGCCTAGTAAGCTATACAGTACATTAGAGTGCATGGACAATCGGCCACCCATTAGCTAACAAAACGAACCAGGTGGAGTCATACAATGTTTTCAACAAGGAAATGCTAAGGAAAACCAGATAGCGCTCTGAGCTACCAGGCTGCTCAGAGTTCCTCTGGCCACGTTGGAAAAAGGACGCAGAAGGCTCATCTCTCTTGCTCCAGGAGGTTTCTGTCAACTTGCAATCGACACTTCACTCCAATAGACACTGACTGAGGGTAGACACGTCACAAAACCCCACAAAGCTGCACCAGCTAGCTTTTTATTTTATTGCTCTTTAATTGAGTGAAGCCATATTTCTGTGTGGTGTTTGATGATTTCATTTGGAAGTCTTTTACCATACAGGGAATAAAATTAAACCTTACCACACCACATGCAGTGAAAAGAGAAAGGGATAGCACTAGTCCCACACTACTACCCCCGAAGCTGACAGGCCTCCCTTGAAAGCAAAAAAACACTTAAATGACCAGTTGGTTTCAACAGACGTAGATATGAGGAAAGAAAAGGAAATTAAATGGTAAGCATAACAAAAGACGGCAAAAACAGCAACTAACAGTGCCCTGCAAAAGAGGACACTGGTTACAGAAAACAACTTAATTAAGAGTAATTAAAACAATTAGGCTACAGCCACATTAAAAACAATGTAAAACAACACACCTCTAGGACGCCTAGCCTACCTGGACGCTCTACGGAGAAGGATATGGAAACGGAGAAACCCAGGGCACCTACACCACCGACCAAAGCATAAATAAGCGTATTGAATTTAAAACAACTAATTTAGAGAGGAAATGCGGCCCTACCTGCGCAGCTGGTTGCCAAAACCAAGGGCGAAACCAAACGGCTTGCAGGTTCCGGCAACACAGCTGCTCTTAAAGGCTGCCTGTCCCTAATTGGTCGGCCTATCGAGCTCCTTAAAGGGGTAGTACCTGCTACATATTCTTTCTGATTGGTAACCTGACTAGTTCATTCATTTGTTTGGATGTGTTTTGTAAACCGAACTTGGAAATTGACCAAAAAATCTCAACAAAGCATGTTGAGATTGAGGTATGTCTAGATCTATGAAGGTTAAGATTACATCATGGAACTGCAGGGGTTTAGGTTAATTGTCTAAAGTGAGGGCCCTGATGGCTTTCCAATCGATATTAATAAAAAATGTAAAAGTAAAAAATACCACACCATGTGAGGTTTGAATTTACAATCCTCAGCATGAGAGTATGATGCTCTACTAACTAAGCTAAACTGGTAATGGAAACACATGAGCGCCACCCCTGTCAAACCAGACGTGCAAATAACCATATACCACAACTGTAAAACACCAACTAACCCACAGGTTAATGACAATAATATTTATAGTATTTACAGAGTATTGCTATTCATTTCATTTTATATAGTGTGCTCTTGACTTTCTTTTTCTAATAGAGACAGTTTTGTTGACCAATGTTAAATGTTAAATGGCTTATTGTTTACCCAATTACCAGTTAATGTATTAAATAACATCTTAAACAACAAAAACTGTTGTCAATGTGTGCAGAATAGATCGCAACATTATTACATTGGCCTTTTTCACAATCCAATATAGGTCCTTGATCCGGCGGGTACGCGGAAGTAGTCTCTCTTGTTCATCGGATGTGAACCGCTGGATCTGCTCTCTCGGCTCATGAGTAGTCCGATGTCCAAGAAGTCCGATAGAGACTGAACGGTTCGCAAATTATTCAGTGTCCGATGTCCGAGAAGTCCGATAGAGGCTGAACCGTTCGCGAATCGCTCAGTCTGTCCCGGACTTCTCGGACATCTGACATCTCGCGAACCGAGAGAGCACATCGGACATCTCGCGAGCCAAGAGAGCAGATGTCCGAGATGTCCGAGCAGTTCACGTCCGATGAATGAGAGACACTACTTTCGCGTACCCGCCGGATCAAGGAGCCATACTGGATTGTGAAAAAGGCCAATGTAATAATGTAGCAATGTATTACATTCTATATACATTGACAACAGTTTTTGTAATGTTTATGATGTTGTTTGATTAGATTATTAGATTATCGATTTAAAAAAAAAAAAAAAAATTCTGCCGCTGCTATAACCGCTGCTGAATCAAGTCAGTTGCGTGTGTGAGTCGAATTAACTCACTCACTTAACTGATTCGGTTCTTTTGAACGATTTGTTCGCGAATTGGTCATCACTATCTGCTATCAGTCAATGCCGAAAAGGCGTTTGACAGTGTAATGAAGACCCCTCCGTTACTTGTATATTGCACTCCAAGTTAAACTCCGCTACTTTTACACATTGTAATTTGCACATAAAACATTGGCATGCACATTTTGCACAAAGCAATATTTCCACACAGCAGTTTTATCATTGAAGTGTTTATTATTATTTGTTGTTCTACATGGTGTGGATAGTTGTTTGCGGACACCGGGGTGGCTGCTTGGTGTGGTTGATCGACAGCACCTGTAGACAAAAGTGTTAAACATTGTGAAAATATTCTATGATTTAACTGTTGGCTAACGTGCAATTAGGGTTACGTGCAATAACATTATTGAGGTGCAATACTTTGCATTTTAAGCGTTGTGTGTAATATATTTACTTACCTGTCTTGTCTCTGTTATAGAATATGTGTGTATATAGGGTTTTAGGTGGTATATTTTATTTAGGGTATAATGTATATTTAATGATGTATTTGTAAATATTTATTCATTGTTATTTATTTACAAGGCACTTTATATACCATTAAATAGAACAGGATGTACCCAGCTAATTAGGGTGAGTGACCAGGTGAGCCTACCTGTGGGCAGCCATTTCCCTCCAGACGGGGCCGCGGGTGGTTGTGCCTGGATGCTGCCGGCCAGTTATTCTTTTGCCCTATGTTTTTTTGTCAATAGTTTTGCTCTGGTGAATAAACACCCACTTGGTTTTGGCACTTTACCTCCGCCTCAAATCTCCTTCTTCAGCAACATTTGAATGGCCTTTTCTATTTGCAACACTAGACCAGTTTGGATTTGGGACCGTTTTCTGTAAATGGGTAAGGATACTGTACACTCATCCCACAGCTGAAATTCTGACTAACAATGTTATTTCTAAACCATTTAATATCAAAAGGGGGGTCCGACAAGGGTGCCCTTTGTCACCCCTCCTATTTACATTAGCCATAGAACCCTTCGCTATGGCAATTAGGACACACAAGAGTATCTCCGGTGTCAGGTTAGAACAGATAGATCATCGCATTGCTCTATTTGCAGATGACATAATTTTGTTCCCTAAGGATCAAACTCAATAAATAATGCAAAATCCTCTTTAATGTTATTGAATAAAGAAGAAAGATGCAGTCCTATGGATCATATATGTAAATAGCACAGAGCCATTTTGCCGGCGATCATCTGTGGGCCACTTTAAAGTACCTCTTAAACTGATGTGACTATGTGCACTTTCTAGGACAGTGGTTCCCAAAGTGGGTGCCGTAATGACTGGCCAGGGGTGCCGCAAGATCTGTTAATTTCCATATTTTATTGTGTCTATTTAATAATGTTTCATCACATAAAAATAGGCTACATTTGAACTACATTTTATATTACATTTGAAACATGTCATTGTAAAAACAGAAGAAATAAGCAATAAACATCGAAATCGTTCATATTAAAAAAAAAAACTGTTAAAATGCGCATTCATGCCGCAACGAGGATTCGTGAGATGATGTGTTATTTCCCCACTTCGAAGAATGAAGACTATGACTGGATCCGCGATGCTTTCAACTCCCGATCATTAGAATCAGCAAAGAAGTTGACAATCAAAGCCCAGGAAGAACTTGCAGAACTGAAAATGGATCGCACTTTTGGAGAAATGTCGTCGGACAAGTTTTGTCTGCTTGTGGGACACGAATATCCATCTCTAGCAAACTGCGCGATCAGTGTGCTATTGCCGTTCCCAACATCATACTTGTGTGAGCTTTCTCATCCCTGACATACGTGAAAAGCAAGAGAAGTCATCGCCTGTCAGTGGAGTCAGATCTACGCGTTGCGCTCTCTTCAATCTCTCCCTGCATCAAGAGACTGTGCTCTCAACAGCAGGCTCACACTCCCACTAAAATGCCTGATATTTTCGTTCTTTGTTTTTCTTATTAACCTAAAAAGTAGGCTTATTTTACGTTTTGAACAAAGCAAAATGAATGCACTTTTTTCTAGTTTTTTACCAATTAACATAATTATTTATTATTATTATTATTATTATTATTATTATTATTATTTTAAGTTAAATATTGATCTGTAAATCTGCATAAATCACACACAGCAACAAATATAGCCTTAGTTCAAACAAGTCAATCAAAATGGTTGACATCTATTTTTTCTTATCATTAGCTCAGTGGTTGAGAATAATATTTCATTTTAAGAAGTTATTTTATTTCACTTCATATTGATGCCAGTTCATTAAAATACATTCTTATAACATATTCATGGTGTCATTTTTAGCTTAAAGGGGGTGGGGGGTGCCGTGAAAAGAAATTGACTATGAAGGGGTGCCTTGGTTTGAAAAAGTTTGGGAACCACTGTTCTAGGATAATGTTGTTCCTGCCCAATTTTTGTATTTGTATTATTATTTTTATTTTCTGTCTTGTCTTGGCCTCTGTTATATTTACTTTTGATGCAAGTTTGTGTAAGGTATGTCTTGTCTTATAACTATGTTGTTTGAAAAGAGAATAAACATACTGTTTAAAAAAAAAAGAAGAATGTATCAAATAACTAAATCAAGCTCAAAATGTGCATGTGGCAGAGTGGGGGGAGGCGTAATCTGGACCCAGCAGAGAGTTGAGGGTGGGACGGCTTTTGGGGTCTTTTGAGACAGTTCCGCAACAGATCCTGGCAATCTGGAGAGGAAGACAGGGATCAAAGATCAATACAGACGTGTGTGTGTGTGTGTGTGTGTGCACGCGCGCATATGCCTTACGTTGGGACAGCTCTTTCTTCATGGCAGGTTTGCTGTGGAGGATCTTCCTCCTGGTGTCGAAGGGGTGGTGTCCAGACACCATGACATACATTAACACCCCCAGCTGCCACACGGTGCATGGACCAGCTCTGTAAGATCCGAACTTGAACCACTCTGGTGGGGTGTACCCGCTGGTACCTCGGATACACACAGACAGACATGAGTGAGACATGGAGGGAGCAAGAGGGTAAGAGGGAAAGAGCGATAAAGAGAACAGAAGCCAGGCAGCGCACCATAAAACTCAGTGTATGATCCCTCATGCATGATGCAGCCGCAGCCAAAGTCGATCACCCTGAGACGTGGTGTATGGGAGCCAGTTTCGACAAGCAGGTTCTCAAACTTGATGTCCCGGTGCAGGGCCCCTTTGGAGTGGATCTCCAACATCGCACTCACCAGCTGCTTCAGCAGGATCTGAGAGAGAGAGAAAGAGGTTCGTGGCTCTGAGGGACTGCAATCATGGCCTGGACTGACACACACACACACACACACACATATATCCGTTCACTGTCCTACCTTGGCCTTGTGCTCCTGCAGGGAGCCACCGCTCTCTTTGACATAGTCCAAGAGGTCCATGAAGGGGACAGGTCTCTCCAGCACCAGGATCAGCTCCTGGTCCATCTCATACCAGTCCAGCAGGGCCACAGCTGCATTTCTGTCAACTGATGCTGATGCTGGTTCTCCTACTCTTAATACAGGGTACCCGCGGGGTCTTAAAAGTATTAAAAAAACATTGAATTTAATATTCTCAAAATAAGGCCTTAAAAGTATTGAATTTCATTTACAAACATTTTTTTCTTGTCCTTTCGTAGGATCAAATAAATACCGTAACGTCATAAATAACTGTCAAATGTCTAAAATGTTTTGTGTGTAACGTTACAATTTACTCTGTTTGGTGTGTCTTGGACATTACGACAGCATAGGCGCCGATTTATGTTTTTGCCAGTGGGTGCTCAAATTAAGTGAATACCACCAAGGTGAAGATTGTCACAAAATCACTTTTATTGCGCTTGCTTTAGTAATTACCGTGGTGCAGGCTATTGTCATCTGTCGGACGTGGACACACACCGAAACGAAATGCAACACTGCTCTGCTACAAATTCATCACTGGTGGTGGATGCCTCACTTTGACTGTTTTTACACTCGGTATCTGTTGTTTTTTTAATTACAAATTCGTACGTTTTTACCCGATCATCACCCGTGTTTCACACTTGCTGTGTCGCTAGCTAGTAGCTACGTGATGGAACAATGTTGGTTTAGCCGACTCTAACGTTACATTGGCAGTTGCCTACGTGACCACGCCCCTTAACGTAGCCTACACATGCACAGAGCTGTAACAAGTTTAATTGGATAATGCGATTTGTAGTTAAAACGTTCACCGATAATAATAAGTAATAATAGAATAAATAGTTGCGTTAAAAAAAAAAAAAAAAAAGATGCAGTTTTTTAATACATTTATTTATTAATTTATTTTTTAATCGGCCATGTGATCGGCGCGTATGTACGACAGTACAGGTAATGTTTACGTCAGTGTATTGACGCTCTTGACTGTGGAGTGTGCTGCTAACAAGCTAGCTCGTCACCTCAGAATGGGCAAGTGTCATTTTAAGGGGCTTTCACATGATCCGCGCAAAGCGTCGGCATCAACGCCAGGTTGGGGGAGACTCCTTCACATGATCAGCGTCACCCGCATCAGCCGGTGACCGTAGCTAACCACATCACCAATGATCATACTAGCACAGCCATATAAGTGAATATAGACTGGCTGCATATACGTCCTGTACTAAGCTGTCAACCAACCTGGTAGGCCCGTCTGTAAACCGACATCATTCCATGATATAGACTTTTTAGTCAGATCATGGTATGATTTAAGCGTAATGTTGTATAATTCGTGATGCTCCGACACACATAAAACAAGTTTCTCTTCTATAATTTGTATTTTATTTTTGTGGCTATGATATCAAACGCCTCTCTTTCCCACTGCTCTCTATCTCTAACCCGATCAGTAATGAATAGCAAACTAAGAGCTATTAGATTCCAGTGATTGGATGCGCATCGCGAAGGTCAAAGTTGAATATAGTTGAACTTTGAGCGCAGCGCCAGGGGGTCTCCCAGTGTCTGTGCCCAGGGCGCAGAACGCCGAGGGCGGCGGCGACGCTAGGTTCGGCGGCGACGCTTGCCAAATAGGAAATGAATGCCAGCGCCGAGCATTTTGTCGCTGATCATGTGATCATGTGTTTTATTAAATTCAATACTTGGTAAATAATTATTTTCTAGGGCTTAAAATCCATACTGATTTTCCATTATATCCTTCATACCTTTGCCCGTATGGCCGTGAAGTTGGCATTAAATTGGTATTAAGTGGTATTAAGTGGTATTAAAAAGGTCTTAAAAAGTCTTAAATTTAACTTGGAGAATCCTGGGGGTACCCTGTAATAGTAGCATCACCTCCAGGGGGAACTGGCACGACTTTCCGTTCACAATCTAAAAAAAGACACAGAGTACAATGAAGTGGCTGAAAGAACCTCCCCCCCACAGAATCAAACAATAGAAACTAATAATGACACCAGACACTGAAATTGAGACAAATGTTCAGTTTATTTCCTATTATATACGCACACATAAATATACCCTTGTATTTCTGGTTTCTACATAAGCAGCTACTGTTTGGTTAATTAAAAAAATAGAAAGGTAATTTAAGAAAAATTGTTGGCACAAATCAAAGTTACTCACCATTGGTGTGCGGATCACGTCTTCCATGGCAATATGTCTTATAGCCACCTGCAGGACAGAGATACAAAGACATTGGCTTAGCACCTAAAGAGGACATAATGAATGGTAAAAATGTGTGTGTGTTTGAAGTGTGTGTGCATGTGCTTGTATGTACAGTTGTGTAAGCCTTACAGCCAAGTAGTCCTCCTTGCGGTAGCCGGCATAAACCGACCCATAGCCTTCTTTCCCCCAGTTTGTGAAGCTCCTCGTATTTGGCCTCATATTCAGCTAAAACACACACACACACAAAACTGATCTTCCTGTAATTCTCTTTCACTCTGTGTACTCTATCTGATTATCTATCTGTCTATTTCAGCTGACCTTGGCTGCTGGTTTTGCCAGCGTCTTGTGAGGAGGACACTAGATCCAGTACTGCTAGATCCATCCTTGCTCGTCTCTGGGCCTTCCTCCTCTACGTCCACCGCCAACTCTACATGAGCGCTCTTCCTCTTCTTGGCTGTATGTTGGCTGCACTCATGGGTGGCCTTCCTCTTACTCCCTCTCCTCCTCTGTGGTCCAGCGTCCTCCACCGGGAGGTTGCTGGGTCCAGTGTGCCTGTTGCTTACCGCTCAGCGTGCATTGCTGCCTACGAACGGGAAAAGGCCATGTGACCCTCATGTGACCTGAGGGTCTAACCTTAGTGCCCATCCTACCTGATACATTGTATGGATTAACATGGACTGCAGGTGTTTGCCAGGCTTTCATACTCACCTAGATCTCTCCTAGTTGGGAGAGAAGGCGGAGACTTGAACATCCGGACAGACTTACAGGCCATGATGATAAAATACAGTAAATTAACAGTTTTGACTCAAGCTTGATAACAAAAGCATAACAAAATGTATTTCTCCTAGTATGTCGCAGTGTTGTTGAGAGTGTTGTCTTCTCATGTGTTTCAGTAGCTGGAATGTGGTGACCTGAACCTACTGACTTGAACAATGATATATTTGTGTGTGTGTTTGTGGAAAGCATTGTCATTATATATTGAGTTATTTCCCTCAAAATAGCCCAAAAAGTGCATACATTTCTCAATACTCGCTACTTGTAATAGTACTCTTTCATTACTCTCTGCGAGCAGTAACTTCTGGCATTACTCCTTACATGACTTTCTCTGTTACACCCTCAAACGTGGCAGTTACATCCACTCTTATTCTCAGTAGTAAGGATAACTCTCCCGTGAATGATCAGGGAAACCCAAGAGCGTTGATGTCCAATGTTGTCACGTTACCTTTATAAAAACAAAGTAGTATACTTTCACCCTGCCAAGTTAACTTTTCTGCCATTTTTAAATTAGCTTTGTGTGAAAGGGAGATGACTAATTATGAGGAAAGCAACTGGGGAGATGGTGGTGGGATCTGGGGTGCAGTAGTGGGGAGAATAGGGTTGCTGACTACCCAGGGCCCCAAGCTGAGGGACGGCCTCTAAAGTATCTGGACTTGTGGCCCTTAAGTGTATGTTTATTAATATTTTAGATTTTGGTTGCACACTGCTCTGGTTTTGAAGCAGAGTTTGGTTGAAATCTCTAAAGCTGAAAACAAATAAAACCTTCTCAAAAATGTGAACCGTAAGACTTTTAAAAACTGTTATTTGTATTGTTTGCTCCTGTGGTGTTGTAAATAGATAGGTGAACGTCTTAAGACCTGTAGCCAACTTGCTACCACCGTGTTGAGACAGAGGCAGAGACGGGGAGTTTTGGGCAGGGACACGCTCTCCTCGTGTGTTCCTGATCACTCCAAAAACACACACAGAACACACATATTAGTACACTTCCCCACTGCCCGTCCCCACTCAGTTCCGATCCGCCGCAGCCGGTGTCAGGGCCCGACTCCACCCCCCTGCACCCAGCTAATGGCCCAACCACAACCGGTCTGCCAACATTTGACCTCCGATAGGCAGGCCTCTAGTTTTTGGAATTGGGTGTTATCGGTTGGTTTGACTGGGATGTAAATTTGGGTGTCATCGGCGTAGCACTGGAAGTTAATGCCAAATTTGCGAATGATGCCACCAAGTGGTAGCATATAGATAGAGAATAGCAGTGGTCCTAGAACAGAGCCTTGTGGCACACCAAAGTCCATATTGCAACGCTTCTCACACTCTGAGGTCATGTTGTTGTAAAAGACGCGGTGTGATCTATTGAGTAAATAAGACCTAAACCAAGAAAGGGCTGATCCCCGGATACCAATATAATGTTCAAGACGGATCAAGAGTATTGTTTGGTCAATTGTGTCGAAGGCTGCACACAGATCAAGTAGCAATAGTGCTGAGGTTGAGTCGGAGTCAATAGCTAACAGAAGATCATTGACCACTCTCGTGAGTGCAGGTTTCGGTCGAGTGAAAGGATCTAAAGCCAGATTGGAAGGGATTCTAACATCCAACTATATGATGCATTTAACAAAGCCACTGTTCACCCAATTACTATCCTGAAGGTAGTTTGTATTTTTTGTAATATTCACCTGAATCAACCCAGATGCCCCATTCAGAAGCAATAATGCTTTACTTTAATAGTTGTTTGTTTGTTGTTTGAAACCTGTAAAAAATACTGCTATTATTATAATTATGAATTAAAATAATTCAATGAAAATAACCAGACAGGTTTTAGTATGTGTAATGGTGCAAGAATGTGATATTCTGCCTTCATTTTTTCCTTCTCTCAGTAAGTTCTACTGCTGGTATTTTGCACCGTCTCAAACCTTTTATTCAGCATTCTACTTAACATGTTTCAGTGTTGAAACTGTTGGTTGCATATGCTTATTTAAACCCCATCTGCCATATTCTTATTTATATTCTCTTTGCCTTTGCTGTATCCTATTACTATTTGCTGCTGAAACAATCCAATTTTCCCATGACGTTCATTAGTTTCATCTTATAACAAATTACTTCTTCATAATCACTGTTAACCAGGAAAGACCCTGACCTAATACTATATACTATACTATAGAGATCATTATCATCATCATCATTATCATCAATGGTATATTGGCGTGATACTAAATTACATTTGTAAACCACCATGATGATTATGTTATTAGGGCCATCCTGAAACATATGGGCTTGCAACACAAGATGAAGCAGTCAGGCAGCCAAAAAATGGGAAAACATGAAGAAGAAATACAAGGTACTCCTTTTGATCCCACTTTTCTTTGAGTAGGCCCTGGCTCATTGACCATGCTTTGTCTCTCCAGGAGCTGAAGAGCCCTCCGGAAGGGGTGAAAGTGGTTCCTGAAATGTGGCCTCATTTCACCCTGCTAGATGATGCTCTGGAGGGTCGGCTGGACTGGCATCCTCAAGGCCATTTGGGAACAATGACAAAGACGACACCGATTTCTCACCCACCTCCAAACCCAAGAGTAAGATTTCCATGATGAAATCCACACCCTCTGCTTTGATAGCAGCTGCGCCAGAGATCGAGGTTTCACTCAATGGTGATGAGGAAGGGGAGGGTGAAGAGGAGGCACAGGGAAGCAAGGAGATAGAGTGCATCCTGCAAGAGGTGGAGAGCGAGAGGCAGGTGATGCAAAGGGAGAAGCAGGTGATGGAAAGGGAGAAGCAGGTGCTGGAGAGGGAGAGGGCAGAGCTTGAGAGGGAGATCGCCCTCCTGGACCGAGACCGAGCGTCTCTGGAAAGAGAGAGGGCGACAATAGAGAGAGAGAAGGCAGTCATGGAGAGAGAGATGGCAATTGTGGAGAAAGACAGAGATGCTGTGAGCAGGGACCGGCTGGCTCTGGAACGAGACAGAGCCAGGCGGGAGAGATTCGCCACATCTAAGGAGAGGACAGTGGAGGTTACAGAAGAAGAAGACAACAGAGACTCTGAGGTTGTGGACAGGAGGGAGCGGTTCCACAACTTGTTTGAAAAGCTTATTGAGAATTTGTGAGAGAATCGTGTGAACTGCAGTCTCATAAACTGTGTGAATCTTCTGCCAAGCTTAGGGTTCGGAGATAAGAACTTGACATGTGACCACAGCCTTTGGTGAATATTTATTTTTAATTTCATTTTGTACATTACAAACCCTTCTACTATTTGCCTGCCTGGAGTTAATTTGCCAAAAAATTGCCTTCTAAGCAAACATTTTTCCTCTTCTTTGCCAAAATATATTTTTAGTACTATTTCAAACGTGGTTGCATTTGTTTACAAGTGTACAAGGGACTATAATAATACATTGGACTTATATAGCGCTTTTATAAGTACCCAAAGACGCTTTACATGGAGGGGAGAACAAACAAAACAAAAAAGAGCAAACAAAACAAAACAAACAGAACGTTTTAGTAAAAAAGAAAACTAGAGAAGCTGTGCAGAACAAGTCAGCTTGGGACAACTTAAACATTAATAGTCCAAAATGCACAACGCACTCCACCGATAAGTTGTCAATGAAAACGTTAAGCTACTCCTGGTTCGGAGAGGTCATCAAAACAACTTTATTCAATTGTGGTTATTCCATACAGAGCACACAATAGCAAGCTATTATCATTATTATTAACCCCATCCACAATCAACAACCCCCTTCCCCAAATCAAACAATAGTCTCTAGGTGATAATCTCTATACATTAGAGTCTTATGTATAGGCTATTGTGCATGGCTAAAACATCACTTTTTGAAATGTAATATACCAAATATTGCAGTTCATGTAAAAAAGTTTTTTTTTCATAATATATATTTTTTATATTACAGTACAGACTTTACAACAAATGATTGTGTTTAAATGCGTCTTTTATTGCATTAGATAAGCTCCAGCTTCAATAAGTTTATGCTAGTATACATTTCCAAGTGTTAGATTTGTCATTAATATTAATATTATTATTATTTTTTTTACAAAACAAACATATTTAAACAATATTACTGGTTGTCTTTGCCAGTCTTGAACAGACACCAAACAGGAACATACATGCTGTTTGAGGGTTTCATCAATAAACTGATTTCTCCGAATGCCATCTATTGTTTACTCTTAATCAAGTTGTGGAACAGTTTGGCTTCTGAAAAAGTTTGTGTGTGTGTGTGTTTATGCATACGTTTTGGTAGGTAAGGGAATGAGAGGGTGAAATGTGTGTGTGAGTGTGTGTGTTTCACCTAGTGTAGATGTGTGTGTGTATGTGCTTTATTACCAGTGTGATTTACCAGTCTGACATTACAGGAATCTGGCAGATAGTTTGTGCATGTCTATGAAACATGACACCGATCTGTACTATGTATATACGTCAAGAGCATGCTGGGTAAAGTTTGTGTCTGAATATGTGAATTGACTGTTAATCTGTTTTTGAGTGAGGCTGTGAATGTGTGTGTGTGTATGTCAGTATGTACAAAGATGTGTGTGCGTATGGTTGTTTTTGTGGGAGTCAGTGTGCAAGAGTGTACATATGTGTGTGTGTGTGTGTGTGTGTTTAGATGAGATCCCCGATGGGTATGCGGGGCAGGCAGATGTAAGCCTGTGGGGTCCTGCTGAGGTTGATGGGGTTGCCGTCCAGGCGGATGTCCTCCAGCGCATTCCTGATGTAGTTGAAATCTTTCAGGTTGCAGAACGTGTCCTCGTGCATCATTTGAATGTTGTTGCGCTGGAAAAGAAGATACGGGAGGATACGTGAGAGATCATCTCCGTGGATATACGATTACATTCGGTTAGATGAAACCTTAATGAGCTCCGTGGGGAAATTGGGTCACTGCAGCAGCTAGTGGGTTGGGAAGGCCTGCATTATGCTTTGAAAATTTCAGCTACATTAATGACCAGTAGGGGTCAGTGATACAAATTTAGGCCAAAGCAGGTACCTGTAGGTGTAGAGATCGCAGGCTGTCTGGTAGAGGCACAGGGATGTAATCGATGTGGTTGTCTGTTAGGTACAGGTACAGCAGGCCAGTCATATCCTGGACACAACGAGAGAAGACACGGATTATTGTCTGTCTAGGCCTCAACATGTCTAAATGTATCAATATTGTGACAGAAAACACAAAACCAAACAAATCAGCGCCCTGACATATTAAGCAGTGGTATACAGTATGTGACAGTACATGTTGGTGTACATACTTTGAACGCCTCTTTGTGAATATTCTTGGAGCCGATGTTATTATGGCTGGCGTCGATGAGGGTCATGGTGTCTGGCAGAGCAGGCAGCTGTGAGATGTGATTTTCTCGAATCACCAGCTCCGCCAATGCGGGTAGACCCAAAAATGCCTTCTCATCAACGGACGAGATCTCATTGGCGGTCACGTCAATCCTCTTCAGCTTGTCTGCGAGGGGAAAACAAAACACGCTCTTAGACACTGCTCTTTACGTACAGATCACTTCAAAATCAATGAAAGATATCCCTGGTCTAATATTCATAGAAAGACTTTTGTTTGAAAACTGAAACATACTCATGGAAGCAAAGTCAGACTTGTTGATCTTGGTGATTCTGTTGTAGCGGGCGTAGAAGTGAGTGGTCTCTTTGGGGAGAGGTGGTACACTATCCAGCTTCAAGTCATCGCAGTAGACTGAACTACCAAGGCACGTGCACAGCAGGCAAGTGGGCATACCTGGAGCATATGGACAAACATGAGGAAGGACAGAGGGAGAGGGAGGAGGCAAAAACTGATCAACTGAAAAAGAAGGAATGCATTTCAAAGGACAGTTGATAGATCAGCGGTGTTGGACTAGAATAACCAGGCTGCCAGACTTGATCCCAAGAGGCCCCAATCCATCGGGCCTGGTCAATCAAAATCAAAAGGTGTTGTTCTGATTGTAGACATGTATGGCCATCTCTCCCTCCAGGTTGTATTCTATCTGTTCGGGCTTTGATTGAACTCTGTTTGCAGCACCTAAGTTGTTCGGTACTGACCTTCCCTGTCAACAGGCTCAGGCTCGTCAGGCTCGTCGGGCTCATCGGGCTCATCGGGCTCATCGGGCAACCCAGAGCCCACTGACCCTTCTGTACCCCCAGTACCCTCCTGAGGGGTTGTTGTTGTAGTCGGAAGCAGCTCCTCCTCTTGTTAGAGACAAGATTAGGTGTTAAAGGAACAGGTTAGACCAGCATGGACATGAAAAGGGAAATCTGGCAATCAGTAAGCCACTGTTTGCCTCAGTGATAAGTCACACATATTAGCGGTGTTAACAAATGTTTATAACACATTTAACTGATGAATGGATGTTAAATGAGAATGGGTTTTTGGTGTTAATCAAATTAAGTATGACATGTTGCTGACAATGTGCTTGTTGGCAAAGATCACCGTGGGAAAATGGTCTCAAAAACAGTTTCTGGAGAACTCAATACAAGTTGATGAATGGGAGACCCTAAACACAACCCAAGGACATTATTTGCTTATTAGATCTTGCAATGGAAAGAGTTTGGCCTCTGTTACCTGGGTCTATGGTAGCCTACTACAGATACTCACAGTGGACTAGGTTTCCATATTTACCTGACAAAGGGAAAAGCCTACCTGCATACTGAATATTGCTTCTAGTAATCTTCACTTGTGCAGAACTCAAATCAACTCAAATTGTTGCATGAGTAAAGCTTGCATGAGTAAAGCTTACTGAGAGCAATAGTCAGTGTTCAGGTATTCTTTTTCCTTTGTGAAGTATGGACATCAGGTTCAGGTTTAACCTGCACCTGAAATAAAGTTTATTTGGGATGTGCATATGCTATTTTGTATATCTTATGTGACCTCACACAAGCCTAAGTTAGGTACTGACCTTTATCAGTATTAGAAATCAGTATGACCCCTTCGCCTTCGGTGTCTCCAGAGCCAGAGTCTCCAGAGCCAGAGGCTCCAGAGGCCCCTGAGTCTCCAGATACCACTGAGTCTCCAGATACCCCTGAGTCTCCAGATACCCCTGAATCTCCAGATACCCCTGAGTCTCCAGATACCCCTGAGGCTCCTGAGAACTCCTCAGAATCACCCGATGCCTCCTGGGGGATAGTGTTGGGAATGAGGGGCAGCTCCTCCCCTTCTTAGAGCCAAGGGGTGGGGTTAGGAGACAAGAGGTTAGGGGGCGGGGATGGTATGGTTAATTAATCAACCCATTAACTAATTAATCACACTCACAGATGAGATGAGACAGGAGGTTAGGCTGACAATGATTATGAGTAACACAAATACAATGACAAACATTAGAACAGATGAGTGAAATTGGGTGAAAAGGGTGATTATCAACATTTAACCACATTTAATTAGGAATTAAATGGAATTTAAAAGAATTTAACGTGGTGAAAATCTCATTCATAGGTAATTTCTACATAGATCAAGAAATGCTGTTGCCATAAGCCTTACTAACACACACCCAGCTGTTTCAACACTATCTACACCTTAAAACTGCTCTTTTTCCTGATCCTGGAAAGCCTTCCGTTATTAGACATTTTAGGAATGCTTTGGGTCAAAAACAAGGGTTATCCAAGACCAGGAATGAAGAAACACACACCTACACTGTAGAAGTTTAGGTACTAACCTCCAGATATCAACGTTATCCCTGGGTCCCCGGACTCACCGGAGCCCCCAGAAACCCCTGAGCTTCCAGAGGCCCCTGAACCCAGGGGATCCCCGGAGAACCCAGAACCGAACCCAGAGCCTCCAGAGCCCAGGAGGAGGTCCCCGGAAATCCCAGAGCCTCCAGAACCAAGGTCCCCAGAGGCTCCAGAAATTCCAGATTCCAGGGCATCCCCAGATCCTAGGAGATCCCCAGATCCTGAGAGATCCCCAGATCCCCCAGGACTGAGGAGGTCCCCAGAGCCTCCGGAGCCCAGGAGGAGGTCACCAGAACCCCCAGAGCCACCGGAAACCAGTAGGTCTCCTGAGCCCCCAGACCCAGAGGCCCCAGAAGCTCCCGAGGTCCCAGACCCCACGGAGCCCCCAAAATCCCCGGAGATATGAAGGATGTCAATGGGCGTCAGACGCAGCTCCTCCTCTTGTTAGAGACAAGATTAGGTGTTAATAAACAGACAGAGATGACTGAAATGGATCATGAATCAGGTTTGGAACCAGAGAGTTCACAACGATGATTAGGTGAAGTATTAGGTGACAAATGGACACAATTACTAACACATTTAACCAATAACAGCTAGTTAAATGGAACACATGCACAGGGACAGGCCGGTGTTTGAAGGAGGGTTGCTGAGGTAGGAATGTAGAGATTTGTTTGTCTCTTAGTTGTGCGTGTTTATGTGCACTTTTGGTGATGCTGGTTTCATGCTTCCAAGTGGGCAAGAAAGTGCAGGACTCTCTCAGGTGGATTGCACATGGAATATCAAGTGGCTTCAAGTTTTGAGTGTGCAGACTTGAATGTGTGTGCTTTTTCAGACCTTTCTGTGTGTTTGGGCCCATGAGAACTCCAGATCCCCCTGAACCCTGGGGGATGAGCTGCGGTTTTAGAGGCAACTCTTCCTCCTCTTCCTCCTCTTCTTCCTCCAAAGAGGCCTCAGGTACAGGGTAGTTATAGTCAGGTGGGGCCAGTGTTCCAATCTCTATCTGAGGGGAAGACAGGAGCGATGAGTCAACAGATGTATAAGTGTCTAGTTTGGTTTATCCTCACTGACACACATTCAACAGTCAACAAGTCAAAGCCACCTTTTCGCTGGATATTCTGTTATTGCTCAAACCCCCTGATTACTCTTAAAATTATTCCAAATAGTAATAAAACTTTACCTTGTTATCACTGTCCCCTGTGAAATAGAGACCAATGTCTCTGCGCTACTCCAAAATAAATCGAAAATGAATCTACAAATTGCAGAGTTCACTCAAAAACAAGAGACCAACAAAACAAGGGAGGCATCCACATGATGACTGATGTATAGTACATCATAATTCTGAGAAACTGGTGACAGCCTGCTCATTACATAACACCCCTACTGTTGATTTCATGAGACAGAAATTAGAGAAAACTGTGACTTTCCCTTATTTAGATTAACTTTATTTCTTTGTAGCTATGTGGTCCTTAATTTCAAGACAGACCGTAGGCAGTATAATTAATCATGGAGGGCAACATAAAAAAATTTGCAAAACATCCAAAACTATTATCACACTAGAAAAAACTTCAATTTCCATTTGAACTAGCACAAAATATTAGACAACTCTATGTTTAATGGTAACAGCAAAACATAGCAAGAGTTATCTGCATCCCGAGTCTTCCAGGATGGATGCAACACTTAATATTAGTTATTTGTTTTGACCATGGCAAAGCAAAATGTATACATGGTGTTCTGATAATCCAGGCATTTTATCCCTTTAACAGCAAAGTCCCACAGTCACCCATTCCTGACAAACAGCTCCAAAAGATCAATTTCAGCATGCCAAAATATTGAAATATGTACTTCATCAATGCAATTCTCTTATTAATTATCTCATCCTGTGTTCCTCCTCTACCACAGATGAGGCTGAAGTCAACTTGAAGTTTACAGTGAAGAAGATCAAGATAAAGATGTGCTCATACTGAAAATATTGAGCTCTTACGTGAGAATGAGGAAGATGAGAAAAGGACTAGACCAGGTAACCCCACTGAGGCAGTTCAGCCATCTCATCTCATATTTGGAGAAGATGGCAGCAGTGACAGCTCAACTCTGCCTATCTGTGAGATCTTTTTGATATTTAAAGGTTGGGATATGGCTTGACCTCATGTTACATTCACAGTGGCAGTGCATACTCTTTTAGGAATGTTTTTTTTTTACACTTCATCAATTGTGTTTAACACTAACCTGGTTGGTATTTGTATTCAGTGTATTTTTTGGTGAACTTAGAAGACTAGACAAACTGCAGAGAGTACATCCAAGGACTAACGACCAAACTAACATGCCCCTACCCAGCTTCAAAATCATTAAAGGACAACTCTGCCAAACCTGCAAAACATCAAAACCCTCACGCCTACCCGTCTTGCCATTTTGACCATTTATGATCACTGCAGTTGCTTATTGAGGTTTTTCGGTTCATGCAAGATCGTCAAACTTGCAGTTCTGTCATTCTCCAGATGAGGGCAATGAAACCCCACACACTGCCACAGGTAATACCTGACACTCTCACGACCAACAAGACTAACTCAATCTTCCAAAAAAGGGAATGGTCCTTGTGGAACCAAGAAACACATGGTAGCTGCAAGAATCCATATTTGAGTCCTTTCAACTACTTTCAATCACAGCATTTAGCTGTCCATAAGCCCAGAGGTGTCAAAAGTGAACAGGCATTAGTAGCTTAGTCAAAGCATCAAGAGACACCTGTGTATTGCCCTTAAAAGATAGACTGACTAAGAAATAGATGTGATAAAAAAAACTATGTTAGCAGAGACATTTAATGCAACGATGTAGCGATATCCAAAAGTGAATGTTACTCTTGAGGGCTTGGCAGAAACAGAGTTTAGGATATAACAAGGTAGGCCTTTGAAAGGTCTTGCACAGAGTTAGCTCGTTGCAGCTCTCCCCTCCATTTCCCCCTTCCCCAAAGCAAACATATACACCCAGGGGAAAGGAGAGGCGAAAGGCTGGCTACCAAAAATACTGAAAAAAACCTTTGGGGAAACAACATGGGGATAGAGAATGCACAGGGAGAGATGTTGAAATAGAGCATCAACTCAAAGCAGAAAGTTATGTTGCTGTACAACGTGGTCTACTTATCAGTCGATGGTTTCAGCAAGGGAGATGCTAAAGTTTCAGCTGTAAAAACTCAATCTTGGAAAGTTACAGTCTTCCATTGATTGGATTGACCATTTCAGAACATCTTCACACTGGTTCACTTCCAACCAAAGCTGCATCCTTTGCAATGCTTGGAATGACAGAATGATTCACCAAGTTGTTAAAGTACCACAAAAGAAGGAGTAGTACTAGCTCTGTACGGACTCTCTTTAGTTCTGCATCATGTACAATGAGATATCACTTTCTCATCATCCGTCTGTTTTCTTTTTATGCGATTCTTTTTAAGGCATTTATGCTTTATTAGACAGTTACAGTGAAGAGGGATAAGAAATATGGGAGAGAAAGAGGGGGATGACATGCAACAAAGGTCCTAGGACAGATACAAACCCAGGGCATCATGGGTACATGGCATGTAGCCTGGCTAACTGAGCCACCAGGACTTTCCATCCATGTTTGCTTTCAAATAAGATGATTTAACATATTAAAATCAGGAAAGATCACAATAAGGTTATGGACAAGGGCCAAAATTCAACATATAACTGGATGTTTTCCAAGTGACACAAATGAACAGCTATGAAAGCAGTTAGGAATTAAACTCGGCAGCTTCAAATAACAAAACCCACTTGGTCCTGCAGGTGTAATATGACCCATGAGAATTTGTTAAAAAAAAACAGACACGGTACGTCAAACTAAGATGGAGTCTAAAGTTGAAAACTGGAAAGTTTTCTTTTGAATGCAGCAGACTGAAGAAGATTTGCTTGGATAACATCTTAGATAAGCCTGTGCTTGTCTCAAAAGACACACATCCTGAGGAGAATAAAAGAATTAGAGACGCTGGATGTCGAAAGTAGAGACTCAGCATTCCAGAGGCATGGATCTCATCATTGCTTCATTTCTCCCTTGACACATGGCATGGTGTGTGTGTGTGTGTGTGTGTGCGTGCGTGCGTGTGTGTGTGTGTGTGTGTGTGTGTGTGTGTGTGTGTGTGATCTATTCATTCTACACCCTTCTTAAGCCCCCCTCTCCCAACCAGACTATCTCAAGATCTGCCCTCTGACCTTTGGGTGCTGTGTCAAGGAGACAACATGACACATCCTTGCAATACGATATCGCTACAATTATAATCGGCCTGGCTTTGAGCTTTTTCATTGCGCACCACTGTATGAGAAGGGCCCTAAAAACTGGAGATGAACTGTTTCCCTTCTTTCTCCTCCCACAAATTCCCACAAACTCTTATGTAATATGCTGTTTTATATCCAACAAGATCTAGTGTTTGTCAAGCAGCAAGGCATTATCAAAGCATTCCAATGCAACTTATTACAAACACTCTTTCCCACACTAAGCATTGGCATGTAATCTGTAACACTAATCTGCAATATCTTGAACACTAGAATTCAATTCATTGCCCCGGGCAAAAGGGTGACTGACAAAATAATCTAAGACAGCAATACTGCCTCATCAGTTCTACTACATCTTGTCATATCAGCTAAATCTGCATTGGATTGTGGGATAGGTTTTGGACCACAGCAGTGGTGTGAGTGCTCTCCACATCAGGTTTAACTTAAGAGGCTGGCTCAGAGGAAGCCTGTTGAAAATTTGATCTGGACGGTTTGCCTCATGCCATCTTGACATTGTTTGGCCTAATTTCCTTGTTACAAAGAAAAATAAATGGGAACATGAAACTTGGCTAAAGCTTGCCTTCCAAAACTTGCATTGCAGACTGGCCACATCACATGCAGCTTCGGCTGACTTGAAGGGCACTTCTGGAATCCATTTGTCCCGTTAGTAACCCTCTCTGCCTTCATTCTTATCCTTCAAAGGTTGACGTGCTGAGCAAAATCTGAGCAGGATGACAACAGCCCTCAGCCCTAGCCAGCACAGCAGTGCTTGGGTTTTGCCCATCTTACAATACATGAAGATATACTTCATGATATATCTAGTACCCCCACCTACAAAATAGGATGCACATACAGAAAAAATGCCCATCTCATTCTCAACCACTTGTTGGACTTGGTGTACAGTGACCATTTTCTTGCATTGACTGCCACATATATATATATCTTTTTTTATTTTTTTATTTTTATTATTATTATTATTATTTTTTCTCTCCAAATCCATTAGTGCTGCAAAGATATTTTACTTATTTGTCTAATAAGTTAAGATGAAATCATGCAGCTCTGACCCAAGGCAGAACAATCCAATGACCCAAGATTATTAACATACAGTATGTATTATTCATATTCAGTATAACATTTTCCCACACAGGTGTTGAAATGAGCATGGCAAAATATGAGCAAACCTGCGCCTGCTGTGAGATTAAAATATGTAACCCTTCATAGATTTATTCAAGCAGATAAATAACATATATAGCTATCACTGGGGCATAAATATGGTTTGATTTCGTTGTCTGAGATGGGGAAAACTGCTCCAAGAGCAAATGGGTTTCAGCCTGTGGAAGATTCTCGGGTCATATAAATTAGATGGTGGATGGCTAAGGTATAAAAGTGAAATATCTTGGCCGTAATGGCGGCTGAGGCTGGAGAGCAGTCTGTCCAGGCCCCAGCTGGCATCATCAGCTGCTCCCTGAACTTGCTGAACTTAGATTAAACCAAGCAACCAATTCACCAATGTTACATCGTGACAAATGTAATTTGAAGAAAATCAAGACTTCAGAGCTTTGTAGTAGCCTGCATGGTTGAAATGTGACATGTTTATCATATTGATCTGATATCATTTTGCTTTGCTGTCAGTCTCCACCAATCACTTCAGCTTTACATGGGTTGCATGGGGCATTACATTATGTCTAGAAAGGGCTGATGGGTGCCTCATAAACATTACGTTCATGTGTCCTGCAGCTGAATGTACATATAGTACAAAGGTGACCATGTCATACCACTAAACTGTAAATGTTAAATGTTGCATAACTCATATATCACAAATGTGGTGCACTAGATTCATCATCCTATCAAGTGTTTGTAAAGGAGCCTAAATAATGAAGATGATGATAATGATGATGATGTACCAACACCATCAATAAATGAGGTGCTATGGTGAAAAGAAATCCATTTTCCATCCATCCAAATTGTACAAAATGTCAGAGAGACACCAATTCATAAAAGTCAGTGGACCCACAACTATTCATCACTCAGCTTCTGTGAATGAGGAGTTAAAGGATTAAGATAAATCTATTTTCAAGATCAAAGCTGGTTTGTTGGTGTTGCATTTGGTGTATTTTCAGGAGGAAAGCTTGGGCATACCAGTTCCCCTTGTCCCTTGTTGATGGACCCATAGTTTCTTACCTGAGGATCATCAATTGTCAGCCCATCGTCATAGTCATAGATATCCTGGTTCTCCAAATTTAAATTTTCTAGATCCACATCGTAGTTGGCGCTGTCGTATGTGTCTAATTCCACTTGTCGGGCAAATCTGGGGCTGGCCACCACCGCTTTGAGGACGAAGAGTCCCAGCACGAGCCGCACGAGCATCCTCATAGTCCACCTTGACACGGACAGAGAAATAGTACAGTCAGGAGATTTATGATTTCACATCTTCAGAACAAGACTGAACCCTTAGAAGAGTATCACTGGTGACAAAAACCATACCTGACAGAGAAAACGTGATACTTGTTTTTCAAAGCTCCTTAATTGTTATTACCCAGATCAAAACTGATCACTGTTTTCTTGTTGATTTTGTGTGATATCGGCAAGAACTTGTACTTCATCCCATGTGTATTTTAAAAATTCATTGTATGGGGGTTGAGGATATCCTAGGTTACTAGTACTTGTAGTGATGAGTAGTAACATAGGTACATTACACTCTCCATTGCATTGACTGGCTGCAGCATGGCCAGCCTGGTTTGCGAAGGATCAGCGGCTGGCTGTTGGGTCAAAAGTGTGCACATCTCTGAGGTCAGAGAATTCAGTACTCATTACTGAGGTGCAGACAGCCCGAGGGAATGAAATACGAGGGCCTCTTGCCTTGCTGCAGCCAGGGGCTCACAGTTCCAGGGAGCAGCCATCTTGGCTCAAATCAATGTTTCGCTTGTGGCATGTGTCAGAGGTCAGAAGTCAGGGTTGATCTGATAATGAACCATGGGAACATTTCCATGGGTCTGCGGGGCATGGGGACGCCTTTGAGAAATCTCCTTTCAGCCTGTTATTGTTCCCTTTGAATAGGGTTGGTGGTGTTGATCCGAAATCTATTCAACTGAATTGGGGATTTAGTCGAGTTTAGTCAACTGACAAGGTAGTGAAATACTGTCAGGGCTGAATTTGAATTCTTTCCTTTTTTGGCTTTGCAGTTTAAATTACTCTTCCCAATTGCACCATGGTGTCATCCCTGTGAACAAAAGCTTTTGGCAGAAGTACTCAACAAAACCCTCGGCTCAAAAAATTCTGACGTCATTGACACGTGACTTTTGTTTTTTGAAGTTTGAAATGAGGGTACAGACAAGAAGACCCCCTTTTCCCCTTAATCTACAATCAGCATGGATTATATTCACTTGCTGCTGGTCTACCCTGCACTGCCTTGGCCCAGATAATTCCTGTTCCTCACCAGCACAGATTCGCTAAACTAAATTCAGATTAAGTTACAGAAAGAAAGAGCTAATAAGGATAACGTGTGTTGATTACCTCTTAATTAGACAGTGCCTCTTTGGCGTACATTCGACTTAGAAACGAATCGTCTGACAGTGAGGGAATTTCATAGCACAGAAATGTCAGTCCTGGCCACATCTCAGCAGGGCTGAGATAGATCATGCGGTATTAAGTCCAAGAAAAGGCAGAGGAGTTTAGAGAGAGTCCTCTAGGCCGGGGCAGAGAAATGGAGAGCGAGGGAAGGGAAGAGGAAAAGAAAAGAGAAAAGCAGTGAGATGGAGAGAGAGAGAGACGTGGACAAGACGTTGGCCCTCAGGGTTAGATGGAGCAAGTGAGGAAAAGATTGAGAGAGAGAGAGAGCAGGAGAGAAAGGGTGAGAGAGAGCAAGAGAGAGCGAGAGAGCAGGAGAGAGAGGGTGAGAGAGAGCAAGAGAGAGAGAGAGGTTTCTAAGCTGACTCGACCCCTCATCCCCTACAGAGGTCCTTTATGAGGCCTGGTCCCTGCCTGTCTCAGCACTCAAGCTCGAAATTCCACCGAGGTTTGTGGACAGGATGGCAGTGAGTTACGGCTGTAAGGAAAAGCTTCATTCAGCAATGAGGGTGCTCAGACACACACACACACACACACACACACACACACACACACACACACACACACACACACACACACTCTCTTGCAAAGACACATACTCTCACAGATGCACACCCCTCCTAGCACACCTATCTTTCAGAGAGAGAAAATTGAGAAACCTCTGCTGCTATTTTTGGGATGAGGACAGAAAACCCCTTCCCAGGTTATTTGAGTCATGAATCTAATCTTTGTTGACATGGAACGGGCAGAATAATCATACAAATCAATCCGCACGTTGTCTCTTTGGACATGGCCAAAATGAGTGCTCCCTACTAAGAAAAGGTCAGGGAATTGGTCGACATCACCAGTGAAATAGACGTTCTGTCAGTTTTCATAATGTTATGAAGCTATGAAATCCAGCGTGGCTACACTGAAAGAAGGACTATACTATAGACAGAGGTGTGCTTTTATACAGGCCATCACAGCGTACAGTGTGTGGAAACTGTGTATGTGCGTATGAGTGTAGCCTACAGACTGCCTCTGTGTTATGCTTGGCCCTGCGTTGGGCATTCCTGATATCCAGTGATTCTACCTTTTCCCCTCAAAAGCCACAAGCAAACTTGACAGACTTCCCTTCGGTAGTGGTAGTGAAACAAATTGGTACATTAGTGCCACAAGAAGATGAAAAATCCTCCGTCAGGTAAGTTACAATAAATTGAAATTAAGTAAGAAAAAGTAAAACTCAAATAATTCTGTGCTGAGGGAGGACATATTCAGAAAAAAAAGTTCTAAACTACAAATAAACTTGTCATGATAGATTCTGAAAAGCTGAGAAGTTGAAGAATGCATTTTGACCAGAAGTGGCTATGAAAGGTCAACCGGCAGTGAATCGCTAGAGGCAAAATTCAACCTGGTTGACTTGACATTTCACCATCAGACCAATGCTGCCAATAATGCAAAAATACAAATGCACAAAAAAAAGAAACACTCCAAAATCAGTGACTATCACCTGTGTTGTCACTATTCCAAAGAAACACCTGTTGGACACCCACACCTGAGTCACATCTGCTGATAAAATGAACGGCCAACATAATAGAATCCTACAAAATTGCCAAAAAGACAAAAACACATCCAAATTTCAAACAGCTACAAATGTCCTGAAACAAATGAACAATTCAAGATAATTCACTGTACCACCAACCCATTAGCTAGGCTGCTTCCTCCACAAATGCTCAATAGCAGCACTCTTTGAGGGGCTAGTTAAGCCAGTCCGTCTGCCTAATTCCCTGCACTTAGAGAGCCATTGAGCCAGCATGAAGATAGTACCAAGAACGCTTACCTCTGTCTCCTGCTTTCCCGAATGGTCCCTTCAGCCGTGATGGAGATGCTGAGGGCTCGGGGACTTGGCCAATGGAGAGAGGTCGTGCAGGGTGCCTTGAAGAGGGAGGGTGTGTGTGTGTGTGTGTGTGTATGTGTGTGTGTGTGTGTGTGTGTGTGTGTGAGTGAGTGTGACAGTGTGTAGGTGTGTGTGTATGTGTAGGTCTGTGCGCTCTGGCAGACCTGAGTGCCCTGCCGCTTATGTGTGAACGTAGGCACTGAGACCGGTTGGACTGGAGCGCATTGCTTTTGGTCACTCGGAGTGCACCCACCCCGCACCATACACCCTTTCCACACACCCACATGCACGACTCTCTCAAACACTACACACACACACACACACACACACACACACACACACACACACACACACACACATAGAGCAAAGGCCTCCAAATGGCAAAATACCTTTTTATCCCTTACAAGAGTAGCCTTTGTTTTTCTAGAGAAGAGTGTGGCTCAATCAGACTGAAATATTTGTCTGCCTTTTCCTGAGGTGAAACTCTGGCATGTGTTGCTTTCATGTATGGGGGGGATCCACGGGGCCCCTGTACACAATGGGACCTCTGTGAGGAGCCCCTGTTAGCATGGTGCTGAGAGGAAGTCCCTGCTTGGAGGAAGGCCTCTGCTCTGCCTTTGCTCTGAGCTGCTTTCTCTATGCACTGTCGCTAGTCTCCCTTAACTACAGATCTGAGTTCAGTTGTAGGTTATAGTTATAGGTAACATAACAGGAGAACAGGAGAATGATATGTTCTGCGTTCAGCACTGAGGAGGACTTACATTTTCCAAGGTGGAAAGTGGAGCGAGTTTTAATCGAGCCGTTTGCTTTTGTGGTCCTGCACAGAACTGCCCTTGGATGTGCCTCTGGAGAGATGCTCTCTTGAAATATCACACACGCATACACACACGCACACACACCTACACACACACACACACACACACACACACACACACACCAATCTGTCTTCAGTGTCCATTGTTGAAACAGGCAATGGGACACACACAGGAAGTTATTGGCTGGCTTTCATTTGTCAGCTTTATTTGGCCTCAGTTTTATTCACTGCATCGCACCCACCTCTCTCTCTCTCTCTCTCTCTCTCTCTCTCTCTCTCCCATGGTAACGCTACACCTTTTGATGAGTGAGGGGAACAGGACCTAATAGGAATGCCAGAAATCGCTCTGCACCTGCTAAAAGCTGCAACTTATATTCAAAAGTCCTCTATTACCAAGCCCTCTCAAAAGGCAAAAAATGGCATGAAATGTGCCCCAATGCTACTGAATGACCCAAAACATCCATGTACTGTATTGACACATTGATTGAGATCTTTATGACTGTGCACAGAGGAGTGCATTGTAAGGAGCCTGAGAAGACCTGCAGACTTTGAACAATTATAGAGATGCATTCATATAGTAACTGACAGCGGGATGAAAATATTATGCCAGACAATTACCATGGAATAGTTTTGAACCTTACTTTTTTATTTAGGCTTCCAGTCCTTTCTAATATTGGTGAAATCAAATATTTCAGGACAGGGAAAAATGAGTGGAGGATACGTGGGCAAATTTTTTGTATCCAAGTGATGCTCTTGAATTATTTGTTCCATTTTATTGGCCTGTATACAGCTAAATCATCAGTGTTAGTTTCATTTCAGAGTGTAAAAATAAACAATATTCCCGAGTTTATATAGGTCCACACCCATCAGAGTTCATTTAACACCTCTGATAGTTTCATATCAACTCTCCAATCAACACTTCAGCTCAAAACAATTATCACCGAAAAATCAACACTTTTTAACAGTGGAAAATTTGCTGCGTATTTTATCATTTGGTTCCCTGGGTCTGCTGGTAACCAGGATACAATGGAAGTGGAGGCAATGAAAATGACTATCTAGAAGCAATGCTGATGATGCTGTGATGGATTATATACCAGAGAGCGGAGGAGGAAGTGCCTTCCTGTACACTGTACTTCATAGAGATGTTGATCTCTTGATGTTGATGAGGCAAAGCAGGAGAAAGCTCAAATGGGTGTGAGAATTGATCGAGGGATCAATCAAGGATATCTAGGGAGGGATCAAGGAATATTTGTCTCATAGCTACTCATTGAAAACTAATGGAAGTCTAACTCAGTTGATCGCCCAGACGTATTCTGTGGATACCAGCACAGCATGGATTATAGACTTAGTGAGTTGAAGTTAGACTGAAATACAACCATAAATCTTATATAATAATAAAAAAAAAATCTTCACTTTAGTTACAAGATTTGTTCCCCCCAAACTTTGAATGGCATTATCTCACAGGTGACTTAAGTTTGTTCCGTATGGAGCTGCAAAATAATATGAAAAAAAAGCCCACACTTGGGTTCACATTTGTTTTATTCAAATTCAAGACAATTTCAATGAAATCTCTGAAAAATAATGACCAGAATTAAAAAGAGTGTTGGCATTTTAAAAAATAGACAACTAAATCTTTGTGTACAAAAAGTTAAGAAATAGTGGCCATGAAATCTCACAGGACTTTCAGACTTTCATAAGTGATTTTTATTCCTCCACTATTAAATACAATAAATTACCTAGTGTTCAAAAAATAGCTAATCCTACTTATATTAGACCACCAAACCATAAAACACAAGACCATTCATTTGGCTTCAAATCTACAAATGCAAGACAAACTTAAAGCTTTTCTAGGAACAATAGAAAAAAAGTAATATTTTGTCACATTAACAAGCATTCCCTCCTGGTCAAAGGAGGAAAAGGACAAGGAGTCGTCAAAGCTGTCCACATGCCATAAATATTCTTATCCTGTCCTAATCACAGTCATGCTAAATTAAAGTCACAATTTTTCTTCAGATTTTCACATGCAGATGTTTACACCAATATAAGGCACAACTAGCAGTCAATTGAATGATATTGCAGTCTCATTGAAATATCTAGCCACTTAGGCATCATAGTTCATTTCAGATACTGCTCAAATTCTTCTGTAAAATAGATGTTTTCTGGACCTAAAAAAAATAAAAAATTAACTAAATTAAAGAAGTTGATACCAACTTAGCATCTAATATTTGAGTTTTAACAACATGCAAGTATTACCGATGCCACCATTCTTGACATATGGGTTCACATTACCTAAGTAATCAGTTCTGGGAAATAAGATTCAAATTATATTGGAAAGTTGGGGTTTCCTTTTAGATGACGATGGACCGGAGGAGACGGAAGCACAGAATGATATCTCTGGGAATTGGTGGCTTAATCTCATTTCCATCCAGTCGGAGGTAACGCAAACGAGGGGCACTTTCGTTGACGTAGTCATCCAAAGCCTCGGTCGACACAGGGCAGACATCAGAGCCATTCACACCTGCAGGTGCACAAAGGAATTTATTCATGTTTATAGATGTGACATAGCAAAACAACATACAACTAATTAAATGCATAAAAGCAAGTGTCAGGGCATTAGTACACAAGCGATATAACATGATCTTCTCATAATCAGTATGACATGAAATTCTGTCTCTCTCCCTTAGATTTCCTGCCACTCTGCCACAGAGGAAATCTCAAAAAAAGAAAAACCTCTCTTACCCTTTAAACTGAATTTGTATCTGTATAAAGTAGGTACAGGCATTTTTACTGGAGTAGCATAACCATTTGCTCACACTTCACAAGCTTGATTGAAAGTGATGAGAGTTTCCGTTGGTTCCGTTCCAGAGTTTCCATTGGTTTTAAATATGTCAGCTAGTGTAGATAGCAAAGGACTTACAGATCACAGTTTTTAAAGTGATTGTACTGCCATTGCCATAACAAGAGTTTGAATATTACCTCACTCAATATGGAGTATGTGTATAACCAATGATACAGATGGAGTTGTTTCTCTAACTTCTGAAGCTATGTAAGGTAAACCTGCGAGGGAGATGAGCCTGATGAGACTTACTCTTGATCTTGTTGTGGTCGAGGTGTAGGTGTTCAAGGCCTGAGGGAATGAGGGGCACCTCAGTCAGCTGGTTGTGGGACAGTTGCAAGTCCAAAATGCTGGAGATGTTGAACACATCTTTGGGAACCCCACCGCTGCCAAGCTTGTTGCGGTTGAGCCTGACAAAAGCCACCTTAGGCAAACCCTTAAAGTACCCGGCTGGGATCTTCTCAATATTGTTGCCATCCAGGAAAATCTGCGTGATGGTGGGTGGTAGACCAAGAGGCATGCTGCTCAGCTGGTTCTTCGCTAGATTGATCTGTACCAGGTTGTTTAGACCCTTCAGGCTCACCCCAGTCACAGCATCATCCATAATCTTGTTCCCCTGGAGGTCCAGGAGGCTAAGCCTCTCCAGACCAGAGAAGACACCAGCAGGGATCTTGGAGATGCGGTTGTGAGAGAGTCGTAGCTGCTCCAGGCTAGATGGCAGGGCAGATGGCACAGAGGTCAAGAGGTTATCATCCATGTAAAGGTGCACCAGGCCAGACATTACCTTCATGGCACCTTCTTCCAATCCCTCATTGGTGATTTTATTGCGGTTGAGGTTCAGCCAGCGAAGCTGTGTGGCATTGCGCAGGGCATTTGCCGAGAGCACATCGATTAGGTTGTTCTGCAGGTAGAGGTACCATGTGTATGGAGGGATGTTGGGGATTTTTTTTAAGCCCTTATTGTCACAATAGACGGCATTAGGGAAGCTGGGTGGGCAGCGACACTCACGGGGGCAGGCCTGGATCTGGGCCACATAGTGCTCATATGGCATGTCCTGGCCCAGAACTGGTCCAACCAGACAAAAGATGCAGAAAAAGCTCAGGAGAAGGGCCATTTCACTGCTCAGCCTATGGAGGAGAGAGAGAGAGAGGAAAACAGTATTATGGCCAAGTAGCTATGGAATGTATATTCACACACAAGTTTTACATAGGCCTTGGAACAGACTAGGTCAAGGCATAGAATTGGATACTTCTGCATGCTCCAGATATCCAAGGTAAAGAGGATCAGATAAGGCCTTGCAATTTGCACAGGATTGGGGACGCTGAGGTATTAGGACCACACCATAACTTGTTCATCAATGACAACTGATTGCAGATTCAGCAGAACATTCAAGTGTTCACATATGTGGGGCCCACCATCAGTGTATATTGCCAACTCTACCACTAATGTGATTAGAATCAAGTTACAATAGTGGTTGCCAACATTTCCAAATTACCAAGGCATCCTGTGTATTTCCCAGCTCTTCATCTTGTTTGTGAATGATAGGTAAACCTCTTAAAGACAGGATACAGAGCCAGGCCAACTTTAATTGCATTACTGTTTGGCTGAACGACAATCGTGAAGCTCAGACTTCAAGATGGCATTCCCTGTGGTTGTATATTTTGGTTCTAACATACATACTGTCCATTGTGACTAAGTCCACCTGGCCTGAACTGATATGGTGACTGGAAATAAACACACATGCAAGCGCACACACTTACACATGGCAGTCACACATTAAATTGTGGAGAACTGAGTTTTCCCTATAAGGTCTCACAATTCAGGGAAATGGCAGATGGCCAAGGAGTGGAGGGTAACAATCACTGAGGGGACTAATGTATGGGAACCAGGAAATAATGAGGAGAGATCAGTAATAAAATACTGTATGGAGGCTTTGGAACAAAGAGGCACGAAGACAAAATGGAGGGGAGGAGGGAAGAAAATCAGAACTAAGTCAACTCTGCCATCTTCTATCCACCAATCCCATCATTGTGAACTTGATTTCTCTCAGCTGTCATCTGGTGTTAGTTTAAATTCTTGGTGCACTCCCCGTTTGTCTGGAACTCATTTTGGATAGGCCAAACTTTTCCATGGATGGGCCCACTTCAAAGACACGTCCTGCACACCTGTTTTTAGAGATGTGCCCCTGCCACCTCGTATCTCACTGTACTGGGATCAAAGGTTAGTGACCCTGCTAGGTGTGGCACACAAGATAAAGGCACAATCCTTGCTTCCAAAAACATGAAACCCAAACACTAAAGTCTTAAGACAAAAGCTTAGAATTTTCCAGCCCTTTTGGATGCCAAAATTATTTGGTAAGTCCTAACTTGTGAAGGTTTGATTGCAAACTTCTAGCAACACAGTCACTACAGAGCCATAAACATTAGTGTCTTTACCTTGAAGTTGCCTCTTGCCTATGTCCTCTCCCAGGAAATGTAGTTTCAAAATATGAAGCTATACCTCTCACTTCTCCTGTATTTGTACCAGTCGCCCTTTCATTCAGCTTGTGCCAACCACTCATTGATGGTGACGGCAAAGCTTCTCTTGGCCAATCAGATGCTCCCAAGATCAGAGGTCATAATCCCATGGTGGACACTATGCTAAGCCTTCTCAGTGCTTGAGACATTGCTAATTTAGAGGCAGGCTAAAGCAAGCCTATCTGTTCTTTGTTTGCTAACTTCCACATGGACAACCTTTCCTCTCACTGTTGGCATCGTTGATCTTGTTGTGGCTCTAGCCACAAATCCCTGAGAATTACCAGTCATCACTAATTTTGACGTGACAATAACAGTGACAGCGATGAATGTTTCTCATGTTGCGTTCATTTTGGCATTATGTGGCCAATAGTCTCTTTGTCTCTCTTTGTCCAATTTGCTTCATTTTGTGCAAATACTATAATTCCTATGAATTGTTTGAATTCCTACTTCGTAACACTTACCTGATACGATTTGGTAATAGGTACTTACTTTCTATTGTTTGGTAAATTATGAAGATTTTGATCCTAACCATTTCAGTTTACATTGTCAACAGAAAAGGCATGTTGGAGCAGTTGTTCATGCTCTACTTCTCTCAGTGCAGATAGCATCCGACACACAAGGATGACACACTATACTTTAGTGCAAATGTGTTCAGACATGAGAGCTAATGTTGTTATAAGTAGGAAGAGGTCAGGGTAAACCTAAGGGGATTTAAGGGGGACTGTAGACAGGCTAGGCAATATTATTTTGAAGAAGCTAGCTGGCATCAAGGTGGGCGAGGGCTTCAATGTGTTAGCTCGTTAAGAGTGTTCTCATTTCCAATGACGATGACAAAGACTTGAATGCAACAGGATAATCCTATGCGACTGTGACAGACAGTAGCAACACTTCCATCCATGATCAGCCACACAAGCCTATTAGGGAAGCTCGTCTTGTGTTCAGGCTCAAGGTGCGATTGTGAACAGTGGTCATTCCTCAACGCAGCTCAAACCCTGCTGCCAACTTGAGTGACGTGAGTCCCAAGCACATTTATAGAAACTGTACGTCAAAGAACAGCATACCAGGTAGATGAGTGGACAGTATTGTACGTCAGTCACAGTGCTCACCTAACAAGTTGATGACATTTGTTTAGACAGTTTAACATGCTAAAGCGACTCCTCTTTATTGTACACCATCCTCAAAATCTTTGTGTTTTCATGCAAACATCTCTAGTTATTTATGGATATGTCTTATCATTGTTCTTGAAATAAATGCCATATAGTAAGCTTTTTTGAGCTCATAGTGCAACACCCAGGCTGGATTCAAACTATTAGAATTGCAAGTACTTGGCATGCAACTTAATCTATGGAGCCACCAGGATAGCCCACTCCCAACATCTCTGATGAACACTGGGGCTTAAGAGGATTGCATTGGCTTTTTTGTGCTTCCACTCAGCCTATCTATTCCTAAGGCCATGCAGCTACCTCATTTATGGATAAAACCAGGACACCTATACTAATTTGGAATCATCAGTGAAGTTGTCCAGTTGAGACGGATTTACAGTCTATACAGTACAGATGGATGGATGGATGGATGGATAGATGGATAGAGGGCTATATTATCACTTCTACAAGTGCTACAGTTTAGAGTCTCTAAAAGTGGTCATATGGCAGACATAGCTTAGCTTTATGTGCTTCCCTACTCACGCATCTGTCTACGTTACTATCCAACATTTGTCTCTTTTTACAGCCATTTAAACATTAAAAGGAACCAAACACGTAGGCTAGGTGGAAGAAAATGTGCATGAAATTTAACTACACATAAACTATTAATGTTAATAAGTGCATTGTGATTACTCCCCTATGTTTTATGACATGCTTTTTCCATGATTTGATAGAAAGTGGTATTTATTTGTACATACAGCAGGTGGGGGACACTCTCATTGACATTATTAGACAAATAAGTCATTACTGAGTAAGAAGTGGTAACATTTAATATTCCATTTGCAGAAAATGGTGACTCAGGTCTTCACAGTTCTCTGCAGAATGGAACAAGTATTACTGAAAACAAATGTTGGCTCCAACCTGCTTGACAGACTAAGGAGAAACACATGCAGAGGAATAGGATAATGCTAATTTCCTGCCAGGGGCTGTGTGTCCAAGCCAGCTCCGTTAATTACACAAGGGGTTGTATTTGCACTGAGTTTTTTATGATCAGTTCCACTTGATGGCCTTGCTGAAATCCAGTTCACGACTTCCAAACATTTAGCACAGTGAGCACGGCTTACTGTACCCAGTACTGAGAAAACGCTGTGTTTGTGGACAATTATTTTAGACTAGACCTGGAAAAAGCACATTTGGCAGTAAACGTTTTGTTCTTTTCCATTAATGTTTGTCATTTTGGAAACTAGTAGCAATGGGAATCAACTAAATATCATAATTATTTTTCATGTAGTTCATTTTTTCAATACATTTTCTTTAGAACCTTAATTGGAAGAGGGCAATTTTTCATGAAATTATGATTGCACAAGGTACAGGACAGCAATACCAAAATAGTACATTTACATGCATCTAAAAATGTACAGCAAAAAACACCAACACAATCATTTTTTGTTGTGTTCAATCCTAAAACCTTATTGCGGATTCTAATTCACGCAACAAATGCTCAAATAACAATGGCGACAAAATGAAAACAGACAAAACTCCACGTCAGAATCGTGACTAAGACTTCCAGCAGTTCCAAAGCCTTCTGTAATTTTGCAAGGCCATTCCTGTACTGCCTGTAAATTATGGAATAGAAGCTGGCAAGGTGCATGACAACAAAGGTAAAGACCATATCACATATCACCTTTCACCCCCCTTCCTCACTCAAACAGATGTATAGCAAAAGATAACTTTACCTGCTTCTCCAACTGGTGTGTGTGGGTCGCATGCAGCCAGGTGAGGTTTGACTAAAAGGGAAGTGCTGGTCTTCTGCCCCTCTAGTGATTGTCCGCAGTCTCAATGGTTCTCATGTGGTTGGGGCTACGAGCTAGGCCTGTCAGATTTGTGTTGTTGGTAGTTTTATTCCCCCAAGGCTGCACCTTGGACATGCACTGGTTGAACAGAGAGAATGGAGCGTGTGTTGTTGGGGGAGGTCGACTGTGTGTGTGAGTTGGGATGTCCTTTTAGAGGTTGTATTGGCTACTTTCTGCCAACCCAGCACTCCCCCCCCCCCCCCCCACCCTTTCGTTTTGTCTCCTCTTTTGTGTAAAAGTGAAGTTATCAGTGTGGGGGTTAAACTGCTAGGTGGCTAGGGCAGCCCTTAAGCCTTTGGTCTGTAATGAAAATGTTAGCCCTTTACCCCTTCACTATGGGATTCAAGATTCAAGAAGATTCAAGAACTTTATTTGTCACATACACACACGGGGTGTGTAGTGAAATGAAAAGTGGCAATGCTCAACGGGAATGTGCAAAAGGGCAACAGTACACAGTATTTACAATAAAAAAACAACACAATATTTACAGTATTACAGTAATTACAGTAAGAGCTCTTATATAAAAAAAACAACACAATATATACAGTAAGAGCACTTTGGAAATGAAAATATAGTAGTAAGGGAAATTGTATGAATGTAATATACTATAAATTATGTGTAGTCTTTACCTAAGTGTGTGTGTGCATAAGAGGGGCAGTGTGTGTGTCTTGGTGGGGGCCCTGGTGAGGTCAGAGTTCACAGTCCTGATGGCCTGAGGAAAGAAACTCCGTCTCAGTCTCTCTGTTTTGGCAGCGTGACTACGGAGGCGCTTGCCTGACCGCAGCAGCTGAAACAGTCCGTTGTTGGGGTGGTGAGGATCCTTCATGATCCTGCAGGCTCTGGTTCTGCACCTCCTGGTGTACAAGTCCTGCAGGGTGGGGAGTGTAGTTCCAATAGTGCGCTCGGCCGAACGCACTACTCTCTGCAGAGCCTTCCTGTCCTGAGCGGAGCTGCTGCCAAACCAGGCAGTGATGCTTCCTGTCAGGATGCTCTCCACAGCTCCAGAGTAGAAGGACTGAAGGATCCTCCGGGAGACTTTGAATTTCCTCAGCTGCCTGAGGTGGTAAAGGCGCTGCCTCGCCTTTCTCACCAGAGTGTCAGTGTGTGTTGTCCATGTCAGATCTTCGGTGATGTTGACTCCCAGGTATTTATACCTGCTCACCCTCTCCACAGTAGGGGGATGGTCGCACGGCTGTTTCATGGCTCATTTCAGCGCACAGCAGGTGTGTGTTTACCAGGCTGTCGGGTAAGGTGAGAGGGGACCTTAGTGGATTGCACTCAGACGTTCACGCCCAACGTTTTAAGAATAGCACATCCATTCATTTTCACTACATCTCGGGATCCCAGAAGGTTGATTGGGTTAATGCTGCAGTCTTCCACTTTCTTTCTGTCGCCTCCCCCATCTGCTTGCCCTCTTTCTCTGCTGCACTCTGTGTGTATGTGTGTGTGTGTGTGTGTGTGTGTGTGTGTGTGTGTGTGTGTGACAAGGCTACAGATGGTACATCTGGACCCCATATCTGCTTCAAACACTTTTGGGGACAGAAATAGAAAAAGGGGCAGAGACAGAGAGAAAGTTAGAGAGAGACAGAGAGAGAAATATCCATAAACAATTTGAGATTATCATGAGAGATGTGAAAGTGTGAGAATCGAATCTGGGGAGAGACGTTAGACGATAGAGAACCGGGTTGAGGGTGGACGGATCCAGAGATCAAATAAAAAAACAGAGATGGTGTAAAAGGGAGAGCGAGGCAGAGTGAGAACAGCTGGAGATGGTCTGCACTGTAGGATGAGCTTGGGAGCTGCAGCACCAGGCCACAACAGCTGATTATACTTTCATTTACCGTCTGAAGCCAGAGGATGTGAGGCCCAAGGCTTTATGAAGGACTTTATTGTCTAGACATGGGCTGGAGGAGTTCCACGTTGGTTTTAAATAATAGTCAGGGGGAAGAGGAGGAAATTGTCCTAGATCGGGGATCGGTACAAATGATCGCGCAAAAACATGTGAAACGTGAATAAAGTTGTTAAAACAAACATGTTCCATGTTTTAATGGTGATGGTAGTGAGCACAATTCTTTTGCCTCTCGACAAATTTCCTTGAGGAATATAAGGTAAAGCAGACCTTTAAATCACTGTGATATATGATAGCAGGTAACTATAGAGAAGTGTCGAGTTTCTGAAATACCTCTCGGTGCACATTGACAGACAAACTACTGTCCTACATTTACAGAAGTGGGCCAAAATTGAAGTATAATTGACCATAAAAGCTGGAGCAAATAGCAAATGGCTAGGGTGAACAAAATGAAGCATCTGGAATCCCTTTAAATGAAAACGATTAATGCCATGTAGCTAATCAGCCTGGTGCCTCTAAATAGTGTCTGCTCTAATAAGAGAAGCTTGACTCCAGGGTGAAACCACTGGTCCCAGCACATATGGTACAAATCAGCAAGGATTAATGGTGTTGTAACAGTTCATGCACATGCTCTGCAACTGCACTATTGAATACTGTAAAAAAACTGCTTGAATAAATAAATGCTTTCAAAGGAATGTATTTATTCTCTTTTTTATCTGTGGGGATGTTTCAATACTGTACTGTATACGCTGTTCTCATTGCGATACTACAGTTAATAGTAATGCCGTGTTTTGGTGTTGTTCTCCAAATATGCTTGTGTGCTCCGATAGATTAAATATTTGACTTAAGGAGGCACCTTACCAAAAAAATATATATCCCAAACAGCTTGCATCAATTGCATTTAGAGATTCATTCTGGATTCTTGAAACGGATGGCACACTTCTTGAAGGCGGTGCCAGGAAAGGAACCAAATCTGCACAAGAGGAATGTTCTGTTTTGTTATACCTCTGGCACAATGTGAGAAACACATTAGTACACCCATGGTGCTGGTTATAATGGTGCTGCTCAGACTCCTCCACCCACCAAAGCACCTCACCCTCACTAAACCCCCCGGGAAGTCTGTCTGCAAAACTGCACAGAAATCCCTGGAATGCTTAGATTCCCCTCTGATTGTTTTCCAGTGTAGATGCATGTTGATTTGCGCCTGTCCTGATGAGATGTGCAAATGTTTAAAGATGTTTTGTTTTTTTTAGCTTTTAAGCTATACTGAAGCAAAATAGCAATTGTGAGCTTTTATGAAAAAATTAAATTTGAAACTGTTTGTTTCTAATACCCTGAAACCATGTAGTTCCACTTTGGGACCCGCCACATAGTTAGAGAGAAAAAAGGCTTTAGAGGAATGACAACACTGACCACTTTTGACCAAGTGGTGACAAAGGGCAAGCGGAGGATCCCCTAAAGATCCTCTTAGTTGTCTTACTGGAAAGAGAGGAGTATACATTCCTCACTTTAAGAAACTTCCAAAACGTGAAACCTCACAGGGAAACTTTAAGGGGGAAAAAATCTGAAGTATTTCTTTTCTCATCATGGAACTTTTGCGGTTTATATCCGAGACAGTTTGGAGGGTGGATTTGCACAGAAAATATCCTAAAGCTGCAGCATTAAGCAAAACCCTGCAACCCCTGCATCCCTCCAGGACCAGCAGTCACTTTCTTGATTATACAGCCACAACATGTGTGACAGAAAAAACAGGATGTGTCCTCTATGCAGCCGCTATAAATGAATGAACAGAGAAAAAGAAACACAAAGAGAGATACCATGCTGGTTACAGACCCAAATGCAGCGCTCTTTGAACACAATTTGGCCATAAATGTTTAGAGCAGACATTTGAAACCCAAAGCCTTGAAGAATAAATAAAGAGAGAGCGATCTTATTATTCATCTTTCATATCTTTCACTTTGTGTCTTTTGTAAATCAGGGCAGACGACATGACTTCATCCTCAAAGCTACAGGCTTCAGTCTGCAGGCCAGAAATGGGAGGTGGTAGCGGCACATGGATCTGATTCAGTCATGCCAAAAAGCTAACACAATCCAGAGACTAGAAACTAGAAAAGCTCTGCACTGTAAGCCATGACTAATCACGCCCTGTTACAATGCTTAACTAAAGTCAACGCTGATGAACTCTAAATACTGATAATAGACTGCAGGCCATTTAGTTGGTTGGTTGGTTTCGTTTGTCTTCAACTTGTCCTTCATGGTGGATTTTTAGTGAAGAGTTTCTAACTTTTATGAAGCCTGTAAATGTTCATTCATATTATAACCTCAACGGGGTGAACCATTATAGTTCAATACGTTCCTTGTAGCTTTACAAGTTAAGCTCTCTCTGTTAATTCAGTGACAGAAAAAAAATCTATCTAAAGTTTTGGAATCCCAATTCAGTTAAAGCTCTTAAAGCATGCCTTGACATTTTAAATCTATATTTGTCTTTCAGCTATACCAATAAAAACCCTCATCAACCTCATTCTTAGTGTTCTTCATGAAAACAAATGGGCACTGATAGCTGCAAACCAATGAGCAAGATTGTGGCTAACAATACCAGTTGGTTGCGCTGGGGAATGCTAACGCTGTTAAACAAGACATTTTTCCATGAACTGAGGTGCCAATAGAGAGACATTTTCCCGAAAAAGTAACAAATGCCTGGTGAAAAAAATATAGTAAAAAATATAATAATATATATATATATATATATATATATATATATATATAATAATAAATTCATAAATTCAAGGTATTCCTTAAAGTTAATGCCCACAAATCCAAATCCACCTTACACTTATTCAATGTCAAATACCACTTTACAGATTTGATCCATGTATTTCCCATGCACACTAGAAATAGTCTGAGATTTAAAGTAGGCTTAAAAAGCGATGTCGTACAAGTATGTTAGAAACTTAGTTTATTCAACTGTATTTTGTATCCTCACAGTAAATTCACCAGCAGTTACTGAGTCAAAGGCCACAAAGAAATCATGATAAACTGAAAAATTAACCAAACAAAATGTGATATTCTGATAACATTGCTACAGCATTCGATCGACATGACAATGCTGTCGAGTTGACTTGGTATTATTATGAAAAAGCATTTATCAAATATGGTAAACAACGTAATGATGAACGCACCATAACTGCAAAAGCTGTAGTTTATTATCATAGAATGTTACCATTGGATGCATGCAAGTAACGCAAATGTTGTATACAAATGAGCAGTGTGCATAACAGTGGACAGCTATGAAGTGGATAAAGTATAAAAACAGGTTGATTCAATTATGTTTTCTGAAAAAAAACCAACATTATCCTAACATCTGTTTCAATTCAGCAGATATTCAGTGTGAAAAATATTTAAATTCAATTGACGATAATAGCAGTGTCTTTTATTCTTGCGTCATTTACCTCTATTTTACATTATTCACAGCCCATTTCCCATTTCAAGCCTTTGTTGTTTTGATTTGGGACAGGCTTAGCTCAGCTAGGTTGCAAAGAAAAAACAACATGGGTGGAATAATCCTTGACAGCCATCAATTCCAGCATAAACTCAATAGTTCTTGCTGAGCGTACAGAGGCAAACCCTAACAGGTAGCCAAGTTATTGCCTGAAGGAATAAGGAAGTTATTTCCCTGAAGAGCTCAATATTTACTGATGTATTCAACTGGATGGGATGCTGTGAGTAGCGATAAGTGATGCGAGTCATTTCAGGCGTTTGCATTGAACCACTAGCTATGTGAGTCTGAAGTCCCCGAACAATGGTAGACATGGGTAAAAACACTGGTATTTTCCTTAAAGATATTTTGATTCATTCATGATGTTGAAAAAGTGATTAAAATCCTTCCATTGGTTTGATGCAGGAAGTACTAAACTTAAATTTTGCTATTTGATTATTATTTCTCCCATCTTGCTTTATATGCCTAAATCGGAGTACACAATCCGGCTTTCTGCTTACCGGCCGGTCTTTTGCACAGCAACAATATTTTTAGTGTACCCACATTATAAAAAAAGATGCTAAACACTGGAACATACAAGACAGACAACAAAATTTGAGACACGATGATCGAGACATGGAGATGCTAACTTCAGGCACAGTATACTCCATTTTGTCTGCATTCTGTAAATCAAAAAATGGAATGTTTTAAGTGTGTGTTCACTTTTTAATCAAAAGCATTTTATTCTTTTTTTTGTCATTTACTTCACTCTTTTTAATAATTTTTTTTTGGTAATTTTTTTCTAGGCACCATTTTGTTTCATTAAAAAAAACGTTTGCTTTTATGTTGATCAAAATACCATGCATGTGGATAACTACAAATACATGGAGCCAATCAATTGGGACACCTGTAGGACGCTTGATGAATTTAACCATCATTTAACAATCACTGGATATTTTGCGTAAGGATTTCCAAAAAGGCCTTTGTATGGTTGATAGCTTGTCATGCCATCTATTACTTATGCCTACAGTATTGAATTCAGTGGGTAACTCAATTTGCCCTGTGGAATACAGCCTTGGATTTATTCAAGGTGTATTTTAATTGATGAAGTATATGGCGATTACAACAATTACATTACAATACCCCAAAATTGCATACTACTTAGCATGTCAGAAAGTGAAAGGACATACGGAGGAAGGGATATTGGGACATTCAAATCCACAAGGCCTTGGGCTTAGCTGTGTCATGGAACATGGAGGGTCATGGAAGGGTCATAGGTTTGAAGGAAGTCCTTATTCAAACATGATATCCGTAGCTTGGCGCAGGCAGTTGGAGGTGTCATGAGGCAAGCTGCTCTGCGTGACATTGTTGCCATCCAGACGCAGATGCTTCAGATGGGAAAAGTTGGAGGGCCCAATAAACTTGCAGAAACTTGTCATGTCAATCTCTGCAAAGAGCCAAAAATGAACAGAAAGTGGTTAGAGTTGGTGACAGAAGCAAAAAACCTCCCTGGCCATTTTCTCACAAAATCCCTTCATTACTTATCAGCACTACTTTGGTTCATTAAAGAATTATCCTCCACTCATCATGCAAGACAACAGCAAAGGAACATTACACAGAAATTAACAACCAAATTGGAATGACATTTGGCATCGTATGATACTCTTAAACAGGGCATCTGAAAATACAGAATAAGCAAAGATTGGCACGAAATCCACTTACTGCTGATCTGGTTGGCCTGGAGGTAGTATTGCTCCAACTGCTCATTGATCTCAGGGATGGCCTGCAGTTTGTTGAAGGACAGGTCCAGCTCCACCAGCGATGACACGTTGAACACTCCAGCAGGGAGTCCTGAGTCCACCAGCTTGTTGTGGGAGATCCTCAGGTAGTGCAGTGATGGCAGCTTGTTCAGGTATCCTGCTCCGACACCATCAATATCGTTGTAATCAGCATAGAGGATTTCCAGTGAACTGGGGACCCCAGCGGGCAGTTTCTTCAGCTTGTTGTGGCTCACATCTAGAGACAGCAGCTTCTTGGGTCCCTTGAAAGCCCCGGAGATGGCTTCTGATGTTAGCTCGTTGTGCTGGAGGTGGATGGAAGTCAAGTTCTCCTTGTCATTCAAGAGACCAGAGGGGAACTTGGTCAACATGTTGTTCATCATCTTGAGCTCATCAAGGGACTTTGAGGGAGGGATGACTGGCTCTGTAATGAGGTTGTAGCTGAAGAACAGTTTCTCCAGGCCAGTCAGCTTGTCGATGGTGCCCTTGGCGATCTTGGTGTTGGTGATCTGGTTTTTGTCAAGGATCAGCCAGCGCAGTGAGGCAGTAACATTATCAAACACTCCCGCCTTGATCTCTTCAATCTGGTTGTTCTGCAGGTACAGGTACTTGATCCCCGTTGGAACCACAGGAACAAACTTGAGCTTGCGGCTGTCGCAATACATGGCACTAGGGAAGTTGATTGGGCAATCACACTCTTGGTTACAATTGGGCCCTGAGGGTCCTAGCATGGAGACAGGCTGGTAGTCGTAGTCATAGTACTGACACAAGGCCAGGCTGACCAATGCGGCCAACAAGGGTACACGGAGAGGAAACATGCCTTCTGGGGATCCAAGAAAGGGAAGGGGAGGCGGGAGACAAGACAGAAATGCTCCAAGTTAGAGTGACCAAGAGTAACAACAGAGGTTGATTTTCAATGTAAACTAATAATGGGACATAAATATAATTGTTTTGCTGGAGCCCACATGCCATAGTTAAAGTTCTAGGATACATCAGATGGGGCGTTGAAATCAATCATCAAATCCTCAGGAGTTTATTGGTGGTAAAATAAAGGGAAATAATGTAGAACTAAAAAGGAGAGGAAAGCTTGAAGGATGGTAACACCCCTCCCCCCCTTCCCCCGACATACACACACACACACACCAAACCACCAAACCCCCCCCCATACCCCCACCCCCACTTGAAAGACCCACATGGTAAACTAGGGCAATAAAGATCATATATCATTTAATGGGTCGGGAGTTCATGCCAATGGGTCCTACGTTATTTGATTCAGCTATCTGTGTGTAGATCGACAACCCCAACCACATCATTATCAGTGTAACTTGGACCATACTGCATTACTCATAGTGCAGATATAAATTGGTAGTAATAGCAATAATGCATTGCAGATGTTTAAAGAATTTTCATATTGTGCGCGAAAAACACTCAAAAGGATGATTATAGTCCTTGGTTAGATTTCTAAACAATGTAGCAAACACGAGAGAGAGAGACTAAAAACTGATGCATAAACCGTTTAACAAGATGACTATACAGAATAAACTCTGTATAATGCATCAACCAGAATGACTGAAATAACAGTACAAAATGCAGAGCTATGAAAAATGCACACAGGCATTAGATTCAGATGCCACAGATTACCATTTTCCAAGATCTAAAGTCATTGTAATCCATGCAAAGCACCATAAAAAGGCACTGCAGGCACAAATCAACATATATATATATATACATACAAGAGCTAGATTAATGCATTGCCGAGGGGTTTTCCTACTGCAATGTGTAAATCGTCGGACTATAAGCAGCTCCAGCACCACTCATTCTTTGTTCCATGAACTATTATTCTTCCGTTGAAGCACTAGCCCCGTGTCCCAGCCACTTCCCTGGAGCCTAACAGTGACAGCTGATAATCCCGGCCGGAAAATAGAAATAAAAGAGGGATAATCAAACAGGAAATCACAAATCCACTCCTCCACATGCAAGCTTACCTGTGGTTCTCTCTCTTTGTGCTTGTGGGGTGGAGGGCCAGTAGGTAGAACACTGTGGTGTTCAAAAGCTGGAAGTCTCTGGAGAAAAAGACAGAGGGAAACAGGGGGGAGGAGAGAGAGAGAGAGAGAGAGAGAGAGAGAAGGGTAGATGGAGAGACAGAGAGAGGAAAAAAGGGAGGGGGGGGGGGAGAAAAAAAAAGGGTGGGAGGCTTCTTCAGCAGCCCAAACTGGAGTCAGGTCGTCATATAAATTGAAGATGTCACCAATATGAACGTCTGTGGAGCACCATATAAGAGCTGTGTGGTGTTACTAACCAGGAGCAGGTGCAGCAGGGCACCCTGGGATACTGGCAGTACAGGGGCAGCTTGCTCACATGTGGATGTACCCCCGTATATAGCACCGTATATAGCTGGTGATATTTCCTCCACCCCACACCCCAGCTCCCCCCCCCCCAAAACAATCTCCTCCCCTCATTTCACCCCTCACCTCTGCAAACCAACTGCTTATTGTGCACCCTGGTAATTTGCTCCCAAACAACCAGAACCAAAATATTTCGCCTGTAAAAAAAAGTTAAGAGGTAGTTTGGGGGAGGTTTTGCGTGACTACGGGGAGTTGGAGAAACTATGTGTGGAAAAATATGAAACAATCTCTGGCGGCTATTGAACCCAGAAGCCAATTATTACGCAGGGTAAATTCAGCGGTACCTCTTTGAGCTGTAAATAAGGCCTTGGAAAATTTGACAAAAAAGCTTACGAGACAGCCAGAGAAGACTTACATAACCCTTGACGCAACCGCTTCTCTTTCTCCGTCTTTGGCTCAACAGCATGGCACTGTAAGAGGAGAAAGGTAGGTTGAGGCAGATGCACGTCCAATGCATCCCATATGCCTTCGCTATAAATCACTCAACACACATATTTCTTCTCCACATACTTCTAAAGCCTTGCAATCGACACTGTAGCCTGTATTCTATACCTCTCTTCAAATAGCAAAAAGAAAGCACATTTCAAAACAGTGGATAGAAATGGAGAGAAGGTAGTGTTTTACTCATCTGGGGAGGTGTGGGAGTAGCGGAGGAAGGGGGAGAGGGGGGGGGGGCAACTGTTTCCAAATGTTTCTCCCATTTGTTTGTGGACGTCCATCACAATGTCAGAGTGTGGCTGGGAATTGACGTCTGGATTTAATTGGTCGCAGTCCAGTCTGTTACTCTACTCGCATACCGATCTTAGAACCCATCTTGGATACATTGTGTGCAAAGCCTCCATAGTGCGCATTCTAACTCAAGATGTCTGAAATCCCCGGGCCGTTTTAGCCAAAGAAAATTACAAATGAGAGTCGCACAACTGGCTTTTCTGAAAAGCTTGCTTCTGCAGGCTCATTTTACCCTCTTGGATTATTTGTAGGCTACTTACCTTTCAAACAAGGGGAAACTGGTTGGAAACAGTATTAGCATGAAACACATGAAGTGCCATTCAAGCACCACTTAAAAAGCATCTCAAATCTCCATAGTGAGAAGGCAAGAAAAGGCCAACAACTCTCTCTCTCTCCCTCCCTCCCCCTCTCTCTCTCTCTCTCTCTCTCTCTCTCTCTCTCTGTACATCTGTGTGTCTCAGCTGACTCAAATCTTTTGTCTATTTCATTCTCTCTATCAGTCTGTGTTGGTCTTCATTTGTAAGGCTCTCTCTCTTTTAAGGTTCGGTGTTTGCATTGTTGAACAATAGATGAGTGACTGTGATTCAATCAAGTGAATCAGAGTTGACATCCCAAAGGCCAGTGACGACCATTAGCATCACTAGGGTCAACAATTTACAACCTCTTAATGGTCACTAAACGCATGTTCATTACATACCCAACCAACTAGTGCTTAACTCAACAAACCTTAACTCAAACCCAGAATGCTTTGCAAACCCACTGCATACCAAGTTCATTGGGATAAATGAAAGACAACCCTTTTTCTGTTCTCTTGTGTAACTATCTAGATGATTCACAAACCTCATCAAAAATCCCCCCAAAAAACAGCTTTCTATTGGTCCAAATACAGCTGTAGACATTTGTGCACTTCATCATCAACCTGCCCAAAAATGTTTATTTCTTTGAGGTCAGTGTGTTTTTAACTCATGGGTGTAGCTTTTCCAAACTGTTCTTAGTGCGGAGGCTGGGAATCAGACATTTTTTACATGTTGCTGAGTCACTCTGCTTCCTGGATGTGTTGATGTCTACCTCATGCTCTCACATCCTTTCCATGAGACCAAATGGCAGACATTGGCTTTCAACATTGTTTTCCTCATATTTTATTTTTCCTCATATTTTATTTTATTACGGTAACCCCATTGAGCTCCTTTTAATAAAGCCAAGTGACGGATGACATGGCAACATTAAGTTATGAATAGGCCCCTCAAGAGCTCAAGAGCACACAAATTCTGTTTGGATTTCTTCATTTATTTGGTGTTTAATACTCCTGTTTCCAGTCTGATTATTTCCTTGCTTTCTCCGCAGCTGCAGAATTAGGTGAAACTATTCCTCTCCATGGAATTAACTGTTTATATAAGTTTATATATTTGGTTTATGATATCTGTTCATCATCATATCTCAACATATGATATCAATTTAATGCATATAACTTGTGTCATGCTCTGCTACAGGTACACAGTGTGTTGTTTTCAAAACTTGGCAACTTTGTGCAACTCATCAGGAGAAAATAAACTTCACACACTACAAAAAAGAGAACAATGAAAGAATTGAAGAGTAGAAATACCTTTCCAATCCATGGGAATCAAAGGCAGACATATGCCAGTATAATTGAGATGCAACCCAATCCAACCAATTACAATTACAATTACATTTACCATAAAATCCCTTGGACTACAGCGAGCTCTTAACATTTACTACCTCTTTATTTAGCCCACAGTGATCTTGCAGCATTTACTCCCAACCTAACCCTACTCATCCATTTGATTGGATCAAGGACCTCTCATGTTAGGGCATGTGGTATATTTAGAGAATATCTGATTTGACTTTCACGTGGTAAATTGTGAAAATCTGTGCAGGTCCAAACTTTTTTATTTTTTTGTGCTGCTGCTGCGTGAGTATATGGGCTTTCAAAACAAACATTAACATAACACGCTATAACTTTCAAAGTTGATTTTTTTTTTCTCACTGAAAAAAAAAAGAGAAAGGCTCATCCCAGCTGATTCCCTCACCTTGGCCCTAACACACATAGGCATGGTCTCACATGTGTGCAAGATTGGATCGGCATCAGAAAGCAAGATGAGGTGATCCACTTAATGCAAGACAGACCAAGCTGTTTAACAAGCTGGATCCTCAATTCCTCTGTGTCTATCTCCTACCTGTAGCACACACAAACACACACACACCTTAAACATTACTTGTAATTGTTACATTTGGGAAAATAGAGCAGCTAATGTGAATTATGTGTGCTGTCTGATATAATAACAGTGCTTAAGACACTTCTGTGGTGTTGTAGGAGGAATTTGGTTGAGGAATTCAATATGCTACTGCAGGTAGACACATATAATCATAGGTGTTTTTTCTGTGCAGGCTATAGTTGATTAATTTAGTTCGGTGTTGCAGGTAGATAGATATAACCGGTCTGTGTTCACATCTGTTTCTCTGCAGGATCTTTCCACCCCTCCTTTTGCGACATGACGAGGGCACTCATGTTACCTTGGTTACATAAGCGCACATACAGGCACTTCACTCTCAGACTTCACTCTCTCATGCTTACATACGTGCACTCGCACGTGCATGTGAAAAACACACGCTAAGCAACAAAGATGCTCTGACCCAAGCAGATGGAAAGATATTCACGCAAAACTTATTTTCTCAGACCTTCTTCTGCTTAAGGTCTAGAAGATAGACGTGTGTTCAGGGGATCAAGTTGCACTATGCTTATGTGTATATATATATATATATGCTTGAGAGAGGAAAAGTAGAAAGTGCCCTACCATGGTCCACCACAAGGGGGCAACAGATGGAAGTAGACAGGGCGTGCTGAATAGATCCTGAGGTGTAGGGATGAGAGCCAGCACTCAAACACTGATGCATTTCATAAGGCCCCGCAAATTTGAAGAGCTCCCTCCCTCCTCAGACCGAGACCCCAGTCATATCACAGGGGTTGAATTCTGAGCCAATCACAACTCATAACCTTCTTGTTTTTTCATAGCTCCTTTTTATATCATATTTATCATATACGTCCCCATGCTTACTATTTTAAGGGAAGCAGGCAGTTCACTCTTCATCAACAAGCAAAGGATGAGCAGTGGCACAGAGGCAGTTTAGGAGATGGATGTCCCAGTATTAATGCCAAATAGTCTGAAAGATTCCAATATGTGTGTGTATACTCCACGTGCCTCCATATACCCTCAGAGTGAGAGTGTACACAGCGTGAGAGAAACCAGAGAGAGGTCCTGATGAACATTGATCATTAGCCAGCAATGGAAAAACTGCTTCCCGAGGCAGGGGTCTTAACTACACCTCCTCTAGGAACTCCATTGCTTTCTTCTTTCACCTTAAATGTTCTAATTACGCTCTCTTAAATGAGTGGGAGGACTGTAAATCCCTGCAAATACCCCAGTCCCTGCAAATATATATATATATTTTTTAACTCCAGTCCACAAGAACCATCCATGTGGATTAAGAGGCTACAGAGGTAGTTCAAAGTGGATTCATGTACAGCAGAGGTTTTTCAACATTTAAACATTTTACTCATCGTGTAATTTGGTGGTTTACGAAAACTTGTATCTACTACAGGATATGATAAATGATTTTGATTTTTTTTTCTTTCAAAAGTGGAAAAGTACCTCATACCCACCTGTTCCTTTGTCTTTCAGGACTTGACACTCGCTGCTCCGTGAAATTAAGTCATCTCTGTCCTTAAGCAAAGACGTATAATGAATGGCCAATGTGATGAATTTAGGGACACCTTGGAAATAGCAGAATCCAGTCAATACTGGTCACATTTTGAGGTGTATAGTCTCCGGTTTCATGAGTTGTCCCAGAACAGGTCAATGGTGCACTTTATCTTTATTGTTACCAGATGGCAAAAAAAAAAAAAACCTTTGCATTGTTCAAAGAAAACTGGGCTGACGGAGCTGCGAGTGACTGAAAAGACTTTAAATGTGCCCATATGGTTGAAACGTTTTTCCAACCAGACTCCTTAAAAACTTGACTTTTATTAAAAAAAAACACCGCTGCCAGTTAGTCGGAGCTCCTGTGAAACGTCTAGCAGACACTGTGATTTATTTGAAATGTAGCAGGATCGCCAGTCTACGGTACCGCAATATATCACTTGGCAGGCCACACCTCAAAAGGGATATTAAACCCACGAGCTGTACATGTTGCTCCTATTCGATGAAGTGCCTGTGACTATGTGCTGTTATTGGGGGAAAAATTGTGGTCGGCTTTATATTCTCGTAAAAATATACTTAATTGCTGCTTACAATAACATAAAAATTTGAACCTTGCTGCACTCCACGTTAGCCGCAAACACACAAAGGGCAAATGTGACCCCTTGACCTCAAAACGATCCATTGTCCCCCCACATGTCCCCCTGATTTTCTGCTGCTAATATGATCACAGCAGCTTCAGAGTTGTCAATCTGTCGTACTTCGTGCTGCTGTCTTCCTTCTCATACCTGCTGAGCACATCAGTATGTAGACCTGAACGTATCCTTCCTGTGTGTGTGTGTGTGTGTGTGTGTGGGTGTCTGCCCTTACAAAAAAGTCACATGTGAATCTTCCATTTCACATGTGAAACCTGCACTTTCACATGTGATATGCTTTACTCACATGTGAAATGAAACTTCCACATGTGAAAATATAATGTGTGTCAAAGTCACATGTGAATTCGACATTTTCACATGTGATTGGCTTTATTCACATGTGAAAAACTAAAACACGTGTCCAAAAAACACATGTGGGAACACTCACATGTGACTTTTTTGTAAGGGTGTGCACACGTGGGTACCAGTGTTGTTGATTTCTCACCTACCTCTCCGTGCGTCTCACCTGTTCCTCCGCTTGACCTTGTTCGCCAGGAAGCCGCACCCCCCCCGCCCACGCTTCATATTGCACTGCAGCTATCGTAGCGCCGTCTAGCGACCAGGGGCACGACTCTCCACGCACACCATTATAATATAATAATAATAAACGTGAGTCCTGGTTGTTACACCCATCAGAAAACTGCTACTTTTTCCATTAGTATTTTTATTTTGTTCAGGACACCTTAGCTGGAGCCCCTGCTCCGGAAAAAAAAGAGGAACACCTTTGTTGCTGATATATTAAGTCTGAGCTATGGTAAGTGCTTGTGCCTTTAAGCAATGAGAGGTTTTTTATACAGCATTTATATACAGCGTCTATACATACAACATTCACACTAACATGGGTGCCGCGGGCAAGTCCACGTACACCCTCCACTTTTTTCTTGACTCTTAGAAAATGAAATAAAGGGTAGGGAAACAATAAGGGAGATACATACACGCATTAACAAGAGATTCCAGGAAACCGCCTGCTTCAAGTCAAAAGGAAAAAAAAAAGCATGCATATAGATCTTTGGGAATGGCTTCTGTTCAAAACATATATGGTTTATTCTACATCTTTAGAAGCTATTTTCACCTTGTTTTTTTTGTATGCAACATTACACACCACCAGAGGGGGAGCAGGGGATGGAATGTGATGAAGAAAATTTGTAATAACTATTGTAAAAAAAAACACCCAGAACTAAATCAATACTGAAGCAAGCACAAGAAATCACAATGTCATAGAAGTCACGGTTGCTTTTTATCTCTACTTGAATTGTGCACAATACAAATAGAAATTGGAAACTCTTTCAAAGAGTGCAGCATGGTGGTGTTACACTCTGAATGCTATTCCTACTACACAGGTAATATCTAGTACATTCTAGTATACCAGTTGTTAAAGGTATTGTAAAACACAAGTTAACCCCTTTGCTGCCTGCTCTACAGGCCAGCCCTCTTAGAATTCAGACGATGGCGAATGGGTCCAGAAAGCGATTTATCAAACATTTTCCATCAAGTGACACTTGAGAATTTTGAAATCTTTTCAAAGTGGTAATGGTTTATCTCTTTGTTGCTGAATGTCATTTTTGTCCATGTGTTATGAAGGTGAGGACTTATCTGCGATGTTAATGCTCAATTAAATGGTTTGAATGGGTTCAAAATGATGACGGTTTCCTATTACTGATGTATTGTGTTTGAGAGCATTGCCATTATTATGGTGGTGATAGCTGTAAGCAGGAGGCACTGCTGTCGCACCAACCTTGAAGCTGTGTATATGACTGAAGAACGCCTTTCTTGGATATGTTATATCTGAGGTCCACTAGAGATTTCTAACATGTCTGAGTTACCGGGATGATCGCGTAGATTAATGACATCATCATTTCTGGGGAGGCAGGGGGTTGTGTGCAGGGGGGCGGGGGTCAGTGTTGTGGGGCTGTGGTCAAACACACACACTTACAAAAACTTTCACGCGCTCATTCACAAACACACACTTCCTCTTAAGGGGCCGGGCGCTCTACTTCTTCCTGTAGTTGCCAAGCTGGATGGCGGAGCGGTCGAAGACACAGCGGAAGGTGATCGGCTGAACCTCCCAGTAAGGCACGGGGTTGCTGAACAGGCTGATGCCGGAGTACATGGCCTTCTTGGTGTTGAAACCGGGAGGACAGAAGTCCTCTGTTCCCACGGCAGCAATCTTGTTGGCATGGAGGTAGACCACCTGGAGAAGGAATTTGACAATAATGACAATGTTGGTGACTTGGACGGCACTGGCAGTTGGCTCGTTGAAATGTTTACAGCAAAACAGATAGTTATCCCAAAATAAAGGCGATGCAATAATAACTGATTAAATAAGTAACATAGCAAATACTCAAAGAAGCTTGACCTCATATATACAGTAGATATCTTTTCTTGTCCTCGGAATTTTCTACTGCTATTTTGCACGGCCTCATACTGCTGTACATTGTTTTCATGCATTTCCATTCACATGCCAAAATGTTGAAATTGTCAGTTGCATTATGTTTAAATACCCCCATTTGCTATATTTTCATTTATATTTTGGTACGCTGTTACTATTGCTGCTGCAATGTTAGCTTAGCTTAGAAGTAATAGTAGAATAAGGTCATGTTTGGAGCGGTTTATTTGAACTCTGGAGCACTTATTTTATTCAGTTTGTTTGGGCAGATGAGAACGATGCCATCAATAAAACACACCGAGACGCCTGAAAATGCAGGTCTAGGGTCTCATGACATGTGAACTGTGGTGCAGTTTGTTAGGAATGACAACATAATCAGAGCCAACTACAGGAAACAACCCCAAAATCTGATAGCCAGCAGTTACTCATTCTTTGAAAGCCTAGCATAACAAAAATGAACCGAGGGAGAAAAAAAAGCTAAAGTTACAGGGACTGGAATTGGATTTGTTTTGAACTCACCCCAACAACTTGCAGGACGACCGTTTACCGAGACCGTCCGATAAACAAGTTACTTGTGAGTCCGTGTGACTTTTGTTTAGAAGCGTTGGATCACTTATAATTGGGCAGTGTGACCCAAAATGAACCGAATCCAAAAATGTAAAGTAAACTTTTCCACTACAGCTCGCACTTTAAGAAACAAATGAACATCGCTAAAGCCCAATCTGTTGGAACCAGATGGATGGAATAACTATCTCCTTGCAATAATGTTGTGCAATAATGACATTGGCACCTGCAAAGGCAAATGTAAAAAAGAGCCCCAAGCAGGCATATGTTTGTATTAAAAGTTTTAAAAAAAGCTGTTGCTGAAAGAATGCCAGAATTTAAAGTTTCTACAATGTATTTTTTTGTATTTTAAAAATACAAGAACATATATATTTAATTAAATACTATTTCTTGATACCAGTAATCTGTAAATTATATTGAAACATTTTATGTATTTTTTTTTAAGTATTTGTTGATTTGTAACAAGTTACATGTTGATGTATTTATGCCCATCTCTGGCACTCCGTATCAACCCCTCTCTGTACCTGGATGTACTTATGGTCGGGCAGGCCAGGGGGAACGCTGGTCAGGGCGTTGTTATCCAGGTGCAGCTCTCGCAGGTGGGGGACGCTGGCCAGTGTGCCATTCTCCACAGAACCGATCTCATTGTAGCTCAGACCCAGCCTGCAAGACGAGAAAGAAAGAAATCCCTAGTCAAACCATCAAGTCCACTGCTACCATCAAATCCAGGGCGAAAGAAGAGTGAGGTTACAGCACATTCAAAATTTGAAAGAAAAACTGGACACGATACTCACATTTCACTTATTTATTGGGGCACACACCACAAAACACTACATAGCTCAGAGCTTTCCTTGCCGAAATATAGTTTTGTGATGTGTGCCCCAATAAATAAATGAAATGTGAATATTGTGTCCTGTCATTATTATAAGCTATTGCAGTGAAAAGAGAAAGAAATTACTGAAATAATTGTGAATCAGTAGGCTAAATGCATACGAGCAATAGAACCACCTGCTACTGAGGACATTACTTTCCTGGTCTATTACTTAACTATGAGCAAATGGAAAATAAAAAGGATTGTTAGCCCATATCCTCTCCAACATAAACTACTTGTGCTGCATAAAAGTCCTCTTTGTTTGAGCTTGGAATGCCATTTTCCTCACCACCTGAGCGGTGATCTTATAAACACTGTGTATCCAAATTTTATAAGCAAACCAGCTATTTTGATTATCCGAAAACTACTGTTTAGGTCTAACTTTTGTAGGAAATCACTAGCTAATGCCCTTTTAATGGGACAGCATTTGAAGTAAAGCTAATACCTTTAAACCAGAGGGTGAAAAAGCATGAGAAAACATGAGAGAGAGAGATGAGTCATAAACCGCAAGAAATGTGAGAAATGTGCATCATTAAAAAAGTCAAGGAAGTCAACAAGAAATCCTGAGAAACGGAGATATGTCGTGGAAAGAGGATATATGAATAGTCTCATTACTTAGCCAGGTTCTTCAGGCCCTTGAGGCTGTCGGGGGTCACCTTGGAGATCTTGTTTCCATCCAGGTGAAGCTCAGAGAGAGAGGTGGGCAGACCTGGCAACCCACAGGACACAGGATTACCATGACAGTATAAACAAAGTGGTCCCTTGAGTTATGGACTGAAGACTCATCCGCAGTTTATTTAACATTAGGTATTATTTTACGTAGGGGTATAAACAAACTAAATCTTCCTAGAAACCCACAATGAATTGACTTCATGCACATCAGTACAGGAAGAGGTTAATTTCAGCCATTTCCTGTCTATCAACATTCTTTAAAGTTCAGCTGAGAGACACTTTTTAATGTGGTTATTTGAATTCAATTAAATTGTTGACGAGTTGTCTGATAGTGTTAGCATGAATCGAAAGGTTTTCAGCAAAATCTGAATTACAATTTAGTGTCTCAGTTAAGAGGTAGTGGAATAGCTGGGCAAAACATTCATTCAAAGGGCGTGCTGCTATATAAATGTGTACATTTGATGCCTCTATCTTTGCTAAGTGATCAATTAATTCTACCGTAATGAAAAGTGCAGATTCATGATCAGGGAGTGGCTTTCTTCAAATCCATTGAATCCAAATTGATTATTTGTGCAAAGGCTCCTTATTAACTTTTATCCTTTTTGTTCATGTTCTCTGTTGTTTCACATTGAGCCCATTGTCTTGCTGCAGACTCGAATCCAAGCATGCGTTCTTATGATAGACGGCGGTTGTCTTTGGCTGAAGCCTGACTGGATAATACTTGGATTAAACCAAATCACTTAATTTATGAATTATTTGGGAAATAGATATCTGAATTGTACCTTTGGGGATCTCTGTGATGTTGGTGTCTGCGATGCGAATGTAAGAGACCTTTTTCAGGTCGGCAAAAGCATTAGCCTCAATCCCTGCGCCCTTCAGAGGGTTGGACCCGAGCTCTGAAAATGGAAAATGTATGGAAACCACAGCAAGTATAGTAAGGAGAGAGAAACAGATAGATAGAGAGAGAGAGGGAGAGATGGAGGACAACAGTCATGGACAAAATCTATCAACTTAATTCCTGTTACGGGAACACAGAGCTGAGTCATGAGTGAAACAGTGTTTTTGGCCGGAGTGTAGTTAATGTTTGCAACCCTGCCTTTTGCCACACCGGATTCCCTGATTTGCTACGATGGGAACCTAATCTTTGGATCGGTGCTTTTTAGGTGATTCACTCCACTCCTTCACTTTTACAGCTTTAATGGGATACAGGCTGCTTTACATTTGTGGAATGGGAGGTCGGACGAGGGAGAGGTGAGCTGTCAAACCGAGGGCCAAGTGAAGCCAAATGAGGTGGAAAATGGACAAATAATCGGCGATTCCTTACCGATGTGAAAAACAGACATGCAGATGCTGTGGAACCATGCACTAATAGAATACCGGTATCCCAAACACACACACACACACACACACACACACACACACACACACACACACACACATATATATACACTTCACATTTTAGTCTGTAGTACATCATCACCAGCAAACTGTAGAGCAAGTCTTGCCTCAACAGTGAACAGGGAATCAAATGTTTCTTCTGGTCGCTGGCGGGCCACCAACTATAATCGGACTCTGTAATTCGTCACTTGCATTAACACACTCAGTCAATGTCTTTAATTCTCTGCCTCAGAAATCAAAGGTTGATCAATCAACAGTTGTCCTCCTTCCTCTGTTTTGTTTGTACTGAAGGAGGTATCTCTTTTCTCCTAAACAGAAGAAAAGCCTGTCATTCACCTCAATGAAGACCTGGCTCATATGACATTTGCAAATAGCTTTGTTTTAGCCTAAGTAGAGAACCAGATGTGTGGGATTTGCCACATGTAGGGCAACACAATGAGTACCAGAAGATTCACAAATACAGTCTGATGAAAGTACTTGAAAGTAGATTTTGTATACTTTCTATGACTGACAATGTACATATTACACTAATTGAAATGTCCTGATGCAATAAACCCCATCCAATTATGTGCAAATGCTATGCGATTGTTTTCTTGTACTCCTCTTTGTTTGCAGTTACTACAGTTATGATTGGTTTAGCCTCCTAGAAAAAAGAGCTTGAATTGAGAGATCAAAACGCCGCCCCTCCACCCCTGTCTGTGAACCGGCCAGTGTAAACCAAACTGTCCATGCTATCCAAACAAATACTTCCATACTCAGCCAAACCAGGAAGTGTTTTTATTTCACGTACCCATGACAATGACATGGGACATGCCCTGGAAGGAAACCTTTTTGATCTTGGTGATCTCATTCTCGTGGATGCGCAGCTCCTGCAGGCTCTTGGGCATGTTGGCGGGCAGGTCCTTGAGCTGATTCTTAGACAGGTAGAGACGCTGCAGCTTGGTCAGGGGAGAGAAGGCCTTGGCATGGATGGTGGTGATCTTGTTGTTCACCAGGATAAGGGCCTATGAGGAAGAAAGTCAAGGAGAAAGGTTTAGCTGGGATGCTAGTATGGAACAAATGTTAATGTTTATGCTTCATTCAGAAAGAATTGCAGGTCATTGCCATGAAGGCGCTGTGGGACTGTAAAGAATCTGTACTTTTTGGATAAGATTCTCCAAATAAAAGATATTCTGAGCAGAGCAATCGTTTGATGTGCTTGTAGACATAACAGATATTCCAACTCGGTACCTTGCCAACCCAAATGGAGGGCCAAGTTCAAGTTGACCCTGGAGTCAACCCTGATGCAGTTTCAGAGAAATCTCACTCCTGCCGTCTTCCTGTCTCACGCAAGCAGACGGGAGGCAATGTGAAGTATGTGGTGCGTTCCCCTTGAGAGGCCAATTACATTACAGTGGAAACAGCTAGGGCCGTCAGACAGTGGTATTTATTGCAAGCAAGAAAGCTTAGAGTTTAGAGGTGTGAGGCTACAGGGCCTAAGGGTGAATAGTTTCCATGCACCTGGAGAGTGGAGGAGTGGTGGTGCAAGGATTCAATCTTTCTGTATGGTAAACAATGGAGGAGAAGAGCATTATGGGTGGCTAGATGGAGGGCAGGGACTACTGAGAGCTCTTATCAGGTTATGCTAAGCTAAGTGCAAATGTGTTACAAAAGCAAGAACATAAATCTGATTGCTAGCATTTCCCCCCAGCCAACATTCTTGGAGCAGTTTTCTCTTGATTCTTTTGCATGGACAGCGCAATAAACGCCAACGAAGCTGATGACTGAGTTCAACTTGAATTCCTTCCTTATCAAGATGTTTTCCACATCTTCTTCAGCATATTTTGGAAGTATGTCAACATTTTGCTTCAAAACAGACCGATTAATACAATTAATTTCCCCGTGGGGATCATTAAAGCTTCATCTTATCTTATGTTGAAGTGCAAAACCAAAGTGTTCAAGTGTACTCTTTTACCAGAGATAACATAAGAAAAGCCCACAAGTTGCACAAGCGTGGATGTCTACAGATGAGCGGAAAAGTGTCTCTTACATGGAGTCCTTTGAGGTTCTTGAAGTCGCCCTCTTTGATCTCGGTGATCTTGTTGTTCTGCAGGTCCAGCAGGGTGGTGTCATCTGGGATGTCGTCAGGAACCATCTTCAAACCTGACCAGGAGGGATTTCTTATTAAGTGACTTCTCAGGTGAACTATTACACTATTATTAGAAGACAGATTGTGCTATTTACGTGTAGGTGTGTTAGTGGCATGCAAGAGTAAGTTGGTCTCGCAGAATGGAAGGATCCCATTTCTGTGCTGCAGCTGTACACTCGGGCTGATGGAAAATGGAGTTTGAAGTGAAGCGTGACTGACAGCCCCGGGTCTAGTGGCGAGAGGTTAACCACACTGTGACCTCAACAGGAAATGGACCCAAAATGGCGGCCTCCTGTTCTACAGCTGCCTAAAGACCATGGTCTCTGATAGTCAAGATTTAAAGATCAATTTTATGGCTTGAACTGCGAGTTGTGATCGAGAACCTGCAGACCTGAAAATCCGATCTATGTCATGACTAGACTTGTTAACCCCAAGCCAAAAAAAACCCATCAATATACATACCCGTTTTCAGCACATAAACACAGACCCCCCATGTGCAAACCCTTTGAGAACTGCCATGAACTGACCAACAAGAAATGATCCAAAGCACCATTGAACGCAGCAGAGCAGGAAGTAGGATCGGAGGTCGCGGAGCATTGACCTTCGTAACGACGCACCAAAACAAATAAGTATTTTTCGTTCACACAACACACAATACGAAGTCCCCATCCCAGGAAACAAGAGCAGAATGTGTTTTATGCTGACATTCCAGAGAGACCAAATAACTTTTTCAAGTGCTCCAAGGCACACATGGTGGAAATGGGCCTTGAAAGTAATTTCCTATGCAGTAAGTCAGTCACTGCATGCCTGGACACTGAGCTCACGCTAAACGCGTGACTTTAGTGTAGCGTGTTACGGGTGTTGCGACACAGGAAATATCATCTAGAGTATAAGGCAGATTTGGTTGATGGGACTGTGTTTTGAAGGAATTGAGCAAAGACAGCTGGTATGTCTGAGAGTCATTGTATGCTGTTTTGAATCCCGAGGTAACAAAAAAAAAAGTGAGACCGAGTGAGATTCACAATGGGCAGTTTACATTTCAGAGGAAGAGACGTAGAATAAACTGTTTAGACATGGGAGGCTAGCGTTTACCATCTTCCGAGGTGCATGCACTTACACATTTTGGCTTAAAAGCTTTCGACTGCTTCTGCTTTGCTCTGCTTCAAACGTCGTTTTCAGCTAGGTTGGCCTTTCTGTCAGCTTTTCCCTACTCTGCTGAGGAGGACCTACATTCTCTCACAGCTGTTTGTGGTCCACACCCTCATTATAGTGTACCCAGTACCTCTCCTCCTTATACATTTATACTTTCTTTCTTCACCCTTATTATTCCCTTTCTCCTCTTGTCAGTTTGCATCTTGGGCACACATCTTTTGCAGGAAAAGGGGGGAGCCATGCGTTACAGTGTTCTCCTAGCTGTCATGGAAGACATTATAGCCACTGTAAACAATTTAGAGCAAGTCTGTCTGTGTGTACAGTATCATAGAGGAGTTAAAAAGAGGTCAGAGGTCTGTTATTCAGGTGTCAGAAAGGCTTTAGCTGAGTTGTTTAGTCACAAAGGATTTTAACCACCTGGTCAAAACATTTCTCTAATACCGCCGCTAACACATAAAGGACAGAAAGTCTACCCACACACTTAACACCGTCTATTTCGGACGCCGTCTCTTAATTCAAATCGGAGAGGAGTGTGTGTAGTGTCCAATTGCCTGGTCCTATGAATCAAGGCGATGAGCTCTGTTGGGAAGTTTGGCCATGCAGCGACGTCAATAGCAATCAAATGACTACTGAGTCTAAATGTTTCAAACGAAGGTCGTGCTTCGGTCAGCGTCTCAATGTTCAATACTCTCGACATCACAACCGTTGGCGCTGATTGGGAGAATTTGCACCATTCCCCTATCATAATTAACTTGACTGTTCATTCTCTTGCAACGGACAAGAAAAATAGGACTTTCAAGTTTAATTCCCCCCACTGTAGTCACTTTTAATCATTTTATTTTGAAAGGGAAGTGATTGGGATGTCAAGCGGATGATTGCTCTGGACGGTGGGCATCTCGCTTTCAGCACATCCGAGTGTTAATGACAGTGTTTATGTAATTTCCCCTCCTTGTCTGGCGCTGTGATTTAGGAGGAGAGCTAGTGGAGAACTGTGTCGATCTGGCTGTGCCATCAAAGGCCTGATTGCCCCGTGGGATTTGAGTGAGTTTGGATTTCTTAAACTCACACACACACACACACACACACACACACACACACACACACACACACACACACCTTACACCTCACTGGGTGCAGACTAACAGAAATTTAGACTAACTGAGAAATTTTATGAGAGAAAATGCTGATAGTACAAATTGTTCATTTGTAAAAGAGAACAAAAGCCAGTTGTTTAGAACTGTGTTGCAGCAAAAATCCTTCTCTAACAGAGTTGGCGAATGTGTTCGTAACTCATTTAAACTTTTCTCTATCGAATGTTTTAGCTGTAGCCGTGCCAGCTGCAAACCGGTTGAAAAAAAAAAGGCATTGAGACAAAAAGTTCCACTTCTCCAACAGGAAAGGGGTGTTTTGGGATGGTAAGCAGACTCTCTCACTTTCTCGCCCAGGCCTGTGTGTGTGTGTGTGTGTGTGTGTCTGTGAGTTGAGTATTCTTAAGAGAGTGCATCTGCATGTATACGCACACGTGTGTGTGTGCGTGTGTTTGTGTGAATGCCAGCAGGTCTGGGGAACAGATGCAGGCTCCGGGCCAACGGGGGCCGACTGCCAGAGATGAGAATCCAGCTCTGCAGCTCTGTCTCCAGGGAAAGGCTGCTGCTAGCCGGGGCCACGGCTAGAGCGCTGAGGTAATGGAACTAGCCTTTTCCTGAACATCACTCTCTCCATCTGTCTCTCTGACCGCCTGTCTGTCTCTCTGTCTGTCCAGCCACCTGCCTATCTGTCCGCCTGCATGTTCCGCTTACCCTTCACACCCTCAGTGACTGTTGTCCTGATTTTGTAAATGTAATAATATTGATAAAAATGTATCCCCCACCCCACCATCCCTCTTTTTTTCAGTCTTTCTCTCTCGCTTTGTCCATCTGTTTCACCCCCCCTTGTCTTCCATTAAGCCGGTGCCCCTCCCTTTCAAAACAAATGCAGAGCCAAAACCCCAAAAAAATCAAAAATCAAAAGCCAAAGGTGAAGAAATGCACTCTTATGTAATTAACAGGAATACACGGGGCCAGGGACTTTCCGGGGCAAAAGAGTAAGATGACTCAAGCTACCGTGTATACTAAACATCACATTAGACAAACAAACTTGATAAGCTCTAAACAATGAAGATGACAACCAAGCACCGACTAATCAGTTGTAGTCTTTTAACCTTCATGATAAAAAAACTATATTTTGGAACATTGTTTAAACTGGGACACGTTCAGGACTTTCCCAAGCCCAGGCTAACCATTATTGTCCCTCATCGTCTGAGAAAACAATTAGGAAAATGAAAAAAAATAACCCAGAATGGGACAAATTATGTAATTGTCACAGGAATGAGAAGCGAGCTTCACAGCATCTGTGAGCATTTAAAGTGGTTCTGCACCGGGGCGATGTTCTCTGGAGGAATTAACAAGCTCATGACAGGCAAATCGAAAAGGCACACACCCTTTGAACGTCCCTGTGGATTTGAATGGATGGAGAGGACACCTCCATGGGAACTAGGAAGCCCAAGCTTGTAGGGTTAGTGACTGTCTCCCTAAAACCAGGGATATGACTTGGCCCAGTAACACTACTGTACATGCATCCATCTGACCCGTCATAAGTGAACTCAGTTGTCTGGAATCCAGGCCAGAACACAAAATGGAGGGTGTGATGAAGTACAGTTATAAAATGGATGTAACCTAATAAATGGGATGACGTGGACATGTTTGTTACATATTGTCTAAACCATAGAAATTAAATTAGTGAATAAGCTTAACGATGCTACAAGTAGCATTTTTAAACATCAAATATATCATTGTCAAATTAATTGTGATAAAATGAGACCATGGTTGAGATGATTGGTAACCTCTATCTAATGCCAGTTGTATTGTTAGTGATTGTGTTTATCCATCCCTACTGTTTTTAACACCAGAAGCTAAGAAGCTTTCCAATCTCTTTTCCAAGAACTGCTGTGATGTAATTGATGTCAATGTCAAAACGTTTTGTTCCAAAATGTTCCAAAAATCACCAATTTAAAAAGTGGCACCTATTCTCGCTAAATGATTTATAGCACAATTATATTATTTAGCTGATAGAAGGTAACTGAACAGATACTAACCCTTTCACTTGTTTAACCATCTTGCCATTGAAACTCAATGAAGCTTTAGCTCCGTTTGCGCTGGAAGAGCAGCGCCCTCAATCTGTTTTGTGCCATAAAGCAATCCGACCTGGTGGCGCACAATGCAAAATGCAACGTAGAGGCCGGAGGAGGTGGTCTCGTTTGTTTACGGTAATGTGTCAAAATGAATGTGGTAATGATTTATTGATGTTAAAATGCTACATGCAGTACCTTTGATTACAAGTACTTAGAGTCTGCAATTATACACCATAATCCATGATAACTTAAATGGTTGCTTGTCTTACCGAGGTCAGAGCATTGCACCACGCGAAGGTGGCACTGGCAGCGGAAGGGGCACTTTGGTCCTACAGGCATGGCAGGAAACCTTAAATCTGGATTCAGGTCAGGCAGACCAGAGCCGGCCTCGTCCTCCATCATGAAGTCCAGGAAGCCGGATTGGCGGAAGGGCAATGCCCAGCAGGCAGTGACCAGGAGCAAAGAGAGACAGGCCGACCTCATGATGCTGCTGGCAGGGAGCCTGGGGGGAATAGAGGACACGGGTCGAGGGTTAGGACGGATGCATTTTCAATTGAGTTTGAAGGTTTGATGCTGTATTTTGTTCATTTCTTTTATGTGTCTAAGTATCTTTTGGAGATTTATAACCCCAAGAAAACATTACAGAAGGGAAAGCAGACAGAGTGTAGGGAGAAAATCGACTTGAAATGTTGCAGTGGATCAAAGGCAGAGTGATAGAAAGAGGCTGAGAGAGGGACATAGTGTGAGAGAGGCAAAGGGTAAAGGTGAGAGGTCGAAGGCCAGGGGGCTGGAAGGCTAAGCAGCTGGGCGTTGGTCAAATAATGATCTATTTAACTGGTCAGCTTGAGGCAAAGGTGAAAGAGGAGGGGTTATAGTGCAACCAAAAAGAGAAAATTGCACAGTATTACTTTACCATAGGGGACAAGCCTTAAGGTTATTAAATTACAGAGAGAAAAAAAAAATAAACTACTAAACTAAACTGATGATATGGCTGAAAACGTCATTATGGCTGTGCTATAACAACAGCATACAAAAAAAGTGGGGTTTTTTCAGCCTTCACACAAATTGATCTTGCAGCCAGTGACTTTATGCTTTAAGTACCGTAAGCATTAGCCTTCACAGTGCAGGGGTGGATGCATGATGGGGGATTTCTACTGTGGCTGCCAGTGTATACCACTGTATTTATCTCATGGATGATGGGTGTTGAGTTACTAAGTTACTTTACTTGTCAGTGTGCATCAAAAATACAGGTACTGTAGGCAAGTATTTCCAAGTCCTGTTGTAGAGTCACTGGGAGAACCCTGACTCCTTATGCAGCGATCTATTTATGACCACAACCACAACCCAATTCACACACACACACACACACACACACACACACACACACACACACAAACACACACCCCTCTTTGTGTCTCTCTCTCAACCTCACATACACACGCATACTGTGCAAACATGCACACATACCAACAAACTCCTTGACCTTTCACACACACACACACACACACACACACACACACACACACGTGCACACACACACACACACACACACACGCACGCACACACACACACAGTCTCAATGACCCAGTAATCTGCTTGTCATGCATAGAGCCAGAGGTTCCTCCTTCCTTCTTGATTCAACAATAATTGAAGGGCAGATCTGAGCCGCAGTTGCTAACAAATGATCTGGGAGCAGTCAGTCTGCAGCGGACCTTGACCTGAACATCATGACCAGGATGATGAAACTGATCCCAAACCAGCTGGCCAAGAGCTGAAAGTGACACTAGCCTGTTTTAAAGTTGACTCGAGGGTCTATGTGCATGTGCACCGTGTCTCTGTGCACTTTATATGTATGTGTGTGTGTGTGTGTGTGAGAGAGCAATGAGTGCATGTGTTTAAGTCTATGAAAGTGTGTGTACAAGCTGTGTGTGTATCTGGGTGTACTTCATATGTGTGTATGTGTATGTGTGTGTGCCCATGAATGCATGTGTTTAAATCTTTAAAAAGTGTGTTTAAGACAGAGAGAGAGAGAGAGAGAGAGAGAGAGAGAGAGAAAGAGCGAGAGGCGAGTGTGTGCAGCTCTAGAGTGAGTCCAGCTCTCAGGGTTGCGTCAGGTCATGGGGATCACGGCTCCAAACGACTCTCAACACGAGAGGTAATTATGGTCCTAACCCACAAGACAGCCACCGCTTAGACGCACCGTACAGCTCCAGCGCTTACAGTCTTCCGTACAGTATGTGCAAGTTATTGGCTGTGTTGCATCGGGTAAGCCTATGCCATAGATAATATTCTCTCTTTTTTTTTTAATCTTTGCCCTGTTGGTATGAAACGGGAAAAAAAAACAAGAAACACTGGAGGGGTGAAAGTCTGACAGCTTGGAGATATGTAATGTCTAGGTGTAGTTTTCCACGCAAAAATTGCATTCTACTCGGAAACATGGAGCATGTGGAGAGAAAGGTGTTGAAACAAAAGGGGGAAATATAGGCTCCGGTCTGAACATAGGAGATCCAGAGGACACGTCGTTCCACGCCTTCTCGACTGACTGAGTAATCACGCTCTTCTTATCTAAGCGTCCAATGAAAACCTTGTCTTGCACTCTTGGCAGGAAGTGTTCCGCAGTCGTCTTGGATTTGGAGACGCAGAATACTCCTGGGTCAGAGAGTATTTGTAGATGCTTTTGATGGTTTATTTTATCCCGCTTAGATGCCAGATGGGTTTGACTCATAGAACGGTAAAATGATTGCCAGAGTTTGATCAACACTAGGAAAGTATTCGAAAGTTAGTTCATCAAGTTTTTCATGAGTTGTCCTCCTGATAAAGTAAACTGCACCCATCTGGTAAGTCACGCAGGTTAAAACAAACATTGAGAATGACCTGAAGATGCACATGAGGAGGTTTTCCTGTATAACCGTTCACCTTTCATTACTGAACCAGACATTGTCTCGTCTGGTGTGACCCGTGGCAACAGGCACATAAACGGACACGTGCACAGGATATCCTATTAAAGACGACACCCTGCGTGTCCCACCATCAATCTTTGTCCATAAATATTTCGGCAGCTTTTAACGCAAACCAGACAGGGCAAGGAAGAGAGAACAATCTCAAAGGGACCTTTTACAATTTAGCATTATGAGCATTTAACAACTCCGGCTTTACTGCATAGACAAGAACACACATTACTTCCAGCTACTAAGTGAGTCATAATCAGGCTTTTTTTTTCTGGGAAAAAAAAAACGGGAAAAGGAAAAAAAAGAGATTTTCAAGGGGATATTATTTGACCTCAACCCATAGCTGCAGCACACATCATAAGCAGTATTATTAACATCTTTGAGCTGCAGGTTTGCATTGCAATGCACTCTGTGGACGTATGTCGGTGCTTTAACAGTGTTATGCATCAACTGAATGAAGTAAAAAAAAAAAAATTAAACAGCGTTGTTTCAAGGTCTGATCTGTGAGCGTGGACATCGCTCTCAACTCCAGCCGCAGGACAAGGAACGATCACTAAAACTGCAATCCCGTTGAAATGTAAAGGTTTTGGAGGTGTCACGGTTTTGGATGAAGCTGTTGGAGATGACGCATCAGACAACCTGCTGTGCCTCAGGCATCGCTTCTTTCATTACCGGTCTGCTCAGATGCGTCCATCTGAAAGGAAGTGTGGAGGCAGGGGAGGGGGGGCGGAGCGAGGCTTCACAGGCCCAGCAGGATGGCCTGTTCCTGGAAGACACACAGCGAGCCCCCCACCCCTGCCACACACACACACACACACACACACACACACACATACACACTGCACACCTGGAGCATCTATTGAGAACATTAGGCTTCCTAAACAACACACATACCTCAGGTGTGTGTACATGCACTAAACGTAGAGGGCTACCAACACAGCGTGCTGGAACATGATTTAGCCATGCAACTCCAAATATTGCCAGTGTCAGCGTTTTTCTATTCTTCCTAACTGGTGCAGAGAACAACTCTGAAAACGGTCTACGTTCTTTTCGTTCACCGTTTTCACTTTGCTAAACATTGGAAATCCGAGAGGGACTGAAGCGATCGCAGCAAGCCTTGATATCAAACTCAAAAGGAGCTCTCAGTCTAGAGCCTTGCAAGCTTGAAAAACACAGTATCTACAATCTTCATCTTTCTACACTGTTTTCTTCAAATTGTTGCTTTGTTTAGGCAGAACCTTGAATTAACTCTGCTTGCAATCACCATGACTAGTAACCTTGTCTTTTGAGGCCGTGATAGCTCCATCGCTCAGAAAATGTTCTCCATTCAGTAGTTGAGTAATCGGCAAGGCTGCAGCGTGTGAAAACTGTCCCTCACGCTTGATTCATTGGTGTAAAATACTTTGAATTGCTAACAGAGATCAGATTTTGACACAAACCATTTGACACAATGATTCTTTTTAAAGAGACACATTTTGTTCTTAATAATCCAACTGCAATTGTTTAAAACTGCTCCGGCATGTCAACACAATAAACACAGCAACTAACAGGAGTTTAGGATTGTAAAAGACGTTTTAGCATCTTTCCGATAGCATTCCCAGAGACCTAGTCCTGTTAGAGAGTATAACATGTACAGATCAGACTTCTGTGTGCATGAAAGCTAATCTCATTCAACTATTCTCCTCAAGGTCCTTCACATAACGTGTCATTCAGGGAACACGCCCAGCATCACGTCGGTGCGAGGCTCCACGCCAGCTGACAGTAGAAAGCGGGGCGGGCTTTATTCACAGGCACTGGGCTGACGCTAACCGATCCAAATGTGGCCAAAATCAGTGGTGAATTTTGTAAACTGTGCAGAGTTTGCAAGAAAGAGACTTTCTCTGTAAACCTATGAAGAAATTTGAAAAAGCAAAACTGAATGAGTGCTGAAGAGACATTTACCCAAGCTTTCATATTTACTTTTGATATCAAGCCTAAAACTTTATGTTGGATTGGAATGAGGACATCATGGTTGCAAGGGGTCCTCTCAAGCCAAGGTGGTGTTCATGTGTAACATGAGCATTTCACTCTGAACTGCAATCAGTGGGGCGTCACGATAATTTGAGTTTTGTGAATTTCACAGCACTGAGATCAGTGCTCCTTGAGTGACCTGTGAAGGTACTGTGTAAAAAAGCAAAAAGCAAGGGGAACTAGGCGGGAGCTTGTCTGTATTCTCAAAAATGAAAGGGGGATGTGGTAGAGAGAGAGAGACTATTAACAATCCCTATAGTATCACTCCGTGTCTGATCTCTCTTTCTCCAAGAAAAACGGGTGGAGGTTGACATTTCCTGTTGCAGCGGCGTCCCTGTCAATCTTCCAGTCTTGCTCTTTTGTCTCGTCTCTCTCTCTCTGTGACTCCCTCCGTCGTCCCCCAGAAGTCTGGCCCCAGTGTTTCTAATGATTCCCAGACAGGAAGCAGATTACAGTAGAGAAACAGAGTTTTTCCCTCTCTTCCTTTCTTGCTTTCTCTCCCCCCACTCTTTCACTGACTTCCACCGTCCACTCAAACCTCTGCAGCACTGAGGACCGCGGAGACTTGATTTAACAAACCAGACCAGCAATATAAAGCAGAGTCAACAACCATCCCCACCATCCCCATTCATCCCCTCCCTCCCCCCATCACCCCTCACCTCCCTCCGTCTCCTCCAACTCCCCTTGCCTTCCCTTAACTCTCCACAGGCCTTATTCTGCCTCTGTCTCTGTCTGTCAGCAATGAATCATGGGAAGGTATTTACAAGGCTACAGGACATCTAAAACATGTGTGGCCATTTTAAACCCATCAGGAAGTCAATGTGCTGTTGGCACATGTACCCCCCCATCCACACACACACACACACACACACACACACACACACACACACACACACACACTCAGATGGACAATATACAGAAACACCGCAACTATAATGAATGATTACATGAATTCTTCATTGGCAGTCCACTGAGGAGTCATTAGTGATTGTCTTCAGTAGATTTCTGACATATCAGGGGATTTTGTGAGCAAGAGCGTGTCTGAAAATATACAAAGACACAGCCAACAAATAATTTCAGAGCCAAAATGTTCTTGTAAGGGGAGTAACGGCAAATCAGTATTGCCTGGAAACTGGCCTCTTACGTAATCACCCCCATGTCCCACTACAAATCACACTTTATCAACGTAAAAAATGGTGTCAGATCCACATCTATCAATGACAGATCAATCTAGGGTCTCCCGGGCACGCCTGGGCGTTTTGAGCCACGGCATGAGAAAAGCCAGCAAGTGGTTAAACCACATTTCAGCTGTTCCATGAGAAGAGCTGTAGGCCTACCATCAACCTCAGTCCCATTATCAACCGTCCGCGCTGTACAGACATGGACGAGCCACCCCAACCTACTCTCCCTTTCTTCTCCTCCCTTCTTTTGCTTCTCCTCTCCTCTCTTCTCTCTCTCTCTCTCTCTCTCTCTCTCTCTCTCTCTCTCTCTGACCCTTCTACAGTAAAAATTTTGGCCAGAAGGATTGACATGTGGAACTTTCTGGTATTCCAGTTGTGCAGGGAAAAAAAACCCAAAAAACGCTTTCATGGCTGGTGTCCATTCAACTCCATTGTTCTCTTTCAACCCAGGAGAGTCGAAGTCCAGATGGAAAAATGCAGCCCCTGGGTGCAAGTCTGGGCCTTGTCTCTCTCCAAACCTGCTGTTCACTAATTTTTTTTGCCTCAAATATCAAACATCTGCTCGACTGAATCCAAACGTGTCAAGTAAAGTGATTTTACTGCACTAAAACTACTTTAGTGCATTAAACTTACAGGGTTGAGTTAGTTTTGAATAGCCTTCGCTTTCTATTCTATTCTATTCTATTCTATTCTATTCTATTCTGTCTCAATTACTCCCTGTTCACTTCCAGCCCTTCCATGCAATACAGTACAGTTGAGCCCTATTATGTTTGTCCCTGCTGGCAATAGGGGTGTAATGAGTTAGCTGGGAGTTGTGTGGTGGCTTGTCGGGAAGCCTTCAGACCTCCCTTTGATAGAGGAAGCTGTACCATTACAGGATTAATAGCACTGTGTGTTGCCAGGTAGTGCTTTTCTTTTTTCATCTCCTCTTCAAAGCCTCTCACTTTTAGTTGCCCCTGGCAATTTGGGCCCTTCTCTGCTCCCGTGAAAACGGAGCAGCGAACACCACAGTGGGCCGAGAAGGTTCATAATGACGAGAAACAGAGCCGCAGAGCAGACAGATAAGAGATTGGGGGTGGTTTTAGGGTTGAAAGTCTGGTTGCTCTCCCAGATGAACTACTGAGATGGAAAGTCTGAGAAACAGAGAAACACAGACTTTTCCAATGAAAGGCTTGACAAGCAGTAATGGGCTGAATCAACACAAAGAAATCCTTGTTGTTATTTCAGCTTGTGTTTTTTTTCCTCTTTTGCTTGTAGAATGCCCAAAAGCCATGGCGAGAGAAAGAGAGAGAGAGAGAGAGAGAGAGAGAGAGAGAGAGAGAGAAAACTCACAAGAAAAAGACAACGAATTAAAGCAGAGAAGAAAAGCACTCCTCAAACTAATGTCTTTTCCACTGAATCCAGAAAAAAAAAAAAAAAGAAAAGAGAAGAAGCAAAAGAAGGGAGAAAACCTCTCTCCTCCTCTCACTCAACCCCTTGTCTTTGTGTAGGCAGAGCAACACATCATATTCACTTGGTATGTATGTCAAGTGATATGTTAACACGCCCACAGATGGAGCTTGAGTCATGGCAGTTCCATACGAGTAGCATCCAAACAATCAAAACAATTCACATATGCCACAAAAGGCAACAAAGTGAAAACCGCAATCCCCCCCAAAAAATGTAAACTGAGAAACCGCCGAAAATATAGCACGGCATCTTTTCGGTGGAAATGGATGAAGCGCAAAAGAACACATTTTTTTTTGGCACGAGAGTGAGGTACCAGCATCAACGGCGCTACCACACCCCCTTCCTTAGCTTGGTTGCTCTTTTTCAGTGTGCTGTATATGCATGGGCTGGTAATGATTAGTTGGGAGTCTCTCATCCCAAAGCCAAGATTGCTGTGGGAATAAGACCTGGCAACATATCTGGAATATACACAACCTCACGGCTTGCTGCAGAGCGAGAGACGTTGAACTGAGATAGGAAGAATCTACACATCTACAGTCAACATTCAAACAACATTCACAAATCCACATGCACACAGACACATATAGACATATGCAAGATAACACACACATGCATACACACACACACACACACACACACACACACACACACACACACACACACACACACACACACAGTCATCTCTTCTTGATGCATCACTTTTAAATCATATAAGATACATTTTGATACACTGATACAAAAATCCTATGTTAAAATACCAAATCAGGAAAACATTGTTGACAAAATGACAAAAAAAGGATTTGACACCCAGCAACTCCGAAGTTATCCAAAAGTAAGAAGCCATCAAAACCCTCCACCATCCTCTATCTCTTTAAGAAACTGATCATCCTGAAACTTAACTCCTTATCCCTCCATACTTTTCTCCATACATCCCACCCCCCTCCACCGATCCTCCCTTCCATGCACTTTCCCTGGCTTCTCCCAGAGTTAAAGGATTAGCCTACCTGTTCCCAGTAGAAGCAAGGCAAAGAGAGTAAGAGTGCTGCGAGATGAGCTTGACTCCCAAAATCCAGCCGAGAGGGGGGATGAGACTGTGAAGCTGCTGCGAGGGCCTATGGGGTAATTGGACTCAGACCGTGTGCAGCCAAGACCAAGCAGGTGTGCTCTGTCACGACAAGGGGAGGAGAGAGAGAGAGAGAGAGAGAGGGCGAGAGAGAAGGAGAGACAGAAGAGAGAGAGAGAGAGGGGAGAGAGACGGGAGGAGGGAGGGGTCCGACCGCTGAGCTCCTCTCAGGACTGAAACAATTGGTGGAGAACTTCCCCCGGACTTGCCGCGTACTCCAAAAACAGCTGGAAATGGAGAAGGGAGAGAGGGAGGGAGGGGGGGGGGGGGGAAGAAAGAGCAGGAAAAGAAGAGAAATAGAGAGAGCGGAAAGAAAAGGGAATAAGGGAAAGAAGAGGAGAAAGAGGCAGAGGCTCGAGTTTAAGGCAATAAGCAGCAGTGACTCGGCTGGCAGCCACCCTCACTGTGTCATCTGGTAATGATAAGTCCTGTGGAGCTTAGTGGAGAATGTTGCACACACACGCACACACGTGGACAGATACACACACACACACTCTTTCTCTATCACCCTCTCTCTCCATCCTGAATACCCCCAAACACACACACACACACACGCACACACACACACACACACACACACACACACACACACTCACACACACTTTTGTCTAATCCACTGCACCTCCCCCCTCGGTCCTAACCCCCGTTCCCCAAATCTTGATTGAGTTTGTTTAGGTTGCCTTAATGGACCGGGGTCCATTGGAGTTCATTGTGCAGAAGGAGAAGGAGGTGTGTGTGTGTGTGGGGGGGGGGTGTCTTGTTTTTATCCTATTTCCAGTCCTCATTCAAGATTCAAGATTCAAGAAGTTTAATTGTCACATACACACACGAGGTGTGCAGTGAAATGCAAAGTGGCAATGCTCAGCAGAATGTGCAAAATAACAGGTTCACACTATTTACAATAACCAACACAATATTTACAATGTCACAGTTTTTTAAGAGCTCTATATAAAAAACAACACAATATTTACAATAAGAGCACTTTATAAAAAAAATATAGTAAAAAGGGAAATTGTATGTATAATATAATATAAATTATAAATGATGTGTAGTCTTTACCTAAGTGTGTGAGTGTGTGTGTGCATACGAGGGGCAGTGTGTGGGTCTTGGTGGGGGCCCTGATGAGGTCAGAGTTCACAGTCCTGATGGCCTGAGGAAAGAAACTCCGTCTCAGTCTCTCTGTTTGGGCAGCGTGACTACGGAGGCGCTTGCCTGACCGCAGCAGCTGAAACAGTCCGTTGTTGGGGTGGTGAGGATCCTTCATGATCCTGCAGGCTCTGGTTCTGCACCTCCTGGTGTATAAGTCCTGCAGGGTGGGGAGTGTAGTTCCAATAGTGCGTTCAGCCGAACGCACTACTCTCTGCAGAGCCTTCCTGTCCTGAGCGGAGCTGCTGCCAAACCAGGCAGTGATGCTTCCTGTCAGGATGCTCTCTACAGCTCCAGAGTAGAAGGACTGAAGGATCCTCCGGGAGACTTTAAATTTCCTCAGTTGCCTGAGGTGGTAAAGGCGCTGCCTCGCCTTTCTCACCAGAGTGTCTGTGTGTGTTGTCCATGTCAGATCATCAGTGATGTGGACTCCCAGGTATTTATACCTGCTCACCCTCTCCACAGTAGTCCCATTAATCCCCAATGGTGAGTACGTCCTCTGTTGTTGTGTCCTCCTAAAGTCCACAATCAGCTCCTTAGTTTTGGTGACATTCAGGAGGAGGCTGTTGTCCTGGCACCAGAGTGACAGATCAGCAACTTCCTCCAGGTAGGCCTTCTCGTCGTTGTTGGAGATCAGGCCCACCACCACCTGTCATGGTCCCTTTACTGTATCTGCTCTGCTCTGCTCCAGTACCATGGTTGAAATCCTGCACATTGCTGTAATAAGTGATGTTGCTTTAACCCTGGGCTTGATGAAGGACCAGACACTCTAACTGTAGATCAGATTATTGGCAGTGCTTTTACTGCTTGGACTGGGTCTGCCTAGGCTGGATTTAATAAGAGGAGGGAATTCTGTTTTTTAACCCTACGTGATCCAGATGTCATCTCGTTTTAATCACAACTGGAAGGTGACAGGCTGGTTAAGTGGTTAGAGAGAGTTCAACCTCCCGCATCAGCTGCCAATATTCAGTTGGACTGTCCTTGAGCAACTCAAACCCTTTTGCTGAGTGTAATTCACTCTGGGTAATAAAATCAGCTGAAATGCATGTGGAAATGACAATACGTGGAAAAAGCCATTACATCAGTCATTTCTATTCTTGCTTAAAATCCGGACTTAGCTCTGCTCCAATGACTGAAATGTCACGGCGATCAGCTGACACGTGGACGCGTGTCACGAACTGAAGTCGCTGAGCGTACGTCAATAACTGCTCTTACTTCCTGTTACACCGAGGTCACCGTTGGTTAACGTTTGAGTCATGTTGTATTTGATTGGCATGCAACCTGGCTCAAAAAGATCCCACTACATCACACCAGCTGCTGTAGTAGTCCAAGGATCTGTTTGCTGTTTGTTCAGGCATTAAAATGTTCCTTTTGATGAGATCGTAAATAGAACAGGGAGGTTTAATCGAAACAAAGAGCAGATCAAATCAATGATGAGCCGTGAACATCTGCAGCAAGTGAGGCTTATGGATCCTTTCCGGGATGTTTGCTTCGATCCATGCCTTTCCCCCCGTCAGTCTGCTTGTATCTTTATTGAACTCTTGATTTTGATCTCATGCACTGCGTAGATCTAAAGGATGATAGAGCGGATGAGTTTTAGCATGGAAGAAAGACTGTCTCCCTCTCTTTTTCTCTAGATTTCTCTTTGTCTTTCTCTCCTTCTGCTCCAGACTGAGACTTAAAGCATCAGATAGCAGAGAGCAGGTTTCATCCTGCCTGGCTTTTTGCTCTCTCTCCCCCCTTTCTCTTGCAGAAGGCAAACGGCAGACCACACACATGGTGGCCCCATGCATGTTTAAATGGTCCCGGGCTTAATCAGACATCTTGGTCTCACTCCTCTATTGGAGGGATGAATGTCATACAATGTCATTTTTCATGTCTGTTAGTATAAAATGTAAAAAATGTTTGAAAAATATAGTTTACTGCCGTCACATTGCATGATTTCTGGGTAATGACGTCCTTCAAACTTTCAAAATTTCAAACAGCTTTCAACTATTCAATCAAAACCGATGACTTCAACAAATGTTTAGCACTTCTGAATTGAGCCGGACTCAATCTTTCCCTCAATCTTTGGGTTGCTCGGTTTGGGGTGTCTTTGACCTCTAGTGTAGAGACAACCAAGCTGTAATTCTTTCCAGGCTTGGAGAAGCTTAAACCAAGTCCAGAGATGGAAGGAAGGAGAAGAAAAGAAGAGCAGCATGGAACAAGGTCAGACGTCAGGAAGATTACGCCTGTTGGCGTGACGTGAGCTATCGGATAAAGCCTACAGGCAACAAGCGTCCAACACTAACGCTGAGGTCATACCTGGCACGTTATGCAACGAGGGGATCAAGAGAGGAGGAGGTGGAGGAGGAGAAAGAAAGAAGAACCCTTCTGCATCATCCCATTTTTGAGAGATGATAGGGACATCTCCCTATCATTATCAAGATAGATTTTCGTCATTTAGTGTGTTGCTCAAGGACATTTTGGCTGTTGATGGACACACTGGCTGTTATGAAGATCTAACCTGAGACCTTTTGCTTAGAAGACGGTCCCAGTAGGGGCAGCATGGAGGCCTCAGGGTTAGAGGGGCCCTTCAACCAAGCATCCTCCCTGCTGAACTGCCCGTAAGCAAAACACTGCATCCATACCAGCTCTAGGGATGCTGTTCTGTAGCTAACCCTGACCTCTGACCTCCACAAGCTAAAAGAGAATTTCCCCTATGGGGGCGATCAATAAAGTGTCTCAGTACACACACATTAACCAAGGCTGCCACGCGGCTGTCCTTCCTTCCTCTGCTTCAACGTACAACTAACACAATGTCTCCAATGTCTCCTCATTCTCATTCCTACCAACAGCTTCCCGTTCGTTGTGATCAACTCAAAACGCCGCTATCGGAGGGAAAGAAGAAGAGTGAGGTAAAAAAGGGTATAAAGGGATCAAGTGGGAGAAAGAGGATGAGTGGTGTCAAAACAACAAGATAAATGAATCTAACAAGGGATGACGGAAGATGGAGTGAGGTCAATGAATGTGACCCTTTCTGAAGCTGTGATTTCAGATGGCCTCGTAAAGGTTTTCTGTGTGTGTGAGAGGGAAGATTAGCAGGAGTCTGCAGGTATCTACTTGTGCTTAGTGGAAAAGAGGTTGCAGAGGGAGGTCAAGGGGTGGACTACGTGGACTACTCTGATTCTTTGGGGAGAGAAAGGTGTGAGTCTTCCTCTTAAACCTTTGTCAGTGCACATCAGAGATATTATTAAGTATACCTCAAACTGCGGCGTGAAAAAGTTTCAAACTTTACGCCGAGTGTGCACTTAAATAATATAAGTGTCAAATTGAAAAATAATCTTCCAATCAAATTCAAGATGATATCCGAAGCGCTCTCTCTTTTAAATCACACGTTTTCCAAGCCAACCTACCGCTCTCACACGTGCTCCTCCTCTCCACTAGAACAAAATAGGTGGGAAACTAATGGCTCAAAAATCATTTGAGCCATTAGTGTCGATCAGTGATGCCCTAAAGTCAAATGACAAAACATTACATTCATGGTTATTATGGGTTATATTTGGTGTGGTTTTTAAGAATGTCTTGACGAATGACACCTTGTACTGCTTGTATTTCATTTGTATTATTGCTTCTTCTACCAGTGTAACAGCAATTTGACACCAGGTCTGTCGCTAAGAACCATTAGCTAAATTTTCCCTTGATGAAAATAATCATTGCTGATTTGAAGAAACTATTGCAAATGATTCCACACACACACACACACACACCTGGGAGCCCAGCGCTACCACGGTGTTGGCTATACTGATCAGCCAGACTGAAGCAGGTGGGAGTTCGGAGCCTTGCTCAAAGGCACTTTGAGCTTTGCTGAGTCATTTGTTCCACCCAGCCATTCTTGGATTTGAACTGGCGACATTCCAGTCACATGCCCGATTCTACATCCCTGTATATTTAACACAATAAAACAGCCATGCAACCAGAGAGTCACTCGATCTGGGGGGGAAAAAAAATTCTCGTCATGCTTGTACAGAGAATGACCCAGTATGTCGTTTGCGGTCGGCTAGGCAATAGCTGTACTTCTCCGTAACGAGCTAAAATGATGTTTCATTTAGGTAGTCAATGCAGGGGGAGCTTTGATGTGGCTTGGTTTACAGGGCCAGTGAAGGGGGGGGGGGGGGGTTGATGGTCTCTGAATTACTCCATGTGTGAAACTGTAAAAGTCAGATGACACTTAATGGACTCCCCAGTACCCAGTAATATCCACTTTGGGTCAATTAGCAACCAGTTGTAGTTCTCAGAAGAAGGTTCTAGTCATAATTCAGTAACATTTTTTTCTACCACCCGTAATAAACCGTCCAGCATGCTGGAAACTGAACCTGGCATAGAAAAAAATACCTACAGTACCTCTTTCCAATATAATCCCTTCAGATTTGTGTATCTGTGTTTTGTTAATTTCGTTGACATCTTTGGTGTTACGTCTTTTTCTTCGGATTTTCTGTTGACGGAGTTTGAGTTTCTCTATGTGGCGCTCTTTTATTTGTCTTTTCAGCCACGGTGGCTATCGCTGCTCATACTAGCTACTCAGTTCATCTTCTATTTATTCTATTTCCAAACAAAACCAAACCAACCACCAAAAGCATCACTTCCTGTGCGCCAGAGGAGTTTTTTCCTACCTGACACCGGGTGTTTAGAACAGCAAATGTAAAAGCCTACCATGAACCGGATATTGGTTCGAATCACTATTGCGTTATATATCGATCAGCAATAACAAGTAGCAAGACAGATATTTATTTAAGTGAAAATGACACCGATTGTTACTTTAAGTTAGTTGCAAAGGAGACACAACAGAGAGTTGTATTTTATGCCACATGCTTCTCATTTAGGACTGCAGCAGAAAAGCTGTACACACAAATCCCATTCCTGACTCCCTAAGCGTTTTGCCAGGAGTGAGGCGGAGGATCTCTGACTGGACTATCTCAGACATGATGGGCAAAACAGACCCCACACGCACACGTACACACACACACACACACACACACACACACAGAGTAGAGGCACCAACGATGGCAGTGACAGGCCAACAATTGGTTTCCGAGCCAGCGGTACTGTGGGAAATGACCTTATTTGGACCAATCAAAGTGAGGCTGTGTGTTGCTACTTATTCACATGGTAATTACACTGGAGGAATCCCGTCAATACGGTTTGCTGTTGACGCCCCTCCCCTTTTTTAAGTCATGAGGGGGCCAAATGGACAGACAAACACACACACACTAGCCTGGGCAGTCAACTGCTATAGCGTTAATAGTTACTTTCCGTGGGTGAGGTGAAACGAGTGCCAGGCTTGACAGTCTGATAAACCATTATGGCCAAATAAGACGCAGTAACTATGTCATTAGTGGCCAAGTGAAATTTGCTCACTGGAAAGTATAGACATCAAAGGTCATGCCGTTCCCATTAAAAAGCCATTAATTATCTTGTATGTTCACACACGTAGAAATACTTGACCCCCAAAATAACAACTACAGTGAAACGGACACGCTAACATGGAAAATGAATAGATAGTGAAAGAGTATAGCTGATAAAATGGAAATTATAGTTGTCCCATGTCACTACACATTTAGTCCGAATCAGCTCCATTCAATGTGCGAGGAGGTGCGTTGACAACGGCACTGAATAGCATCTCCGTTTACCCAAGGATACGCTCATCGCCTATTGTCATAATAATGTACGTCCGCACAAAAGGCCCTTTCAGGAAGGCGACTCGCATTCAGTATTTTCTCCTCTCTCACCCCCCTCGGCCCCACATGGCGCTGCAAAAAATAAATAAATAAAAAAAAAAAAATTCACACAGGCGACGGAAACGCTCGCTCAAGTGATGTTTTGGTTATAAACTCGACCATTCAGCGCCGGCAATACTTTTTGTCTCTATGGCGACAGACTGGCAGAAAGCGAAGTGAAAGAGGGGAACGCTTCACGACCGGCCAAGTTTACACTCACACCATGTAATAAAGGAGAAGGGGGTACGGCGAAATAGGACAAAACACAGCTGCCTGGCCGGTGAGCGGTATAGCATTAAAACGTTGATTAATTGTTATTGCGTGGTTTTAAAAGAGGGGGAAGAAAGATTGAGGTTATTATAGATCAAGCATTTTCAAACCCGGGGACTACACGGACTACGAGACACATAGGAGTTAATGAGCAGTCAGCAACCACTAGTGCCCAGTGCAGCCTTTACATAATAGCATCATTCACTCATTTTAAATACCTAGTCAAACACAGCTGCCTGGCTGCTGAGCACTATAGCATTAGAGCATTGATTAACTGTGATTGCATGGTTTTAAAAAGGGGGAAGTGGGATTAAAGTTACTCTTGATGTAAAACAAGAAGAGCATTCTTGTGACATGCTACGGGACATTTACTCAAGTATCGGTACACGCGTTAAAAAGATTGTCTTCAAAGTCAAAAAGTAAAGGCAAAAAAAAAAAGATGCCATGTTTCAACCGCAGGCTGTAGTGTTATGTTTTGTTCACTGCCTTGCTATCACGTGCTTCAATATATGCCCCATTGGAAGAACACATTCTTTGTTGTTTGTTTGGGTTATCCCCTGGTCTTCTCTGCCTCCTTTTGTGCCAACTTTTGCTAGCAGATCAAGCATTTTTGAGAGATTCGGAGAGGAAGGGCTATCTCAATACGCCTCCGGGCTGGGCTGGAACCACATCCAGCAGATCAACACGACCAGAATGGAATGTAGTGTTCTTCCACTTACCACCGCTTACTGCGCCGAATCACGTCTTGTTAACTTGATGAGCGTGAGCCATTAAGTCGTGGGTGAAGACCATTGATGTGAAAATCCCCAACTCACAAAATATTTGCTTTTGTTTGATGTGGAGTGTGTGTGTGTGTGGTGATGGGCTAGAAATGATATAGCAAAATGGATTGATGGTCAGATCATGAAGATCGATCAAACTCTTGACTTGTTTAAAACCTCTCCAGGGTTATTAATGGTACCTACTGGTTTTATTGTCAACAAAGACATTTTCTAATCAGAGACAGGCAATCTGTCTACAGCATTGTGGACTATTAATAGATTTCTGAGGCCTGGAATAACCCAGGCAATATTTCATTTCGGCGAAACATTCGTATCCGTGATAGAGATCACTTGCGTACTTGTACCCAAGCCCCATTGCGAATCGACCAGTTGTCAAGGCTCTAATGCGACTGCAGTAAAGGGACTACAACAACTAATTGAATTTCAACGTGATCAGATGGATGGAACATATACTTATTGAGAATCTATACTGATAGAAATGACAAAAACTACCGACTCACATCTTCCCTATGAGCCTGGTCCCATGAAATGTCTTGAAATGAGTACTATGTCTCAAAATGCAATGCAAGAAATATGAGACACGACTAGAAACAAGGTAGCAAGGTAGGTAACAACAGTAGCTTCACACACGTGGAGGTCAGGATGGCAGATGACTGTATACATTTGTGATCTCTGCATACTTCGTGTCCACAACACTATAAAAGTGCAGAAACAGGACCTTATCGCTCATGATACAATCTCCTCAGCGTGATGTGCACCAGAGCTTGCTGTAAATACAAGAGTACATGGGTGTTTGAAAGATTTCATGAATCTCTTGCATGAGTCTGAATGTGTTTAGTGGGCATTTTATTTTCCAATTTGGTCTGTTTCTGATTTTCAGGGCTGAGCGGAAGCCAGCCAAACAGCTCTCTCCACTGCCAATGAAGCTAGTGCAGCACTCCTAGAGCCATTTGTATGATATGGCATCGGCCAAACTCTTAAACAAAAAGAGCTTTGAGAGACATATCTGCATTTTCCCTCAGTCTTAGATGTCATAGAAACAAAACAAAATGTACCATTTTACAATGACAGATGTCTCCAACAAGTCTTATAGACATATGCAATGCTCTAGCATCACTGCTGATTTATCTGTGTTGGGTGCTGGCAATTAGAATCGATTACAAAGTTCAGGTTCATTTTTCATCATTAACAGCATTAAACAATAGAAGAATGAAAACTGGGCTATAGATCTTGAGAAGTATTTTATATTGCGTACTCTTTAACCATATATGATCTCTGCGGTGTAAATCCATCACTTCAGAGTGAAGAGCCAAAACAAATCTACATTGTGCCCCAGAAAGGGCAAGAGTGTGTCACACTACTCCAGCTGAGCAACAAAACTAGCAAAGGTCAAATGATTCAAACAAAAGATCCTGAATCACAGCCTTAGTTCCTGTTGAGAAAGAGCAGAGTGGGTGGGTGGTGGATGTTGCGACACTGGGGTTGGGTGCAGGCATGGAGGACGAGGCTCAATAAGAGAGAGGAATGAACACTTTGGAGACCCACAACATCCTGTGGGCCTTTGGGGATATCAAGCCGCATGGGATAAATATTAGTTTGTGCCTCCCCTACCATTACCTAGCATCACATGGCTTTGTTTTGTCAATTCTTTATCAGCTGAGCCTGATCTAGTGCCCGCGGCGCTCTCTGGAGATTAAACTGTGGCGTGCGGTAGTTGTTGCACGAAAACGCTGTCGTGAAAAAAAGAAAAATTCATAAAGATGATCAAAAGATGACTACAGTTCGAACTCTGGTTTCAAATTTCAAAACATCACACTGAGGTTTCATGAGCAAGGACCAATTTTTATTTTTATTTTATTGCGTTTTGTGTTTTTTTTCACACAAGAACTGTGCTGAAGGGTTTTACTGAAAGGACTCTCAGTGTAATTGTGTTTTTTTTGTGTATTTGTTGGGTTTCAGTCCAGCAATAGGGATAATTGTATTTCTGTATATATGTATAAACTGTTATTCTAAACTTCTAAATTTCCTCACCAATGTAAAGCATTTGTTTATGTGCACAATTTCTTCTGCCTATTATTTGTCCCAGTGTCAGCAGAACAGACCTGATTGCTAATGGTCCAAACTCAAATGAGGGTATCTATCGTAGGGAAGTTGTATTAATCCGTCATGACAGTGTGAAAAAGCAAAGGTAGCACCTAGTCAGCGTTTCGTGTGGGTGTGGAATCCACCTACCCCGGCCTAGTCATGCCCGGGCTTGAAGCACGCATCAGAAGGAAAAGCACATCACTGCTCCTGTGGTTAAAAACGACGTAACCGCAGCGTTGCTCTTTTTTCTAACTTGAATTGAAAGCTTACACGGTCAGTTGCTGTATGTGTGTTTTATGACGCCTGCCTTTTCAAACCTGTTAAAACCCTTTTGTATAATTTCAAAAACAAGTCGAAAAGTTTACTTTCTTCCTCCCTGATGTATTTTTTTGCAGATATGTGTTGTTCATCCATGCAACAGATATCCGGATATCAGTCCAAGTCTGATTGTGTGGAGTGTCCCGATCCATCTGGCACCATCCAGTTTTTTCGAGATGGGGTGAATCCGCCTTAACACCCCGACGATGTCCAATATCATCTGATGATCGTGCAAGAATTTGATATGACTCAAAGGTTTGTTAGTGCAATAAATGCTTGTGTGGCATGTATGACTCAGAGCTTGGTTTGGGTTAGTGTTACCGTATCAAAACACTCAATGAAACACAAACTTCACAGATTGGGAAATGATTTATGAAATGTGCAAGGTCTGCTCCTGTCCCACAGAAGGGATTCTGTGGGACAGACAGGAAAAAAGGAAAAAAGGAATACATCAATCTATGTTAGCTTCCACACTCACAAAACCTCAAACAGCTCAGTTTCCTGTTTGGATGCTGATAAATGATTTTATAGGGCGCTTGATGTTCCTCACATATCAAAAGGATGAATAACAGCAGTCCATATCTGTGCAAATATTTGACTATGACAGACATTTTTTTGTGAATGATAGTTTAACGACACTCAGCGCAGATTTACGTGCCTTTAGAAAATAGAGAGAATATTAGAGTACTTTTGTGGAAAAATCCAGACCGGGCTGTAAAAACGGGTGATTTCTTCAACAAGCGACCCAAAAGCTCTCGGGTGTCATTTGGCTCGTCTGGGACAGAACGTGTCTGACTGGGAAAGACATTACTAGCCGAGCCCCGCCATGGCATCGTCGGCTCACCCTGGCAAAGTGACTCATCCCTAACAAGGGCTGGTTTGTGTCTGAGTGCCACTGTGTGTGTGTGTGTTTGTGTGTGAGTGTGTGTGTGTGTGTGTGTGAGAGAGAGAGAGAGAGAGAGAGAGAGAGAGAGAGAGAGAAAGCGAGAGAGTCAGATAGAGAGAGAAAGAGTGTTTATGGATGTGAAGACTGCTAATGTGGTGGTGAGAGAGAATGGTCTATTTACATGGTGAGAGGTCAGAGGTCACCATGGCCGTTTTATTCAACAAGCCTTTTCCTAATAACACTGAATCTAATGTACAGTAAAACGCAGCAGTGGGAGATCCTCATATTCCACATGGACACTAGTCAGCCAGCTCTGTTGCTTTGGGGGAAGCATAACTGCCAAATAACTAGATAAACAGATGTTTGACATCACACACACACACACACACACACACACACACACACACACACACACACTCGTAAAGAGCAGGAAATATATTAAGCAATATTTGAGGAATGCACCAATCCAGAAGAGATAAGCCCTTTTTGGTTGCTGAAGAGGTTGGACAGTTGTTTCTTACCATGTTAGATAACTTCACTATTATTCACCAGAGCATAAATATTACATAAAATATCGCCAACAGCACATGTCTGGAGAGCAGAAGACACGGACCGTAAACAAGCTGTCAACAGAAGGAGACCAAAATGGTCTTGGAAAAACGACACATCTGACGATCCAGCCAATCATCCATTTAGAAAACGGATTCTATCAAACACAGTGATGGAATGAACACTGTAAGTAACAGTAAACTACTGTGAACTAGGGATTATGATAAATGTGGAAAAGTAAGTATACAGTGCTAGCGTATTCACCGAGTCATCCTTTTTTTGATTTGAATCTCATGGCCTTTTTGTGGACGGCTTCAGTTTCTTCGGTTGTCGACTTTCCCGTGTCCATGAGATCCGTGAATTTTGGCTTTTCTCTGGATGTGCCACGACTGAGCGTTTTCTGCCCGATTATTGCTCGCAGACCGCTGCAAGCCCTATTGATTTTATCACCGACTTGGCAAGACGTTTGCTTCACAAAGGGCTGAAATCCCAGCGATCCACTGGAAACATTTCGCCGAAACATCTTGAACTGCTATACGGCAACATGGAAACCCGAGCCCAATCTCGATCTATCCGCTGCTCTCGGTGTGTGCTGTCATGCAAGGTGAAAACTGAACAAAGCAGCTATGAAAGTTACAAATTATAAGTAGTTATCTAACATATCGTTTATAATCCTTCCACATTTGGCAAGCTACACTGAAAAAAAAAATCAGTCCTGCCTCTTGTTCAGACGTGTCCATTTAAAAAAAAAAAAAAAAGATATGTGATACCTGGTCTACTTAGCCCTTCATAAGCTGTCATAGTGTCCACAATCTTGCGTTGGCTAGCATATGTGTCAGTGCTTTTGGTGAATGGAAGGTCAACCATCTTTCTTCACTGTGAATGTAGGCTAGACGAGTCTCGAGCCCTAATGGCAATCCTGATTGAACAGAGAGCGCCTGGTAACTCGCTTCCCCCAGACAAAAACACTTCCTTTGTGTACAACGGGGCCTGCCGCCAGCCAGACAGACAACTAGGACAGACAGATGGCACTGTTTTTATTCTGAGAAAGGTTTTTACGGGTCTCCTGTTCCATCCACATTTATCATTTTGTCTGCCAGGGAGAAGCAGTCCAACTTCCCGTTTTAGCTCTCAGGACTCTCAAAGTTTATTTCTTCAGAGGTGGTAGGCTGCGATGAAAGCCGGCGAGCTTTGTTGCAGAACGTTATGTGACTGGGTTGGGGGGGGGACACAAACCAAAAAAATGTACAGCTGAGGATCTGTCCACGTCGTTTGAGTAAAATCATTTATATTCTGCGGTTTCTTCTTTATAGCACTGGTGAGAGTATAAAATAACGTGTGTGTTTTGATTTAGGCGCTAGGAATCTTCATTTCCCGTGTTATTACTCAACAATGACATCAGGCCGTAACTATCTCATCGTATTCTATATCTCTCTTATTTGTGGGAATGCAGTCACGGCTGATGAACTCCGAAAAACTCTCAAGGGATGGAAATGGGATCGGAGCCACAGCTTGGCAGAATCACATCTTATTCCGATGTGATTACATTTCAGGTGGTGGGAACAATTTGTACAGCACTGCGGGTGAACGCTCGTTTGGGGAGGTGGAGAGGGGCGAGCACCTGTAATGCTGAAGACACATGTTGAGGCCAACTTCAAAACAACACGGCCACATATTGCAGCGTTTTTTTTTTTGACGCCGGAGAGAAAGCGAGGCTACATAAAAGGAAGGGAGTAACAGAGGGAGACAGAACAAGAGAGAAAGAGGGAGAGGCAAAGAGAGAGAGAGAGAGAAAGAGTTAGTGGAGCCAATTAGGTGTTGGCCACATCTGTTCTCTCCCAGACTCTTGATAATTCATCTGCGGTCTATGGCAGACCAGCTTTGCATGGAACGGATGAGATGCGGTCAAACCATTCTCCAGTGTTCTCATGCAGCTTTCCAAAACGCTGCGAACGCTCCAAAGCCTTTCTATAGTCCGCGAGTCTTCCAATGTAATTTGGATTGTGATGAAATTGAATATTTTTGTAGTGGTTAATCTCTAACCAACCCACTGGTAATGTAGCAGCCAATGTACTGGAGGGAATGAGAGGGTAGGAGGCCAATCACTGACTCCAGGTCTCTACTTATTGGACCCAGCATTTCTGAGCCAGAATTTCTGTCTGACTGGCTCAATCTGGATGGATATTTTAGCCCTTAAAAGACCAGCGGGCCAAAGGGATCAGTCAGTTGCTCTTGGATCGGTCTAAGTTTACTCTAGAGTCTGTCCCCATTCTTTCCACATAGTTCAGATTTTCATATCCAAAGCGTGCGTGGCTTTTGCAGCGTCTGTCTTCTTCGAGGGTACAACGGATGGGAGAGATGACCACACAAACGGAGAGAGGGGTGCGGTCAGTCTGCTTCCACCTTCCCACCGAAACCCTTGTGGTGCAAAAAAAAAATGTTCACGGCTGCTAGAAAATGACTCACACTTCGTAAAAGTGACACATCATTTTGATGAACTGCTGCGTTTTATTACTTTAGACCTCGAAGATGAGAACCTCCTTCTTTTTAATTACAGTCACAGGACAATCTGCATCCTCGCAAACAGTCGTTTCATTGGTGGCTATGCATCAGTAGTGCTGACAGGCTAACCTAAACTGTATTGCTTACTTCAATCAATCCACATAGGAGGGGCTGCAGTACAGTTGCTTTTCCTAATAAAATGTTTGCTCTTGATATCCAAGTTTAACACAGACTAACTTGCTAACTCCTCTGACAGTAACTCCAGCTCGGAGATGTCTGCATTATGAGAGGCCTTGACCATAGAGAGAGCTGGAGCTCTAATGAATGGTAACAGACGAGGGTTTGCTTGGAGCTGAGTCAGAGAAACATCTTGGTTTCATTAGAGTTCAAGGAAAGCAGGGAAGGTACAACAAGCGGTTCCACAAAAAAAAAAAAAACAGACTTGGAAAAGGGGAGGGAAAGAGCACCGACAATAAAAGATGTACTTTCAGCTTGAAAGGCGAAGCGATTCAAGGCCGTAGATACTACAGAATTTGTTACATATTGTTTGTATGACACTGCAAAGCTTAGAACATGATAGGAAAAAGATGAGAGAGACTATAAAGTGTTCTTGGAGCAAACAAAGACAGTGGTTGATAAAGAACCCAAGAGACCTTGCCGAGTCCTCAGCCCTCCAGCTGTTGTAGGGTGCAGGGCTAAAGCAACATGTTATATACAGGACTAATACTAAACCAAATCCAAACCAAATAATGTTACATGTTTGAATCCCAATGCTTATTTTGTGGTATAAGACTTCATACTTGGAATTGTTGTCTGACAGAATAATTTTTTTAATGTTACAACCAAAATTACTGTGATATCGAGTTTTGATGAAAAAGTACACAATTCGTTCTTCGGCCTGCTTCCATAGATGTGCAAAGTCTGCACTACAGAGGTTTGGAAATTGGCTTGGAAAGTCAAATGATTCAAACGTGACCTATAGTGGGTGACATCCTGGTCACCTTTTCCCATAATCCCTCTCTGCTTAACATTCCCTCCTTGAGTGACTTTGACAGTCCTGGAAGAGAGAATGGGCAGATGCTAGACTTGGCTGTAGCATCCTTACACAAAACATGGACAAAATGTCTGACTCGTGTAACATGAAATATCCGTTGACAGACGTTTGGCAACGTTCATCACCGTTTTCCAAAACCTGGCACAAAAAAAAAAAAAAAAGTAATTTAGTCTCATAAAATCTTATTTTTCTGGAAAGAAGTGACCAGTCCTGCCAGTAGGGTGAGATAATTCCAATGGGGCAGATCACTGCACTAGTATCAAGGAAATTAAAGTTTGCATTGGAAACAGGTGAAATTATCTCCCCACAATGACTCTTTCAAACAAGATTTTAATGAAATGACTTGTTAAACTGGATATTTATTGCAGTCAATGGTCTGACGAATGAATGGTGCATCCATCCAAGTCGCACGTCACAAATCTTTCTCGCTACCCCTGCTTTCTGGAAACTGTTCAACACTTTTTCTCTCTGATCAAGAGGTAACTGTGCTATGTTGTTGCCAATTGTTGATGAACTCCCTGCTGACGCAGCAGGGGTAATATGTCTTTGAAAGGAGGATCAAAGTCATTCGGACCCATGGTTGGACGTGTGCAGAGTGTTTGGGGTTACAATGTCAACCCCCCCAAGTAAGATTTAGGAGTTAAAAACAAAGGAAACCGATAGAAAGTCCCTCATCATAAATTACACAAAGGAGATTCCAACTTTAGTTTCATTGCTGGACTAAATACGACTTCAGAAAGGGAGGTTGGATAGAAAAATATCCAAATATGACTCTAAACTTAGACACAAAGACTACACATTGTAAATATTAGAATTTTGTTTTGTATTTAGTTCATATAGGCAATTTAGGACATGCAAGACAATGTAGGCAATCTTGACATGGTCAGCTAACATGTTTAAATTTAGTTTGCCATTTCCTCCAGTCATTGTCTGGTGATGAAACTTATAAGGAATTGATACATTTAGCAAGAAGGAAAAAAATAGTCCGTTGAAATTTGGAAATTTGACACGGAAATAAATCGTATCAGCCGTGTCAGTCCTTTGGAGAATTTTGCCTTGTTGCCGGAAGATTAATGTTCATCAGCGGTCCTTCTATACCAAAGGGAAAGGAAAAATAGCAACAATCCACAGCTTTTTGTGCTCTTCATATCTGTGTGTATGTGTGTGTGTGTCTGTGTGTGTGTGTGTGTGTGTGTACATGCTACTGCGCTGCACTTGGAATGGTATCTCCCTGTGTCTCGACTTGCCTCCTTCTCATCAAAGCGTCCAGCCACCCTTTACTCCCTCATTTACTAACCTTCCCCAACCTCCGTCACCCACCCCCCCATCGCCTCACATTAAGGCTGTGTAATACCCGCTGAGATCAGAGGTAGAAATCACCTCTAATTTGCCATCTCATCGCCACTGCTACTAATTCCCTTCAGTGATGTTTATGGCTGTCCAAATTAGAGACACTGGGCAGGAAGCGGAGCCAACTCAGATGTCAGATGTTGTTTTAGTGCTAGGCGATGACAGCGTTCATCAGAATATGACTTGTAGCATCAGTTTGTGTTAATTGCTGTATACGGCCACATGGATTCGGGTCATGTTATGTGGTGGTGCTGCAGCTTGGGTCCAGCTACATCAGAAAAAATGTTTAAAAAAAAGGTCCAAGTGGCCTCAGGGAAGTACTTAGCAGTTCTTTCCTCACATCTCTCTCACTGTTAGTGACTCGACTGGCTTTGTCTGTTCATTGGGGGGTAAAAATGGGAGTTGGGGAATGATTGCTTAGGTAATGAAAAACCCTGCGCTCCGGTTCTCATCGTCAGGAGACACGCACAACTTGAGCAAGCTTTCTTAATTGTTCCTCTAAATCGCTCAGCGTTTGTCTCTCGCTTGCTCTGATTCTCTCTATCTGACTCTTTTGCCCCGGCGCGGTTTACACAGTGTTTCTGTTTAGTGGTGAGCTGGTTTGCCTCATACCAAACCCGTCTAGACCTTGAATAAGGGTGCTGCCATGGTAACGGCCGGCACAGGAAGCAGAGGAAACAGGGGGAAAGTGTTTCCTGCGGTGACCTGGTTTATGTGGAGCAGCTAGTTCTTTGAGAATCCCGGGCCTGCAGGCAGACTGATTTTGTTACAGGACAAACAAGTAAGCCACTTAAGACCACTTAGTGTAATTACCAGTAGCCTTTTGCAGAGTTAGACTTTGTTTTTTTCAGCAATTTTCTAATCCATGTATGTTAAACATGAAATACATTTGAGGGTTTATGCTCAGATTTGTTTAATTAGCTCGTACAGACGCCATAGGCAGCATTCGTAATGCTTTAATAAATGATTGGACAAACTGTCCCTTCTGGGTAGGAGATACCAAAGGGTGGCCCCCTGTAACGGACCCTATAAAATGTATGACAAGCAGCGGGTGGAATGCCATTAAAGCCTGTCTGTGGCTTTGACTTGTTTTTTTCATTCATCTTTCGGTGGACACCTGGAGGCTTAAGGGGGGTTTCTCTCCCACTTTCACTGGCCTGGATGTGTAGAGCCAGGAATTTACAGGAAGTCAAAACGGAGGACTAACCTTTGACCAAAGGACCAAAGGACCCAAATCCAAGGATCAAATCAGATGAACTGTCTTCAGGCTGGTTATTTGACTGATAGGGACTTTTCAGACAGCTCTCCGGCTAAACTGAACTGCCGATGACGTGTTTGACTCCAAATGAGATATCCACCCTTTGAAACAAGTTGACAGATACACTCCCCAAATGATGGATAGTACAATAATAAAATAAAGTATGGCCACTTTTCAAGGACGGCACTTAAGGTCCTTGAGGTTATTGGTTAAAAAAAGTCATTTCAATCCATTATATGTCTTTACGAGTACAATCCTCCAATTTATAAGTACCACTGTAGATTTAGCAAATGAGGTTCTCTGTTACTGGAAGCTTTTTTTTTTACAACGCCGAACACATGTGGACGAGCCCGTAACGCACGTGCATTGTGGTAATAATAAAAAGGGGATAATGTGTGCAGTCTGTCTTTTCTGACTGGCAGGTACTTTTGCTGCGGTTTTTACGATGGCCACGATGTATACATGAGTGACTCTGCCACCCACGCAACACTAAGCAGGATTTCTTAATCTGAAAGCAAAGACAGGAGAAGGCAGAATCAGTTCCATACAAGGCCGTTGGCAAGTAAAGGATCTGTAAATTGGAATGTGTCATCTCTCCAATCTCCCTCTCTCTCTCTCTCTCTCTCTCTCTCTCTCTCTCTCTCTCTCTCTCTCTCTCCCCACCCGCTCTTCTGGTTCCTCTAAATAGCTAACTGGTGAACATACAACTTCTCTTTTTGACAGAGTGGTAGTTATATCTCACCGCTTCCACGCTTCCATCACTGTTTGCAAGGGGGGAAAAAAAGAGGTTCAATCGTTTCTAGTATCTTCATCTTTTCTGATTCCAACATAGTTAGTGACTGTAAACCAGCAGCTCTGCCTGGTTTCAGCTTAGAGCAAAAGAGGTGCTGTCCTGTCCTGCAAAAGAAGAAAACACGCTGGCCCCCTTGTGGAGCCACTGCATAACAGAGTGCATGTGTGTGTATGTGGTAGTGGGAGGGACAGGGAGCACTGGTTATGTACCCTGGATGCATGCGCCTATATGTCTGTTTATGTAGAGTTTGATGATACAAACACCTGCATGCACTTAGGTGTTTGTATCCATATTTAATGTGTGTGTGTGGGTGTGTGTGTGTGTGTGTGTGTGTGAGTTAGTGCAGGGTCTGCTCTATCTGTGTGCAGTGTGTGCTCACGCATTTGTGTGTTCGTGTGTGTGTGCGACTTGTCAGCGTGGGTCTCGGGCCAGGAGCAAATGATGGGCTGTATGTGTGTATATAGAGGTCCCTCTGGCTCCCATGGTTTCTCTCTCTCTATCCCCTCCTCCTGTCTCTCTCTCTCCCCTCCCTCTTTTCCTTCTTTGCTTCTCTGTTTCTCCCCCCTGCTCTCGGCTAACTCAGGCGCCACCTCCCTCTCACACGTGCAATAGCACTCTGCTCTGAAGCCGAGGCGGACATTTTAACCCTTCGTTGTGTGCGTGTGTGTGTGTGTGTGTGTGTGTGTGTGTGAGCGGGATGGGCAAACACTCCTGTATGCCAGTAAGCTGTATCTGTGTATGAGTGTGTGTGTGTGTCCCTTTTTTGGACAACTGCATTCAATTACTGTATGTGAGAACGAAAGGCCACAAATTACATGGTGTCAATCACGAGCGTCACTGAAACATGTTCACTTCCCTTTAAATGTTTTCTATAAAGTTCTTGTTACAACTTATGAAAACCCTTAAGACGCAAATTAACTTGCTTCTTGGAATCGCAGAGCGTTCGGATTTATGAGGCGTCGTCACGGCCAACAAATTCATAAGGGAAGATTTTAACCAAGCCGCTTTCCAGCTCCCGATGCATCATGGGAAGAAAGCCTTCAAGGAGAGGTACGACAGCTGAATAGCATCACGACTCTGTCTGCCTGTCTTGTTTGTCTGTTCGTCTGGCTGGCTCACGTCTAGGGTGTGTTTTAAAATCTTGTTCCCTCTGTTCTTTCTCTTTCTTTTTACTCTTCCTTTTCTTCCTCTGCTTGTTAGTATTCCTTCAGAGCGCATCGAATGCGGTTAGCCTCGGAGGGAAAACATCATATTTTTGCAGTTCTGAGCTCCGGTATTTGAATTTAGGGGAGAATATGATTGAATCATTGCTCGTTTTGCACAGAACCACTTCTGATACCAGTTCAGGCTTCAAAAGTAAAGCCATGTTATGTAGGTCACAACAATTTCATTTTTTTACTTGATGGGTTGGAAAGCACGCTAGCACGCGAGATCGCTCCTTGTCACGGCAACACGGTCCGTCAAAGATAAACTGAGCCATTACCGGCAGAGATCCTAATGGCGAGATGTTCAAGTATCAACACTTCAAACGCACTCGAGAACTGCACCCAGCTCCTTTCCAAGGAGAGGAGTGACGGCTGATGAATGGTGCTGCGGTTTTGGCTGGAGCGTCGCATCAGATTGTAAAGCCTCGCAAGTCGCGTCTGGGTAAAAAAGAACAATCGGAGACAAGCACGCACACCCAGATTATTAAGAAAGAAAGAAAGAAAGAAAGAAAGAAAGAAAAGAAAGTTCATTGTTCAGACAGCCAAATACCATAAGAAAGGCAGGTGGATGGTCAGAGAGAAAAGAGGGAGAGAAGGAATGACATATGACCTACGCAGGTCGCAGAAATACAACAGGCTATCCCGAGAGAGGATGGCAAGCAAGTACCTACTACTAATCCTGCAAACCTCCTGTTGGGATATAAGCTTAAATATCACACTGCATCCAGCACAGGATATGGAGGTACGCAAAAATAAACTCGCCATCTGCCAAAATGGTTAACTAAGGATATGGGTCAGGCTCTATCAAGGGACCAGTTCACATGATGGTTACGTATGGGACTCCCACGCACCTACAGCAGATGTCTGTGGAAGTGCATGTGTATTCCACATAGATACTGTGTATTATGCAAAAAAAAAAAAAAAGTGTGCACGTAGCGACATGCACGACTGCACACGTCTACACATGCATACACGAGCATGCACAAGTACAATCTTAAATCATGCACGTGAACGTGTGCGATCTAAACTCTCTTTCGGTTTCTGACAAACGGGAGAAAGGGTAAGGAGGACTATGAGGAATGTTCAGGTGATAGAGCGAAAAGAAGAGAGTGTGCATGTGTGGAAGAGGTAGGGAAAAAGAGAGATAGAGAGAGAGAGAGAGAGAGAGAGAGAGAGGGAGAAGGAAAAGGAGACAAAAAGAGGGGAGGAAGGTTTCCAGCGGTTCCAGGTAGACATGTGGTGTTGTGATACGGGGGTCAGGGTCCTGCTGGACCGTAGGGAGGTGCTGGTGAGCTCCCTGCCCAGCCAAACGTCTTCCCTTTTGGTCACGCGCTGAGCCAATGGAGCCTGGATCTATCCTTCAGCCCTCCCTCTCTCTCTCTCTCTCTCTCTCTCTCTCTCTCGTCTTCACTTTTCTCCCCCCCCAGTCCCTCCTTCTCGTCCCCCTCCTCCTGCTCTTCTTTCACAGGCCCTATGGGTGCAGTGCCACGTCGCTGAGTGAGGTTATTAGAGCGAGAGAGAGAGAGAGAGAGAGAGAGAGAGAGAGAGAGAGAGAGAGGAAAGAGAGAGAGTGCTATGCACCTCCACGTGGGCTAATGCATTTTCTCTCTTTTTGCTTTCCTATGCTTTCTCTCAGCTATTCTTTTGTTCCCTCCTGCCTATAGGAAAAATATTGTCCTTCACTAATCGTCTCCTATGTATATTTCTTTCCAGGCTGGCGGTCAAGTAAAATATTCTCACATTATTAAAATGAGGCTCATAAACGTCCTCACTTCTCTGTGAAACTCTTTCATATGACTCAGGGCTGTGTGCCTGTGTGTGTATGTGTATGTCTACGTGTATAAACTTGCGTGTGGTGCACGCATCGTTGAATTTCCAGACTGGTGTGAGCCTTAAATATACCATTCTACCCACAAGATAAACTTCCTGAAGCCTATGCATTTTAATTGCCACAGTTTCGTATTTGGCAACTGGAAATGTGTAAAATTCAGCTCTTAATATTTTGTGTATCTCATTCTATGAAATATGCTGGAAAGTTGCAGTGGCCCTCATCAAACCTATTTTCCCTATACATTATTGCCATCTAGTGGCCATTTTATTAATAGCACGTTTAAATTTTGACACTGAGTCCTTTATATTGACATATTTACAGAAGGCCAACTGCATGGTAAGTAAGAAAGCACATAAGGAGCTACCACAGGTATATACTGTATATACTGTACCAAGTTAATCTTGGCAATAGGCACTTCTGGCAAGTTTAAAAACTGTAGTACTAACAATGCTCAGTAATGCATGGCAAAAATAAAAAATGTATATTAATATTAAATAATAAAACACACTTTTTACATACACTTAGAACACATTATTGGTTTTTCCCTTTGTGTCGTGGTAGCCTGAGCAGTTTTCAACGCCATGTTAATAAACGTGCAAAGTCCTGTTTGTTGCATGCAAAAAAAACAGCATGAAAAAACAGGCACTCACCCCACTCTATTGTTCTATGTACAACACTGTCATCGATCATTCCGATGGTTTGATAGTGGACAGTCCCTGACAACTTAATGATAGCTGTGTTCTCGTTTGAATCTCCCATGGAATCAACATTGCACAAACTAGATATAAAACAACACTCTTGACTGACTTGTTTATAGGAAGTGGTGAAAATGCTTTACAGTGGAACATTTGGACTGATGTCCATTTATTGGCCTGGGAAAATCACCGCCGCAGCTTTAACAAGCTGTAGCACCTCAACGCTGCCAGTGAACCCGACCCCAAAATCTAGATGATGGTTTTTAACTTTTTCCTTCCCATAAGAACCAGCCAGAGGTGAAATACTTCAGTAAATAACAAACATCAGCACACGCATGCACATTTTGGCCTATTATGGAGAATTCTTGGTTTTGGTGGTTTTGTTTTTGGAGCACTGGGAAAATGATTTCAGGCAGAGACAATTTATTGTTGTTTGTGGTCTTTGCTTCTATAAAGAGTTGAGCTGGAATCAGTGCTCAATAAAGTTGGATAAAGGTGAATACCTCTTTGGCTATACCTGAGTAAAAATGTGTGTTAACAATTACATTTTGTTGACTAATAATTCATCATAGAAGCTGTAAAACTTCCTGTGTGGAGTTGGAGCCGCGTTCATAAATACTTCCATACTTGGAAGTTCATCAATTGAAATCAAAATATTGTTTTAGTTTGTATCCAAGGTAAACCCGATTTATAAAAATAACAACACCATTACATTTTATAATAAAATTAAATGTTAAAATTAAATGTTTCATAAAACAAAACCATGGTCCTTAAATGGAAATCCACATCAACATTGAACCACAATGAAAGCGATGATCACTAGTGCGGAGGGCAAACGGTCTGATATTAAGAGGTGTGCAGAATTACCTGGAGAGGAAATGTTGATTCCTGTGTTCTGTTTTTTAACAATCGACTGTTCTGCTAAATCTGCTAAATCATTAAGTTCTGTACTTCTGGATGCTTTGTGCTGTGACTCACGTGTCACTTTTGTGGCAACAGCTGTGATTGGTGCAGGGTAATCATGCTTAAGTGCTATTTGGCTTGGCTCATGCACTTAGAGAAAGTTCTGGAGACAATATACAATAACAACAATAATAGAGAATGAGCAGCTTGTGTCGTGGCTCTCTTGTCTCTCTGTCTGGTCTGCAGAGAAACGACCCCGGCCCTGCCACGCTACTCCAAACTTCTCTCTTGGTAAAATTTCTTAGCATCGTGGGCGGCGAACCGTTAGTCTTCCACACATGTTTCTCATTAGATATGTGAATCATATGTTGATATATCTAAAATTCTGTGCTTACAGTAGTACTAATTCAAATTCTGGTTAAGGAAGAAGGCGTATTTGGGCTCAAGTCATCTTGGCTCAAGGGACACACAGTAGCCTAGTGAGACCAGAGTAGAAATGGACAGGTCTGATAGACTCACTGATCCTTGAATTTTATTCTCTGAGTCACTGGACATGCTAGACATCTCTCTTTATGGCTGGATTTACACATGCCCAAAAAGTCAGATTTTCCGACCATATGTTGCACAGATGTGATGTGTTTTTTCTTCACTATTGAAAAGTATTTTCTGGAGCACTTTTGGTGCGTCTCTGCTGTAGACTCCAGAGAGATAGAGAAAAAAAAAATTGCAGATTCAACTTCCGAAAAGTGATTGCGTGAGAACAGCGTTATGTTTGAGTACGTATGGATGCATGTATATATTTGCCCGAGCAGAGCAGATGGTGGTGTTTGTGTTTGAAACTATATCAAAAGGTTTACGTGACCGTTTGTCCAGGGTACTGTTTGTCTTGAAAGAGTCGTTTAGAAATTTAGAAAACATTTAGAAATAGGATGACAAAAGCATGATATGAGGAGCCTGGATGTGGCTTGTGATGCATCAGGGTGCTGATGTAAATCCAATCCTCCCTGAAGATTTACCAACTGAAATAACTTGCAAACCGCAAAATTTCCTATACTTGCTGCAGCAATTGTGATGGTGGACTAAATGTTCTTTGTCAGAAAGATTTTGATGGCCTTTTTGATGATTACAGTAGCTAGTGTTACAGGCCCCACAGTCAAATAAATCCCCTCTAACAGCAACAAAAATGCCAAATGTTCCTTTTAGAATCTTTTCTCTGCCTGAAGCATCTCTGACCTCCACTTTTCTTCAAACAAGTTCCAGACAAAGAAACTGGCTTTAATTAAAAATACATGATGACAATGGTTGCTGGATAGAATAAATTTCACTCAGATCTCAATATTGCTCTAAAACAGCTTGTTTATTTGGAATATCATACCAAATCAAATGACAGAATTGTAGTTTAGGTAAGTATTCAACCCCTTTGGGCTCAGCTGCCACACCTGCAAACATTTGCTCAACATCTCTTATCATATGTGACACAGATGTCATCTTTAGATTGTGTTTAGGTGTTTTGAAAATTGTTCTTTCTTGTGTTCTTGCTAGTAAAGCTGAGATGGGATGGGATTTTAGGGTGTAAGGTGGACTCTCTATCAGAATACTCATCCACAATATGGGATAACTGGTTTTCATATGGATGGCTTTTGAGCTGAGGACAATGCAAATCATGAAACTTGAAGTGGAAAGAATTAGAATTTTTAACATTTAAACAAAAATTGTACAATGTTGTGCAAGTTCCGCCATTGGCTTTTGGCATAGTGACGGTACTCACTGCAAGCCTTAGATAGAACAATAGAACATAACGTAGGTGTTTACATGCACCACTTGTGCATGTAAACAGTCTCAGCAGGAAGTTATTCCATCCTGCAGTTCATATCCTTTGCTCTGCGGGTACAATGGCTCAGTAGAAGTGCACCACCTGGAATCCCCGTAGGCATCTGAAGGCCTGTGCATCTAAGTTCCCTAGATCTATCAAATTGTGTTGCAGCTGCACTCGTACAAGCCCGCTGAGACTTGACGTTGTGTCGCCCCAGCAGAAGGCATCATGAGGCACTGATTGAATCTTGTTGTGGGTGAGTGCTGCTGAGTGGAGACCCCGGGGCAGCTGTCTGGGTACCCGGCGCAAGGCGTTATGGCACAGGTCTAGCTGGTGCAGGACTGGCAATGTCCTGAATGCACCAGGAGCCACTCTGAAGATCTTATTCCTCGCCAGGCCTAGGTGTTCCAAGTTTGGCAAGGTGAGGAAGGTAGCTTTGTTTATGGAAGATATGAGGTTGCCCTCCAGGTTTAGGGTTTTTAGGGACAGGGGAAGGTGCCGTGGCACCTGCTTTAGCTGGTTCCCCTCTAAGTTGAGGCTCTCTAAGTGAGTTGCATTGAGGAGGGACTCCCTGAGAAGACCTCTATTTGTGAGTCTGTTGGCGCTCAGATCTAGCACCACCAGCTCAGAGGGCCCATTGAAGACCCCACCACGGAATCGCTGAATGAGGTTCCCTCTGAGGTACAGCCCCTTGATAGACAGCGGTAAGTCCAGAGGAACTGAGGCTAACTGGTTGCCATCCAGGTTCAGGGTGCGTAGATTGCTCAGAGGAGAGAGCACTCCCTTAGGTAGTGATTCTGACCCGTTCCCCAGGCTGTTGTTGCTGAGGCTGAGAACCAAAAGGCCGCGGCACCGGGCCCAGGCTGCCTCCGACATCACACTCAGTGGGTTATTGTCCAGACGAAGCTCTTCGAGGGAAGCTGGAAGGTCAGTTGGCACTCTTTGCAGCAGGTTCCTATCCAGATAGAGGCGTTTCAGAACAGGAACCCTCTCAAAGGCCCCTTCTATGGCACCATCTGTTAGCTGATTGTTGCTCAACACTAGGAACTCCATAGACAGGTATTCACTGAGAAGGTCTAGGTGGATGCTGTTGATGTAGTTATTCATGAGGAGGATGTAGCGGGCATTATAGGGAATGCCATAAGGGACCTTGTCCACACCTTTGTCTGAACACTGGACCACTCTGGAAAAATAATTCAAATGTATGACCAGCTGAGCAGAGCATCAGTAAATGTAGCTTACTATAGCAGTTTATATAAACATATGTATCTCTTTTGATCAATGTGTTTATGTTTTTACCAATTATCAAGTTTTTCAGGTCATTCAACATGCTTGATGTGGGAAGTCAGCAGATGGTTCTTACCTGCCATAGCAAGCACACTCAGTCGGACAGTAGTTGTCCTTGAAGTAAGGGAAATATGTTGGCGTGGTAACCTCCTCCTCCTCCTCTGAAGGCTTTTTGGTTTTATAGCCTTTTTTCCCTTTCTTCCCCTTGGACTTCTTGCTTTTCTTATTTTTGTTGCTTTTTGTTGGCTTCATCACAGGTGTTTCGGCACTCGGTTGTGTCAGCAGTGGTTTGGCTGCCGATTTGGTCGCTTGCGGTTTGGGCGGAGATGCTTTATTTTGCTTCACTGTAGGTTTGGTGTAATTTTCCATTGATTTCAAAGGTTTAGGTTTGCCTGTGGGCGATGAGATGTTCGATTTCTGTGTGGGTGTGACCAGTTTAGCTGTGGAGTTGTTTTCTTTTGATTTTGGTGTAGGTTTTGGCTCTTTTAGTTTAGGTGTCGTCTTTAGGTCTCCGGTTATAAACTTTGCTTCTTTGGGTTTCGGTGTTGCTCCTTGCTCCTTGGAAATGAATTCCTTGGCTATCTCTTCTTTTGGTTGGATGACAATATTTGTTTCCCTTAGTTCAACTATAGGTTTTGGAAGCTTGCCTGTGGAGTTAGTTTGGATTTGGTTGTACGGAAGCGTTGCGTCTTTTACTTTGTGCGTAGTCTGTAGCTCCTTTGGTGCAGGTTTCATCACTATATGTTTGACACTAATGTCTTCTGCCTTTTTGCTACTGATTGACACCTTAACAGTCGGGCCGACTTTGACCTCCAATGCCTTTTGAGGATGTCCAGGACTCTCTGTCACCTTCAGCACCTCAGTTAGGACATCATCAACCAGATAGACACACTTGGGAGTGGGAAGGGTGACAGAGGAAAGGAGGAACTGATGGATGAGTTTGGCCAAAGGGGAGGGGGGATGAGAGGGTAAAACTGGAGGAAATGGGGGGAGTGTCACTGGAGGTGGTGGAGAGACATTATAAGGATGAGCAGGGGGAGGAGAGGTGGGAGGAATTGGAGATGGAGTGACAAGTTGATGGGTGGCAGGAGCTGCTAATTCCTCGCTAACAACTAGGTTCACTTCCTTCCCTCTCTCTTCTAACTGATTTCTTATCTCCTCTGCTATTTTCTCTCCTTCGATATTTTCTTCCTCATTTTCTCCTTCCGTGTTTTTGTGTTTTTCAGTTAATGGTGTCTTTTGATCCTCGTGAATATCTTCTCTGCCCTCCCCATGAAGGCTAATCCCTGCCACCAGCTTGCTCTCTCTCTCCACTCTCTCCATCCCTTGTTTTTCCCTCTCCGTTAGATCACTTTTCATAACCTTTACATCTGTCTGGCCATCGTTTGTCTTCTCCTGTATCCCTGTAATATGTCCATCCATAGTTTTCAAGTCTGTTTCTGTGTCATCTGCTGTCCTACTCTCCTCAAGTTGCTCTGTCTTCTCAAGGTTAGCGTCTGGATTCAGCACATCCTCTACCCCCTCTACATCTTCACCCCCTGTATCTCTCTCTAAATGGTCTTCCATCAACTTGTGTTTAGTAGAATCTTCCCCTCTTTTTGTTCCTCCCCTAGTTTTAGTGAAACCTGCCATGAGGTTATCATCTCTCTCCTTCTCCTCCATCATCTCCCTCTCAGGGTCTGCCCCTGGTGTCAACCCTTCATTCCTCCATTCCTCCTCTTCTTTCCTCTCCTCAGAGGAGGCTGCGTTTTTCTCCCGTTTCTTCTCATTTCCTCCCTCCTCTGCCGACATGGAAGCGCCTCTCAACCTCTCAGCTCTCCACTCTGACCAGCGGTCCACGTCAATGTCCAGTCCATCCATTCCTCTCATACTTAATCCTGAAATACAGACAGTAACCATTCAGACAGTTCAGCGATTCAGAATAGGCTCCACTTGCACATGCTGCAAGATTTTTGTCTGCAGTTTTTCTTTTGAGTAGCTATTCTTTTGCTACTACCAAACCATTTTGTATATATATCAGAGAGTATCGTTACTGCTATTACTAAAAATGACTTGTTAAAGTCAAAATTCTTGCAAACAAATATATCGTATACAGCAGATGCTGCACTTACTGGGTTGCAGTACATAGGAATATCCAGATACCACGAAGAACATTAGCAGGAGAGTGAGTGCTTCCATTTGATCTACAGTAGAACATATGTATAAAAACACACATATGGGGAGGGAAATTGAGCGATCTATCATTATTAGCATTTCAATATATTGGTTATAATAAACCTTCTCTTGGTTGTAGTGAAAATCTGCCATATTAAACAGAATCCTTTTAAATAATACACAATCTTTTGACCGTCTTGTCATGCTTTTCATGGTTTTAAAAATACATGAATACTTTGACCGACCGTCCCCGAAACATGGAGGAAGGCTTACAAATAATACAATAAAGCCATGTATTATTTATTAGTCCTGCTTACCTGATGTGTGCGTAGTGTCCTTATATGTCAAAGTCGAGTTCTTGCATTTGTCAGTGTTATCCAGGCGACAACATACCTGCCTCTCTATGGGATGAGAGAGGAGCTAAAAGCTGCTGAGCCAAGCAATTCCACAGGAATGGGGCACCCTTTGAATTGCACGCTCACGCACACACACACACACACACACACACACACACACACACACACACACACACACGCACATGCACACACACACACACACGGGCAATAGGTGACTTTAATGACCTATTTCTTTACCTCTCCCTGTATGGAGAGTTTTCACACACACACTCTGGGCCCACAGATGAGTCATAGGTAATGACTCCTTAAATACCTATATCTGTAAGGGAATTCTCACACTTACCCTCCACCGCAGTGGAATCTAAAGGATCAATAGCGGGAAAAGGGGGCAACATTAGGAAGAGGGGTCAGAGGTGAGAGCTGGTTTTTTAGAGCGGCTACTGTTTGCCCCGCTCCGGGAGAGACATTAGCATCCCAGTGGTTACACGGGGGTGACAAGTGCTTCCTGGAAACCGCTTGGCCTTTGACCCATATGCCAATGTGCTTTAAGGAAGCCTGGGGACTATATATCTTCTATCAGACTGACTATGTGCTAAAAAGTGAGATTATAAAAATGACTTTTTTTGCAGAGCAGGTGTGGTGGTGTCTCGTGTTGCTCATCTCGTGGGACTTGTTATATTACATCTGCTTTGAATTGTGTTATTGAATGAGCTTCGTCTCAGCTCAACTACCAAAAGGACAGTCAACTAAAAGAATAGGCAAGGCTTTGACTGATTGAGATAGGTCTACATTTGAAGAGTTTTAATCCAAAACACTGTGTATCCATTTTAGGGGAAAATCCTTAATCCATAAATTTATCACTCACTATCTTTGAAATATACTTGATCCATCGTTTTTGGAGGAAAACTCTTATATCACAACTCTCTTGCACAAACTTTTATCGCAGAGCCATCTGGCCTATACCATTTATCTCCTTTTGAAAGATATTGAAAGCACATGAAAAAAAAAGGATTATAAAGTGAGCACAGACTGAGCAGATGTTTTTTTTACAACAGTGAGCTGAAGAACAAACATGGCTGGGCAATGCTCTTGGTGCTGTCACCTTCAGTGTTCATATTGATTTAGGATGGACGGATGAATGGAAAGATAGAAGAAAGGGTGGACTTTTGATCTGTGTTTTCTCCACTGGTTACATATCATGTCATATACAGCCTGTAAATAAAGCCAAACAATCCCTTAAGATGTTCGAAATGTATCATTTTGGGTGGAAAATGTTGAGAAAAATAACTTTTTATTTTTAAATCTCCCTTATTCCCAAACACAGATATACACATGCCCGTAGATAGACTGACACACTCTCAGATACACACATGCATGTACATATGTGTTCACTACACACACACACACACACGCACGCACGCACACGCACGTTAAGACAGACAAAACATCCTGAAATGTACCCCTTTGGATCCGGATGTGTTCAAAATAAATTACGTCAAATGAGGACATCTAGTGGGCAAGATATATACTGTGAAAATGCAATCATTAAAAAGAGAAATGAAGGTGCAATACATTTGGAAATCACAAGGGAGCAGCATATACCCACACATAATCCCACAGGTTGCCCAGAGAGCAGCTAGTATTGCCTAATATTACATGGGAAATAGAGCAGATGGGCATTAATATCTGCTTTATGGCTGTGGCCAGGCTAATTCTGTTATTTTGCAGCATAGAAAGGAAACATCATTTTATGAGAATATTATACTGTGTTGAACTACAGGGAAACTATTTGAAATGTGGGACCGTAGGGAGAACACACACTCTGTGATGGTGTTTCTAACACCTTGAGCTGTGGCATCTCATTTCCTGGCGAGGGTGACGTAATGCTTGGGAGAGGAGGTGCGAAAAGCAGCAGCAATGGAAGGTGGGGAGGAGGGTATCTTATTAGACCTGCACCTGTTTAGGGGGAACAAACGGCAGTAAACAGCGCAGTGTGTTTGTGTAAGAGTATACGTATGTGTGTAGGCCTACGTTTTATCTGATTGGAGGGATTTAAAGTGGGTGTTATCGCCCCCTGTTCACACCAATAATGACACACGGCTCCTATTTTAGGAGGAAAATTGCGAAAGAACAATGCCTTTTTTCCCTCGACCCCTTTCAGTCAATGCCCGAAGAAATCCCTTTCACAGACATAGCTCGTAGCCAAATCATCTCTACAGTCGACGCATTGTTCCCCAGTGTAACCAGCTGCTCAGACAGATGCCCAGCAGCCTTCCCATTTGTCCTCGCTATCACAGGGCTCTTTTTCTACTCTCTGGCCAAGCCACAGAAATTGCTATACTTTAGAAAATCAATGATCACAAAAATTCTGTTTTTTCCCCCCCACCTAGGTCATAAGGTTAGAAACAGGCATAAAGTCTCCGGTGATGTTACAGCTGGGGTTAAGGCTTAGGAGGGTTTAGGGTTACATTTAACTTTTAAGGGGTGAAAATGATGACAAGTTCTGGCATTTGCAGATTTGGCCGGAAAGTAGCAACCCTTTCGTAGCCTTTTCTCCGGCCTCACTGGACAAAGAGTTGATCTCAAGTGGTGAAGAAGATACTTGAGCGAGGTATGCGTCATGTGTCCGTTACCAGGAGACTGAAGTCAGGGCAGGTAAGGGGCAGAATTCACAGTGTGGAGTTTACATGAGGGGGTTGGTCTGAGCGAGATGATGTGTGTGTGTGTGTTGGTGCATGTGAATGAGTGAGTGTGTATTAGGTGCCGCAGGGTGCGTATTGGTGCAGGTATGAAGAACGGTGTGGGTGCATCGTAATTGGACAGATAATTGATGACAACATTAACACCACTTGCCTTGGGGGGGGGGGGTTTGAATAACACATCATCTAGCTTACAGTAAATGGACTAAACATCAATATTATGTAACTAGAGGGCATAAATCCAGGAGGCAGGGTGACATAGAGAGAGAGCGCACAAGAGAAAAATGAAAATAGAAAGTGAGACGGTGGGAAATAACAAATGGATTGTCTGTCAACGAGTGAAATAGAGAAATAGAGGGGCAGAGACACTGACGAGGAGGTGTGTGTGCGAGAGCGATCCCTCCCCCAAGCTAGCCCATCTGCTCGGAGTCTGTCTGCTGGCGGTATAGCGAAGGGAAGGGGGGGCGAACAAGGGCGAAGGTCACAGACTGATCAATTTATTGGAGGCGCAGACCCACCATTTGTGCGGTGCGCGTGACTCCCCAGGACAACAACAACAACACAATAGAAGAGCTGGACTTTCATCCTGCTGTTTATCCCACCTCATGTTGCACGTCTGCTTGTGCAACCTGAATGTTTTGGTCAAATTGGATTGTGTCATTATATGTTGTAAAAACCGGGTGCAGCCGAGAACAAATACTTACAACGCAGTAATTCAAGTCTTATCTCCTTTTCAAATGTGGAGATCAGTTCCACCAAACCACATGAATTTCTGCGGAATAGAGTAATATCCACAGATGTTTGCCCTATCTACCAGATCCGGCACCGATCTCATGAAATCTCCTCTCGGGGAAAATAGCCTCGCAAGCAGAAGAGGTAATTTCACACGCTGACCGTTTCTCATACTATCAGAGGTGTAATTTTCCACCCCTGATAACAGCGCGCAGAGTTTATTTTTGACAACCTTCATTTCAGATATCAGGCCGTCTTTTCCCATGAATACTTCTGTTATCGGGGCAGCCATGACAGGATAGTTAATATTAACAAACATTGACCATTCGGGTGCCATTCGCCACCGGGATGGAAACCTGGTACCTTTTTGGCTCGGTTAGTTTTTGTGGGTTATTTACTTAATTGTTTTAGGTTAATGAACACCCAGAACATCCCATGGAAAAATACCACACTGTCCTGACGTGAAGGTGGAAGGCTGAAGTGTTTCATTTCATCAAGTCAATCAAAATAAATCAATGAATTCAATCGGTGAAGTCATTTCAAGGGAGGAATGTATGTATTTAAGGGCTATTTTGCTGTGCATGTGTGTGTGTGAGTGAGAAAGCTTTATTCTTTCTGTGTTACACACTTTCCTCCCTAAGACCATCCAAATATTTCCTCTGCTTCGTCTCCGGAGAGAGTGTAGGAGCCCTCGGTCGTCATGGGCAGTGGCCACACAAGAGCCTGCAAAAACCATGTTGTCTTAACCTTGCCTAGAATAGCTACGGCAAATTAAACCCGTGTTTTTGTTTTAGCACGGGGGGTTCTGCGTGTCAGTAAGTTCAACATGTCTGGGAGAGCTTATAAGAGAAAAGAAGGATGAGGGGAGGATGGAACAGGGAGGAAGGGAGGCAAGTTGGAAAAGCAAGAGAAGGAAAAATTTGTATGAGATCGAGCCAAAGCTCAGAATTTAGATCGGCGTACGTGCTCTTACCCACTCAGCTTTTCTTTTTTCCACCGCTTTGAAATTTAACCAGTGGGTCAGTCGACTCCACTTAAACATCCCATGCCACATCCTTGGCCAGGACAGGTTGGCCAAAAACAAGGTCAGGTCGGGAGCTGTTGAGGTAAGAGATAAAATAGGTGTAGGACCGGATCAGCAAGGCATCAGTGGCGCTAGGCCAGAATGTGGGAATGAAGATAATGGGAGTCATTATGTTGGCATTAGCTACTTAATTAAGCTATTGCTTTGCTTGTTTGTTGTGTGTGTGTGTTTCTGGACACACACACATCTCTCTATTCTGTAACCTTTCAGAGTGATCAGAATATCTACGAAAAACATGAAATATGTAGCAAAAACTGGTTGCAATGAATCACACAGCCATTTGTTTTGTCTTCCTGTAAGGTGTCCTGTGGAAGACTCATCTCTTTAATGGATGCTCGCTTTGAGGAATCCTTTCTGGGAGGCATATTGATTGCTCACACAAACAAGCGCACATGCACAAGTGCTTACAAACACACACACACACACATACACACACACACAATAGATGCTTCCCATGGAGAGGACATCTGATCCGTGGGTCTGCGCCCTATAGAGAGAGGAGGCTGAGAGGAACAATCAAAGGCAGCCTTGACATTTGGTTGCCAGATATTGCACCGTGACACGGGCAGTGCTGAAGAGCGGCGGCAGAGCTGCTGCCTTTGTCCTTTAAATCACTCCATTGTTCCCGCTGAGTGACTCATATGTTACTGAAATCTCCATTAAGAGCATAATAATGATATTCAGCGTGCGGGTGCGTAGGTTCATGCGTCCGTGTGCGTATGCTCAGCCAATTATTGATTCCACCCACCAAGGAAAGCTCACCATATGCTACGTGACGCATGTGTCAGCACAGCGTATTCCAATCAATCAACTGGCCTCCCCTCCTCCCCTCTTCACATCCCACTTCACACCAGCACTCTGGCACCTTTTAGCCTGATTGCAGTATCTACAGAGAAAATAAATACGAAATACGTGAGCCCAAAACTGTATATTGGTTGTAATGATTCACAGGCCGGTTGATATTGTTACAGCAGGACAGAGGGACAGATGGACAAACAATGTTTTGCTGGGTGATGTGGGTCATCAGGCCTGGTTAACAATTCTCCAAAGCTATTAAGCAATCTGTCATGCTGCAAAACAAGGCTGTGTACCGACACAGACAAGGTCAAAGTTGGATCCCCCCCCCCCTGATTTCCTCTTTCTGCTGCATAACAATTAAACTGCATCGTGGTGATTTTCAAAACATGCGGTCTAGCCTTCGCTCCGCTGACATATTGTTATGAGAGGAATACTATGTTGCAGCTCACACACACACACACACACACATACACACACACACACACACACACACACACACACACACACACACACACACAAATAAAAAGATTAAACTATGATCTCCAGTTGATGATCATCAAGACTATCAGGCAAACAACCACCAAAAAAATCAATGATATTTTCAGGAAAACAATTTGATTTTTTAAAGACTCTATTTTCATATAACTTATATCTACTATTCATGTATACTATGAATTTTCATCATAAACCGCTGGTAAACTCCAAAACAAAAAGGGGGGTAAATAAACACACACACACAAACACATACAATCTGTTATGGGAAATAGAGAAGCCAACAGAAAGCTTTTTTTTTTATTATCAATATTATATAAAGTTTTTTTCTTTTTAATACACATCAGGCAATACAAGGGGACAAGGGTAAATGGGAGGCAGTCAAGTACAAAGGCAGTGAAAATTAATTGAAACAATCAACAGCAGACAAACACGAAGATATAACTAACAAAATGTTTACAATCAAATAAATAATGGACAAACAACAGAAAGAAATACAGCAAATTATAAAAATACAGAAATAAATTCAATAAATATACCATTTAGAATGAAAAGAGACAAAAATAATAATAGTAATAAAAATCAAAACAAAAAAACAATAAAAAAATCCATGAGAAACACAGGCTACTTGGAGATTGACGAGGTTCGTCCCAGCCACATACAGTGAAAACATTCTCTCAGAGACAGGAGGCAAAACCGCTCACAATTGGGGACATTTTATATGAACCAGGTACTTTTCCCATTTCAAATAGTACTTCTCTACTCTATTCATTCTGAAAGAAAGGCATTCATATGCTGCTACCTTGCCCGTTAGAACGTACCACTCACCCACTGAAGCTGCTGTGGTTGTGGTCCTTCCTAGCATAAGCACTGTTTGGACCCAGTCCGCATCGAATGGAGGAATATCTCTCACTGGGGGGGGGGGTCCCCCAGAACAAACAGACAGGGGGAAAATTTGATTTTTGAGCCAAGGATTCCTTCAATAATTTCATGTACGTTAGACCAGTATTCCTGTATTTTTGGACATTCCCACAGTAAATGTATAAGTGTACCCTCCTCCTCCTGACACCTCCAACACTCTGGGCTAGGCCTTATTCTAGCCCTGTAAAGTTTTGCTGGTGTCTTGGGGCAATTCCTTGGACAGTACTTTTGAATTTATAATTTAGAAAAACAGTCAATGGTTTTTAAAAGGGCGGGTAACAAGCTTTCGGGTTCTGACACAAGTAATAGAATGTCATCCACGTATAGCATGAGGGTATGGGTTGACTGGCTGATTTGAACACCAGGAAATGCTGGGTCCATGCGAATGGCTGCGGCTAGCGGTTCCAACAATAATGCAAACAGTAAGGGGCTGAGGGGGTCACCCTGCCTGGTCCCCCTACTGTGCTCAAACTGGGTGGAGATAATGCCATTAGTAAGCACTGCTTACTAATAACTCTAATAACACTCTGTTCTCTGCACTGCCGTGTAGTTAAAACAAAAAGTAGTAGCAACAGGCATTTACATTGAAAAGCTTAAACAAAGCAACTGGTATCTTAGCGGATAGATGTAAAGTTGTATGACCAATTGACAGTGACAATAGCTTCACACTGGGGTAGGAGCATCAGGTACCGTTAAGGAAATACATCAGTGGCAGTACTTTTCTACACGCATGAACTCAAATGAGCTAGCTTTGCTAGCTAATTGCCAGCATGATTAAAAATAAGGGAATCGGAGGTAGAAAACTAATAATAAACACAAAATGAGCAATGACCCCGTTTAGTTAAACCAGCTGTGGCATTCACGGTAGCCTCCGAATAAAACCTGGCTTGTTTAACATTACACTACTACTAAGCATCAACGTTACCCCAGATCGTGAGCACCGGTCCACATCAGCAGAAGACACTGTCAACACTTCACTCTCCCGACACGTACAACAGAGCCAGCACAGAGACTGTACGAAAGACTTTTTCGGATCTTCAAATCTTCGCTGTCCACCTGGAGCGTTGATCACCAGTATCGCCGGGTTTTTTTATGGTATAAGTGATGCGCAGTTCACGGAGCACTTGTCGGCATTGCTTGAACTTCTGGTACCTGTCCTGGACCCTCTGTGTGTAGTCGGGATGTGACGTGATGTCCATTCCACATCACCATGCCCTTTTCTCACACTGCCGTCTGAATTCGCTCCTTATCTTGAAATCTCAAGTATCTGGCTATGATTGCTCGCGGAGGCTGGTCAGCTGGCTTGCGGGGACCAAGGGATCTATGGGCGATCAATCTCGAGACCCCTCTGGAATTCGATACCCAACATGGCCGGGACTGCTTCTTTGAAGAACGAGAGTGCATCTCCTCCCTCGCTGGACTCAGGGAAACCCACAAAACATAAGTCGTTCTGTCTATTGCGATGCTCTAGCTCATCGAGTTTCTGGCTAAGTAGCTCGACCTCAGTCTGAGTGGCGGGGGGATTAGCCTTCCTCTCCTTGTCAGCGTCCTCTAGAAAATCTAGCCGGCCCTCCACATTGTTCAGCCAGGAAACAATGGCCGACAGTTTCTCATTGGTGGAGTCAGTCGCTCTCTTTATGTCACTCTCTTTTCTGTACCTCTGACATTTGTTTGAGGAGTGTGTAGATGTTCAGTATGTCTTTAGCCACGGGTTCCGCATTGTTCAGACATGGCCTCGTCTTCTACAGTGCTAACGTCACCATCTTCCACCTCTGTGTCGTTGTGCGGACTAGCTCTTAAATTTTATTTATTTTGGTGGGGAATCGCATTTTTCTGCACATGTGCCATCTTGGTCGTATGTAGATGGGTTTGCAATACAGTAAAACTAAATCTGTTGCATAAAACAAGTAACGGTGGGAGCTCTACTTTCAAGCAGCCATCACCAATCTGCACCACGTGACACCCTTGTGCAGAAAAGCTTTTTTATTTTTTTCCATAAAAATCTGAATCAGTCTTGATTGTGTGAGTGTGTGTGTGTGTGTGTGTGTGTGTGTGTGTGAGTGGCGAGGGGCCCTTGTTATTATGTCCTGCTGCTTTTCAATGGAACAGCTGTGCAACCCCAGCGCTCCAAACAAGGCACAGGCTGCCTGGCAACTGCCCTCCCATTGGCCAACTTTCCACCTCTTTCGACCAATCACACGAGCCACCCGATGAGGAAGGGGAAAAACACAGAGAGAACAGGGGGTATTGTGTGAAAAGTTCCAGTGAAAGACACAAATTCTGCTCGGGAGTTGGAGAGAGACCGTTCAGCTCGCATTTCCAACATTTCCATGAGATTGCAGAATAAGAGAGGGTTTAGCATGAGAGCACAGAGAATAATCTTTCAGACAGATTTGCATGGGAAGCCATTAATGTTCCTCAAATCCTCCAGTGTTCTGCCCTACAAGTTTTGATCTTTTTAAAACAGCAGAACAAGTTGAGACTAAACGGATCAGCATAGGAACTTTCTCAACTTAGTCAACTCTCAGCCTTTCCCTTTCTTCCCTTTCCCTTGAGTACAACCACATATATTAATACTGATAATAATACTACTAATAATAACTATCTATACAGCACTTTAATAAAACAAAGTTACATAGTGCTTCACAATCAAGTCAAAAGAGACAAGCTAGGTTATACAAGAAAAAACAGAGATGGTTAGCATTGAAAATGTGAGCCGTCATTCTTTTTCTTGTTCTTGTTGTTTCTTGTTCTGTGTTCAGTATCAATAAATAAAAGCATCACGTGAATGTTCTTTTAAATCCTTCAAACGTCCACCGGCTGTAGGTGAGCTGCGTCGTCTCGATGCAAGCCTGCTTTGAGTGATGACGACAAGGTGGTGATTTCTCTCAACTGATGCTGTAGGCTTTGTGTTTGGCAGGCTGAGACATGCCACTGCAAAACCTGCATTTCCAGGGCTTTGAGTGGGTTTACCGAGGGATTTGAGCCACATCTCTCGGGGATAATAGGTGTTTGTTTTACAGTAGCTCTGACGCAGATTGCTAGATGTGGGGTTGTGAAAAAAAAAATGGTTTGGGGACTGTGGTGATAAACAAGTGCGTGCGTGTATGTCTGTGCATGAATTTCAGTCCAGTTTGAGTTTCAGTAATCTCATTCGATGAACATGTTTGCACATTCTCCGTGGGTGTGTGTGTGTGTGTGTGATGGTGTGGGTGGGCTCCGTGTGCATACATCCTGTAATTACCAATCAAAGCCGCCTGCAGAACTTTGTGAGAACGTTTCTACACAACACAGCACTCCTCTTCTCTGGAGGTCGCACTTCCTGTCGGCGAAATCCGGCATGGCTGGTCCAAAACAACAAGGCCTGAGAAGAGAGCGAGAGAGACACGAAGCAGATGCAGGGTGGCCCGTGTGATGTGGTGACAAATAAAGCTATAAACTGCATAGGTTTACTTACTGGAAAACGTATGCGAATTACCAATTACAGAACAACACACCGGCAAAAGCACAAACACGCAGGCCCCCCATGCACGAAAACACACAACGCACAGTTTGATATGCTGACGTGACAAACTGGTGGATTCGATTCTGAGCCACTGCAACTGATAACCACAGGCGCACCTTGTTGATCCAGCTGATCCAGGTCACACAGGCAGCACTCTGACAGCTCACAGTATACACAGTGCTGTATCACTCATAACTGTCATTATCCAGAAATAGACTTTATCAGTCACCCGTACTCATTGTGCGATGTGAACACTGTAAGATCACCACGCACTACATGCTATGATTACATACTGTGTACATACTACACAGTGTGCACTGTGCTATGATGAAAATGAGATATGGCAGTAGTTCCTAGCAATTAAAGGTCATCTGCATTGTGCACAGTAACCTGCACCGACTTGCAAAAGGTACATGAAGGAAAGCGAAAACGAATGAACTGTTTTAGATACAGAGGTGGGAATTTTATTTGCCTGTAGCAACACATTTTCACATGAGATAAGTACAATTGAACCCACTTGTCAGGATGTGATTGGGGACTAATGAAGCTGTATAGGCCTGCAGGGCTAGTGCTGAAAAACGTCCTGCATATAATAAGTCAGGTACAATGCAAGTACCGCAGGCTTTTTAATTCAATCTTAATTTAATTTTGATTTACACTTTAAGGGTTTGATTACAGTTTAAGTGTAAAAAACTATGTTGAACCGCACAATTTAAAAATAAATAAATGTAAGTTATAATATGCAACTTTTTGCATAGTGTATTGTTAGCCCCACCCTCAGCCCCTGGATCAGTTATAAAATGATCCAGCCTTTGTCACTTGGTTTATGAGATTGGGACAATAAAGCTAAAACAACAGATCAGTGCACATGTGTGTGTATGGCAGCAAACTACTGCGTGTCTGCCCTCCTGGCAGTGACTGAGTCGCTCCATGCCGCTAGAGCGAACTCTCTGTCCTCCGTCCTGATACTCCTGGACCTGTCTGCAGTGTTTGACACGGTGAACCACCAGATCCTCCTCTCCACCCTTGAGGGGATGGGTGTCTCAGGCTCTGCACTCTCCATGTTTGCATCCTACCTGACGGATCGTTCCTACCAGGTGACGCTGAGAGGGTCTGTGTCAGAACCACTGTGTCTTATCTCTTCAGAACATCAAATCTTGATAACTTTTAGCCCCAAAATAAATTTCACTGTATAACTCTTTGTGTCTCTGTGTCTTTTTTCCAGCCAAAGAATGCATTAACCCAAGTTCAAGTCAGGAGAGACTAGTTGTACGGAAAAGCAAGCTTTATTGGTGATAACAAAATCTGAGAATATTGGCGGTAGCTCCAGTTGGGATCGAATGGGTTAGAGGCGAAACCCACAAATCTCTGAGGAGCAGGAACTCCCCTTGTAGGCCGTTCTTCATGGCGGCGTAGATTCGCTGACGACCAACTGGAGCCTGGCACTAGTGGTGGTGGGGAGGCGGTGGGGTGCAGCAGCGATGCACCTGAAATGACAGAGAGATGGATGTGGCAGGTATCTGTATATGTAAGGGTGTGGCGGCTTGCCATTGGTTCCTCTGAGGGAGGACGGGGAGTGCCCTTGCTTAAAGGGCTGATTGAATAACGAGTGAGGCCAATGCGGAAGAACGCCTGGAGTAGCGATGATAAATAAATAATGGATAGATACGCTAGGTAGTCTTCGTGATTGAATTTACGCTAAACTTCATATCATCCAATACACACAAATTTGAGGGGAGGTTACCCACTTTGACCAATCGCTGTGCAAATCAATAATGACCCCAGTTCTCCCAGAGACTGGAGTGTGTGAAAAAAAAAAAAAAAGCTCAATCTGCTCCCACTCTGCTGCTCAGACAATCCCAGCCTAATCCATGGAGTCCAGTCCTGGATTACCATGTCTGACTGCTGCTGCACACCACCATCTCCGCATTATAGAAATTACAGACAGGATTATTTGCACCCTAAAAACACACAAGGTCAAGGACTCCCTGCATAAGATCTGCACTTAATTCAAATCATCTTTCTGTTTCCTGAAAACACTGATCACACCTGTCATTTTCCCAGATTAGTTAGCCGTGGGGTTGATTTTAGAAGATCCCCGCGAGGAGGCTTTTGGCGATAAGCCTCTTTAGGAAACGTGCCTCGGTCTGCTACCAGCCTGTTTTCATTATTTCTGTAGGAACAACACAATCATAAAACTGCTTTAACACTTTAACAGTGTTAAAGCTGATTTCCTGTTATCTGGAGGGGGTGGGAACAAAATGGTGACTGGGAAATGTCGGATTTGTTTTGTTGCCATAGTAACCGTGATACCTAGTTATGTAGGCACATTAGAGACATTATTATTATTATTAGACATTATTTTTATTTTTTGATTAATTCAAATGTTTGTGCCAATAAAGCAAACTGAGTTGCATTAAGAGAGAGAGACAGAGAGAGGAAGGATGAATGAGTGCAACAGGTTTTGCACATTGTATATTGTGCATTCGTACATGTAGACAGGTCCATGTGCAAGCAAATATGTGTGTGAATGTGTGTGTGTGTCTAGTAGTGCGTGCGTGCGTCTGAAACGGGCCGATTTAGATCTAGATGAAAGCCCATATTATTACCAGATGGTTCTGTGCTTCCGTAGAACAGCGGCTCCAACCAGAACTTTCATTAGCCCATATGATCTCTCCACGGGTCTTATGTTTTCCGTCATCCCCGCAAAAACGTGCCACGCCACTGATGTGGTCTCTCTTCGCATGCTTCCCTCATTTTCCACCGGCAGCATTCCCCTTTCAGCCGCCGCTAGAAAACCTTTTTGCAGAGCTCACGCTGGGATCGATGCTGGGACGCTGGGACCTTGAAACATAGAGGAACGACTGTGTTTTTGTGGAAATTAATGAACACGTGGGTGAGGAATGGTGGCTCCAAACACATATGGTTCTTTATGGGGAACGGCGCTCTGATGTGTGCAACGTGTGTTAATGTGCGTGCATGCATGGAGTGCCACTTATCAAACATTGCTGATGGGCTGGCATGAACACACACTGAGTATCCTAGTGGTTGGAGAGACCACCGCCAGCTACCAGAGGATTTCTGGTTCGATCCCAGCAACAGCCAACATGTCTGCCAAAGTGTCTTTGAGCAAGACCCCGAACCCCCCTGCCTGCTCCACTCATTGCACTTGATAAAAACGTCAGCAAAAATGTACACACACACACACTCCCACACAACATTCCAAGACACCAAAACACAAAATCATCCTCTCCTCTTCCCATTTTTTCCCCCCCTTCTTCCTCACTAATGTTTCTCCCCACTTGCCTTTTCCAACCATTTATGTCCTTTATAGTCATTATCTTTTAGCACAGTCCTCCATAGAAGAGGATGATGAGTGGTTTAATGTAAATGATCCAGACTAAAACAGTGATTTACCTCCCTGGTTAAAAACTCCAGTGGTCCAGACACATTCCCCCGTCTGCTGAGAAGCTGTATTTCCCCTCCAGTCTTCTGCTAAACCTCTACAGGCAATAGACATTAAAGGCCAATGTATTTTTCTATAATTAGGCAGTGAAGTGGCACATTGAAAATAATGAGGTGTGTGTGTGTGTGTGGAAGTGTGAATGCATGTAAATTTGTAGTTCATACAGGGGAAACAGCATCTGTTTTCATACACGTGGAACCAAGGAAGATGAACGCTCATCAAAAAAAACACATGCTTTTTGAGAGGGTTTCTCTTGTGCAGGTTGTTAACGCCAACCCTCTCATCCTCAGAGAAAGAGGCGCTCGGGAGTTCAAAAAGTCGGTATATGATTTGTGATAACAGCGGGGTAACAATCACTGTTGGGAGCATACGCGTTGCCTTCAGAATCATTTGCCATCATTTCTGCACTGAAGGTTATACCTCGCATTAGAGCTCTGGAAGGGTGTACGCATTGGCGTTAGGGTTGTTTCATTGGTATCCGACTGCTTACTTGTACGGACAAATAGTGTGTTGTATCAAAGTGAAGTCATTTTCTATTTGAATGACTTCAGATGAATGGTTCATTTTATATCCTTTAATTTGATGCAGTTTTATGTTTTATGATCCTGGTTTCATGTCACCTAGTACCGTAGTTTTGATGTATCTAGTATTTTAGCATTTAGTTGGTTTTGTTTTTTTGTTTTTTTGTTTTTATGTATTTTGTATTTTCTACCTTGCCTTTGTATTTTGTACATTCTTGTGATACTGTTATGCTGCTGCAACCCCAGAATTTCCCCCCAGGGATCAATAAAAAAGTATCTATCTATCTATCTTTTAATTACATTTCACCAGAACACAGTCCATAGGCCTGTGTGGAAAACAGACCTTGATTTAATGAATCAAATTTTATTAAGTGGCAGAGGGCATTTGGCTTATTAGTTTACAGTATAATCATCCAGGGTGTGTTGACAAAAGGATGATCATACAAGCCATCCAGGTACTTGCAGGGTATAGCTAGTCTGACCTTTTTTGCTTCCTTTGTGTTACTTTTTCAAAACCTCCTTAGTAGTAGTGCAACAACAACAACAACGTAGCCAGCAAGCTAGCTACAGCAGTAGTGATACATGGAAACCACCATGGAAAACTTTATTTTCCTCTATGCCAGAATTGATCGAGTTCTTTGCCAGACAAAGTGTGGAAGAAAGGTCTGGGCGAGCGAGACGAGAATACATCAACACAACACTACAACACTAGTGATTCTGCCAGTCGTTCCTTATGCCTGGTAGCATTATAAAGTGATTACCTGTTAATATTTTACAGGTTTCACTCCGCCTCTCTGTGTGCATCTACAATCTTTCATACTGCCAGCAAAGTCAACATGGGACAGACTGACACAGGCACTGTGCACACACAAACTGAACCTCTTGAACTGAACTGATGCAAGCATCTGATCAGGGAGCCGAAGTTGGCATCACTTCTTCTACCTCTGGTTCACTATCTATCTATCTATCTATCTATCTATCTATCTATCTATCTATATCTTATGATTGCTTGCTTGCTTTGTTTAGTTGTCCCACTCTTGTCTATGGAAAATAACGCTAGCCACCTAGCCGCTACTAAACCAGCGGGCGGCCATGGTTAACTTCCTCTTCGGCTCACTTTCCTTCAGTCGGGTGAAAACGTTGTGACTCCAGTTTTTGGTGATTTTCATGTTATAACTGTTTTAGTGGAAGGATTACACGGTCCTCTATAGGATGAGAAGATTCTACAACCCTCGGGTTTATGAAATCATTTGCAAAAACAATGGGATCAACTCGTCGCCGTCACGCTAAAAAGAAAGCTTTTTTTTTTAGTTCCTGAAAGGTAGACATTTAGAGATACAAGGTTTCACCTGACAACAGGCGGTTTGTATGGCTGCACTCTCTCACACATGCCTACAAATCACATTGCAATCTTACATTAGCGCCTTGGCAATCCTCAAACAAGTCTCGCTTCCCTTAACATGCCTCTTTTGCTTCTCTAATGGATCAGTGACTCTGATGGCGCTTTTGACTCAAATGGCGCTGTCTCGTTAAGGACCGGGGTAAAACGTCGGCTTTTTAAAAGGCGACGAGCAAAAACAGCCCCCGGAAAGAAATATTTGTCAGTCGAAATGAATAATGGATATCGGGATTACTAAAATAGTGGATGCGAGCAGAGTGCGACACAAAGTTTAACGTAGATATGGGCGGTGACGTCTCTAAGTGCCGTCGGACTGCTGACGCTTTGACAAGATAACGTTTAGCAGCCAGGCAATGTATCTAATATGGTATTAAAGAGGTCTGCTTGTGTGTTCAAAGACAGACAAAGGGACTTAGAGAGGGAAAGAGAGCGAGGCGGAGAAACCGAAAGAGAGAGGGTTGTTTGTCACATCATTTTTATTGATTTGCAGAGGTGTGTGTGCGTGCGTGCTCTCTGTCCGTGCCACAAAGTGTGTGTATTTTCTCAGGTGGCTTCCCACCATGTGTGCACTCAAAGATGCCATCACTTCATGATCACAAAGGACACCGCTAACACAAAACAAGGCCAGTGTACATTTTCTTCCCTTCTTCTATTGATCTGCATTATAGCTCTATTGGGGTCAGCCCTATGTTCCCTCAGCCCTATGTTCCCTCAGCACCAGAGCCGGCCCTTCCCTAACACTGTTGGGGTTCCTCGAAGGGCAGGGGCCCCCGAAGAACAGCCCCCCCCCCCCACACACATTTTTTTTCGTTTATTTTAGTTTTTTAATTTTAAACAGTTCTTCCTCTTCCTTCTTCCTTTGTCTATAACTTTTTAAGATATTGCGCTAACAATATCCAATAACAGACAAACAAACAAACAAACAACAAACAAACAGACAGGGGTGAAAGCATTACCTCATTGGCGGAGGTACTGATCTGAGGGAATATAGGGCTGAGGGAACATAGACACGCTCCCGCTCTATTTATATTGAGGATTGAGAGAGATTGAGGATTTACTGTGGCATGGATATATGGTAACTGGAACCCGATGAAATCTACAGCATAAAAATAACTCCAACCGCACAATTTTATCAGACTTCAGTTTGTTTTTTTTGTTTTTTTTCAATTCCACGGAGCTAATTGACGAATTGTCAAATTTGGCTTTTACCTCCCATTGGATTGCCCCCCAACTCTTTCACATCTTTCACGTCTCCCCACTGAGCAGAAATGCAATAAAAAAAATCTTTGGAAAGGATTAATTATCAACAATAGGATTACCGAGTGATTATATGATGAAGTATAACGGCCCTCTCCTCAAGTAACAAATCGCCATCTGACAGATGAGACTTGACAGACCGTGAAAACAAAAATGGACACACTTTGAAATGTGATTGGAGCACGTGATGCACGCATGCGACTGGAACAAATATGTTGACAAAATTATGAAAATCCTCTTAATAGGCAAGGATCTGAAGGTATAGGGAGAGATTTTTAAACTGCATGTGGAGATTTAGCGATTATCTCTGGTTGCTTGGTGACTAATTCGCCATCTGAAAAACTCCTATTTGCACATGCAAGGGAATAAACAATCTCGGGAGGGGGGGGGGGTTTGGGGAGGTGTGTGTGTGTGTGTGTGGGGGGGGGGGGGTGACATGGATCACAGAACATGGAGGGACAGAGGGATCGGCAAAGCAACCTCCTGCAATTCACAAATCCCGTGCACTGGGCATAGACAGTATGTCAGTGTGTCTGTATGTCTGTCTGCAACTTCCACCTGCATGAAGTTTGTTATTCAAGTGTGCGTATATGTGTCAGTGCGCGTGGAGTATGTGTAAAACCCACAGAAACGGTGGGATGATAATCGCTTATGAGTAAATAGCTAAATATATAAATTAAATAAATAAATACGCTTTCAGTTTAAAGATGAAAACAGGAAACCGCTGCTTGCTGCTGTGTGAGTTGGAGAAAAGTTTGAGGTGACAGAACTGAAAAGAAACTGAAATGACTGAGAATCCTTCAGAACAGAAATACCCTAGAGCTACAGAATAATCTTTGCCTCTTTCTTTTTTAAAAAAAAAGTACTTTACATGAATTAGCACTTTATTGATATAACATTGACATGATCTAAGCAAAATAACAAGAACAAAATGCCCATGTATTGTTCTTATTATGTGACAGAGACAGCCTACAAGGGATGTGGTGGAGGGAAACCCCACCTAGACTCAAAAAGCTGTATGACATGAATTCATAGTATATATAATTATACATAGTAGGGGTGGGCGATATGACTTAAAATCAATATCACAATTATTTCAAACTTTTACCTCGATTACGATTAATGAACGTTTATTTATTTTATACAGGGTGTTTTATTTTGAAATTTGTTTTATTTTGGAAATTGACCGGATGCTCTATGCCGTTCCTGTGTATGACTTCCTGCCGGCGGTCTGAACACGGCGTTAGTTGGACGGGGCGGAGGCACGTGACTGAATACGACGTAGTATTTTTTTTAATGAGCAAGATTAAGTTGGTGAGAGGTTCTAAATGTCGGTTTCGATACATTTTTGGTCAATTGCCCAGCCCTAATACGTAGCATGGAAGTGATGAAAGTTATGAGAATAGGGTCTTTTAAGGAACAAAAAAACCGAAATGGACACCATTCTGAAAATATTGATTTTTGTTATGTGGCGGGTTGTTTACCTTATAATAATCACCAACAACGTTTTTATTTATCACTCTAGTGTGCCACGCCTCTTTTTATTACCCATGAACCTCTACCTCCTCATCAAATAAGGTATATTCTTTAGAGCCCCTGCAGGCAACAGGTGGCTAGCACGGGCACACACACAAACACTCCCGCACCTGCGCACACACACACACACACACACACACACCGTACATTTATCACAGAATAAGTGGCCAACACAAGGCCCCTTAGATTTTAATTAATATCGAGCTACAAACACATTCGTCTTCTCATACTCTTCCTCACTGCAGTTGAACGCACACTCACACACACACCTCTAACGTAGATAAAAGCAACTAAAAAAAACCCCAAAAAAAAACACTTTTCTTTTGTCTGGCTGCGGCTTCCACGGTGTAGCTCGGGTGTGCCTGGCCTCAGAGACACTTCATTAAAACATGTATTTAATACAGACGGAGCTAGAACATCCTGTCCCTGCGGCTGGAACCTGTGTGTGTGTGTGAGTGTGTGTGTGAAGGAGAGGCAATAACAGAGTGATAGAAGAGAAAGCTAGAGAGAGAGAAAGAGAGAGGAGGCATAGACAATGTGTGTGTGTGTGTGTGTGTGTGTGTGTGTGTGTGTGTGTGTGTGTGTGTGTGTGCGTGTGTGTGTGCATCTCTGCACGCTCAGGTCAATGCAGTCAAGTAATTTGTGAGCTAACAGAGAGCCGAAGTAACAAATGAATACTGGCTTCGCTGACTAAATGTTAGGAACATTAGCAATAGCCTCTTGGGTTGCAGTTACTAGTATTAACAGGCTCTTCAATCACACACACACACATACACAAAACATCAGCAGAGGTACAATATTCTACACAGGAACATGAATATACAATGCAGACCAAGCCAGCTGTCTCCTTGTCATCCCACCTTGTTGGAGCTCACCTGCAGGAAAAAAACATGCAAGATTGGTTTAGTAGAGAAGAAGGGAGTGTGTGTGTGTGTGAGAGGGAGAATAAGAGAAACAGACTGGCACATACATCCCCACAAAAGATGAAAGAGGGAGACGCGGTAAGGGAGCTAGCCATCAGGCTATGTTTTGTCAAAAGGCTCGAGGGCTGATTGTGCTGATTACCTTGGGAACAAAAACACACGTCAGTTCTTTTCATCAAACCCTGGATACACTGTTCCACACACACCGTGCGTGTGGGTGTGTGTGTGTGTGTACATGCATGTGTTTGCATAACCCTCTCTGCCAGGATTTCATAACCAAATTCATCTCGGCCACTGCTGCTGCATCCCACACAGCTGAATATTGATTTGGCCACAGGCCTGAATCACATTTCCTTTGCTTTAGATGCTACCTAAAAAGTTTGCATGTCCTCAAATGCATCGCAGGCTGTGCTGAACAGCAGAGCAGCATAACAACTTATCCAACTGCCCCCCCTCAAGAAAAGTTTGAGAATTGTCTCAGAAACTGTGAGTTTTTCAGTTTTCCAGGTCACTTCAGTGACAGGATCGTTGGATGTCATCACACACATCGCCTTGTTAAAAAAATCCTGGGAGGGGGGGGACCCATGAATTTCCTTTATTTCATAGTTTCACTCTGATATTTTACTCCTGTCACAATAAAAGTTAGCGTTCTGCTAATATCGCAAGCTTCATTTCACGGGGCCTAGGATTCATCGGAACAGTGTTAATAGTGTTGTAAACATTTTAATGTATCTGGATTCAGGTCGCGGTTGGAGTTTGAACCTCCACTGGTCTCTGCTGAAGCTTAATCAGTAACTGAACTGAACAATTGCACTTATGTGACATACATATGAACATTCCCACAGGTGCAAAACAAGCTCCCCCCCCCCCCCCCGGAGCTCTGCCAGAGTCACATATTATACAACCAATCCTGTAGGGGTTACCATGCCCCACAGACACAGTTTACCACCAGCTGTGCTTGCGTGTGCATGTGAGTGTGTGTGTGTGTGTGTGTGTGTGTGTGTGTGTGTGGGTGTGTGCCAACTCAAACAACAGCTTGAAAACTGACAAAGTTTCCGTATGCTGACAAATGACATTTGATTTTCACATTTTTTTAATCTTCTGAATAGTGGGTTCATCCACATGTGCATGTGTGTTAAGTGTGTGTTCACTAGTGTGTGTGTGTGTGTGTGTGTGTGTGTGTGTGTGTGTCTTTCTTCATACAGGGACCCTACAGATTGCTGTGAATTCATCCAGAGACACAGCAGATAGGCAGATAGGCAGATAGCTACTCCTCACAAATCTCACCAGCTGTCTGTCTGTCTGTCTGTCTGCAGCCTCTCTTGCAATGGCACAGCAGGTTGTTGTTTTTCTTTTTACCCGTGAACTCATTCAATTCCCGGGACGACCTTTAAAATCATATATGGTGTAACGTGGCACCCGTGCCTGAAGGCCTACACACACAGCCGACAGAGTAGCAGGAAAAGCGAGCACTTCAGGTGATGAACTGGATCTTTCAGGGCTGCTATCTCATCGCTTTGTTTATAGTTTTCACAAGGCGGGTTTAACACACAATCTCTGTCTCTCCTCTTTGTGTGTGTCACAGCTGCCTCTTGCACAGGTCTACGGCACACTACAACACTACAAACAGACAATGCAGTTGTTTTGCTGCAATACAGGAAAACCTCTCTGCTCTCTTTCCCCGTCGCTGCTCTGTCTCAACTCGTGGCAGCAAGACAAAAATCAGAGAAGGTGCATCCTTTTGAGAGACGCTGCGATGCCGATGACTCATTCCCATCGGGAGAACGACATTGTTTTCGCGTGTTAAACCCAGCATGATGCTACGCTGTCAGGGCAGAGTCCGAAGCTACACTGTAGCGTATTTACCCCGTCTTTCATTTTTCCTCATCAGTGGAGCTTTTTGCGAGGTCCTGGAGCTACTGTCAAGCTGTTGCCATGACATCTGGAATCCACATGAAGATTTGTGCATGGATGGCGCCAAAGGGGGAAAAGGCCTGTTGACAACAATACAAACACACACACACACACACACACACACACACACACACACACACACACACACACAGACAGACAAAGAGACATAGACCTAAAGATACACAGTTAGACACAGACTGACACACACACACACACATTAGACATAAAACGGGGGTAAAAAAATCCCATTGATTGCTAAGATGATTTCATGAAAACATACTGAGTGATAACTGGTTATTACGACACGGCGCGCTGTCAGGTAGCCAATCTGATTGCATCTCCGCAGAAGCCAATGACAGATTGAGTGGCTTCAAGTCCAACTCTGTGTCACAACACATTCCCGGGCCGTCGTCTGACGGAGCTGTCAGATCGCTCCTGACAAACCTCTTGGATTCTGTCGGTAAATATTTCATACCACGAGAGGACGGTGGATCTAGGGGAACGAGGAGACTGTTGCGTAAACACTTTTTTCAAATATAGGCCGCGGCCCTAGAAGACGCTGTAGATCTGAAGAACTGAGTTATAGCTTTAGGGGCGAGAGAGAGACGCTATGTCGCTTTGACGGAGACGCAAAGAGAAAGACTGAAATAATAGCAAACGTGACAGACCCCAAATGAACAAACGGGGCCGACCCTCAGAGAGCCTTATGGTGAATTTCAGCCAGCTAGGACACACGACACGTTTCCCATACATACTCAACCGTTTAATGGACTAGCTGTGTATGTGTGTTCTATGTTTTATGAAGCTAGCAGCCAGGCACGCAGACATTTCGCGGCACAGGGTGGGTAATGACTGGAGGCACCACCTCATGGATTTTTAACTATACACACTGTCGAGTGTAGCGCACTGCAGCAGCCTTTTAAACTCAACATATAAAGGAGGATTTATTCTCAAGTGGTATGCTCTGATTCTAAAAAACATATTCTACGCTGTTATAATAAAGTGTTCCAGTGCTATCGAACAATGAAATCGCCGTCTTGCCGAGATAGCTGAACCAATAAATAAAAGTAACCAGCTGGCTTATTTGGATTAGGAGGAAAAGTAGGAAAGCAAAGTTAAATGCAGCCCACTTCCTGAGAACAACAATTCCACAGGAAAAACATTGTGCCGCGACCTTTTTGGCAACGTCCAACAAAACCCACGCTGGGATAGACCGGGCTTACACGGCCATGGGCGGAAGGTTCATACGGCAATCTGTCCCCCCGGACCACTAGCTTTGAGAGGCAGCCCACATGATAGCTGTGCAAGCAGATAGGTGGACTGGACCCTCCTTGCCTTTACATCCTTTACTTGCTCATTTCCCATGGCGGTGCAAGTTCTAACAAAATAAGATAAGAGTATCCAAATGACTTTTTTTTTTTTTCTGTCCGAGTGGGTTAGACTACTCCTTTCAAACAAAATGGTGTTGACAGCAAGGATATTTTAACAATATGTCTTTTATCATGGACAAACGCTTTCAGCATTTCCGTCTTATATATTTGTATCATGCCTGTGGGTTTGCATCACACCAAATACAGTATACCGTGTTGAGAAACTGTCGAATTACAGTCAAACACGAATGCCTATTATCTGTCCTGGAGATTACCGATCAGCAGCGACTGGTCTGAGCGCAGCGGCCGTGTTCATTTGACATGCCACCCTGTCTCGACCTCGTGCTGTGTTTATTTGACCACGTCCTTGGCCAGGTCTTTTTTCGTTGAGACATTCCCAGGGTAACAATGAATGTTTAGCCAGCTCAATAACAAGTGTCAACCATATTCAAGACTCCCCCACAAAGCTAACATTGTGTCTACCGCCTTTAGTTGTCTATGGGAAATAAATACAGCGTGCTACTGTGATATGGGCCTATTGTTCCACAAACCAAAATACAATCTGCTGCTATAATCAGCCACTTGCTCAACTGGCATTCAAACGTACGTTGTGTGTGCTGGGGCTGTTGTGTACCTTGTGTGCTGTTGTTTGCAAGAGAAAACATTTAAGTGGGGGAGATTAGAGGCAAATCTTAAAAACAAACTAAGCCACAAAGGTGCCAATTCCCCAAACGTAGTAACGCCAAACGTATGAAATGAGTAGATCAAAATGTAACAGACACCTGATGGTGTATCTTGTTTCTCTATCTTTATGTTTTTAACAGCAGATGGAGGGATTTATCTTGTGTCTTGATTGTCTCCCTTTTTGAATAGCAGCTGTGTAATCCCTCACTGTGTTTTTTTTCCGAGGCTTTCAAGTCTAAAATGGATTTAGCACAATTGGTTACCGTATGACCTATCGGGGGCCAGGAGCAGAGCAGGGCGTTTTTTAATGGAAAGGAACAGGAATAATGACGTCATTTTCTTCGATTCCATTCCGTTTCCACCGTTGTTCCCCCACTTGTTTCTGACAAATGGAAGGCTACATATCCACGTCACACATTTTCCTCTTTTATTGGCGTAACGTACTTTAGAAATCCGGCTGCTTACATAATGTCTGGGACTGAAATGATGGCAACTGCTCGGGGGAAGTCTTTCAAAACCAACACGTCTCTCAGGATTGGATAAATAATTGTATTTCTAAATATATATATATAGAATTATAAAAAACAATGTTTACAGCCTCATTGTTGAATGCATGAGCCTTCAAGTCAATAACTAAAAGGTAAAAAGGTAAAGGATTAACTTGTTTCAATATTTGAATCTAAGTGAAATTTCTCTTCAACTCAGAATGTACAGAAGTCCCTTCCCAAACACGTCAGCCGTTCATGTGTTTGCTCATGACACCTCCTTCTGGGTTTGTTCTGGGGTGCCGTTTGGTATGTGTGATAGGTAGATTTCCCTCACAGGGTGAATATTTGACTTCTGAAACTCATTCTGTCAAGCACGTGCTTTTCTCGCAGCCCCTTTGTAGGCTATAATCCTCCTTTACTTTAGGGACTAAGACAAGGTGAGTAGGGGATGGAGGGAAGGAAAACAGACCGAGGAAGTGTCTGAAACATGACAGGAAGAGTCAGACCTAATCAACGCATGCAAATGCTGTCTCGGCGGCGGGCCTCGGTGGTACCGGCGTGACTACGGATGCCAAGAATGTGTGAAGCTAATCCTCAGGATTTAGCATGCTTTCCCCTCTCGCCTAGCCTCTGTCTAAAAACTCCTTTCCCTTTCTCCATGTCTGTTGCGTTGCACCAATTTCCTCGTCCTGATATTTTTTCTTGTTTATTTTTTAACCCCCAGATACCAATAACAATTTCCTGACCTCTTATTTCTCTTTCTATCCCCTCCTTGTCCTCGTTTTCCTTTTCTCTCACTTTCTTGTTCTCTCCTCCTCCTCCTTCGCTTCTGTCATCTCCGTCTTCCCTAATTTCCCCTGTCTCCTCCATCATTATCTCCTTCCTTTCTTCCTCTCTCCCTGTGGTGACTCCAGTATAAGTCCCTGCTCCACTTCCCCTCTCCTCTTCTATCTCTCCCTCCCTCCCCCTTTTCTCCCCCCCTCCTCCTCTCACTCCCAAGGTAGTTGGATTAAAACCTCCTAGAACAAACACACACACACACACACACATTGGCAGAGCCCTCCAGTTCATTTGCACCTCTGCAGCAGACCCCGCTGAACCGTTTCAAGGGTCGCGGCTTTGAACTTGGGAGAACAGTGCTACTATGGCAACAAGGTAAGAGCCATGTCGAGTTGTCACCTCCGCCACGGTTCACTAACAGAGGCAAGGTTGTTCGAGAAGAGAGTCCCACCACTTTGCAGATTGGAGTTTCAGTTATACAAACATTTACTGGAAGCAGAAATAATCTCATTGGTTGAGTTGAATGTGAATGGGCGGAGCCAAAGAACCATTGTTTTTGTGCTAGTCTCTCCCAAGGATAGTAGCTATGGGAAGACCTCTTTAGATTAGACAAGCAAATAGTGCAAATGTACATCGGCATTAGCCGTACCAATCTGATGGCAAATGCTTTGGGAGTCAACACATTTTTACTTCCTGTTTTCGCCCCTGTTATCCCAGATAGCAGACTAACATTGAATCAATGTAGAAGCAATGTTAATGCATCAACACAACTAACATCAGTTTTGCACCCCGATATAATGTTGAACATGGACAGCGACACATGAAGGAATATTGTGATTATTCCTTTCTAACCTTTTGAAATGTTTCATTTTTATGTATTACATTATACACATTGTACAACTGCATTGTTTATACAATTGTTTTCATTAATGTCCAGTTGAAAGTGTTTTTATTATCTAGTCCTGAGTTGGTGACTCGCTGAAAAACCAACTGCAGTCAACTGCAGCCCCACTTAGTCTCTTAGACTGAAAGGAGCTGAGATTGACTTGGTCATCATTGAATCCTGCTGTAGATCAACCAGGGTTAATTTTATTTGTTTCAATGTTCATTTGATGTTAACTCAGTGAATTTGTCAATCCATTTTGAGTGTTGGATCATTATTTCAGGTAGCAAAACTGATGAAGTGAATGCTACATTTCAATGTTGATTCAATGTTAATCTGCTGTCTGGGTAGTTTATCTGTCTGTCAGCAGGATATCTCAAAAAACTATGAACAGATTTCCATCCATCTGGTGGACAGATAGGCCTTGGGCCAAGGAACAATTGATTCGATTTTGGTGGTGATCCGGATCTGGGATTTTCACCATTAGATGATTATTGTTTTGTTTTTTTGCCATATCTATGAAACTAATGACGATAGAGAATTTCATCTAAATTGTATGGGTATGTTTGCAATTTAAGTGAATTTAACTTAAATTTCATAGAATTGTTCAGTGCTGGTTTCCGCTCTCCAAGTGCCTTCTAGTTTCCAATGGTCCAAAAAAGTTCCAATGGTCCAAAACAGTGGACTGAAGCCCAGTGACGAAGCTAGGGGTGGAGAGGAGGGAGATTGTATTGTTGAAGCCTAGCGCTCTTGCTACTAACAGGGAATGTAATCTAACCATATTAAGTTATCTTGGTTAGCCTAGCTGACCTTCAAGTTCAAAAGACATTTTATTGTTTTTTGTAAGTGGCCTTCACCTCAGGCAATGTTCCCTAAATGACAATGTGATGTAACAGCCTCAGTTGTCCTATTCCAGGCGTCTTGTTGGCCATTTTTGATTTCATTACATTGGAGATTTGGGGTATACCTGTCTTTAACAAAGTCTAAAAGTTTGTTTGTGCATAGGATGTACAATGTAGCAATGTGAAAGTGGACAAGTGAAGGATTACGGACATCTGTTGAGTGAAATCTGAAGTAGTTTTTTCGTTATAGAGCCCTCCGACTCGTATGGAGAACTCTTAATGAAGCAGCGCAGGTCCCTCTGGGAGAGGTAAACAACTGATACGATGAAAGAGTCCTGACGCGCCGTGGTCACAAACAAACGGCGAGCTGGAAAAATAATTAAGCGATTGAGCTATGGAGGCTGTTGTCATTTAGGGAACGTTTGCCCGAGGTGAAGGCCACTTTAGAAACGCTAAAACGGTTTATTGCGTCAGCGACTGAGTCAGCACGCTCAAATAAGGATGTCCTGTTTGAACTGGAGAACAATCTGTTTCTGCAAAGGGCCTCGAAGCTTAATTGTTTAATGGTTCAGCGTGTTTGTCCCTACGTGCACGTGTATCCGTGTGTGTGTGTGTGTGTGCATGCTTGTATGTGTGCATGTGTGAGCAAGCAAGTCACTGTGCGAGACAGTGATAAACAGTGTTGGGCTCATTACTCAAAAAGGTAGTAAATTAATCATTACTCATATAAAAAATACAATTACTTCAATTATTACTCCCTGGGAGCAGTAATTCACTACCTGTTATATTACTTTGCAGTTACGCCTCCAAAATTGACAATTGCATCCTCTCTCACCTTCAATTCACCTTCAGTCTGATATTTTGAGTGGTGACAACAAAAGTAAACACTTATTCTTAAGGGTAACTGTAATATTACAACTGTCATTAGTTACACTAGTCATTACTGTAATACATTATTGAGGTAGGAGTCCTTGCATAGGCACACATACCTCAGTGTGATAAAGAGTAAAAAAAACAACCTCAGACCTACCTCCGTGCCTGAGACGATGCACGTCATCAGCCGCTTTCCCTGCCATGCCTGGAACCTTTCCTCGGTCACTTAGCTTAGTTTCCACTCTCACAGTACACTTCTTATGACAGCCGGCTGGAAGTGCAGGGAAGACAACTGGACTGTGACTCCTGCGTCACGGTGGACCGACTCCAGGTAGCAACAGCAGAGTTTCAGCGGCGTTACCACGGAGACCGTTCTCCAGAGTCTCCAGAGATCAAAAGGGAAGATTCCGTGCGCTCGTACTTGGACGGTGCCTACTGTCAAAGCTCTGAGGTGGGGATATGAGATGGATATGAAGCGGAGAGGAATTTGGATCTGCTACTGAGCCGGTGAGAAGAAACAGGAAGTGTGACGTTTTTGGAATGTCTTCCATGTTATGAATCAAACGCTATCCTTCACTTGTTTCATGTGTTTTTCTGATCATATTTACTGACTGCAAGTCAGTGGAGCGTTCCAGGAAGGAGAAATGGAGCAGTTGTGATTTGCATCATGTGAAGAGGACAATTTTGGAATCTCAGTATTCCATATGGGAAAATGTTTTCCATCTGCAGCCCGAAGTGGGCAGCCATGTCGGTGAGCCGGAGTAAAAATGAGGGCATCGCTAAATAATTCACATCCAGTGGTTGAGGCGTGCCAATGTCATTTTAAATAAAATTAAAGATCTTGACCACTTGCGCATGGTGGTACACATACACACACACACACACAAACAAATGTATTGTTTTACAAAGCTCAATCTAACAAAAAGACACGTTGACATGCAGACCCACACAGAGACACGGCTTTGTAAACAGTAAACAGTCAATCAACATATGGGAAGGAGGCTCAAGGCCATTGGTGGGAGAATAACAGTTTAGACCTAAATGTCAACGAAATAAATCACATTTGATTTCAAAAAGAAAAAAGTAAATGCTACCCCCCCCATTGTAATTCAAGGAGTAGAGGTTTTCCTGGTCCTCCAGCACCAGCATTTTCATCAAGAAAAAGGATGCAGGCAGAAGGCTTGGTGTTGAGGGCAGTGGACTAGGGAATTTGTATAGAACTTTACGGAACCAACATAAAAAAGTATTTCCACAAACGCGCTCACTGTTTGGTATGGTAACCTCACTCTAAAACCTCGTCCCCCTCCATTGAGAATATCTTCCTTTCTCCAGTTCGCAGCAGTGCACGCTGGGAAATGCGAATTAAACTAGCAGCCGTACCCCTCGACAGAGCACGCACCCGATTGCCACGTTCACTCGCGTGCCTGTAAACACGTCTTCAGACACTTCATATACACCGAACAGCAATCGTCACATCGGCACACTCACAGACATGACACGAAGAGACATCATACACACACTTTCCCTCTGTAAATCCACATCATTCAAGTAACCTCACAAGAGAGATATATATATACACTGTTATGTATGCATGATAATACACTTAGCTACACGTACAAAATACACTCTGACACAGCTTATGACATACAAAGTGCTCTCCTGCATGCACAAGTGCAATCTAGCTCACATTTGCACGATGGATGGATACAAGCACACACACACAAACACACACACACACACACACACTTGCTTTCTCCCCTCTGCCCAGATACTGTATAATGATGAAGCTACTTCAGCCCAACAAACACCCCCCCAAACAAGATTATTCATGCATCTTTCCCTTTCATGCATCCCTCGCTCGCCCTCTTTCTCTCTTTCCCTAGATAGGCTAAACAGTGTTTTTTTGTCAGACAGCCTCTCGTGCACGGCTGGGCAAGGGAAGCCGTCGTTTGCCAGCTACAGCATTTACATTTCATGAGGGTTTTTTCCTCATAAGCTATTGGACATTTACAAGTCCATGGAAATATTGGAATTGTATGTGCACGGTAAATAACTTAGTATTAAAGGGGTACACTTGTTTTCAGAAGTTATGAATCTACAGGCCATAGAATAAAAGCCAATAACAACTAAAACGTGCATCTTCATACTTTGGATAACTGAACATGCTGTGTGCTAAAGCGTTAGCGGGCACACTGGGAAGAGCTATCAATGATTTTGGTGCCAATCCTCCCATCACATATTGGGCAAGGTGACCAATGAGCCAAACGTCCCCAAAAAGTGGGTGTAGTCCTTTTAAAATAGGGGAGTTTCATGGATGTGAATTTACGATGAAACAAAAACTGGGCTTGAGAGGGAATTGAGGAAAAAATACAGGTCACCGGTGATATCAGAGCACGATGAAGAATCCGATGTAAAAACTATAGTCATCTGTCAACTTGTTGAGAACACCGTGCTCCTACTCTGGGAGCCTGGGAGAGAGTCTGCATAGTAACAAGACCTGCCAAAGCATGGGAGATGTATGAGAAAGAAATGGTGTGTGTTTGAGAGAGAGATAGAGAGAGAGTGTGTGTCTGTGTGTGTGTGTGTGTGTGTGTGTGTGTGTTCTGTCTGGTGCATGGCACGTACGCACGTGTGTGTGTATGTGATGACTGTCTGGTGCAGGGGTTGCAGTCTGCAGGGGGCCTGTTCTCCTTCACTGGGCAACGAGATACAAAGTAAACAACCTGTCCAATCAGCCAATCAGACAGCACACTGCAGTGACTGCCCATGTCCTGGTGGTAACCCCATACACACACACACATGCACACATATACACACTTACACACACATACAGGCATACATGAACATACTCCAAATGGATGTGACATGTACACAGAAACATTTCATGGACACACACACACACACACACACACACACACACACACAGACAAGAGTATGGAATAAGTGTTAGAGGACAAACAGCAGAGACGTTCATGACACTATCTGACCTCATTTCAGTGTGAGTGTGTCTGGAGTTGGGGAAGTGGCAGACAGATATACATTAGTGATAGAGCTGGGTTCTGGTCTAGGGCATGCACACTCACACAACTGTGCAAAAAATGCACACACAGACAGACGTGTGCACACATTTTTTCTACAACTACCATTAAAAGGTATTTAATTTGTGTTCTTGAACGCTCCATATTGTCCACTACAGTATGTGTGATATCGTCACCTCTAGAAAATATGATGTGAAAACTCCTGCAGAGTTGTTCGTCCTTGCGCAAGTCCTTGTTAGCCGGTGTTTGATTCCTCTGGAAGGAAGCCATGATGAAATCCCTGTGCGGACCACAGGATCCCATTGCCCTCCCCTGCCCTTGTCTGGTGGAGCAGCAGAGAGGTGTCCTGAGACAGACAGACAACACATAGACAGATGAATTAGTAATCACGGACAGTGCCACAGACACATGGTTGGTATGGGTGTTGTAGTGATTTCTCCAACACAGAAAGCTGGCGCACAGGACAGCATCGTCGGCAAATGTGAACTGCTTTCTCTGCTTACTCTCTCGAGTATTTTTGCTGGGAAATATTATGATTCATCAAATTAAAACAGCTGAATGGAAAACGCTTTTGGGAATTTGTGGGAATTTGTTTTGTTGATAAAGACGATATTATGCGATATATATAGGATTTCATTGCACAACAGTTCAAAACTGAGTTTAGGCTTTTTGAAACGTTGCCTTCAAAATATGTGTCCACCACAACCTCCCAGAAATAAATACGTCTCCATCATGGTTGTATGACCATGAAATATTGTTCAACATAAGCTGACAATAAAGAACAATCACAACTTCCCAATATTAATCAGTTATTGAAACATTATTATATTTTGTTTTTTTCTGACGTTCAGAAAATCACATTTTTCACTTCAACCCAGCTGATGGGAACACACCTCTCACTCTCTCTCTCATTGTGTTGCCATGTCTATGCTTGTGATCTAGAGGACCAATTGAGTCAAGGGCGCCAATAGACCTCGGGGTCAGAGCCATTTTCATTTTACACCAGATATTTTACACAATGTAGACAGATTGATTCAATACTCCGATACATGCATAAATAACAGCAAAAGGCACTGCACCTATGAGCCTTATAAGAGCATACAAACAGGCACGTGGACACGCACACACGCACACACAGAAGGAGACCAATACATCTTCATAAAGTGCACATGCCACTGTAAATTTCTGGAATGTATTGAATGGGCTGAGTGCTTCTTTCCCTCTTCAATATTCATGGTAATGGAGATGGAGAGGGACAGAAGGGCCCCCGAGTTGAACAATACACACACACACACACACACACACACACACATTGAGGAATGAAATCTGTCATATTTGAACCTTGCAGTAACACACATTCACCTTACATTGACTCTGAAAGGTTTCCTTACATCAATTTCGAAAAAAAAATGTTACCTGAAATTCATCCCTCAGTACTTCATAAATATAGATGATTCAATCATAAATGTTGCTCTCTCATAGAGGTAAAGGTCTTGAAATAGCTAAAAACTGAAATGGTTTTCATAATGAATTTTGCTTTCATGGCAGCAGTAATTTTTTCTTACTTATTCAGAACGGTGGATTCCTTATTTTTGGAATTGAGCTGCACATTTGTAGAAACTGTACGAGACTATTCCGTGATTTCGCCTACGGTCCTCCACTGCATCCTGCGTGTTATTGCGCTCCACGGGTTGATCCCAGGATCTCTCTCTCTCTCTCCGCCACGGGGGAGCAGGATTAAGGAACAAAATCCCAATCTCCTTGTGCCCAGACAGAGGATGAGCAGAGGTGTGTGCGTGCAGTCAGGCTAAAGACGGGATTGTCTTTTAGAACACACGCTCGCTCGAATCCGCACAAACACAGCCTGCGCACAGCTGCGAGCCCTCTTGGGATGTTGTGCGAGTGAGCGTACCACATCCATCTGCCCCATCATTCCTTTCCCCCCCCCTCATCCCCATCTCATCCCACTATTCTCCTCCTTTCATCTCCAGGTGGGCCTATACCGCAGCCCTGCCACATGCATGTATTAGCGCTTCCTTGAAGTGATATGACCTTCGGACGCCCTTCGGTTTCCATAGCAGCAGCGAGCGGTTCTCGTCGCGTACAGCATTAACATTCTCCGAGCCGAGAGCAGCAGCGGTCTGATCAAAGCGTCATTGATTTTGTGTCCCAGATTCATTCAAAATAGCTCCCCAATTAGAAAAGAAGAAGCAAGGCGACGGCTTTCGTTTTTTTTTTTTTAACTAAGACGGGGCTTCTGACTGAATTCGGTTGGAACGGGAGTGAAAGAGGGAAGGCTGGTGAAAGGAGGATTTCTCACATTGCAGCATCTTAACCATTTACAAAATAGTAGCTGCTGTTTTGATGAGCCTGAGGTTGAAGGGAGCACTAGCTGTTTTTTTGGCAAGGAGATAGAGGTCATTGGTGATGGAGATACAGTAATGGACACGGGGTCCAAAGAGACTCATACAGTGCATTGATTTATCTTTTATTTCAACCCTTTCAAGGGACTACAGAGCTGGTAGTAGAAGATTAGCAGACATCCACAGAGACTGGCTTGAATTCGCTCTTTTAGACTATGGATTTTTTTTTTTTTGAGGCATTAGGGATTAAGCCAGGACAAACACACACACACACACTTCAGCAGTGAGTGTACGGTGGGCAGAAGGATGGTGAGATTAGATGTGTGGGGAGTAAGGGATCAGACAGACCGAAGAGACAGATAAGCAGATACAGATACAGGATTAACACACACGTATATACACACGCTGCCACACACACATACACACACACACACACACACACACACACACACACACACACACACACACACACGGTAACAGATTTGGATTTAGGAAGTGGCAACACAATGACCTTTGCCCTTTGAGCTGGAATACAATTGAATCTGAAGCACACACACACACTTACATGACATACACACACATCACATCACACACACTAAACCCATCAATACAGGCACGAATGAAGACACGGTTTAAGTGTGTTTTTTGGTGTGTGAGAGAAAGGGAGAACGAGGGCAAACGGAGACAAACTGGAGAGGAAAAAGAAAGCTTTCTCTCTCTCTTCCTCCACCGTCTAGCCTCTCGTTTAGCTTCTGGGTCGGGATTTAGCATAATCTATTACACAACGAGCCCTCCCGCCCCTCCTCCTCCTCCTCCTCGTCCTCATCCTCCCCCTCCTTCTCCTTCTCTCTCTCCATCCATCCCCCTCCATCCCTACTGTATTGCAGCTTTTCAGCGCGGATGATTGAATGTCAGTCTCTTTTCATGTGTTTTGCGTCCGTGCAGCGGCAGAATGTTGAGACATTGTGGCATTTCGGGCTGCCCTTTGGCATTTTGAGCTGCCCCCCCCCACCACTCCCGAGCCGCTGCGAGCCGCCGATAAAAGACACAACAAGCTCAGTCAGAGATCAACCTTTCAGAAGTGGTGGAGGAGGTAGAGGTGAGGGAAGGGAAGAAAAAGGGGAAAGTGTTTCAAAAGCTCGCCGGAGTGGAGAAGCGAGAAAGGAGGAAAAGAAAAAGAGGGAGAACGATGGGGTCGATGTGTTGTGGCTGAGTGTGTACGTGACGTGTGTGTGTGTGTAGGTTTGTTCGTGGTTGTGCGTGCATCGGAAAGCAGAGAGAGAGAGAGAGAGAGGGCCACGGCATGAGCATGAATAATACAATGATCAGCCACAACCAGCCTGTCTGTCTGTCTGTCTGTCTGTCTGTCTGCTCACCACGTCAGGGTAGGCTACCAGCTGTAACCATGCCCACTCTATGAACTAAAGATCACAGGGTCATTTTTGCCATTTGGTGTCATTTTTGTTCAAATGGTGGAACGGATCACCTCAGTCGACACCAACATGATCCAGCTGTATAAATGTCAGGGTCGTCTCTGTAGATTGGGGGGGGTTTGATTTACTCTCCGCTAAACCGTGTTATTCTTTGATCGGTCTGACTCTCTCTGCCGGTGTTCGGCGTCGTCTGACAGGCTGCGAGAGCATCGGTGAAAATGTGGAGCGATGCAGTATTAGGGTGGTAGAGAGAGAGAGCGAGAGGACAGATGTCTATGAACTGTAGAGCACGGCATAAACAGCCAGCCTGATGCAATATGCTGTAATTGCAAGCGCGCTGTCAAGATACACACTTAACTGATGCCGTTTGTGTGTGTGCGTGCATGAGAGAGAGAGAGAGAGAGAGAGAGAGAGAGAGAGAGAGGGGGGGAGGAATTTAGATTAAAGGGCGCAGGAAAATCCATTAGGTCTCGATAATATGGATGAGCAAGAGCTAATCAGAGGCAATGTGTTTACAGTATATGAGTGTGTGTGCGTGTGTGCGTGTGTGTGTAGCAGACAGTAATTAAAGCAATTAACACAATTCCACAACAGTGACATCTGTGACCATTCAAGCAGCAGCATGCACAGGGATCCACAAAATGGCTGCTGACAGAATGAAAAGAAGAATCAGGCCATCGTCTCTAAAATGGATGCTGTTTGCACCAACGTACGCAAACAAAATGAGGAAAACGAAAAAGAAGGGGTAAAAAAAATCCACTCATGACTCAAGAAAAATGGGAAGATTTAAATTTTCAAAATGCCACATGAGTAACTCTTCATTACGTTCATCATCCAGTATCTCTAAAATATAGAGCCAGTCTGTTAAAGTGTCATTCTGCCAAGCAAAGATTTAAAGGAAAACTGAACTAAATAATATGAATCATCTTTTTAAATGACGTATCTTATTTTGAAAGGCTGCTTTAGCGTCTGATGTTAAAGATAGCATTTTCCTTGGACAACGGGAACGTTTGTCCGGTGCTGTTCGAGCCTTCTCGAGCGACTCTCGGGTGGATATGCTCGGCAGTGTTATTCCAGAAGAGACCCAGCTCCGAGTGTTGCAGGGTTACGTAACGGCGGACTGCAAGCGGAGGGTACCGTTTGACGGCCTTATGTAAACACCCCCACTCTTCGGTGACTCATCCCTGTGCTTCGTGGGTGTTTGTGTGCTGGTTTCATGATTACACCGACAAAGGGGCAATCGCCGCACAAGCACACACACACACACACACACACACACACACACACACACACACACACACACACACACGTAAGCATGACATCACGCGGATACAGGGACCCTTGACCTTTGACACCTCTTCTAATGGGTTTTCACAGAGAAAGACCTTAAAGAGATACAGCGCAAGAGCAGGACAAGGTCACGTTACACTCCAATTCAATGCTCAGCCCAAACTCATCATCCCACACAATAAAAGACACTTCTTAACTCTTTGGATTGAAAGAACTTAGCCAATTAGCCTCTCTCTCTCTCTCTCTCTCCCTCTCTCTCTCTCTCTCTCTCTCAAACATCCCCAGTGGTGCTACAGGTATCGGATGCTCTCGCAGCTGAACAACGCAACACAAATGAGGAATCACCTCGCTCTAACTGCACGTTTCTTCCCCCACACTACTGGGTTTTTTTTAGCGCTGAACAATTACTGTTTTTTTTTGCTGGTGTTTTCATTTTTTTACACGCGGTTGCAGCTTTCGGTTCCGATACCTCGAACCCCCCACCCCCCCCACGCCGGACACTTTGCCGATAGCTCCGGTAAAAAAAAAAGCACTACTCGAGATTGTGCTGCTCCCTTCTTTTAATTGGAGAGCGTTCCGCTGCCTCCTCGCATTAGCGGCAACGCGGTTTGAGATTTACGAGAGCGATATCGGTAAAACCACCGACGTAGAGTGATTACAGTTGGAGACGATAATTAAAGGATGCGCTCATCATCAATCATACACGCCGTTAAGATCAAATGTTAGGGCTCACGTGTGTGTGTGCGACTCATGGTAAGATGTGCAGAGGAGATGCTTATGAAAGATTTATATCTCTATATATATATCTCTCTATAGGCAGTGAGGGCTAGGGGAGTGGACACACACAAATACACACACACACACACACACACATCCATAAAGCATGCACACAACACGTGCACCTCATGCATACACATGGCATCACCTGTATCATCAGGCGAGCCCCAGAAATCAAAGTTGCCACCCACAGCAACATCCATTATCAAAAAGCAAAAACACAGTCACTCTATATTTATGATATTCCATTATCTAGCCTTCCTACTTCCTTCCACAGAATTTATTTTTTGCTTCGCTAGAGGGATTTTTCTTTGTTTTGCTTACTTGCCAACAAACCGAATCCACAGAATCCACTCTATAATTATGTATAGAGCACATTTTATATTCCATCTCTCATTCTATATTTGTGAGCCTCAGCGCCTTGCAGCAGTCAATTCAAGCAAACGGGTTGAAAATAGTAGTCGAACGTCAAAGACGAGTACACTGGCATACAAATAGTGCGCAAGTATCAGGATCAGGTTCGGCACGTGCTAACATTGCTGCTAACAGTGTGTACTTAAAGCCTTTCGGGGGTGCGTGGGATTGCATTTGCCATGCGAAACACCGGGTTCAGAAACGATGACATGAATCCAAATTGCTCCGGTCTTGTAGCTTTCCAACAAGTGAAACAAATTCTGATGGATTGCATTGGAAACAAAGTGAAATTAGCTCAACCCCCCATTGGAAGATTTGCTCCCAACTCAACACTTGACTTGTTAAGACGGATATTTTTCAGAGTGCAACATTGTAAGGCAACGTATTGTTCCATAACATAAAACAATTGAGGAAGATGTTTTTATAGTCCCTTTAATGTGAAATATACAGTATATTTATCGGTTAGGAAAAAAATATCGCACTGTGTGTATCTATCCCATCACACGACGTATTCCTTCCTGTATCTCGATGGTGTTTTTTTCTACTGTGATGATTCAATCTCTCAGTCAAGGGTTAAAACCTTCAATAATGGGGCCATCCATCCTCATAGTGGGACTTGGAGAGAAACTTTCTGCTCATTGCTCTCTGTCACACCCCCCCCCCCCCCCCCCTCTGTCTCTCTAATATGGATGAAGGAGGTACTTGGCGACCCTAATTTCCACACCAATGGAGAGCGTCCAATACAGCTGTAGCTGATGAAATACATTACCTAAAGATGCAACGCTCCCTCCGCAGATGATACCACCCAGAGAACAAAAGCTGTCGGGCGATGAAAGGGCAACAGATAGGAACACCTGTTCCCCGCTGCAATGTGCTTCTGGAAAAAAAGGAGCTTAAAAGGAACCGTTCAGGTGTAGGGTAAACAGTGACCGGGAGTCTTGGGTATATCCAAGTCATGTTGAAATGAGGGGAAACTTTCACGTTTAATCAGTTCAGGAAGTTGGATTTTTGGTGTAAAATTAAAAACCGTGTCAGCGTGGCAAAAAGCCCCCTATCCAAACTATTAACGTATTTAGAATGACTGCTCGTAAATTTAGCAAATAAACTGCAATTTGTGTTTTCATTTTGAATCGATTGAGTTGAAAGTGACCCACCCTAATGCCAACCCTGCTTCATGATCCCACATTGAAACCAGTTTCATATAAATAAATGTCTTGTTTTGGGACTCTCTATAGAGTGGTGCAAGGATGACGTATTTTTGTAGGCCAACCCGGATCGCCCTGGTTCCCTCGACAAAAAGCCAATGGGATTTTTTCCATTGGATTTTGGATTATTGCAGAAAATAAGCTCTGTGGCAAACAAAAGTTTATGATACTTACATGTTTTGTTCAGCAAGACAAATGAACACCACAAAAATGCTAACTCATTTCCTGGTTTTAGGACTCATTCCTGCACCACTCTATTGTCGATTGATATAACATGAAATGTAGGGAATCCAGGGAAAAAATCGCCCAGGAAGTGATGGATTTTTACGTTTTTGCATTAACAGAAGAAGAACTGGGTAGTTAGCATGAGCAACAATAGCCACCGTGGCTGAACAGACAAAGAAAAGAGTGCCACCTATACAGAAACTTCATCACAGAAAATCCAACGTTTGATTGACAAGTGATCTCTGGAAAGTGCAGTGCTGAAACACCGCAGTAATGACCGATTCAAGAAAGACGTCGCCAAAATAAAAGCACAAGGAACTTGAAAATTTCCACTTCAAGCCTGATTTCACTTACTTTTTGAAATACAGCGTAGGGGGAAGTTAAGGTCCAAGGTGTATTATGTGAGGTATTTGTTCGCTGTACAGAAAAGTAATGCGGTCTCTGTCCTTACACTTGTGTTTCTGTGTTCTTCCGTGCATGAGTGTGTGCGTTGGGTGCATCTCTCCAATGATGTGTTGAGCCCATATGGTCGACAGGCCGGGTTGTCCCGGAACAGGGCGAAGGCCGAGTCCATTATGTGGTGATTTGGCAGAGCACGGACCGTTACCTCCGCTACCCTTTCGTTCTCCTTACACCCCTGCATGGATGAGGTGGCACCCCCCCCCACACACACACACACACACTACAGCCCAACACTTATCCACCAGTAAGATTTATTTCACTCCAGAGTGTGTGTGTGGGTGTGTGTGAGGTAACGAAGCGTCCAGTGTGTGGGAGTGTGTCCTGCCAAGAGAGTGTGTGTCCTCGGAGTGGGCATATGGGCACAGAGACGGCTATCAGCCAGCCTGGCTCAGGTTACTGTTACCTCTCTGTCACCTCCTGGACAACAGCAGATGCCACACCGGCATGGGCAGAGGATGAGCCACACACACACACACACAAACACACACACACACACACAAAGACAGGGATGTACACACTTGTCCCCAAATCAATTTGGAGCGACTAGTGACTTCTATATCATTGCAGAATTTCGCTGCCCTTTTACCCAGAGAGACTTACAATGAGTATATTTACCTGCACACCGATAATTCCATCTTAACCCGATGACTATTGACATCGGCATGTATCATCTGATCATCTTAGAGTAAGGTCAATGTCATGGTCATGCATAACCCGATTAACTCACCTGGATTTCTGCTCAATCTTTCTATTTAGTCAGAAGGTCGTTGGTTCGATCCCCGGCACCACCAGGAGAGTGTATTTCAGCTTTGAACTGGTGATTGAAAAAATGACTGGTGTCACAGCTACGGTGCCCACCAACACTGCTGAAGTGCCCTTGAGCAAGGCACTTAACCCCAAAAACTGCTCCAGGTGCGCCGTTCAAATAGCTGTGCTCTGCCCTCTGACCTGAAAATGCATGTGCATGTGTGTGGCGTGATATGTTGTGTGTATATCTAGTCAGGGGTGTGCAGAAAAACAATTTCACTGCATGTATGTGACTGTGATGACCACAAGGGGGCAGTATTTCCCACAGGTCTCACATAGCCAACATTGATAGGCCTATTATTAACCTACTAGCGCAAATTTCACTTAATCTGCGTGTACCATGAAAACCAGTTGTCAAACCGACATAACAAAAACATCAGCAGTGGTGGCAGATTACAATAGCACAATAAACACTGTAGCTATAGCTAACTCACCACTCAGTAGAGCTGAAGGCGGCGTCTCCCTGCAGAGTTGAATCTCCTCATTACTGCCTCCTTCCATTCATTAGCAAATCTTTTCGTTAAGTCTCTTTCGAAGGACAGTTGCACTAAATGTGCTTTTCGTTGGTGCAGCATGCTGAGTCTGTTGTCTGTGAGAACACTTTTTAATGCGGAGAAAGAATTCTCGCACATTGCAGTTGACGCTCCAAATGTAAGTGTGTGTTTAAAGGCCGTCATCACACTTGGCATAGCCTCCAGTGCGCCGTGGAATGTTTTGACAATTCGTGAGATTGTCCACGTTTCATCATCGGATTCGGTCATGTTTGCTTTGAGGAACTGGCGAGCAACCACATATTCTGCTTCAACTATTTCAGCGCTTGTTAAAGTCAGAATGGGCTTTACATGTTTGACATCGAGGAAAGTTTCACTGTTTGGGTCCAGTGATTGAAGTGCGGTCATTAGTTCACTGTTACGTTCACTGAAACGCTTGCCTATTTCTTCCCCCACCGCATCCAAGGTGCTGTAGAATAATCTCCGCAGTTCAGTTTCCTCGTCAGTAGGCCTATCACCTTGCTGCTGGCCATCTGTGTCTTCTACGAGATACGCTTGGAGAGCTTTGTTAACGGTCCTTTTCCTCTTTTGTGGCCGTACTGTCTCCCGACACTGTCCCACAATGTTAATAAACTCACTTTCAGAGCGCAGTTTTGCAACGCATTCAGACGCACATTTCACTAACCCCATCCCGGATAGCAAATCCATCTGTTCTGACTGAAGCGTTTTGTTAGGGGCATCAAGCAACTGCAAAATTTTCTGCACCATGCGTGCAATGAATTCAAAGCTTGGCTCTGAAATAGCTCGAATCAGACCTGCTGCCTCAATTCGTAAATCAGTTCCAAAGGCACGATTGCTGTCAATCTCTGACAACAGAGAGAAAATGTCCTCAAATGATTTGAGCACAGCTGTGACGGTAGCTAGGTGGCCAGTCCACCGCTGTTTGAGCAAGCGTTTAAGCTCCCACACACTCCTCAGTATTAACTAGCTCTCGCGCTCTCTGTCTGATCACTTGCCGCCGCCGCACGCAGCCAGGGCTAATAGCCTAGGTGTGTCCAAAGACTGCCGTATTGAATTAAATTAAATAAAAATACCAATGAACCAAATTAACTTTTATTGATTAACTGAATATTAATACAATTTGACACACAATAAATATTATTATATTATTTTCTGACTATTCTAAAAAAAAAAAAATTCTGGTTTGGGCTAACAGCCAATGGGGGGGCAAGGAGGCGGCTAACAGCCAATGGGGGGCAAGGAGGCAGAGGCGGGGGGGCAAAGCCCCCCTAATTAACCTCCTAACGCCGGGCCGTTCATTCATGAACCTGTTTCTTCTTCTTCAAACTGCACATGTCAAAGGTCACCAGACGCAGTAACCCGGATGTTGTATTCACAATGGTGGAGTGGAGAGTGGTAGACCGATTACTGTGCTCCATGCAGACCACGTTATTAGAGAAGTAACTTGAAATATTTTCTTAAGTAACCAGGCTATTGGTGCGCGTGTAAATGTACTCAATGAGTGAGCACGTAAGGGTTCAGTATCCTGACCTCATCACGTCCACGCACTCCAGGTAAAACTGAATAAAATGTTGTAGGGTAGTAGGTTAGTAGACCAAACACTAGATTTGGTCAGATAATTCTACACAACAGCTTGTTGTGTTTCCTTTTGTAAAACGTTGGTCCCCGGAGAACAGTTTTTTGAGAACCAGTGGCACGCATGACACCAAGCACCGGAGACAACACAACATGATCACAATGTATTTTATTGCGGGGGCTGATGTGCTGGCAACTCCTCAGAGGTTAACATGCGCTCCCCTCGCCAGCGCACTAGCACCGCTGTCACGCAAGCAAACACACACGCTTGTACGGTCACACACACACACACACACACACACACACACACACACACACACACACACGTATGCGCGTGATGATAAAGAAAGACAATTTAAGGTAGAAGAAGAAACTGTAATGCTCTCAGTGGCTACATTTGGTCATTGCAGCAGCAAAATAACAGGATATAGAACATACTATCAAAATGTACATCGAACATATTGGATAATAATAGAGAAAATAGAGGATATTGAAGATAATAACACAAATGGAACATATTGAGGAAAATACATGTAGAACATATCGAAGATTAATATATGAGAATACAGAGCTCTGATTGGCTCAGAGAGCTTTTGCTATGTTGACTAGCGACAGATTCAGAGGCATTTTACAGATCTACCAATTTACAGGAAAAGCACACACACACACACACACACACACACACACACACACACACGCCACTGGCCTGGAGGAACCAGACATCAGGCTGGATGTATGTGTCTGCCGTCTCTATTATCTACGCCTCTGGTTCAAGCCACGCCCACACACACGCTGTAAAATGTCCACATTATAGCTTGTGCATACATGCGTTGGCACACACACACACACACACTATCATTCTAGTGTGCTAAAATGCAGATGAAGAGAAATTGGGTCACCTCTCCACGGGGCAGTAAAATAACAACAGATAGATATAAATACGACGTGGATCACAGGCCTGTCAGAGTTATCTAACGCCTCCGTCTGCACACATGGAATTGGAGAGCGAGGGACGTTAGTAGAATACACATTGCACTCGAGGGGCACAAGCACCCAGATTGCTCTGTTTTTTATGAAATGAACGAATTAGGAGAGCACTGACGTGTGAAAAGTGTTTGTGTGTGTGTGTGTGTGTGTGTAGGGGATGGGGGCGGTGAAAGGTCGAGCTGATGTCTAGTCTTTTGTCCTCCTGGCTATGTCCGATTGCGTTACGTTTCAGACAAACACACACACACGCGCAAGACCATCATGCACACACACACGTGCCGGTTATATACCGCTACTTGACCTAGCCGTCGGCCATTCACTGTCTGCATGTATCGTACACGGCGGTGGCCTAATGCTGTCAGTGTAAAGAGGTGAAAGGGCCAATGGCAACACTCGGCGTCACGGGGGCCTACAACAACAACAACAACAAAGTAGTAAAAGTTGTTTTTTCAGGTCAGGTGGTTTCCGCTACCCCTCCCCACACACACACACACACACTGACGACAGCTCTGATCAAGGCACTGGAGCTGTATCTCGATCGCCAATCGGTGATGCAGTTAGATACAATGAATGGTTTCTGTGAAAGGCTAGAGTGCATCCAAACCGTGCTCTCACACCCTCTAATGGGATTCAGCTGACTATCGAACACGTGCGCGCTCACGCACACATGCACGCACACACACACACACTTGCCCCCCTGTAAGCAGACTAAGCCCTGTCTAGCCCACTCCAGCGTCCCTGTGGGACGCACTCTTTCCCTTTGTTGTTTGTACCAACTGGATGTGCATGCTGGGCGTCCTTCAAGGCATTTAGAAAAGTACAGAGGTGTCCAGCGAGGTGCCTGATTGCCCTTTTACTCCCCCCTCAGGACCCGACTTGGCTCAAAAGGCACTGTAGCAGAGGTCAGAATAAAACCGCGACGCTGAAAGTCGAAGGGAATTTGCGGATACGTTGAGGTCAGTTTCCGAACGGTACAACCCGTCAAACCGGAGTGTGTGTGTTGTTCGCGGAGACGCAGACAGGCAGGCACTATCTCTGCTTACATGACATGCGGATAATAGTGCAATCTATACATAGATTGAGAGCCTGATACAGCAGCCTTTCATTTTTCCAACACAGCCCGGGTACGTTTGTAACGCTCTGATCTGGTTGGAACGGCCCTGAAACTGATTTTCGATCCCTGAAGTAAAGGGAAAGCTTCAAACAACGTGCAAACACGCACCTACCTGCACAAACAATGGGGGTATCCTACATTCATATTGCAAAAGTCAGATGTGAAAATGATTTTTTTTATGGGATACTGCTGGTTTTTAGATATTTCCTCACACGCTTGCATCACCCTTCGAGGTCAAAATCTTTTCTAGGTTAAACTTTGAGCCAAAGTGCACAAAAAACAGAGCAAAGACAGAAATACAATCAAGTCAGATAAATGCCCGTCATTGAAATGAATTGATCCCCGAGGCCAGCGGGTCTCTCCCCGTGGTAATTAATAGGCTGTTTACCAAAGCCCCGGACAGAGGGCCGGCCTCTACAGTCGAGTGGACATACAGAGAGAAGAGGTGAAGGCTGTCCAAACTGCTACTGGTGCCAAAAACACTCTCGATCGAGTGCCATTAGCCCAGCAACCCCGCTCACCGGCGGTGCCAAAGCCACACACACACACACACACACACACACACACACACACACACGCATGCGAGCAGTGAAGCATGCACACGCACACACACACACACACACACACACACACACACACACACAGACGGCACTTGGTCAGTCGGCTGTGCCAGAATCACCCCTGGGGTGGAGGGTACATTAACTAATTGCTCAGCCCAGCTCAGAGAACACAACAACACAGAGAGAGAGAGAAGAAGAATAATGAGTGGGAGAGGATGAGGACATAGAGACAAGGAGGGAGAGAGAGATTGGGAGTAGCATAATAAAGTGAAAAGAGAGATCAGAGTGACATGAATAGATGAGAGAGAGAGAGAGGGAGAGGGAGAGAGAGAGAGCGAGCTTGTTTACATGGGCATTAGTCCAATACAGAATTAGGACTTAGGCCAGTAGTGACAGGACAATGGAGCAGGCTGCAAGGCCGTGTGTGTGTGCGTGTGTGTGTTTGTGTGCGTGCGTGTGTGTTATTCAGCTTGTGACGTCCGGGACAATGGGCCAGTGGGTTATTGAAGGATACGGGGATTATAGGTCAGGCCAAAGAGAAAGACAAGTCGGAGAAAAAAAGGGAGCAAAATAAAGCAACAAAGACGGGGAGGCTACTACCGTCACTGACCCAAACAAAACCCGAAAAAACAGGTACAGAGACCCAGAGATGTGGAGACAGACAAACAGCAGCCTTTGCTTCAGGCCTCTTTTTTTTTGGCTGAGCTTCAGACAATGACCCCCTTTCATCGTTGCCCACCCTGCCCTGAGAAAGAGTGTCCATAAACCGGCATAGAAAAACACCCCTCAGACAGCCCCCCACCCTCCTCTTCCCCTCTGCCCTCCTCATCCCAATACACAAAGGAGACCTACAAAAACGAATCGACCAAACAAGTGTACGTATTGTTGCCGGCGGTTACGCAGAATGGCAAGGGATTTTGGCTACTTTGTGGATCGCAAAGGGGCGCTTTGGAGGACTTCTCCCTGGGTTTCTATGGCGATGAGGATGGAAGAACACAACGCTTTTCTTCACAGAGGAGAGAGCGTGTGTGTGTGTGTGTGTGTGGTGTGTGTGTGAGAGTGTATGTATGTGTGTGCATTTGAGGGGGGAGGAGGGAGGAGGGCGTACTTTCCAAAGGCACAAAAACGCAGGTGTTGCTTTCCTCCCTCACGCCAACTCTCCTCTCCTTTTTTTTTTTTCTTTTTTTTTTGTTTACCGCTATCCATGACTGTCTGAAAAACAAAACAACAGCTCTTTCATCAACACGCTCACGTGAAACTCGTTAAGGTTTAACGTCAATTACGGCGTGCCGAGTCTACCCCAATGAAAAGACCTCACAAGCGAGTAAGTTTGTTTCAGATCTCAGAGATGAGGGTATATGAAAATAACCAGTGATGGTTCAAATGTCCAGATGCATCCATTCGGGGGAGGGGACGTCCACGCGCAAAAACGATCGCTCTAAACGGCAGTTGCTCTTGCTGAAAGCAGAACGGGGGCTGTTGCAATTCACAAAATGGCCTCTTTTTTCCCGCAGAACAGGACATCTCCTCCCTTTGTCCACTAGTGGTGGTATAATTATAGCCGGCAAATGATCCCATCCGCCGCCCGTAGGCCTCGGGCTGATGCAACTGTCCTTTGCCGAGGTGACCACCGGGGTGTTTCGGCCTTAAACGGAGGGCGGGGTGGCGCCCGTCTCCCATCAATGCACCGATAATGACCCCTTCGCTGCTGTCTGGGGGAACCGGGGTCTCTACGGGGAGACAAGAGGTGGATGGGTTCGGAGGCTATTTCTTCACCGGTAATTGCAACAGCCGTTTTCAATGAATGCTCCCCCTGCAGTGTGACGCCCTTGAGTGATGCCGCAGTGCCCCCAGAACTGTGTGTGTGTGTGTGTGTGTGTGTGTTTGTTTTGTGTGTGTGTGTGTGTGTGTGTGTGTGTGTGTGTGTTTCTGGTAAAAGCAACATGATTCAGGTTGTCAGAGGCTTTCAGAGCATCGTAAATTGCTTGTGTTTAGCCTGTGTGTGTATTACCATAGGGTACAGTACGTGTCCACAGTATGTGCAAGAATATAATCCTGTCAGTGTGTGTGTGTGTGTGTGTGTGTGTGTGTATACTTCCCCTCATTCTTTTCAGCAGCTCTGTTTTCCTGCTGTCACGGCTAGAACTCAGTACAAGGTCGCATTACCACTGATAAACACACACGCACACACACACACACACACACACACACATCTTGCTTCTTAATCCTGTTTCACCAGGCCAGGCCCACCTGCTCAATCACATCTGCACTGACACTATTACCATTTTCTGTGTGTGTGTGTGTGTGTGTGTGTGTGTGTGTGTGTGTGTGTGTGTGACTGAGCCAATGACGCATCTGTCATTAGGTCTGCCTGGAGAGAGAGAGAGAGAGAGAGAGAGAGAGAGGTGTACCGGTGTGAATTGAATTGTCTGCCCTGTTTACACCTCACCTTCTTCACTCAGGAGCGCGAACCAACGAAAAAATAATCAGGTCACTTCCTGACTTTGTGACCCAACATCTAAGGCCAGCCTTCTGATTGGACCAGAACAACAACTGTTACCTGGGCAGCCTTTTGTCATGGAGTGAGAGAGGACGAGAGAGATTTTACCTTCCCCCCTCCCTCCCTCCCTCTCCCCTCCCCCGTCGATAAACGAGACAGCAAGTTTCCATGACCTCAACGACCAAACCGGGCCCGTCGCTCCCTTTTTTCATTGTGCCTCTTCTTCTGCTGTATCTACCCTTTACCCGTATTTTCTTCTTCTCTCTTTGAAAAAACTTGTGGGTAATGACAGATATTCAGACCCGGGGATTTGGCGGAGACAAGGAAAACGCTGCGGCGCGAGAGATTGCGCTGACGTATACCGAACCGGTCAGTGATTATAGGTGATCTGTGATTACGAGTAATGGCTCCGTAAATACACGGGGGGAAGTGGAGAAGCGGCTGAATTATTGGCTTGGTCGCACAATGTATGTCACACAAAAACACACACACACACACATTGCTAGAGCTATCATTACCTACTGATTATGGAGTGGGAAACACACTGATTACTGAGGAAGAATGAGAAGATGAGCTTATGTGTGTGTGTGAGAGAGAGAGAAAGAGAGAGCGAGATATCTGACGGCGAATCCAATCTATAGTTACCATGGGGTGAGGTCATTTTAGCCTCTCTCCCACTCTTTTTCTCTTTCTCTTTCTTGCTCACACACAAACACCACACACACACACACACACACACACACACTTTTCTCTCCTTTCCCTCTGGTTATTTGCCTTTTTCATTTCAGGGAGCGCCCCCGCTTGGCTGTCAGAATTGATTTGTAGCGCTCCTGCCTCACTATTAGCTGTAAAAAAAAAAACTCTCTGTAAACGCTCTAGAATCAGTTCCGCGACTTCTTTGTGGGTCTCGTCTCACATCCCCTTCCCCTTCCAACTGCAAAGCACTGAAACAACATCGCTCTTTATTGCAGCGATAAATACTCCTTTTTGTTTTCAAACAGTCTCGATAAGGGTTTTTTGATGTAGCGTTTGATATCCCGAAGCCAAACAAGGTCCAAATGGCAAGTGGTCAAAGAGTTGGTTGAGGTGTCCCGCTCTTAGATCCTCATCAGTTTTATTTCCTTTAACCCTTAGGAGTCTATTTTGTGCAGGATGTAGGCATTTGTGGTTGCAATGTCCACAAAGTGCAGGAACAGGGTACGATGCAAGTCAAATGGCTTGCTCTATATTCAGAATTCGCTTCATTTTTCCTCCACAAAAACTACAAAACCCACCGCGGCAACCTGAACAGCTCCGCCCGCACGATCTGTACCTAAAATGTTCAGCCTGTAGAGCGGAGTCAGCAGATTCAGGCAAAAAACGACAACGCCTGCCCCATCCCATCTTGCAAACTTTTACGCAACTTTTACACAACTTTAATGCCCACGTAAATATGATTTTTATATGTTTTTTACTTGGTCTATCAACATCAAACAAAAACTAGCATGGAGTTTCAAGCCAGCACTTGCGGCAATGCTCAATGTGACTCCTGAGGGTTAACTTTGATCTCACCAGGCAAACCAAAGAGCAAGAGTCTTATTTACAGCGATGGTGGCGACTTTAATCAGTAACACAGTTATGTAATGTGGTGGAACACATTTGTATTTCAATTTTAGTCATAATATTGCAGTTGTCAGTCAAAAAAATAAGATGTCACTGTGTGTATCACACTTTCTAAATATCAGATTGTAGTTGAGTTACATGAAATCTGTATCCCGCCACATTCCCTGATCCAAATACGGTCGCCCTACTTGCTTCCGAAGGCATATAGGCTCTATTTCTGTGGCTGTAGATTGAGATGAAATGAGATGAAACAGTTCCAGTACTTGCATGTACACACACACACACACACACACACACACACACACACACCAACACCTGTTGCTGTGGGGAGGCCAGTTCAGGGAGCACTGGGGATGGTGGGGCGTGTGGCAACCTTGCTGACATCATAAACTTTGCCATTACATAAGAAGCTGTAAGGATACAGACGTTGCATCAGATGTACCCTCTAAGCGACACGGCCCAAAAGAAACCAGTATACATACACACACACACACACACACACACACACACACACACACCCCATTTGCACAGGGACTAGTCATATTGGTTGAACAGGTGTTAGATCAGAGTTAAGTCATTTACACACACACACAGATTACAAGCTTTCTCATATAAACTGCGCGTGTAAATGTAGCTGTGTGTGTGTGTGTGTCTTCTCGGCTATCAAACAGAACACACAGCAAGATGTGACAGAATCGATTACAGTACGATTCTCTTTTTCATATCCTGGAATTAAATAAAACAATATATTGTGTTCCTCAGCGACAACCACGATGTAACGGCGGTGGAAACAAATTGAAATGTGAAACTCCCAGACTTGTCCCCACACACATCTAGCAGGATATGACTGGACGTGACTCAACGTCTAACGCACAAAACTTACACCATAAAGGGAGGCGGCGTGTTACCATGACAATAAATGCAAAGAACAAACTGTGCCATATTCTAGTGCCATAAAAAGTTGTTGCCTGATGGACAGCCGCACTCAACTCAGAAAACAACGTTGAGAGATTTTATCAGGTTCAATTTACTGTAGGAAAACAGAAAAAAAAACTGTAGATTTGCCTTTTTGAAGTTTTAATTCTCAGTGTGCATGTTGTGCGCCCTTGTAGTTCTTGTACTTATTGCTCTTGAAAGATGTGCACGCATAGGGAGAGAAGGTCACCTCCTCCATCTCCCCTTTTATCTTCTCTCTCACCCGTTATCTCTCTCTCTCTCTCTCTCTCTCTCTCTCTCTCTCTCTCTCTCTTTCTCTCTCTGTGCCTGGCTTTCTCTGACGGCTCACCTGGCAGGTCAGAGATTAGAGTTATCGATCAGGGCTTCACCCGTGGCCATCCTCTCTCTCTCTCTCTCTCCCTCTCTGCTGTGGGTTCAGCGGTTATTGATGGGGGTTGCGGGGTGAACCGCCGCACGCTGGGTTTCCTGTCTCCTCTCGGAGTCATCCTCAAAGACTCACGCCGAGCGCAACCTTTTCACCGGCGCTAGAACGCGTACGCATGTCGGTGCCGATGAGAGGGAAGGATCGAGGGGGGAGAGGTGTAAGGGGAAGGGAAGCAAATACACCGAGGCCACACACACATTGCACTTTAAAATGTTTGCGTGAAACTGGAAAGTTCATGGGTTGTGTTTTATAGTGAACCAGTTAAGAACTTTGCATGTGTGCAAAGCGATGTTTTCTGAAACTGAATTCTCTCTCCTCCTCTGTCATGTAGGATCAGAGCCGGTCGTACCCATTAAGCGATATAAGCAGTTGCTTAAGGCCCCCATCACACATATAGTATATTCAAAATGACAGTTATTACAGTACATTCATTAACAGGAAGCCTTTTATTTATGTCTGGACAAAAGCAGTTGTTCCATGTGAAGCACGGTGCTATAAATCTCCTTTTTAAGCAATAGATTCAGTGGACACAACATTAAGGCCGAATCCCATTTCTCATTTTCACCCCTACGACTCGTTTTCGAGTGCCCCTCGCCCCTCCCCCTATGAAATGGGACAACCCTTCAAGACCCTGATACGTCATCGATGACGTTTACGTAAACAGACGCGACAAGTTTGTTATCGGACATTTCTATGGCAATAATGGTATTATCACAGTGACATTTGCCATTCATCTGATGGAGATAGAAAAGCATGGAAAAAAGCATGGACGCTCAATAGGTTCAATTCACAACTTATACGTTTCACGCTATCAATCGATCAAACAAGTCATCAAATAAAAAAAGACCACTGCTTCATTACCGGGCCTTCATGACAGAATAGCGTTAGCGGTACTCTGTAGGCTAGCAAGCCATGCTCCTAACGTACCCTGCCAGTCTGCACTGATATTAGAGGAGCTGTAACAAGTGCACCAACTTCGCTGACGGACTTTAGTTATATTTCGGCGTCATATGCCATCAAAGGGGGGAAATGCAACATGGAAATATGTCAAAATGCGGGACTGTCATGCACAAATCAGCCTAAAAACAATGTTGGCGAGGTAGAGACATCGGCATACTAGCGATTTTTTGTTATGCTTGTTATAAAGAAAAGGTCTATAATACATTGAAACGACATTAAACTAAGATAATACGACGGTTAGAATATTTTTTAAATCTTTATTAACGAAGAAAATACTACATTTGTGGTTTCCTTTGGATGGTAGTGTAGCGTGTCACGGCTCCAGCCCCGACCCCTATGTTTCCCTATGTTTTTACCTCCCCTGTCTGTCGCTGTCTGTCTGTGTGTGTGCAGGGCAGCACCTATTGAGACTACGCCAGGGCAAGCTTAGCGTTCGTGAGTATGTGGGCAAATTCCACAGTCTAGCCATTGAGTCCGGCTGGAATAACAGCGCCCTGATTATGGCGTTCCAGAGCGGTCTCAGCCAGGAGTTGTGTAGGGAGGTGGCGCTCCACGGGACGTGGGGACGGTAGATGAAGCAATCCAGCTCGCTATTAAGGTTTCCGACTTGGCTGCACAGTGGCGAGTCGAGCCCAGCCTCCCCAGGGGTATCACTCATCTTCCGGGAGGAGGTGACGATACCAGGCCTGTCCCCACCTCGGAAGCCAAGCCCATGCAACTAGCCCGGACCCGTCTTTCCCCGATGGAGCGCCGCCGGAGGATGGATTCGGGAGCCTGCCTCTACTGCGGCCAGACGGGCCATTTCTGGCTGCCTGTCTGCTCCGGCCAAAAGGGGAGGCTCGTCAGTGACTGCGGGGTCCCTGATGAGCCAAGCCACTACCCCTTCTCCAGCCCCGCAGTCCTGCGTTCGTTTCAACGCCTCTCTCCTCTGGTCAAAAGAGACGCTCCCGGTGCTCGCTTTGGTGGACTCCGGCGCCGATGCCAGCTTTATCGACTCCGCGCTGGTTTCACAGGCCGGAATCCCCACCGAACCTCTCCCTTCCTCGTTGACAGTCAACGCGCTGGATGGCAAGCTTCTGGCTCGGATCACGCACCGCTCTGCACCCCTCACTCTGGTCCTGTCGGGGAACCACCGGGAACGTATCCAGCTCCACGTCATCTCCTCTCCCCACACTCCGGTGGTACTGGGTCGGCCCTGGCTGGCGCTCCATAACCCTCACGTCGACTGGTTCCGTTATCAGCTGGACCGTATTCTGCCACTCTCACTGTCTCCTGTCTGCCCTAGCCCCCAGTACGTCCGTGACCGAACCTCCTGACCTCTCCTTGGTTCCCCCCGACTATCACGACCTCGGGGAGGTGTTCAACAAACAACGGGCCCTCTCCCTACCACCACATCGTCCTTACGACTGCGCCATCGACCTGCTTCCCGGAGCTCCACTGCCAACTAGCCGACTCTACAACCTCTCTCGTCCGGAGAGGGAGGCGATGGAGAGTTATATTCACAACTCCCTGGCAGCGGGACTGATCAGGCCCTCCTCGTCTCCCGTCGGCGCCCTGCGTCCCTGCATCGACTTCTGGGGCCTGAATAACATCACCGTGAAGAATAAATATCCCCTGCCACTCATCGATCCTGCCTTTGAGCCTCTCCAACACGCTACTGTCTTCTCGAAATTAGACCTTCGTAACGCCTACCACCTCATCCGGATCCGAGAGGGTGACGAGTGGAAAACGGCCTTTAACACCGCCCTCGGCCACTTCGAGTACCTCGTCATGCCCTTCGGTCTTACCAATGCCCCAGCAATCTTCCAGGCTCTCGTCAATGACGTCCTCCGCGACACGCTGAACCGTTTCGTCTTTGTCTACCTAGACGACATCCTCATCTTCTCCCGGGACACGGAGGAACATGTTCAGCATGTCAGGTTGGTGCTCCTGTCGCCTGCTTGATAACAAACTGTTTGTGAAGGCTGAAAAATGTGAATTTCACGTCCCGTCTGTGAGTTTCCTAGGCTACATCATAGAGCGGGGGCAGGTGAAGACGGACCCGGCCAAGATCCTGGCTGTGGCTGAGTGGCCGACACCCTCCTCCCGGAAACAACTCCAACAATTCCTTGGCTTCACAAACTTCTACCGGAGGTTCATCCGTGACTTCAGTAAGGTCGCAGTCCCACTCACCCAGCTCACCTCCACACTCTCCCCGTTCGCCTGGACTCCCGAGGCGGATGCAGCTTTCATCCATCTCAAGCAGCTTTTCACATCCGCCCCGGTCCTAAGACATCCAGACTCCTCGAGCCAGTTTGTGGTGGAGGTGGACGCCTCCGACTCCGGCGTTGGGGCCGTCCTGTCCCAACGGTCCTTGGAGGACCAGAAGCTACACCCCTGCGCGTTCTTCTCCCGGCGTCTCTCACCGGCCGAACGGAATTATGACGTGGGGAACCGGGAGCTTCTGGCGGTGGTCCTGGCCTTGGAGGAGTGGAGGCACTGGCTGGAGGGGGCAGAGCAACCGTTTGTGGTCTGGACAGACCACAAGAACCTCTCCTACCTCCGCTCTGCTAAACGGTTCAATTCCCGGCAAGTGCGGTGGGCTTTGTTCCTGGGGAGGTTCAATTTTACACTCACCTACCGCCCTGGCTCCCGTAACGTCAAGCCAGACGCCCTCTCTCGCCAGTGGACTCCCGAGAGGTCCGCTCCCAAGCCGGAGACCATTCTCCCTCCGTCCTGCGTGGTGGGGGCAGCTGTGTGATCGAAAGCCTCGTCCGGGAGGCTCAGCGTAACCACCCTGACCCAGGTAACGGCCCCGCTAACCATCTTTTTGTGCCCGGTTCCAGGTTCTCCAGTGGGGCCACTTATCCAAGCTCATGTGTCACCCCGGCGCCGCCCGCACCCTGGCCTTCATCAGGCAGAGTTTTTGGTGGCCCTCCATGGCTCAAGACACCAGGGCCTTCGTGTCCGCCTGCTCCGTCTGCGCCCGCAGCAAGTCCTCCCACCAGCCTCCCGCCGGTCTCCTGCATCCACTGCGCACTCCCAGCCGTCCGTGGTCCCATTTAGCCGTTGACTTTGTTACCTGTCTCCCCCCATCAGACGGTAACACCACCATTCTCACCATTGTTGACAGATTTTCCAAAGCCGTACACTTTCTCCCTCTCCCCAAGCTTCCCTCTGCCAAGGAGACTGTGGACCTCCTCGTGCTCCACGTGTTCCGGCTTCACAGGATTCCCCAGGACATTGTCTCCGACCGGGGTCCGCAGTTCTCCTCACAGGTATGGAAGGCATTCTGCCAGGCTCTAGGCGCCACCGTCAGCCTCTCTTGCGGCTACCACCCCCAATCCAATGGGCAGACGGAGCGGGCGAACCAGGACCTGGAAACAGCCCTCCGCTGCATCACCGCTCGCCATCCCTCCTCCTGGAGCTCTCATCTGCCATGGGTGGAATACGCCCACAACTCCCTCACCAGCGCCGCCACAGGTATGTCCCCCTTTCTGACTTCGTTGGGCTACCAACCTCCCCTCTCTCCCGCTCAGGAGGAGGAAGTGGCGGTGCCGTCCGTGCAGGTCCACCTCCAATGCTGCCGCCGGATTTGGAAGGCAGCTCGGGCGGCCCTCCTTCGCTCGGCAGCCAAGAACCAGCGCCTCGCCGACAGCCGTCGAACCCCTGCACCCACCTACCAACCTGGGCAGAAGGTATGGCTCTCCTCCCGGGACCTGCCCCTACAGGTTCAGTCCCGAAAGTTGGCTCCCCAGTACGTGGGGCCCTACATGATCGACAAGGTCATCAACCCGGTCTCGGTAAGGCTAAAACTGCCCCCGGCTCTGAAAATTCATCCCACGTTCAATGTTTCCCTGCTCAAACCTGTCTCCTCCAGCCCATTATGCCCTCCAGCCGTCCTCCCTCCACCCCCCCGGATCATCAACGACCATCCGGCCTACACGGTCAAAAAAATTATGGACATTTGCCGCCGGGGTCGGGGCTTCCAGTACCTGGTTGACTGGGAGGGTTAGAGCCAGGAAGAGCACAGCTGGGTCCCTCGCCGCAACATCCTGGACTCCTCCCTCATCCGCGACTTCCACCGGGAGCACCCCAACAAGCCCGGTGGGGCGCCCAGAGGGGGGGGTACTGTCACGGCTCCAGCCCCGACATAGGTTTCCCTATGTTTTTACCTCCCCTGTCTGTCGCTGTCTGTCTGTGTGTGTGGCATGGGTGTGGCTCCCTCTCCCAGCCCTGCCTCTCCTCCACACCTGCCGTCTATCAGCCCAGCAGTACTTAAACCCCGGCTCTTCAACCACTCGTCGCCAGATTGTTCCGCCAACTACCGTGGTAGTCACTCTCTCGGCTGCTCTTGATCTATATCAGAGTTTAATTCCCTTGTGTGCCTCCGGGCTATCCTAACTGTGCTTTCTTGTCTCCCAAGATCCCCTGTACACCTTACCCCTTGTGTCTCCTCGCCGTTACCCACCAGCCTGCCTGCTTGCCCCAGCTCCAGCCTGCTTCCCTCGCTCCAGCCTCACCTGCTTGCCCCAGCTCCATCCAGCCCAGCCTCTCCACCCCCCACCTTCCCTTCACCAGCTTCATTATTAAAAAACACTATTTTCTACTCCGTCATCCTGGTCTGCATTTCTGGGTCCTACGCAAACTGCTATCCCTGACAATAGCGTTCGCCATGATCTTCCAGTTGATTCACAGGTCATTCTGGGAGACTTCTCCTAACTCTCCTTGTAGTGTGCCCCTGAAAAATCTCCGTTTGGAGGGCCATGTAGCCCTAACACTTCGCCCTACCCCTCGATCCCAACAAGAATCGGGACACCCTACCCCTACACGTGAACGCGCAAAACAGAGGGGAAGGGCTAAGGGGTAGGGCGAAGGGGTGAATTGGGATTCGGCCTTAAACAATTCAAAACTTATTTCAGGGGGAATCAATTCTTCTGGCAAGTTTAGTTTATTTCATTATAGCCCGCTGTCAAACTTTTCTCTGCTACGCGTTAAAAAATGTGTGTGACATTTTCAGCATGGTCAAGTGAGGAAAGAGTTTGATGGCAACTCCTAGTTCATCTGATGATAATTGCTACATTGTGATTGGGTGTACAATTACATGGTGAGTGTAGAGTTACTGGAAATATGCGCCAGCGTCCGAACTAAAACATTTCCCAAACCCGAAAAAGCCTCGGGGACTATGAACAGCGAAAACAAACTGATGAAAGCGGACCTTTCTCTGGGAGATGGATGGAAGGAGACAGAGAGGTCCGCGACTCTCTGACAGCTGACGTTGTTTGTGGAAACCTGAGAAAGAGGAGAGGGATTCAACTCTCCAAACAAGGAGGAGGGGGGTGGTTTCAGCACAACAGGTGAAGGCAAAGCATGTCCATACTTTCTATACTTCGTCTTGTCTCGTTCTCCAGCTGCTTCTATTTTTTCCTCCTTATTGGATCTGGGAATAATAAGGAAGGAGAGAGGAAGCGGAAGAGGGAACGGTCAGCGAAAAGAACACGCGGAGGAAAAAAGGTCAAATTTGATTGGAAAATGTGGAACGGGAAAATGATTTGGGAAGAAAACAGGACAGATAAAAAAAAAGGGAATGTTTTTTTTCTCAACCCTCAGCATGGGGGAATTGGGGAACAGACAGAAAGACGGTTATACACTATAAAAATAGAGAGACATTGCACCATAGTGGGGGAGAGATAGCTACGTCTCCTTTATTTTGAAGGAGGCAGGGAGCTGTTGTTGACATACAGGGTGTGTGTCTGGACCTCATTGTCTGCCCCATCTGTCTGGTTTTATCTCTATTTATCTCCCCTCCTCCTCCTCCTCCTCCCCACTCCCTCCGATTCGGTTCACACCCTCCATTGTAACGTGATCAGCCACTCCCCACGCGCTGGCAGACGACCAGGGAGCTTCCACCCACAGCAACTGGTGGCACACATGGCCAAATCGACACTCGAAATATGACCCCAGACATATCGATTCGACATGTTGAGTGGGTACATGTTAGTCATTTCATACCACGCAGCCGTTCCAATTAAAGTCTTTAGATATTTGTTTCCATTACAGACAGAAATCGTTGGTCTAGTGTTTCATACAAATTCCCCAAAGCTTCTTCCTGTCAATAGGCACCAAAGCCTATGATACCACTGCGTGCATACTATACAAAATGTGTTGCTGACCCCCACACAGAGACCTATGCACCAAACAAAAGTGGTGGAACATGAAGGGAAGACAAACATTGTTTTGGATGACATGGAAGGTGTCCTTGGTGAGATGCGGGGGATGCTGGGGGGGAACTCTGATGTTTGTTTTTCTCTTTGAACAGGTTTTGTTGTTGGCAAAAAACATGTGGGCCTTCAGTTGTTTGGCTCCCATATTGAATTCTGTAAAAAAATAAATAAAAAAAAGTTATAAAAATACCCTCACCTCGGATGTTGGAATTAGTTGTGCAGGTTCCAGCTTGGAAGGCTGTGCAGGCCAGAAGAAAGAGATCTTACATGATGGTTAGCACGTGCAAGGCAATCTCTCTCTCTCTCTCTCTCTCCCTCCCTCACACACACACACAAACGGTGAAATAAGAGAATTTAAAAGATTTGCCAACAATCATGCTCTCAGTCACACTGCACCTCTCTCCTGACTCAGATCCGCAGACAGACGGGAACGAATGGAAGCGCACGTGGCTGTATCCGTTCTCTTTCCCAACCCGACGAGGGTCCTTTCTCGTCAGCCAGTTCCTTCAGTCACGATAGTCATGAAATGGTGTAACATCAGGACCAACCGAAGCAGCCAAACCAGCTCCCACTCCTCTTGGGCTCTCCGTTTTACTACAGTTACCCACATTTTCTCTTCATTTCTGGGCAATGTGATGGTGATTATGTGATTAAAGCAACAACAAAGCTACTCAGGCAACTCTTTGGGCACTGTTGCTTATCAGAGTTGCCCAAAATGTTGCCCTATGCATCATTGCTTCAAGTAATTGATCTCATTTGGTTTCCATTCTCTGTCCGGTTGCTTGTATTTACTGCTTCTTCTCTGCCTATTGTGATTTCTCATGCTCCTCTCCTTTCTCTCTTGCTTTTTCACTCTGAATCATCACACGGACTATGGCCCTGTTCACACCTGGCATTAACATGGGTCTTGGGTGATCCGATCATAAGTCAACACCTCTAAGTACAGGTATGAATGCACCCAAGACGCATTGAGGACGCATTGAGATCTGATCGCTCAGACCACATTGGGAGGTGGTCTGGGCCGCATATGGCCACATTCTTTTAGCAGTGTGTACGCAAATGTACTACTCAACTGACGTCCTCTGCGTATGTACTCATTCGCGCACCAATGAAGTGCGACTCAACGAAGAAGAAGAAGAAGAAGAACGAAGTATGACAACAGACAACAACAACTACAACAACAGGAAAATTTCGAAAAGCCCATAGAGTTATATTACGACTGCGTCAAACATCTCGGGCGGTTTGGTTTGCCTGGAACACGCCAAGGAATAGACCCAGACTGTATTGTTTTGATTTCTTCTTCTTCTAACAACAACGCATTTGGTCTTTGCAAACGGAAATGACGTACGTGTTTATTGGCATGTAGAGCGGGGAAGTGAGATCCGATCACAAGTGGTCACTGGAGACGCATGTGGAGACACGTTCTACTGCCAGGTGTGAACAGGGCCAGTGAGTCTAAGTATCTGTGTGTGTGTGTGTGTGTGTGTGTGTGTGTGTTTATATTGCATACATTTGTATGTAGTATGCAGTATGTGTGAAGGTGAAACAGCCACCTGTTCTCATGTCAGTCAGCCTTCCTGTCATTCATTCACTAGGGTCTGTCCGTCTCCACTATTAATACACACTAGACATTAGATACCAGTCACACTGGTACAGACAGGACTGACTGACTGACACGCAGTAAAACAGACGATCAAAGTGCACTTTTGATGGCTGTGTAAACACACGTACTGTATAAAATTAATGTTGAGAGAGGTCAGTAGATTGTAAAGTCAATGCAGTAAAATGCTGTTTGTGTGTATTTTCGTGGATATGCACTCAACACCACAGTGGTAAATGTGGATGTTTCAAGTCATTTAATGTGCATTAGTGGAGTCAGTGAAAACTAATCAAATAACCATAACAATGCTTTTATATCACACTAGCTTATAGTAAATGCAATGATGAAATCAAACACACACACACTCACACAAACACATACACATAGACATATAATGCTGTAATCCAATACACATAAACAACAATTTCCTGCTTCCATTTGGATTGATTTAGACACACACACACACACACACACATATGTACACACACATGTACACACATACCATTTGATGTCCAGTTTGATAATACTTGAAAGAGGAGCCGATCCTCCCACCACCCAACAATTTTATGGAATCAAAAAGTAGGGCAGCCACATTCAAAGACTGCTTTCATGTTCCGGCTTGTTCCACTGCAGTCACGCGGTGGATCTACATAGCAGATCTACGTAGAGAAGCATTTCCATTTTTCTCCTCATAGACAGAGGAAGAGGAAAAGGGAGTTGAGACAATCAGGAAGAAACCCCAACCGTCAGCATAGCTTTTCTTTCTATTCTATCACTGAGCACAGATATGTTTATATGGAGAATCTGACCCTCTGTCATGTTTCATGATGCGAATGAGGGTCAGACAAGATGGCATCATGAAGAGAAATGGAGGTGAGATTGTGATTGCCTAGCAGGGGATGCAACCAACACACCATGACTCACAAAAAAAACATATTTTTCTCAGTATAAAACATCAACACCAGAGAGCGAACAGATGCATCCTACCAAGGCCGTAGCCATGGAGTCAACATTGGGGGGGACCAAATCTGCGGGGGTTTCTGGGCCCCCCCCCCCCCCCCCCCCCCACCCTAAAAAAAATTAAAATTTGAAAACTAATTTCCTCACTTAAATACATAAATACATTTGAAAGAAATGGAGAGACAGTACAGTGTTTGACATTGATTGTACCTACCCACAGCACAGTCGAGCAACGGCTTCTGCTGGGGTACGGCAACACCACTTGGACAAACCACACGCAGAACTGCAGTACACCGTAATACCAGAACTAGACTAGGGATGTGCGGGGGTGCACCCCCAATATACATTCCCCAATATATCTTATAATTACGGCCCTGCATCCTACATTCCAGTACATATAAAGAACAAAAACTAGATGGCTGCTCAGATCTACTGTGTTGACCCTTGCACTCCTCGCTATTGGCTACTTGCAATGCTGACGATGGAGGAACTTGATCCTATTGGACCATTGGTGGTTATTGTGTGTCGCTCTGGATAGGAGCATCAGCTAAAATGGCTAAAATGTCAAAGTACTGTGGAGCGCTGATGTGCTGTGGAATGAGTAGTGAGGGATGTCGAGTCAATGTGAAAGATACATTACCTTCAATTCCAATTTGTGGTCATAGCTTTATTCCACCACATTTGTCCAGCGGCTCGCTGCCGGTGCCGGCCCTGTTGGACGGTCAAGTTGGCCTGCATTTGACATTTCAAAGCAAACCAAAATTTGTCTCCCTTTCCGGGTAATTTGGTTGCGTCCTGGAATTTTGTGTTTTGGCAAAGTGCTGCTTTGGCAGGAAAAAGGTTGCGAACCACTGCTGTTTTAGCCTACCATACATTTTTACTATCAGTGGTCATAAAGAAATGGAAATAAGTGAAGAGAGAGAGAAGGGGGAGAGAAGGGGGAGAGAGAGAGGGCTGTTTATGCCTTTTGGAGAGGTCAGTTTCCCTTTCCCTTTATAGGGTGTGGAGTGTTTGTTTTTTTTAGAGAAATGTGGCCCAGTTGTTTTTGAGCCGTTGCTGCACTCGGCGGGTTCAAAAACAACCCCAGCTGTGGCGGAGAGAGAGTCATCTAGGAGCCTGAGAGAAGCTGGGGAACGCAGAGAGAGAGAGAGTATGAAGCGAGGAGAGAAAAGGGAGATAATTTACAGAGGGGGAGGAAAACAGAGAAAGAGAGCGAGACGTGGGATAAAAAGAAGAGAGGGATAGGGAGGAGAGGATAGGAAAGGGAGCAGATGTTTCCCTTATGGGAGGTATTAGCAGTTGAATCCCACTGCCCACACACTCAACGTTTTGCTTTCATGCTCACCGTGCTGTAGGCCTGCAGTAGAGAGCACTGTGAACTATGTGTACCTACACTATGGGAGTGTGTGAGGGGATATCTGTGTATTTGTATGTCTGCACGTGTGATTTTGCGTGCACATGATGCATCCGTGTGCATGCATGTCTGTGTGTGCACGTGCATCTGTGCAAAAACGCATCTGCGTGCACGGGCGTGTGTGCATGTGTGTGTTTTTCTATGCATGTGCTCCCATGAAGTCTTTATTTACAGTCTGAGATAGGAAGAGCTCTGCCACTCTTCTTCTTCCACTGTGTGTGTGTGTGTGTGTGTGCACGTGCATGACAGAAGTAGGCCAGCAGAGAGCACACAGCGGTGCAGGAATGCACGGCATGGCTCCAACCCATTCCAGCATAGCCTATACTAAATCTTATTTGAACTGGTCCAAATGCAGGCAGAGGGGCTGCAGCCACACAGCTCAACTCTCCAACACGCCCTCCTCCAACAGCTACAAGAGAGAGAAACGCTTGTGGGTTCATCCTCCCCCCTCGACCCTCCACCGACCGCTTTCTGCGTTTCTATCATCCGCTTTCACTCATTTTACCTCGATGTGGTGTGTGACATAAAAGAGGAAGAAGTAACAAAAAAAGAGCAGAAAAGTCCCCCTGTCTGTTTTTTTCTCACACTCCTTTGCGTTTTCTCTCTCCCAGGCTTTAACCTGTGGCCCCCGACGTCTCCCAGCTGCTGTCTGTCTGTCTCCCGGTACGTCTGGAAAGCTCTGCAGCCCCAGAGCTGAGCTGGCAATTGCTCAAATGTACTTACGGCGGCTACGGAAAGGCCCAAAAATAGCCGGAGACGATAATGGACTGTATACAGTCACATATGAAAGACATTTTTCACTCTCTCCCTTTCTATCCTCCCTCTATCCCATAAGTAAGACAATTACACCCAAAGAGATGTTTTAGAAAAATTCCAGGTTGTGCATCTTTTTTCGTGGCACGGTGGTTTGTGGGTAATGAGTAACCTATTAGTCCCAGAGGGAAATTAGCTCGCTACAGTTACTCATTAAGCTGCCAGTCTTATGTAGGTCATGGCTGTTTTGCGCACAAATGTGTTTTGGCGTTGCTTTATCGCCCGTATCTCACCGCCACGGGAGCTAGGAAGATCACAAACACAGAGAGAAGCCCGAGTAGCACGAGATTACAACGAGGCTGTCGGAGCGAAGGCTGAGTTAAACCCAAATCGTGCTTTGAATAAACAAATTATAGCGTTGAGCTGTTACCATCACGGTTTCAAAAAAAAAAATTTAAAAGAAGTCTCTCGTCCAGATGGTGCAATAATGAGAGAATCGCTGTCGACATCGTTTGTTATTTATCAGAAGTGAAAATAAAAGATGGAAATTGAAAGTGTGTGTGCGTGTGTGCGTGTGTGTGTTGGGGAGGTTATGCTATTTGCCGTGGGCTCAAAAGTGTGTTTCGACTAACCGTCTTATACTGGAGCTGCAAGGCCGTGTATGCTTTATGAGTGTGTTTTGACTAACTCTTTGTTAAAGTAGAGCTGCAAAGCAAGGCGTGTGTGTGTGTGTGTGTGTGTCTGTGTGTGTGTGTGCTGGAACTGTGTGTCCTGTACATTTTGTGCCTATGTGCTTTAGCTAACAAGTGGGTGCTGCTGACTGTTGTGCCTGTTGTGTAGGTGTGGTGAGGGTGTTTGACGAGTGTGTGTGAGTGTGTGTGTGTGTGTGTGTGTGGGGTACACGTTGTGGTCTCACACAGCTGTGTTCAGAGTGGTGGCACAATGGCATGATCTTCCTGTCAGCTGGTATCTCTCTCTCTCTCTCTCTCTCTCTCTCTCTCAATGTATTTCCATACCTCAATATATCTCTCACCCTGTTTCTCTCTCTTTCACCCACTCTGTCTTCCTCACCCCCATTTCTATCCCTCTCGCCCTCTCCGTTTATCCCTCTGCTTTCTCTCTCTCTCTCTCTCTTTGTCTTTAATCTTTAATTCTCTCTTAATTCCATATCTCATCCTTCCTCATTCCCCCCGTCGCTAAAAAACATTGTTGCCTTCATCTCTCCGTCATCGTATCTCTCTCCCCGTCGTCGTTCGCTAGCAAAATGACATCTTCACCCGGCGATGTAAACAGGAAACAGCTGGGCCCGCCTCGCTCGCTCGTCTCTTTCCTGTCGGTTTCTGAGAAAAATAGAGATTCTTCACTCACAGTAACATCTCAGGGTGCAAGCGTGGCTGATCATGTGGTTCGGGGAGGGAGGTTGTTTGGCGTGCAGCGTCGTGTTTACAAGCCAGCGGGGCTTTAAAAACCAGCACATGGATGGGTTGGCCTTGAGGAATCGTTTTCAGTTGGGGGTTAGGTTGAAGACCTGACAACCCACCTCCGAAACGTACCTGCTGAGAATGTTTCATTTCATCAACAACAAAAATGTATTTCTTCCAATATAACTCATTTTTTTCCTGATACATTTTCAATAAAAGGGAGAGATTTTTGAGGAAGTGGACCTTGTTGTTTTTCTCTACTGACATCATGTTTGTGAAATGCCATACGCCTCCCCGCTTGGGGGATTTTCTCCTCCAGTCAGCAGAAAGCCGATGGCCTCCAACGCGAGTGACCTTCAATTCAAAATGTGTGTGTGTGTGTGTGTGTGTGTGTGTGTGAGTGAATGTTGCCTACCCCACTGTGCTTGTCTACATGAATGAGCTGTCTACACACTATAAAGAGCATTTGATTGACTCTGTCCTTTCTCATATTTAGGGTTCAAACGACACGTCTGTGAGTCTGTGTGTATGTGTATGTGTGTGTGTGTGTGTGTGTGTGTGTGTGTGTGTGTGTGTGTGTGTGTGCATTCATGTATATACTTGCACCTCTGTGTGTGTGTGTGTGTGTGTGTGTGTGTGTGTGGCCAGACCTCATGCAGAGGGCCTCTTGCTGAGCTCCGAGGCCAGGCTATATTTAGGGGTCTGGTTCCTCTCTCTCTCTCTACCTCTCTCTCTCTCTCTCTCTCTCTCTCTCTCTCTCTCTCTCTCTCTCTCTCTCCTTCCTACTGATTGGGAGAGGCCGACCACAGGACTGTGTTGCCTCTATGTCTGACCACCGGCTTTCAGATAACCATATGTGGGAGAATACAAACAGATGAAGGCATCGGCGGTGGTTAGCCCTTTCGGCTTATCATTAGGGCGCAGAGCTCGGTGGCATCGCCGGTGCTGAGCGGAATTACTACATGGGACAGGCCTAAAAACATAAACACCCTTTTCTCTTGTTTCTCTCACTGTCTTATTGTTTTCCTTTTTCTCTCACAGACAAGTCCACACAAAAAAGCACATACACACACACACTTCCCGCCGAGACCCTTCACCTTACCCCAATAAGGCCCGATACCAGACTCTGGCATGAATTCCTCTGCGCACTGTGAGCTGACTGTTGACTCTGGGAGAGGGAGGGATAAAGATAGACAAGAGGGCGAGGCGGGGCAGGGACGGGGGTGGAGGAGGGCGGGAGGGATAGAGATATGGGGAAAATGTGGGAAAAGAGAGAGGAAGGTGTAGCTTGGGAGAAAGATAAAGCGAGAGATACAGATAGAGGGTGGCGATGGACAGATCTATTTTTTGCAAAAGGAGAGGAGAGGAGAGGCAGCGGGGGGAGTGAGGAAGTTGGGAGGAGAGCAGTGAAAAGAGATATGGGTCGTACGAGGCCCTCATACTATACCTCTCCCCCCCCCCCCATCAGATGTGTCACCTTCCTAGGGGCACATACACACACACACACACACACACACACACACACACACACACACACATATATATACCGTATGTCAACACACACAATTCACTTTTCCCATGAAAGTCAAACAGCAAATGTAAAAAGCTTTCATGAACTGGCTAGAGGTTGAATCACTATAGAGAGAACTGTATCAATATATAGCAGCTTAGTACGGATCGCAGTTAGTCCGTAATGTCATCCTGCCTTCTCTCTCATCCTCAAACATGCCCATACACACCCGTACACACACACACACACACACACACACACAACAAGGCTCTCTACCTTTCAGCAGCTGTACTCGTACTAGTAATCCCTTCCCCTACCAATCTGTCCCGGCAGTCAACACACCTTTTATCGTTCCAGTTAGGAGGCTGGTGGGACGGGGTGTGTGTGTGTGCTGCAGCAGGGCCGAAAGCAGATGTCAGAGCTGACAAGAGAGAAAGATAGTTGGTAGCCTACACCCTGGAGACTTACCCAGGAGGGGCAGGGCTCCGTTTCCAAAGAAGAATCAACTTGTCCTCGGCCCCCGTCAACAATGCATACGTTCACAAAGAACACGGGGGGAGGGATACTAATAAAATGGAAATGCACGCCGAAGACGGAAGCCCCCCGCGCGCGCACAAATACCGTACAAGATGGATCCGCAAATACACCGACATGCTCACGTAACACACAAAAGCCCGCTGTGTGAAAAAGACTTATATGCAGCTGCAGCATAGCTTTTGTCCTCTAAACAGAGCGGCGTACAAACACACACACACACACACACACTCTGCAGGAAGGGCTATATTCTGGCAGGCTGGCAGTAGAGCGGGCCCCAGATGTCTGCCTCCCTCCCTGTTAGTGGATACACACACAAGCTCACACTGTCACTCATCTGGCCTTTTGTTTTCTGAGACGGCGATGTATTGCTCGTATGTAGCGCCCACGCCGAATCGCAGCATGTAAAACCTTACAGGACTGGGGACTAAACTCGGTACATTTTGCGGTCGGGCTGAAGTGGCATGACTTTTGTTTATCATTCCAGGCCCCCCCCCTTTTTCATGCCAGACAAAAATAATCTCACTGAAGAACTCTCTTTATCTTTCTGTGGTAATCAAAACCGCTCCTTCTAGCGCCGTCTGTTTAGTCACACCATCTGCGCAGGGCGGCCTCTGTTGCTATGTGAGTGGGAGAGAGAGCAGACAATATTACATCGGGGTTTCATCAGTGCCAAGCTGAAACTCCAATGCAATTCTTAGATGACAAATTGATCACATCCCCCGACATACACGCTGCAACGGAACTCAGCAAGCTCGCATTATGGCGTTACAGGTCGGGGGATGTTTGCACTTTTACAGCTTCAGTTTTTATCTAAAATGATAGTGAAGAGCAAATTAGTCTACCTTAAGGACATTTGCAATTCTATGAAGCATAAATGGAGCTTTTATGAAACATTTATGAGCATATTCCAACAGCTCTCAAATGTTTGCATCGCCAAAACGTTGAGTTTTTCAGCACACGCACTCGACCTCTGCGAGCCTGTTAAGATTTCAGAGATGAGAAACGTGTCAAAACATCTTGCACAAATGAGTCATTGCGAAACCCTGTTGATTGCAAAATCCTGTTAAATTTGGACTCCCGGTACTTCGCGTTCATGTCGGCTTCAATCCATTCCCCGGATGACACAACTACAACAACCACAGCGTTATAGTCGGACACACCCTGGGAATCTTTGACCTGAACAGGGAAATGTTCAATCGACGGATTTGAACAAAAATAATTGAAAAGTCTCTCTACCTAGTTTTGTCGTCTGCTCTAGCAATTTTAAAACTACAATACCCACACTCCCTTGCTGTTGAGGGGGTAGAGGCCTATAGTCCTAGCCAGTGTTTGGAGAGGTAATGCCTGCCCTACAACACAAGCCCAGTCGCCTTCCCTCTCTGTCCCCTCCGCCCCCCATGCCCTCGGCTCCTGCAAAACCAGCTCTTCTCATTCACTCCTTTGTCTGTCTGTTAAAACGAGCCAAATGTTTTTCTTTTTCGGGCCTGCTGCTAAGCAACCTGGGGGGGATTCAGAGGGCTGCAAAGGATTGCGGTCATAATCCAAACTCTGGGTTTATGCAGAGTCAGCTGGTTCAGGTGGAGCAAGTATTGTGCGTCGGTGCACCCCTGGTCCAATTAGCACTTTTGTGAGATTCCTTGCTCATAGTTTGCCCTCCGATTTAGATTGTAGAAGCACTCGCAGTTCCATTAGGATGGAGAATGGAAAAGCTGAGGTTTTTTTGCCAAGTGTCTGAAAACATCATTTGGATGTGGAGTAATTGGATTTGCTAATTGGGGGCAGGCAGAAGTCCTTCGAAGGCAGGCGAGAAAAAGTCTTATGAAATCTTCTACAGCGACTCCCAAAAGATAGAGCTACAGTGACATTTGCTGGCAGAGGCTTCATCTCATGGTAGATTTTTGTTCCAGCTTATATGTGCATGTAGTCCAAGCATATTATGGGTTGCACCTTTTTTTTTTTTTAATAAAACATCAAGAATAATACACCGCTCAGCCTCCCTGGGAAAGCCTGTACCAAGGTGCCCCCCCGGGACGCCTCCCTTTGGAGGTGTTTTGGGTCACGACGACTGGGAAGGAGCCCCCCCGGAGGTAGAACCATTACATTACAAGTCATTTAGCGCTCATCAGTCATTTAGAACCAGGACACGTTGGCGGGACAGTTGGGGGATCCCCCATGAGGAAGTTGCTGGGCTGCTCTGCTTGCCCTATTGCAACAGAGACCCTGACCTGGATAAGCGGCTAGAAAATGGATGGATAATAAACGCTCAAATATTTTGTTATCTAAAAGGCAACATGTTAGTCCTTCATTGCGCTAATGCCCACTATGAAATGTAGCATACTGTACTAATGAAATATGTGACCTACAATCTCACTGTACACTATGTAGTTTCTTGTCCTGAGAGAGGAACGTTAGCGAGGTAGGAGAATTGCTGACTTGATCACATCTCCAGTCCTCTTGGCACAGACTGGCCCCACTCAAATCTACTGGGAATGGCGCACTGCAGGTCAAATTCCCAGTAGGGCGGCATCTTCAACGTTACGAGATTTAATGTGAAAGCCTTTTGAGATAGAAGCTAGTCTGATCCTCCTCCAGGTAAAAAAACAAAACAAGATGAAGACTTTGATTTGACTATCCGGTGATGTGTTCTTTAAATAAGGAATCATAACTGTCAACTACTTCATAATAATAGTGCAATTATGTGATGTGATTGTCCACCAAAGAGGATTTGTTTGAGAAGCTCAGCGCACGTCAAGAATAACACGGCTCACGGGGGGGAATATGTTGCCAAGATAGGAAATCTTTTATTACAGAGAAAAAAAACTTTTCTTCCAAAATATAGAAATCTGTACAACTTCCGCACAATCAATTTACATGAACTGTACAAATTTACAGCAGTTCATCACAACATACCCAAGGAAAAGAAAAATGAAACACAATAAAAGATGTAATGACATGAGATCACGAGATAGACAGCTTTTCTTCTTGGGTAAACTCGGATTTTTTTTAATTTTTTTTTTTGTACGTAAATTAAAAAACAAAAAAAACAAAAACAAAAGGATAAGTCCATAGGTACAGATCGTGGAAACTGATATATATTTTTTTTTTTACCAAAACAACTTTGGTCCTTGCCAACAACTCCCATCACGAATGGCTTCACTTACGAAAAAAAAAAAAAAAAGTTATCCATGTTAAAAGATGAAATACAAAAAAAAAATAAAAAAAAAAAAAAGGAACACATCTAAAAAAACACACCTCAGGATAGCAATTATTGGCACTTCCCATGTGTAATGTTATGTACTCTACCATTTTGTTGTACAATTACAATACATTCTACAATATGTAAAAACACCTCAAATGTGAAAGTGGCAATAATTCAACTCATCGATGACGAGATTGACGACGACGACGACGACGACAAAAACAACTATTCCCTTCCCGTTTTCATGTCTTAACATGCACAACTTTTTCCATAAGGGTATTTATTGAATGTCTGAGGCCTGAGTTTGGCAATACATTCCAGGAGAGACTCCTTGCGTTTGAAGAAAAAAAAAAATAAAAAAAAATGTCACAACTTCAACTTGACATATTTAGTGCATTTTTATGTGCTATTTTTACCTCTTGACTAGTCAAAAAAAAAAAAAAGCACTCTCACAACATTTCTGAAACCTATGTGCACACACTGAATGGATGCCATTTAGAGAATCAATATTATTGTGGACTTGAAAAAAAAAAAACCCATTTCTGGCGGTGGTAGTACGGTTGAGAAGGTGTTCAAAAGGGATTTTGTTTTTGTTTTTAAATCGCCATTGTTTTGTAGGTCTAAAAACGAGGTCTGGTTAAAAGTGGGTTAGATCACTAGACTAAAAAAAATCCTCTTAAGGGTTGGAGGAGAAAAATGGGGATGGCAGAGTGGGACGATGAGAAAAAAAAACAACCTACCGGTGTGACCATAAAATACACTTATAGAAAGGTGAGATGAGCAAAGCATCTCACATCCGAAATATAGACCAATCTCATAGCATCTCGTCTCATGACATAATAAACCAGCTATTGTGGAGCAGCGCGGTTTTAAAACTGGTGTCCACCATGGAAACCGAAGCTCTGGGCTCCAATCCCAACTAGCTCCTCTCCATCTGGCCCAAAATGGAATCAATGCTTTTCACAGATTGTTGAAGGGAGCACCAGCAGAGAGCAAGGGGAGGAGGAGGGGTGGAGGGGGTGGGGGTTGCAGTGCGTCAACGGCCATAGCTCAGCTCCATTACCCATGATCCTCTTGGGCTTAGGGGGAGCTTAAACACCCATAGGTCTGGTGATAGCTGGAGAACCGGCCTACTGTGACCAATTTGGCCTGCAGCTAAGGCCTGGGAAACACCCTGCACGTCTGTTCCGGCTAGCTGTTGCCACTCAACGCTGAACTGGGAGTGAACTGGGGGGACAGACAGCCGTCACACATCCTTTCACATGCATGTAAACAAAGTTGCGCCTCAAACTCAGTATCTAAATGAGGCGCAATCCAGTGAGATGATTCGAGAAAACAATGGCCTTGTACCCTCATTTACTCATCTTTGTCCCATCTTTCCCGCCCCCCCTAGTTCAGCTTGAGCACGCGAGGCGCATGTGCTGGTTTTTTTTTTTATCCATCACTGCTGAGGGAGGGTTGAGGGCTTCTGGTCAGGGGTGGATGTTGAATTAGTCCAGAGTGGGGGGGGCTGGAGGGATTGTAGCTGCCCTGGACAAGAGTCCGGCCCTGGCCCCCCGCCCTCTCTCACACCAACTCCCCCTCCCTGCCTTCCTTACCCAACTCCCTGCAGTGATGGAAGATGATATGTGTCACATTAAAGTCTACCTGCATCTACGGGGGGGGGGGGGGGGGGGTCAGCTAGCTGGCTGAACAGGAGGTCTTAGCTGAGGGGGTGATATGTGGCAATTGAGGCACTCTAACCCACATATCCCAAGGGGGGAATGTGAAGCTGCCAGGCTGGACAGGGACGTCTCCGGGGAGGGTCCGGCAGCACCTTGCAACAGGCCGGCTCATGTAAGCCTGCTCATCAGTTCATAAAATTGAAAATGGCTCATACTTTACAACAATGAGGTCTATGTAAGGCAATGCACGCAAAGGGAAAGGGTACTTGTCAAGTCTCCCCCCCCCCCTTATCCGAGATCTCGAGGAACAGGTACGGCCCGGCGTGTTTTTTTTGAGTCACGCTGAATTCATCTCTGAACAGTCGACACTCCAGACCTCTCCGTTTTGGCCAAGCTCGCACGTGGTTGTCACTTAGTCCAGACTAGCTTTCTATCAGCAACTCAAACCACCATATGTGTGTGTTTCAGGGGGGGAAGCAGCTTAGCGGTGCATCCTGCTGGGGGGGGGAGGTTTTGACTAAAACAGTGCCACATCAACAGATGACAAACTTTCTCACGTACCACCAAAACGACTCTGCGCAGCTCTGAAAGCGCTTGCAAAATACAGTGTAAAAATTGTCCAGAGTTGCACGCTCCCTATTCAATAGACATCAAGTCTATCCCCAACGTGGGAGCTACAGTATGAACAAAATGGCACAAAAAAAAAAAACGGGTAGGGCAAGTAACACGGCATGAAAAAGATGACATTCGAGTGGATGGAATGCAGGCAATTTTTCTCTACAAGGACACATCCCACACAATCTAACGTCAAAGTGCATTCAATGTCAATTCTGACAGGGCCACACGACCAAAACAGGGGTAAGTCCTCCAGTTTGGTATACAGGGGCCCCCCACACTATGCTACACTTTGAATTTTGGTGATGCAGGGGAAGGAAAGAGAGTGGTGGGGGGAAATGAACAACATGAGAACTTGATTGTGAATTTCAACAACATTCATTACCCAAGGTGGAGGGGGAGGAGGCAGATTCCCTCCCTTGCCCTCCCCCAGAAAGCTACACACACACACGAGTGATGAGGGGTGACAGTGCAATGGGACACTGGTATCCATAGGTACCAGGTGTCACAGGCACATTCCACTTGCAATCACATACAGACTGAGATTGAGAGAAGCTCGGGTGTTGGTGGGAGAAGGAGGAGGAAGAGAGGTGGAGACAGGAAGCCTTTTACGCCCAAACAGCCGCAGGATAAAGAAAACGAATGCCCTGTGGTCCAAAAAGGGTTTTATAGAAGAAAAAAAAAAAAACAGGCTCTAGTTGGGCGTTTATTTACCTTGGGCTTACATGAGGGAAAGGCACGGTCTGAACCTCAACTTCGTCCTCCACCCGGGAAAACACAACCAAATGAAAATTTGAAATTCAAAAAGGGGGGCAGTTCCTGACAAGAGATTCCTTTACAATTTAAGGGAGAGTTTTGGTGTTTTTTGTGGTGGTGAAGTTTGGTACCCATAGTAACCACACGTAAGAAAAGTGCAAAGTCAACATCGATAGACCTCAGTGTTTAAAAGCAACAAGAACAACAACAAAAAAAAGCCCCTTCGGTGATGAAGCCGATCACCGTGTTGTTTACAGTCGGGGCGAGGCGAAGGGGGTAGGGGGCGTGGCGTGGGGGAGGGGGGAAGGGGTCCTGGCTGGTTCCGGTTGGTTGGTTTAGCTGCCCCAACAGTTCCATTTCCACACAGCCTCTCCTGAAAAAACGGAGCGCCTGGCAGATCCAATGACACAACAGAACAGACAACGGGGGGGAAAGGGAGTAAAAAATATCAAACCTACAAGGTTTCCATCACCTGGACGATAGGCCACATCCTCTGCTTTTCTTCTTTTGCTTCATCTCTTCTTTCACTATTTCATTTAATATTTTCAGCTTTTTTTATTTTTTAAAAAGGCTCACCCTGATCCGGTCATGCGATTTGACCGGCCCGGTGCCACCCTGAACAAGGAGAGCGGGCCGGGGTGGCAGTGTGCCCCCTTTTAACTGGACACAGTCATCATATTGTAGGCTTTGGAGGGACTGGCTCTGCCCAGCACCATCAGTTCCTCCTTGCAGCTGATGTGACTGTCCACCATGGGGCTCACCGGCGCGCCGTTTCCTGAGGGGGAGCTGGTGGTGGCTGTCGCCGGCATGCCCACAGCCGCCACGGGCTGTGACTCGTACAAGACGCAGATGGAGCCGTCCTCGCCGATGCGGTAGGACACCTCGAAGGGGTCCACCCAGAGCGTGAGCTCGCTGGGCAGCAGCAGGTAGAGTTGCTGGATGGTCAGGCCGATGCGCTGGCCCGCCTGCCACACCAGCGGGTCCATCTTGTGGTTGATGCGGATGCAGCGGTAACCTGAACCCTTGCAGGGCCGGTCTGGGAACCAGTGGTGCTTGTATTGCTCTGTTGGGGATACAGAGAAGGAGGAGACAAGAAAAAAGAAGAGAATTTAGCTTTGGAGTGATCGCAAAATACACTTCTTGCATCAACAACCATTCCTCTCTCCACGATGGGGTAAAAATAAGAGGCAATATCTCCAGTAACTACTGGGTATAAGTTGCTTGCTTTCTGTGTAACAACATTGGGTTTCTGGGAAAATATGCATCGACAAATTCAACTCCAGTGAGATGATTAGAGAAAACAATGGCCTTGTACCCTCATCTTTACATAGAGATGAGGAGCTAAAGGTTAGAACAGAATTATGTTATATTGTGTCGACAAGATGTTGTCTCCTACACATGGAAACCATGTGACTAGGGACTTTCCTCATGGCTGCGCATGTGAGATCCATGATGATCAAATCAGAGAAAATTGCTTCGACAGACTTGGTGAGATTCAGCTATAATTTAAGTGCATATGGATTAACTGTCTATTCTATTCTTGAAGTCATCATACATATTTCTTGTTTAAATCTACCATTAAAAAAAAAACTAATAATATATATTGGACTCATCAATATGAGTTTCTTTCCAGAGACTGAACAAGAATGCTTGGTTATTAAAAGGTAGTTGAAGTTAATCTATTGTTTTGTGTTGTTGAGACTTGGGGGGGGGGGGGTGAAGTGAGATGGAATCTCCCTTGTCAGAACAAATGAAAAACACACTTCTATGCAGATACATATTTTAGAAAAGATAACTTATCTTCTGAGTATTTAGTTGCTGCTAATTTCAATTTAATGGCAATATTGTTACTATTGCAATAATAGTCAAATTGCAGTGCTGCAGTGTTTTACGAACGTTAGAAAGAAAACCATATCTGTATTTCAATGCCACGTATTTCTTCACTGGTATGTAGAAAAAGATGTTACAAATTAGGGTAGGACATGGTAAAAAACAAAACAAAGACAGAACCATAACCATCTGCTACAGGCCTGATAAGCAGTCATAAACAGCCGGTCAGCAGCACCCTGGGCCTACGTGACAAAAAGAGGGCCATTGAATTGCACAATCCCTCCCCTGGCCGTCGTCGTCTGTGTCACAAAGTCTTCCATGACTAGCCGAACAGCAACACCGAAAGTGTTGGAAGCCCTCAGCCAACCATCTGCGACGCAGGGCTCCGCCTCCTTAAAGGGACAGCGTCCTATTTTTTTCTGGCTGTGGGGATTTGAGGGAGTTTGGAACGGCACCGAAACTGAAGAAGCAGAGTGACGTCGCACCCAACGGTGCGTCCAGGGGATTTTTTGCGGTCACATGGTGGGTGAAAACAGCTTACACGCTTCACTACTCATTTAGAAGTATGAGGAAGTAAAATATAGCTCAGTCTCCTTGGAAGTTCACTTTTGGCATATTAAAAAAATGTCTTATTTTCATAGTTCCTTTGAGATAGCTTAAACTGGACTCATCTATTCTCCCTTCTCATGACCTTTTCATTTACTGAGCTTTCCACGTTGGGGAACACACCCACCCCCACCCCCTTTTTTTTTACCATCCATATTGAATTTCCATTGATGGTAACTGCATTGTGGCTAATGAAAAAGCTGGTAAGTGAAGTAGGCCAGTAAGAGCCAGGGCCCGGAGGCCACCTGGACACATCCACGAGATAATACCCCCCGTGTCTTATCGCAGAAAGCCGTGTAGCGCCGAGCTAATGGAGGGCTTGGCACTCATGAAAGAGCACAGGGGCTGGATGCTCTTTCAGCCTCCGGTTGGGCCACAAAGGCGGCTACCTACAGGCCTCAGAGCAGCTGGGAAAGGATCTGCTCAGCAAGGCCTATTCTTAAAAAAAAAAAATCAGGGCACAGGGGGGGTGGGGGGAACTGGGGAGCAGAAAAGTAAGCAGATGAGTGAACGCTTAACCTGAACAGTTTAACAAAAGAAGGTTGTTTGTTCATTGTAGCTGACCTATTAACGCTAGAAATATGTTCAGCGAGAAATTAGCAATGTTGCAAAATTGCAGGACCAGGAAGGAAATGTTGGTTTGGTGGGTTGTTGGATTTTTCATGAGGTTGAAGACATTTTCTACAACAACAACAACTCAATCGCCACTAAGAGGGTTACTGGTAGACAGGAACAACCGAAGCTCGGATAACTAGAATTACGCAACTATTGCGGTTTCAATCTGGTCACACTTTGCTCCCCTCAGCACAAAACAGGAGGACAGACGCCCTTCATTACTCAAGACACAATCATCGGTGATTGTGGTGTTCAGATGCACAAATAAGCTCAGGTTGGCCTAGTTCAGCAGCCAGTCCCCACAGGGGTCCTCACACACTTGGAGGTCTCTGTGTGACGTTTTTCTTTATTAACTGGATTATGCTCGGTCACATGGCGGCAAATGAAAAAAAGGTGGTTAAACTATGTATTAGCCACCAATGTAAAACAACAATCAATTACGGTTTCATGAAATAAATCATCCTCGTACAACCTACATCAGTTTGATACCATCTAGGACTGTGTCTACTACAATTGCATCAAAGAAAGGCTAATTCTAAGGCTAATTCTGCAAATAAAAAAAAGGTGGGTAAACTGAGTTTGGGTGGATTTAACCTCCAGTACATCCCTGATTATGTTGTGCTGCCAGCCCTGCTAGAATATCCTCTTATAGGCCCCACATAACACACCCTCCCCCACACACTGGCCTCTCTGCCCGCAGCCATTTTACTCTCTGACTAACTATGACTGTTTACAAACACCACTGACTGAAGAAGCTCTCACGGACGGATGGACCTGGACGTTTTATTATGTATTCTTCTTATTTTGTTTGCACGTCTGAGACATTTCTCAAAAAAAAAAAGGCAAACACACTGTTACCCTCCACCTATGAACATATTTGTATAGGCTATAATAATAATAATAATAATAATAATAATAATAATAATAATAATAATAATGACCTACAATGCGTCTGCGGTACAAAATAGTGAGTTGATCGTGTTAATGTACCAATTGATTTGATTCCTCCTATTATATCACTATAATAACCCTAAGGGACATTATAGTTAATGTGTGACGTTTGTATCCTCCTAAAATGTATTATATGATTACAGCACTTCTGTAGGCAAGGGGTAATATTATATCAAATATCCGAAATAAGAAAAAAAAAAAAGCAATTATGTAGGAAATGTAGGTCACCTGGCGTTTTAAAGTGCCTAGTTGATGGTGCGTGGCAGATGTATGGCAGCTTTAGCGTCCCGATTCAGGAAATGAGACACGCAAGCCTAAGGAACACGTTCCTCCGACACTCACAGAATATACAAAGTCTGTCGGTGCATAAAGACACTGGTTGGGGCTCGTAGTCTCGGGAAATGAAGGGGAAATTAACAGATACATTTCAGCGCCATTCGTTGAAGACGCTCGTGTTTGCACGCGTGATGAAAAAAAAATAGAAATAATCGAATTATCCCACCGTACTTCATTCTACCCGTACGAAAAAAAGGAGCTGTAGTAATCCTGTAATAGGAGATAAAAAAAAAAATACCATGAAGTGCGATGAGGTCACAAGTTCCTAGAGGAATATTAGAAATTAAATTATTAAATATTATACCTTCATGTGGGACGAGGTCATATAAAACGTACTCATGAGTACGTTATGTTCCCACAGAAATATTATAGCGACAGCGATGTTTATTATAGGGATATTTTATGATAGATGAAGGAATTGTGTGCTAAACAGAAGTTAGTTCGGCCACTGGCTGTGTTTTCATTCTCTACCTTATTTCATCCACAGCATTACGTAATTGAACAGCCTCCACAAACTCACTAGGGGCTGTTTTCCTCCATTCTCTCAGTTTAAGAGCTTTATCGACCAGGGCGCACTTCCTTGTTTCAACCAATAAAAAAAACACAACCCCCCCCCCCTCCCCCGTCAGAACAAAGTAACAATATGTGCGATTTTGTTTGTTCGTTCGTTCGTCTTATTCGAACGAATAATAATGTAACCACCAACCGATCGACGAAGATTATTCATCTACGAGTTTCTATTTGTGGGTTGGTGTTTTTCCTTGTACCGTGCGCAAATGGTGGTGCGCTTTGGTGGGGTTGTTTGTGTTACTTGGAGAACAAAGAAGGGCTTCGTACTCGTTCTCCAATCAGCCTCAACTCAACGTTAAATCGGTAAAATCAGCACAAATCGAGGTGTATGATGAGTTGATACCGTGGGGTGTATCACAAGTATGTTTTGTGCGTGTGAGATATGTTTTTCTCTTTCTTACCTGCCAAAATATCCTGTAAGCTTTGGCTGAATGTTTGGAGCTGTCGGTCGTTTACGTGTCCTTTTATCCGCAGGAATCTCGACAGAAATCCGACGGCGGCGCTGATCTCTGGTTTCATCGTTCCCCGGGCACAAAGGGTATGCATTGAGAAAGGCAACGGCGACCACGACGATCCGTGCGCTTTGTTGTTTTTCCTCTACGTTTTTGTCCGATTATTCGTCTTTCTCAACGCTTTTGAGCAGCGATCCTTGTCTTTTGGCGCTTGCGTTATTTCTCTTGGCATTTATTTGTCGAGGTAGAGGGGGGTTTCAGAGAGAGTACGTGTGCCAGGACGGTACAGTGTTGGGAAATAGACGCCTGTTGTTGGTAAATAATGGTGTGGTGGGGGGTCCTTGGTACCACGTTGGCCGACCCTCCCTGGTCTCTATCCTCCTCCAGAGTGAACTATTCGGACTGGAGGAACGGGTTTTATACCGCCCCCACCTTCCCCATCGGAGCCACACAGGCAGCTACAGCAACAAAAGCTCACCAATCCGGGCTCTGCCCCGGCCTGACGAGCCCCATATAGGAGGAGTGGAGAGTTCACGTCACCGCTCTGAAAATAAACAGAGATACACAGCATGAAACTGTGATGCGTTCGCTTACTGTCAGGAAATAAAGAAAATGGATGATCCCTTATTGATTGACGACCCCACCCCCAAAAAACTGGGCAATTGCAGCAGAAAATAGTAACAGGGTGCACAAGGTTGGATAGGTTACTACTTACTTCTAATTATAAACACATCACAATTGTAATCAGTAACATAATCCAAGGGATTAGCCAAACGCACTAATGCATTCTGATTAGTTTCAATTACTTTCAGATTCCTTTGCCATTTTTGAGGTATAACTTATTTATTTCAGGTTTGCATACAAACACAAAAATCCTGCTACAAACATATCTGCAATTGCCAAACCCAAGCAGTATTTACCACCTCATAGCTGATGTGAACATTATTTTCAAGAAGGAAGTTCCTATTTCTTTCTTTCCCATGTGTTGTGAACGCAGCATATATGATATCGGAGTTATATCCTGTAGTCTGCTTGGTTTAAGGGGTGGAGAGCATGGAAAGTGTGTCAACAATTGTAGCTAAAAGTAATGTGTTTTATTTTGTAAATAATTAGTATTGCTCTATGTTTGATTTGTTTTACTTTTAATTGCCATGCCACTTTCTCCACTTTATTCTGCTGCTGTAATAGAAATTAGCCCGGTACCGCGGTCTTAATTTCAAAATAAAACAGCCACCAAGAACACTACTTTTGTTACTGGATCATTTTGTTATTACCTCTGACCAAAAGCCCTTGAATGCGCACCAAGTGGCCATATTGGGTACTACAGGGCATATATGCCAAGTTGTCATATATTGTACCCTAGTCATAGGCCTATCCTACATATTAAATTGTTTGGACCTTGTCTTGCCGTTGAAGACAGTTAAAACAAATATATAACGCTTCCTCTGACAGCCATTAAAGTTTCTCAGCTCTGGACGACAACACCTGAGATCAGTGTTGCAAACTGGCTCTAGCTTGTGACAAAAGGGAGATCTCACACAAAATCCAAGTATAAAGATTTATTTTAAATTAAGAAAATAGCAACCAAAGATTGCTTGGTTGTGGGGTGTGTAAGTCTATAAAATCAGTAGTGTAAGGAAAGTATGGATGTGTGAAAAATATGGTGTGGGGGAGTTGTAAGGTGTGGAAAAACAAATAGCAGCCAAATACCAATGGCGTAGATGAGGAGAGGCCCAGAGAGAGACTGCCAGGACAATCAGCCCTCTTATAACCTTTGGAACACCTGACCAGGAGCTATCAATTGGGGATGACGACTCTCCCAGCTCTGTCTACAAGACTCCTGCAAAGAGGCAGACAAACAGCACACACCAAGTATACAGAGTGGGCGAGCCGTCACAAAAGTTGATTGTGTTTCCAAACTAAGGACTCTCCACAGCATTGTACAGATATGTTTAATGTCTGTGTTGATTTTGGGTGGGGGTGGGTTAAAAGGCTAGGGTTAAAGAGGCTAGGGTTAAAAGCTAGGGCTAAAGTGGCTAGCGTTAAAGAAGCTAGGGCTAAAGAGGCTAGCGTTAAAGAAGCTAGGGCTAAAAAAGCTAGGTTTAAAGAGGCTAGGGTTAAAAGCTAGGGCTAAAGAGGCTAGGGCTAAAAAGCCTAGGGTTAAATTGGCTAGGGCAAAGTGGCTAGGGTTAAAGGAGCCAGGGCTAAAGAGGGCTAGGACAAAAGAGGCTAGAAACAGTGAAATCCACGAAAACCACTTTCTTTTCAAACCTAAGCCCCTACATGCCCATTAAAATCAGTGGAAAAGTACTGGTTGGTCTGCTTTGCTAGTTGCTGATGGGGCTGTGATGACCTGCAGAGAGCTGCAATCATGCAATCAAACATATTTGCACCACACTGATTTGTTCAGCCACTGACCTGAAGGTGTACAAATACACACAAATACATGTGTACGTCTGTACACACATGCATGCGCAAAGACACAGATATACACACACTCACAGCCATCCAGACTGCTGTGATGGTGATTGAATTGTGCCAATTGCGTCACTTTCCACCATTAAAACTATTGTCATTTATCTGACCACCACCAATTTAAAAGTACAGAGTCCAAAGATAGTATAGTATTCTAGAATTTACGTTTTTTTTCAGCCAATCCTCTCGTCACATGAAGGTGAAGTTGACCAATTTCTGGAAAAAAAGTTGGTGTAGTCCTTTTAGTTTAGGGTTAGGCAACTAAAACAATTTGGTTAATGTTTTGGTAAGGTTTTTTTTTATTGCTGAAAATGAGAACTTTATTGACAGTAGAAAACTTCTTCATATGAGTTGGGAATCCACCACCCTGACTGCCACACCCTGTTCTGTTCAATGGAAAACCACTACCTGTTTCTAGTTGTCTTTTGGTGAGACCGGGAGTGTTTACTGCTTCCTTTCTGCAGTTGGCATCCAAGGTACACAGTTTTATGTAAGGTATTGCTCACTGAATAAGGCATGGAGGGTTAAGGATTCAATTCCCAGTGGAGCCAAAAATGCATGCGTTCTTGGTACTGTAAAGGCACTTTTAATAAAAGTGTCTACCAAATGGAATATGTTTTCTTACATGACGAGTTAGGTTCATAGGACTGGGGCCTTCGAATTTTACTAAAAAAACCATGTTTAATTTCAACAAGTGCAGATTGTGTACAGTACAGTTGTGATTTTCTCAAGTGCTATAAGTTACAGGTATAGAAGAGTGCGGCGTCTCTCCCCCGACTGCCACTTGATGACCGCTGCCACAGAATGCATGACTCACTACTGTACTCCATAGACCTCCCTTCCAGTGCTCCTGGGGTTTTTCCACCCGTGCCAAATGAAATACTCATATCAAACTCACACACACACAATCACACATGCATACACGTCCACCCTTTCGCCTTCACACCACACACACAAACACATACTGTACTCAATGCTGGTCTCGTTTCACTCACAGTTACGCATTTACAGCATCCCCCCGACCTCGCTATTTTATGAATCGGTTGGAGTTTTGTTGTGGTCCGAGAGCCAAGGAGACGCCGGACGGTCTCACGGTCTCGTGTTTGTACTAATTCAAGCTGCACATACCCGACGTATTCTACTGTTAGTGTTCACAGTCTAACAAACTCTCAGCATGAGACTGTCTGCTCAGTGTCAAACCAAAGGGGGGTTGGAATGGGTGAGACACTTCCCTTCTTACACCTGTACGCTGTTAAACTTTGTCACGGGTGACGGCGCTTGGAAAAATCATTTTCAACAAATCCCCGTCTGTTTGACTTTATCTGTGAATCTTCAAACCTTAGTTGCAGATCAATCCTCTCCTCATGTTCAAAAAAGAACTGCGCGGCATTGCCAGCTCTTGCAAGGAAAGTCGCTATATGATATGATATATTTGCTACATTGATCCTAGGGGGGCTACACTGTTTATGGGAAGCGCTGCGATCCGACCACTTCGAATTAAAACAAGCAAGTAGCACAAATGTGTCGCCGTATGCTTTGGGAGTCAACACATGAGCATTTTTGGTCGCTAGATTTGAGTCACTTTTGAGAAATAAAGTTGCCAAGTTGGCAGCAGTGCATGGGAGGAGAGGTGTCCTTTTTTATGGATGCTAGTTTTTCACAATTATCTGCTTCATGTGCTGTTTCATGTGAAAATGATAAACAAAAATCTTGAGTGAACATGTTCGGCGAGGGCACCTATGGCAGGCAAATAGGATGTGCCCTATCTGTGCACCTGCCTAACAGGTAGGTCGAGACGGCGAGCCTTGTCCTGTTCAGGTGACTCAAGTAGGCATGGGGATCTGCAAACACGATGCAGTGGTAGCTGCTGCAGAAATCCCCCACAGGGAATGCAGCAGCACTGGAAGCAAGCATGCATTTTGGGGGGAGGGATGTGCATCACGGCAACATCTGTACCACACACAACACACCACCGTGGATAACCATATGCCTCATTACTGACAGAGCGGGGTGGGGGTTGTGTTTTGGCTTGCCTGGCATGGGAAGATAAAAGTCAGTGCAGGATAAAAGAGAAAGAGAAAGAAAGAACATGCAAAAGGTTAACGGTCGCTTTTATTAAACCTGGAAAAAATCCCCAAACCTTCCCACTATACTGAAAGTAAAAGAAATGTTGTGGGTGGTGAAGCTGACAGACACACAGAGTACTGTAGCGCTAAGTAACACCCAGATGGAACTTGAAGTTGCGTTTAATAGCAGTAGCCACCAGCACTGGGTAAAATATGCCCCCGGTTGCTGCCAGACGAGGGTGGGGCATCCTGTCGTTACCTTGGGCCCTCAGTCAGACTAATGAATGGGGGCTTTTATCTTGAAACCGCACGTGAACTACAGTGCAGGAAAGAATGTCAGCTCGGGAATGAGAGAGAGAGAGAGAGAGAAGAGAGGCCTTGGCTGCTCGGCTGGCCTGTGTGAGCTTTTTTCCCAAACACGCTCATTCATGGTGCTGACTGTGAACATAGACACCGAACACACAGTGTGTATGTACACGTTAAGGCAATACATACACACAGATGGGGGTACAGACAGACAGACGCACGCACACACACACACACACACACACACCAGCAAAAACATAAACATCTGCGGGTCATAGAAAAGCTAAACCAACATTGGCTGCATTCATCAAGACAGCAGACAAAACAACGCCCTGACGTTCCCACACACATACACACACACACACACACACACAGATCTGGATTAAACATTCAGAGATTATCATCTGTCTCTTAGGTTAGAGTTTGGTTTATCGCAGACTCCGTCTCAGTGAAATCTGTCCCTGGACACTGGAGATTAAAATCCACTGATACTTTCACAATAAAACAAGCAAGAGAATGTCTTAAAAAAAGGTGAAGAATGTAAAATGGCATAGTTTATGGAAAACTAGTTGAGTAATATGCCTGGGTGTGACACACAGACAGGGTTAATCACCTTTCAGCAAAACAAGTCAGGGAAACTCTCCACACCCTCCCCCCCTCATCTTTGGTCACCAGGAAGAGTACTCATCTGAGCAAACCACAAACTTTCCATGACACTGTTGCTTGCTCGCTCACTTTTCTCTCTCTTCTTTTCCTTTTTTTTTTTTTTAGCGGTGATGTTGACTCCAGGAGGAAGCCGCCTCGAGCCCCTGGACTGTTCCAGTGCTGTGTGTTGCTGTGGCTTTGGCCTTGACTCACTCACACGAACGGAGCAAAACATGCAGGCTTGAAGGCCTCGAGATAGAAACTTTTTTTTTTCTTTTGCTGTTTTTTTTTTTTTTTGGCTTCTCTGTAATATGTTTTCTTTTCCACAGTAAGCTACTTCAGATTCGGTTTAGTTGCCTCTGTATTTTAGTTGATTTAATTACATTTTGAGGTTTTGAGTGCAGATGTATCCTGCGTGCACACAACCTGCCCTGCTGAGGTTGGAAGCCGAGCGCCGTGCAGCCTTTTCATCTTCTTCTATTACGCTGGGTTTCAGACTCAAAGCTCTCTCCTTCCCCCGACGTCTTGAGTTATTCATGCTCGGTGCACGGATTAAGCTTGTCCGTAACTGTCCATCCACATTGTTCAGTACGCGAAGCTCTCCGTGCCCAGCAACTGCGGCATTCCTCAAGTCAGGGAAAGCAAGGGGCGGGATTCAGATCCATCGCTTGAGCGTCTATGTTTAACAATGTGAAGCCCGTATTGGTGTGTATGTGTGTGTGTGTATTTATAGAGGTGACATTTGAGACATGGGAGTGTGTGTGGCTGCCAAAAACCAGTCAAGTTCAGTTTGGGGATTTATTGCTTCCAGAATATTCCCTTCCACACCTTCATGGGCTGAATGATAGACAAGGATTCAACGTAGCCAGTCATAACTTTTATGTATGTGTGTTTTTTTTGTTTCTGTTGATAGCCAAGCTAACGGCCAACCTTTACGTTTTCAGACATACTGAGCAAAGTATCCGGTCAGCAGTTATGTTTAGAGCTTGCCGAGGCCGCGGTGTGAGCTACACCTCCGCTCGGCTGCGTATAACCTATTTGCCGATGCTCTGCGCGACCTTTTAAGGACGGTTGGCTTGTGCCATTGCGTAATGATGAAAGGCCAAGGACAGACCTTCTATTTCTCTGCTCCACCACCAAAACCACGTCCAGACACTGAACTTTTCAAATGACTCCTGTTTCTTTCCTTCACCCGGGATGCCGCAGTCTGAGATCTCTTCCATCTTCTTGCCTTTTTCTTCATACTTTTAAACGATGTAGCTGCAGAAACATGCCAAATGATGTATGTAAATGTAATGTTGTGTGTTTTGGGCTAGTGTGTGTGTGTGTGTGTGTGTGTGTGTGTGTCTCTCATATTTCAAGTGGCACATTGTCGGCCCTGTGCGACGGCTTACTGACTTTCCCTGGTGGAATGGCAAAATTCCAATGCCCTACGGCTGAGTCACACACACACACACACACACACACACACACACACACACACACACACAGGCTGATTGAGTGTCTGTGGCGCATTCAAAGGGTTGTGGAGACATAAATGTGCAAATTTCCTATGAATATTACATACATGTTCCACCCATTTTATCTGGGACAGTCTCCTCCCACACACACGGCTGAATGTAATCCAGCCGCGTGCTCGGAGGAACTAGGATTAGATACTCTACACTGGCACGTATTAGCTGGAATAAATATGTTTTCAAGTTGAGGCTTATGAAATCTGGAGTTCTTCGGGCTCGGTTGGCAATTCAGCTACAAACGGGATAATCGGACGGAAGATCTGACGATGATTGCTTTCTAGATACAGCAGTAAAAGTGAAGACTATCTTTACCTCCTGTCAAAAGTTACTCCCACAATCATTAAAATCACAAGAGAGCGAAAGTAACCAAAGCTCAATTTTACAGCCAAGCAAGGAAGTAAGCGTGAATTGAATTCAAAGCCTCCACAATCATTTTTCCGTGCTCAGTTCTGTACTTGTGAACGCTATCAACACGATACTACATGACGGGATTGCTCGCGGTACCATTTCTAATAGAAAATGTTTGATAGCCTTATCGTTCGTATAGATAAGACACACACACACACACACACACACACACACACACACACACACACAGACGTTACTATCACCTCTTGTCAATATAGCAATATCGTCACCCTGGAACCTCCCTCTCTCTAAAAGGCTAAAAAAAACGATAGAGAGACGGAGACAGACAGATGGAGAGAGAAAGTGCGCGAGAGAGCCTGAGTCAATGACGGTGCTAACTTAAGCCCTGGGTTATGACTCACGCTTTAAGCAGCCTCAAACAGCTGGGGATCAAATCCAGTCTGGGCCCACGCAAGCTGTCATTTCACCTCAAGCCACTACACAAGCTGTAGTTTTTAGAGGGCACGGCGGTGAACACAGCAGAGCTCAACGTCTCTGCACGTCTCTGTCTTCCAGATCGGCGGAGATATCCGTGGCAGAAATGCCGTTCTAGCATGTAATAGGGGGCCCTCGTGACCGGAGGCTGACATACCTCACGGGTTTGTTAGATTTTCCATGCATTATCTGTAAAGATAGTTTAAGAAAAACTCACACAACACATGCAAGCCATTTTCTTTCATCATATGTTGTGTATAATACATTAAGTAAGCTGTATGCTAGCTGATACATTATGTCAACTATGCAGCAAAGGTTGAGTGTCGCAATCAAGTCAATAACTTTGAGTGGATACTATACATACCACTTTTTTATGTTCATCTTCTCTAATGTCACCTCAACACTCCTGGCAGCGAGGGTTAAACTACCTTCACTCCCCATCGGTGACAGCCAATCACTACCGTTCCATACGTCTGGCTCAGATGTTGACCCCGCCCGCGACCGGGCGTCAGAAAGCACTTTCAATATGGCAGATAGCAGATTGTTACTCTGTGCCTGCTGAGAGAGAGAGGCAAACATTAACTCTCAGATCAAGGAAATAAAAAGCCTGCAAGTCAGCACGATAAGGGGGAGCTGTATCTGATTTAACGGGAACTTTGTCGATCCGAAGTTGCCGCGCCTGCAACTCAAGCGTGTTCAAGCTAATGCAGTTAGCGGTTGTTACAGCGTTACTTAAGAGTGTTCCTGGTGGTTTGTAAAGGTGCTTCTTGACGGGGAAAGAAAACCCACGTATTGACAGTTTTCCTGGCTTCTATCTTTCACTCCTCACATCTTTATCATCCACCTCTTTTTTTTTTTTTTATCTTTCGCTCTCACACACATTTACAGATTCACACAAATAGTGTATCTAGCTTTGACCTCTGTCTCCTCTGCTTAAGCTGGTTTAAGACTCAGCGCTTATACTTTAATAGATAGGCTGGATTCCAGACAGTGGGGGGGGGGCGTACCGGGTAACAAGGGCAATAAACACCTCTCATCATACGCTACCCTATATATTGTTAAAGGGGAAGGCTATTTCTGGTTGCTTCGGGAGACATGCCAGGGCATGTAGAGGAGCTGAGGAGGTTGAGGGGGGGGGGCGGAGGGCGGTAGGTGACAGTCGGGAACAAAGGCAGCCAGTTCAATTCCACATTCACCCCCTGTGATCTTACATTGTGATCTTAGTATCTGATAGGAGAGATAATTTCAGCCTGTTTTTTCATAGAGTCTGTCTGAACACTCAATTCTGGCGAAATCAACCATGATCAAAAGTGTATAGAAAATAGTGTTATGCTGTGCTATGTTGGGGACTGACTGACTGTGTGTGTGTGTGTGTGTGTGTGTGTGTGTGTGTGTGTGTGTGTGTGTGTGCAGCGTTAAGGACACGTAACACTAAACCAAGTTCAAGCTAAGTTCTTGCTAGAAGGTGGTACGGGGTGAGATATGTCAGGACATGTTGAGTTAAATGTGGTACTGTGGCCAAACAGGATCTCTGAGCCTAGTGTGTGTGTGTGTGTGTGTGTGTGTGTGTGTATCTGTGATCTGTGTGTGTGTGTCTTTGTGTGTGTGTGTTTGTACAGAAACGCCTGTGGAGGAGGGTAAAACAACTGTCAAGTTCCACCAACCCGTCGACTGCCCCTGAGGCAGGAAAAGCAACAAGCACGGAATATCACAGTCATGTTACGGTGCGATCCTGACAGAGCGGATCCAACCGAAATGACATGTTTAAGGAAAACAGGCCACTCCGGTGTCGGGTTAAAGAGTTCACAGAGGAGGAGAAACGAAAGGGAAACAGCAAGGGGGGGCTACAGTTTCACACTTTTGGGCTCGCGGCAGAGCTCAAAAAGTAACATCAACGAGTTCACGCGGCGCCTCGAAAAAAAATCACGCGAAAAGCGACAAGAACGGAGGAAGCCAGGCTGTGTGTTTTTTTTGCCACAGAAAAACACATTCAGCTAAAAAAAAAAACAAAAAAAACAATGTTTTAAAAAGGGAGAACGCGCGATCGCGGTTGCCGCGGCAGTGTCGACAGATCCGCCCACTCCCGTCAGAGTGGGCGAGCATCGCATCAGCAGAGAGGCTGAGAACACACACAGGAACAGCCTCAGAGGGTATTCACGTGGGAGCACCAATTAAACCACGCAGAGGGACAGAATGTGAACTTGTGAACAGACGGTTTGACGGCGGGATGCAAAAGTTTGATTGACATTTGTCTGGCGCATTCCCGCCTTTCTTTTCTCCTGTCGTTCTCCTGACTTTCATCTGTCTCCCCTGGCGCAGTTTTTCGCTACATATTCCCGATTAAACTTGTGGGCTAGTCTGAGCTCTCACCAGACACTGTCATGGGATGGGATCAGTGCATGGGAACCTTGCAAAGTGCGTGGTTCAGGCAAAACGTAGTAGTGATGTAGTAACTCTTAGTAACTAGTAGTGTGTTAGCATTGTGGAATGTATAGAAAATGTGAGTTTACAACGTAGTATCAAGCATTTTAGAACTACTGGCCATTTGAAAAACTACATTTACAGAACAGTGCAAAGGTACTCAGTATAAACCAGTTTCCTCATAATGTACGACAGCGTTTTAGGGCCATTGTTTAAAAATAAATAATCTAAAATTTCGAGATTAAAGTCCTAACATTACGAGATTAAAGTCGTAATATTTCGAGAATAATCTCATAACAGGCCTTTTACGAGATTAAAGTCATAATATTTCGAGAATAGACTCATAGTGTTTATTCTCGAAATCTTAGATTTGTAAACAGTGGCCCTAAAATGCCGCCGTCGTAATAATCCAACATATATAAAGTAGAAAATAGAATTGCGTGATAAAACAGGACAACGGGGTTCAAGCCCTCTCGTCGGCAAGCATCCAAATGCTGAGGTGTCCTTGATTGTTCAGGGACATTGTTTCCAACATCAGAGCTCTGCTTTCTTGGCATGCCATGTATCAGCTGCTCGCTGTGGCCGGGGGGGCGTGTGTGTTTTCTTACTTTGCAGTGGAGAGAAAACAGAGGACAAGCTACCGCGTATGGTTGCTGTCGCAGTAAACCCGGTCTAGTCTCGTGGCTTGAACCGAAGGTTTGGAACGTCAGGATCCATACGGTCTACGAAGCTCCTTCAAAACCCATGAAGATTTTCATGAAAGCATGGCCGCCAAATCTGAAAGAGAAGCTGTTTTTAAATGACTGCATGGTGATGGAGCCAAGCTGTTACATCAAGCCTTTGTGTCAAGATAGAATGGAATCAGTGTTGGGTACACTTAATGTAAGTGTACTCAAGATTCAAGATTCAAGAACTTTATTTGTCACATACACACACGGGGTGTGCAGTGAAATGAAAAAGTGGCAATGCTCAACGGGAATGTGCAAAGGGCAACAGTACACAGTATTTACAATAAAAAAACAACAACACAATATTTACAGTATTACAGTAAGAGCTCTTATATAAAAAAAACAACACAATATTTACAGTAAGAGCACTACAAAATTATAGTAATATGAGAAATATGAGAAATTGTATATGTATATAAATTATGTGTAGTCATTACCTAAGTGTGTGTGTGTGTGTGTGTGTGTGTGTGTGTGTCCATAAGAGGGGCAGTGTGTGTGTCTTGGTGGGGGCCCTGGTGAGGTCGGAGTTCACAGTCCTGATGGCCTGAGGAAAGAAACTCCGTCTCAGTCTCTCTGTTTTGGCAGCGTGACTACGGAGGCGCTTGCCTGACCGCAGCAGCTGAAACAGTCCGTTGTTGGGGTGGTGAGGATCCTTCATGATCCTGCAGGCTCTGGTTCTGCACCTCCTGGTGTACAAGTCCTGCAGGGTGGGGAGTGTAATTCCAATAGTGCGCTCGGCCGAACGCACTACTCTCTGCAGAGCCTTCCTGTCCTGAGCGGAGCTGTTGCCAAACCAGGCAGTGATGCTTCCTGTCAGGATACTCTCCACAGCTCCAGACAAGAATTCAAACTCAATTGGTTTAGAGACACATGTGGGTCTTGAGACCATGAGGATTGGATTACCTGTTTACATTTACACAAGGAAGTTATGAAAGAGGCTTGCTCATGACAGAGAGAGACAGTGCTGCACTGTATGCATGTGTATATACAGTATATGCATCCTTGAGTGTGTGTGTGTGTGTGTGTGCGCTAAAAGGAAAGAAAAACCTCAAAATCAAAGGCATTCATCCAATCTTCTTTCCATATGGCTACCAAGCCTCTCAGGACTGCAACAAAGAAGACTAATCTGTAGTTGTCATCTTGGGCTCACACACATATAGCACACACACACACACACACACATCTTTTCCCCACAGGACATCAGGCATCGTGAAGGACCACACAGATCCAGGCTAAAGCCCTGACAGGCCCAGCCTCCCACCTCTCTCTCTCTTTTTTTACTGTAATTAAATGAGTGCCGGTGGTGAGCAGCACTCAGGAAATTGGTCGCGTGTAAGCCTTCGTCTACGTACGTGGGAGCTGGAGGCGGGTAGAGGTGGAGGCAGCAGAAGGGGAACGAGAGAACCGGGGGGGCCTCCAAAAGTGGGCGTTGAGAGAAATGTGAAAATCAAAACAAGGCAAGGTGACACAAAAGTGACAGAAAAATGAGAAATAAAACACAGGAAAGGGTATGTGAGGGGGGAGCAGGAGACAAGAGCTATAAGTGACATGTCCGTCAAGATCAGAGAGAGAGAGAAAGAGAGAGAGAGAGAGAGAGAGAGAGGACGAGTGCACAAATGTCACAGCTCTGTGTCACAGCAGCTCTCTCTCCTCTCCATCCCTCTCTCTCCCTCCCACGTGTACATTAGCGAGAGTACGAGAGTGATGTCACCTCGCGGCGAGCACCTTGGGGCTGAGCGTTCGCAATGCGAACGAGCTCCCATCAATTCATTCCTTGAGGACAAAGGGGGAGGTGAAGATTACGTAACGGGCGATTGTGGACTCAGCGTCATTGCAGCACGGGGCGAGGGGCAAAGCTGAGGTGACTGTGGCGGGATGACAGCCAGCTAGCTAGCTAGCGCAGCGAGGGCAGGGCAAACGAAAAATGAATCTATTGCACTGCTATTGCACTATTGCATGACATAAGCAGCCTGCAATTAATATCCCAAGGACATCTGAAAAAAACACCCAGAGATGACATCTCCCGCCCTGGGTCGAGACTCTCTCCGCCCTCCCCCCCCCCCCCGGGGCTGCCGCTGCCCGACCCCAGCAGCTCAACTAAGGAGAGCAACTTTGATGGGGCCCAAACCCAATACGGAGCAGCGAGTGCGAAGTCATCATATTTCCCTCAGATTGGATTTTTTTTTTTTTGCTGTCCTAGAGGGGGTGAGGGTGTGCGTGTGTTCATCCGAAATTAGATTCCTGGCTGCAATTTGTACAGCCTTCAGCGATGGTTCCACTTAGCTGGAAGGTGACAGAGGAAGTTAATTGGCTTCTTTACTTGCGGTGGCGGGGCTGTTGATCAAGCCTTGGCACGCCCGCTCACCCCGGGACAGAAGAGACGGTCCCGTTTTGGCGAAGACCTGACTGTATCTGAATCGACCGCTCTCTGCTATTGTTTCCCCTGGCAACTAATGGATGAGATAAACTGTTAAAACATTTTTTTTTTAAATCTGTTTGTTTATTTGATAGATTAATTTGTAATGTGATAACTTTCAGCGGTTTCCCCCCACAATCAGTCAACAGTCAAATAAAAAGACAATATCAATTGAGTCTGTTCACATACGGTAGAGGTCGATTGAATGTCGAGGCTACAGTTTTCTTCGGGACAGCAAAGGGAAACGGTGACAAAGTTGGACGGGGGCTACAGAAGATGTGACAAGAGATATGCCGAGCCGTGCCAGAGGGATAAATGTCCAACGACTTAAGTGGTCTGCTGACAAAATTCCAAACGGCGGAGGACAGAAAAGGACAGGAGGAGAATAAGGAGCTCTGAGGCAAAGGGGGGGGGGAAACGCAACTTAAATATCCTAGGAAAGAGAGAGAGAGAGCGACAGAGAGAGAGAGAGACAACGAAAGACAGCGGAAAAGTGACTGCTCAATGGTTAATAGATAACACACGTAATAGAAATGGCAATAGAGTTGTAAATAAAAGGTACAAGGCACGAGGTTGTGCACCATGCCATGCACCTTTACCTTTATGTGCCTGTACCGTTGTGCACCCTGTGAATTTATTAGCTGCAAAAAAATAACGTAATAAAAAATGATTACAGTGTTTATGCGGTCAGAGTTTCATTTGGAACTGTTTTGGACAAACAGCCGTTTATCTGTCGTCTGGTTGCGATGGCTGTTTTAGTGGTGCGCGAACAATCTAGCAGTTCAAAAGTGTAATCTACTTTCAATGACCAGATAAGATAAACGATAACGATCCAATTTAAGATGCTTAAAGGAATATTTCTTAAAGGGATGTGTGTGCTGAACACAACTATTGGCTTGTAGTCTTTGTGGTGACATGGTGAACCGCTTTGTGCACAGGGGCTCAGTCATGCTGGAACAGCAAAGGGCCTTCCCCAAACTGTTGCCGCAAAGTTGGAAGCGCCCAATTGTCTAAAATGTCTTGGTATCCCGTAGCATTAAGATTACCCTTCACTGGAACTAAGGGGCCAAGCCCAAACCCTGAAAAACACCTGAACTCAATAAGTAGTAGGGGTGTCCACTGACTTTTGGCCATATAGTGTACGTGCATGTGTATGTATGTGTGTGTGTTTGCAAATGAATGTATGTGCATGTGTGTATGTGTTTGTGCATGTGTAGCGGAGGGGTAATATAGTAAATATAGTGTCCTTACCTTAGACGATTGGGAAGTGAAGGATCGATGTCCCCTCCCCCCAATACTATTAGTCTCTGTACCCACGACTATAGGTATGTTTGTGCCTATCTTGTTGAATTCAATTACCATAATAATCTACCTGAGATGTGGTGAGGTGGGCTCCAGGATCTTCTTCTATCACGGTAGCTACCTGAAGTGTATAGTATAAGCTCAACCTACTTACTGGCCTACGCATAAACCCTCCCTCCCCAGACCTTGCAGGATAGGTGAGACGCATCTACTCTAAGGTAAGTCACATACACATTAAAGAACATGAGAAATTAGATTATCTTAATAAAACATTTATTTCACATTCATTTTGTATTGATTTGCTTTCTTTCCTTTAGAAATTTGTATTTCTTTTCAGGTTCAGTAGAAAACCAGTTTGACAAAACAAAAAAAACAAAATGTATACTTCTTGAAAAAACTAAATATCTCCTCAAATTATTTCCCTTCAGAGGGAGCAATATTTTCTTAAAGTAGTCACTATTCCCTTTGAAAAATACAAAATCACAAAATATAGATGAAAGCAAATATTTCCACCTCAATTGGGTTTTGCAGAATTAATTGAACAGTTCAGTGTATTCAACAACAACTCTTTCTCTAATAACAGCCTTAGGTGTATTCCTGTTTCAGGAGAAAGGAAAACAGTCTTTGGAACACCTTCAAGTTTCCTTTTCTTAGTCCATGTCTCAATAAATGTCCATAAACCACTAAATCATACTCTTTTCAGTTGAACCGTCAACGATGGTGTTAACCACTCATTTCAATAAGTTCAATAAGTGAAAATAAACAATATTACCTCGGTCTCTTGTTTACTGGAAATAAATTGGAACCAAATACCAGTCTGGCAAGGCGAGATGAGCAGAGTAGAGACACTGGGAAGACGTCGCTGGATGGCAGGGAACCGGAGAAGATCCTACCACTGTCACTCCCCTTGACGAGCGTGTGTGTGGCGGTGGGCGTCAATGTGCTCTCTGCAGCATCCAATTAGCCTGTGGATACCGCCGATCTTCAAGGCTAGGCAACGTCCAAGCCGAATAACCTCCTCTAATCCACACGAAAACATCCGCTCGATCAATGCAAAAACAGTCTTTCATCCATACGGGTCCAATCGCCGTCACCTCCGCGATTCAGTTCACTGCCGCGAATAACTTGATTCTCGTTCATGACCGCACCGTAATGGCGGCGTACAACTACAACTGAGACTAAACTGAACTCAACCAGAGAAACACACACCGATGGTTAATTAACTATAGGGTGTCGCGATGTTCGCCGATTGATTACTTCACTCTTCACTAGCACAACAGAATTTGTCTCCTTTCGGAACTCACGGCACTGACGAAACCTCGTTGTTCTCAGTCCATGACCAAACAAATCCGCCATTTCACTCAGCGAGACATCCACAGTGATGGCGAAGCAACACTTTAAACTCGCTCGTAAAACAACAAAGAGTGTTGAATTAACTTGAACAAAACGTCCGTCTCGTCCTCTGTCTCGTTTTTAAGAGTTACAGAAGGAATTAATGCGAATAACCAACCGGGGATATAGTTACGTTTTTTTCTTAGCAGTTAGCACGTTCTCTCTCTTTATTCCACTTTTTAGACACACACCCAAACACCCTGAAACCGGGCTCTGATAGGCTGACACGGGCAGACTATTCAAATCCTGATAGGATAATATACCTGTCCACAATAGTGACCCCGAACAAATAGAACACAGAAATATATTGTATCCTCTACACATGTATGCATATGTGCGTTTATGCACGTTTGTGTGTGTGTGTGTGTGTGTGTGTGTGACCCTGTTTCAAGAGAAAGTCTGGTGAAGAGGACTGAAGGTCTGTTTGCTGTGTGTGTGTGTGTGTGTGTGTGTGTGTGTGTGACCCTGTTTCAAGAGAAAGTCTGGTGAAGAGGACTGAAGGTCTGTTTGCTGTGTGTGTGTGTGTGTGTGTGTGTGTGTGTGCAGTGCAGGCTGTTGGGGTATTTACCTAGTAAGGCTATCGTCAAAAATTAGCAAAGCATTGATCAGGAACCAGAGAAAACACACACACACACACACACACACACACACACACACACACACACACACACTGATTACATTTCAACTAAATCTCAAATGCTCACACCCTTCATCATTTTAACACCCCTAAAATAAGGACATGCACCACAAACGTTTGTTGTTGAGAAGATGACACACTGAAATCTCCTTACCACTTCTCCTTAGAACAACAATCATCTAAGAGTCTGATTCTCTCAATAACTAGTTACTAGTTACCGTGTGTTTCTAAGCACTATAATATGTACGACTATGAGTGTCTAGCCGTGGTGCAGCAGGTTATCAAGTGAGGTTTGCTTTTGTCTGTTGGTGCAATGTTGGTATGATTGATAAGACAACTGCAGTTGGCCATATACAACACTGTGCATGCACATGCGCGCACACACACACACACACACACACACACACACACACACACACACACATATTTGCCAGAGCCTACATATAAACACACCTCCCACAGCCACCACCACACACAGCCTCAGTCTAGACTAAATCTGTCATCATGCACAAGAACAGGGCTCTTTGTCCCCCTGTGTCCAGCCAGACTTGAGCCCTCTGTATTTATGAGGATATTTTCCTACCACGTCATGTCACGCAGGCAGAAAACAGGTTAGCGGAGCGTAAAATGCCCCCTTCACGTGTAACAGAAGCTGGGCCTTTGAAGATTAGCTCACTGTATTTGGATTTTGGGTTCAGCCATTGATTTGGGCTCAGTCAGCACTGCTAAAATGACACAGAGCAAGAGGGTACGCTGCCTCTTTAATGAGAGGTGTGTGTGTGTAGTAGTGTAGTAGTAGTAGTGTGTCAGTACCTGGGTAAGTGGATGTCGAAAGTGGGGGGAAAAAAGCTGAAGACAGCTGATTGTAATTGGCTACGGCACTGGCATTCCAACGCCTCTTCCTCGAGAGCGAAATTGACATGATATCTCAACACTATCAAAGAGGGAAACGAGCAAGAAAACAAAGCGTGGATCCTTTTTTAGCCACCCAAGTGATATGTTGTATAATACATGAGTTACATAATGTTTCAAATCCATAACTGGCATTTCAGTGAGACGCATTTTATTTAGCTGCAACACAACAGCTGAGATAAGAGATATTACATGAGATACACGAGATACTTTTGGAAAAGGTAACTTGTGCAAACTGAATTTCTGCAGGTCAACTTGGTTACGTTTACATAGACTGCAAACAACTTGATCGCTGCACGTGCTAGCATAGTGAAGGGAATGCTAGCATCTAGCAGGGGCATTCCTCAAAAGTGAAGACCTTGTTTAAACTCTCGACCCTGTGACTTTATTAGCTCCAAACATTAACGTAATAAAAAATGATTACGGTGTTTATTGCGGTCAGAGTTTCATTTGGAACTATTTTGGACAAACAATTTATCTGTCGTCTGGTTGCGATGAAAGTTTTAGTAGCGCACGGTCTCTCAGGGTCAACAATCTAGCAATATAAAAGTATAATGTACTTTCATTTCATCAGATAAGATAAACGATCCAACTTAAGATGCTTGAAGGAATATTGCTTGAGAAGGAATGTGTGTGCTGAACACAACTATTTACTTAAAGTCATTGTGGTGACATGGTGAGCTGCTTTAACAACAAACCACGAGTCATTTTAGGAATGGATTTAAAAAATACACTGTAGGAGAGTTTATTTAAAATACACTATAGCATAGGAAAGATACCTGTACTTTTATGGATCACTGGTGGATAGGTAGGTGGAGCGCAACACAAGGTCAAAACACTGGAAATTACCTCTCTCTCTCTCTCTCTCTCTCTCTCTCTCTCTCTCTCTCACACACACACACCCACACACATTAGGAGTGGTTCATCCATCAACCACAGCCTATATTCCCCAGTTGGACCAGCCAAGGAAATCCAACCATATGTGGCAGTAGGCAGGAGAAACGAGAGCATATGTTGGTAAAAGATAAAGCTCAGCTTTGTAGCGTCGGTGCCTTCAGGGAACGCTCAGCAATTTGTCCATCAAAGAGAGGACCGACAAGAAAAATGTCACAGCAACAATGGAGCAAAATGCATTCTTATTTCTTTATAGGCATTCGACTGTGGGTTTTCCTTTGCAGCTGTTAGCAAGGTGTGTTGAGCTAAACAGAATATATCATTTAGAGCGACTTCGAGTTAATCCTTTTTTTTTTAATGCAGAAACTGATGGCATAGTATTCCCAGGACAGAGACATATACAGTATGTGTGCCATAGGGGGGGCTGGCCCAGCCCACTAGCTATGCGGCTATTGCCATAGTGACAGGGCCCTTTGAGGAGCGTCCCCCGTCACCTTGAAGCGAGCGCGTTGAGCTTTTTGTTCTCAGTAATTAAAACGGATTATCGGGGGTTTTTCCATGACACAATTAAGCACACGTTCGCTTGATCCGGTGCTGACAGTGGGCTTTGATTGGAACAAATAAAGTAGTCGAGAGAGAGAGAGGGAGAGAGAGAGAGAGAGAGGGAGGGAAAGGGAGAGGTTGTGTCCCTTCACAGTATTTTCATTTAGTGCAGTTTTATTGACTAATTGATCAGCGGAGAGAGTCATAAGTCACGATGTCTCCTCACCATTAAAGCAACGAGCAGAGGTCATCTCAGGAATATCTCGCCTTGACGGATAGTTAAAAGATTTTCTTCACATGCGGCAGGAAAACCAGGGTGTGGCAAACATCCTTTGTGTAAGGTGATTGACAGCTGAAGAAAAAAGCATTTGTTTCTGTTTTGTTTTACAGTCAGGTGATGTTGAGTGATGTCCTCAGGTTGGGTGATGTCATTAAGCGAGGTCAGAGGTTATAGGGTCAATTACTGTCAAGTTGGACGGACGAGATGGGGTCATTTGTTAACTAGAGAGGTGTTTCTTGTGTCTGGTACTGTATTATACTGCTACAAACAAAGCTGTAAAATAAATTGTCAATAAGTTCATCGAGACCAAACGTATTATTGCTACTTAAATGACAGGACTATAATCTTTGCAAGGCTTACTACATAAGGTGCAGCACTGAAGCTATGCTCAGGGTGCAAGGGTATGCATGCAGGGTGGCCTAGTGGGTAAGGAGACAGGTCACATGGCTGGAAAGTCCCATGTTCAATCCCCATATGTGCCAAAACTGCTGAAGGAGTGCAGTGACAGTCATGGATAACTCGAGGTAAGAGGAAAGATGGGGAGATGCACAGAAAGAGGGGAAGAAAAGGGAGAGATTTGGGTAGCGGCCGATACGAAAGAGCAAAGCAGACATCAAGAGGGGAAGCCACAAAGGGAGAGAAGAAATTAGCTTGAAGTGGAGTAAGTAGAATCAAAGCACCCGAGTCTCATCTCGCCCTTTTTTTTTTTTTAGAGAAGCACTTTGGATAGGGATTACACGGGGAACAGTGCCAGGGAGATAGAGGAGGAAGGAGAGAGAGAGAGAGAGAGAGAGCAGTGCTGACCTACTTTGAATGGGATTTCTAATTCAGCGTCTGAATCGGCGAAGGGGAGAAAAAACGAGATGATAGAAGCTCTTCGCTACCAAACCTAAACCCGGGGCGCATTCTACCGCACAGGCCTTTGTCTCAGAACCTCTCTTTGAAGAAACCACCTGACTCCGTAGAATTGGCGATGGCGGCTAGTCGAGCCCTGCGCTAATCAATCTTTCTGTTAAAATGTGTCTGCATTAGGCTGTAATGGAAGCGACCCATTCAAAAGCCCATCCATCCTCACGTCGCTGCGTGACGCCGTGGATACAAGACCCCCTCGGTCTATTCCCGCCCCCCACCCCCCCCCCCCTTACCCCCATTGTCAGAGCTTGAATTCTTAATGTGTTTTGTAATTAAATGTCATTTATTTTAAAGGACGGGAGATTAATAAGAAACGGTCGGCAAAGAAAACAAATATTGACCGCAGAAACAAACAAAGGGACAAAAGGAAAAGCCACGGAGACCGAGGGGGATTGCGTGTGTTTGCTTTATTTGATAGATACGGCAGAGAGACGACTGGTCAATATGAGCGGACACACACACACACACACACACACTATTCCTACTGTACTTGCTGGTGTACGGTCGTTATGAAAGCGATTTGATATTATTGTGAAATTCCCACTTGCCCTCCCTCAACAACCTCTGTTGCTCTTGGTGCTCTTGAGCAGGGCCCTTCACCTTCAACCCGAGGAGCTGCTCAGGGGCCAACAGGAGCTACTCAGGTATGAATGTGTGTAACTGTATGGGCACGGCTGGAAAAGAGCAAAGCTTCGTCGACATTCCCATGACAAATAAAGATTGCATGTGACAATTGTGTATCATCATCGCAGCGAACTAGACTAGTGTAGTAATCTAAAACGTTGCTAAATTTTGGATGTATACGAGGCCCGAGGCAGCGTTTGGTCATGTCGTCGGTCGCAAAACCTTCGCACTATTTCCAGAGTGCAGGCGGCAGATCTCGTCAGCTCCCTTGGGGCAAGGAGAGAGGGTGAAGATGGGATTGATGGGGATGGAACAGGGTGTGCTCACCCTGGATGAGTCAGTCAGCCCTGACTCTGAACACACACACACATATACAGGGAGGAACAAACAAATGCACGCGAACATACGCAGAGCACACACACACACCCAGTCAACATAAACAGAGGGATAGAGAGACTATAAACAATGGTGGAACAATCTGTAATCACAGGCAATAAACATCGGTTTGCGTGCACACACACATTTATTTAGCTTGTGTCCCTCACTACATTCTGTATCATTCATTATTTTGTTGATTGTTAAGGGATTTTTCTCTTTTTTGTTGCAATGTATCTTTAAAATGTTTTCTTTTAAAATGCACAAAATGCCCCCAAGCCACTGGAGAGAAGTTAAAAAAATAAAAAATAAAACTCAATAAAACTAGTAGAATCTAGCAGCCAGAAAGCCTCAAAACCTTTTAAAACACTTTTTTTCATTAGTGTTTTAAACCCATTAGCGCTAAATGTCCATATGTTGCAAAACTTCATATGGAACAGGAGCATTTATAAGGCTAAAAATGAGCACTGGCGCACGCTCACCCTTTACCCCCCCCCCAACACACACCCACACACTCATATTCATTAGCTTGTCTTAAGTGTGTGAGGTCCTTTTCCACACGCACTCGGTGCTCTAATGTAATTCTCTCATAGATTGTCTACCCTGCCTCGGGCAAGCTAATGTGGAAACTTCGATTATGGAGCAAAAAAAAAAATCCCTCATGAGTGTACGTCTGTGTTGGGTGGTGTGTGTGTGTGTGGTGGCGATGGGGGGGTAGGGGGCGAAAAAACCCAAATCCACAACACTCCCTCGACCTGAAAGAGGATCTCTCTGGGTTAAAGATTTCTCTCTCCTCCTGGAGGGTGGAGGGTGGAGAGGGTGGATGGGGTTGTGTGATGTCATCCTCACAATCGATGGAGCGGCCGAGTACACTTGATGTGATTTCGGCTAAATTTATTAGCGCCATACGCCACGAGGGCCTCTGGGGTGAAACTTGAGTGCCGGTAGGTGGGGGGGGGGGGGATAACGTGACTGACGCCCCTTCCCAGACACACTCGCTCTCTCTTATGGAAGGAAGTCAGCTCAGTGTGGATCTACTGGTGGATCTCTACTGGTGGATCATGCATTTTGTGACTGTATAAAGGGACATGCAAGGGTTAAGGGTCTTCGTGTCTCTCTTGCGTTGACCTCCAAGTCTTATAAATAAGAGATAAATCCACCCAGATGCTTCGGAGCAGGCAGGAGGTGGGGGCTGGCTATCAAGAAAGCCCAGCACCCCCCGTGGGAGAATAGAATCCGTGTGAGCTCACTGATTGTCTGTGTCCCGCGTATCGCTATTTTTTTTGTTTGTTTTTTTGTCTGTGTGTATCAGAGAGACAAATGAGACAGTGTGTGTGTGTGTGTGTGTGTGTGTGTGTGTGTGTCTATCAGAACACCATGTAACGCATTATGGGTTCGCTATGTGAGCGCTGGCATCCTTTTTTATCATCTCTGTGTTGTCCTACAACTCAGTGTGTGTGTGTTTAGTGTGTGTGTGTGTGTGTGTGTGTGCGCGCTCTCATACTGAACCTTGATATCTATAAACGATTTGGCTCTCTTCCACCATTTTTTCTCCCAGAGTAGAGTCACAGCATTAAAACCAGGGTATATGACGTAACAAAATATCACTTTTTTCCCCACCTTTACGTAAAGCCGTACACTTTCATGACATGTCATCAGAAAAAAATATTTAACGGGGGACCCTGGGAGAAATAAAATGGGAGGAGGGAGGTGGGAGGAGGAGAGAGGAGAGAGTGTGTGGAGAAAACAGGGGATGGCTGTCAGGGAGAGGAATGTTACGCTGATTACATTGCCTCATAAATGCCCATGCCCAGCCAAAATTGGAAGGAGAAGTATGGATAAAATGTGTGTGTGTGCTTGCAGACGTGTGTGTGTGTGTTATACAAAATGTGCACATGTGCATGTAAAAAGTAGTTCCAAATATGTGTTTGCGTCTATATTTGTGTCACTGTGTGGGGAGTGGAGGGGATAAAGTGAAACTCTCTGTGGCATTTTGACAATGACGCCTGGGCTGGGGGCCAGCCAGACTGGGGGGGGGGATCGGATTACCTCGGGGATCGGTGCAGGGGATATAGGGCCTAACCCCCATCCCCAAAGTCACCCGATGTGTTCAGGGAATATGGGATTAACACTGACAGAGAGAGAGAGAGAGAGAGAGAGAGAGAGAGAGAGAGAGAGAGAGAGAGAGAGAGAGAGAGAGACTCTGTCAAAAGGAGGCCATGTGACCTAGCACGCGAGGCCAGTTTAGGACATTACAGCCAGGTTGGTCGTGTGTACGCCGTGCATGAACGTGCATCCTGTATTTCCCGGTGCAGTAAGATCACTTTGTGTTTTGACCTTTCGCGGCGTCATATCGATATGTGTCACGCTTCGTCAGGCCTAATTCCGCGTGGGAGAGCAGGTCCAGAGGTAAACGGGACCTTCACGGTGAGTAAGCCTTCCTGACCACTCGCATGCAGACACACACACACACACACACACACACACACACACACACGCACACATACCTGATTTATGCATGCTGGTGTGCGCACACAAGTGGCTACTGTGTTACAGTCCATAAATCAGGTTAGTGCCATGCAGCGGTGGTAAAAAAGTAAAAGGTTCGGAGGGGGGGAAACACAAGGGACAACCATTCCTTTAGGCTGTCTCCGGGCTGATGGACTGTCATTTGGCTGTATAGCTTCAGGTAGCCCCGTGATGCGGATGCTAACAGCCGCGACGTGCATTGGTAGCAGCAGAGGTGGAAGTAGCGTTCAAACGGGTCCTATATCAGGGCTAGCCAGCCAACGAGTTCACATCCTACTCTAGCACCGCATCATGGTTACAGGCACAATATGTGGTCAAGGTTGAGTTAACTACAGTTGGTAGCGTATCTTAACCCCCGGGTTGCTGACTGGTGTTGTCAATAACAGCCACGGGGCAGGACAATGAACGCTGCCTTTGTGTTCAAGGCTAGCAAGGGGGACATCAACGGGGCCGATTGTACTACTACAAGGATCGGTGACATCATTCACTCCTTCAGCAGAGCGACACACACAATAGGGCACGCACACACACACACACACACACACACACACACAAACCCCTCTTGGGCCATCCTCTCTGCAAGCCAGTGGCTCTAAAAGGAGCCTCTCACAAAGCACCGGGGTCAAAATGTCCAGTGAGCGGGGACGGGCAGAGAACTCCATTGACCTACATCGCAGACATCATCAACAATGGCCATTTGATGAGTCTCGATAACAACTCACACACACACACACACACAGGCCCACTATCACTTCCCAGAAACCCCCCCTCTGCTACTCTACAACCCGCATCTGTCTTGGGGGTCATAATAGCCGGCTTGTTGTTCGCCAGCTCTCTCCCAGCCCCCGCCGAACTGTCTGCCGAGGCCTCGGCGGGGTTCAATGGGCCTCTTATATCGGCATGAGACGTGGCCAGCGCCAAAACAAGACTGGCACAGAGGGGAGCCAGCGTGGGCACGTGAGAAAAGCACGGGCTGCCCCGTGGCTCTTCCAGCGCCCACGACACAATCGGTTGTAAACGATCAAGCCGGCAGAGACAACAACACAATTCACGTATGCAAGAGTGTTTGGCTGGTTTGAACCGCAGGTGCTCTCACAGTTCAGTTCCTTATAAGGAACTCGAGTGATTTGGATTCCTTTAACGCTTTTCAAAACCACACACCAAAACATTCAGAACACTGACAGTTTTGCCTTAAAGACTCCTTAAAAACACTAAATGGCCACCAATTCACTGCGACTGTTTGGGATTCAAATCCCATGAGGATCCGTGGAGAGATAGTATCTGCTGCGTTTGCATGTCCTGGAGGGCACACCGCGGAACAAAACAGCCCAGGGACAACCAGTCTGTCGGGAAAAAAAAAACACAAGCCAGATGACTGGTAGCACCGAGGAGTCGTCTCTAAATCAACAACAGGCCGCCCGGCGACGTTCCTTAACGCCGCTCGCTGTACCATAACAAGCTTGCGGCATTATCTGCTAATCGCAATAGAAATACCACTGGATGATAAGTGTGTGTATATGGGTGTGTATGAGAGAAAGAGAGAGAGTGTGTGTGTGTGTGTGTGGCTGATAGGCGTAAACAGTCTCCTCAGACGGGAGCATTTGCCTACGCTGATTACATCTCCTCTACCTTCTCCAACCGAATCAGTCTTGCCCCTTCTTGTTGTAACACACACACACACCACTGATTAAACACAAGCCGAAGCAGAGGCATGTGATATGCAAACACTTCAAACACAGGAGAGCTGAACCACTCCGAACTTCCCCATTCGGCTGCATTGTCAACAAACAGGGGCTGTTTTGCCAATGCAAATGGAAAAAAAAACCCAGAGGTAAGTAGATGGAAATCTCGGACAGTGATGAACTAATACTTTCCTGTGCCCCTGTACGCTAATGAAAGGCTTTATGTGGACGGGTTGTCGGGGGAGGGGGTGGATTTGCAATTACAGGGCTGCGGAGGGAGGGCTAAGGAGCTGTAATGAGCCGTGCAGCCCGGTAGGTCCTCTGACCGGAGAGCTAGAGGCTAATCGCCTCCTGTGGATCCTGAATCAGTGTGTGTTTGTGTGTGTGTGTCTGGTTCTGTTGGTGTAGTAGGTGTCGAGATGCTTGTGTGTTGTATGTGGGAGATGTATGTTGGAGCGACGAGATATAAGGCATTGAAAACAGCCTGTGTTGTTGTGCGGGCCCGGTGGCTAGTGTGACAGTACTGTACGGAGCCCGGGAAGGGACATGGAGGGGGAAAAAAAACGAAGGTTGAAAAAATATCTCGCAAAGAAAAGAAAAGATCTCGCAAAAATGTTTTTTTTTTCAACCTTCGATTTTTTTTTTCCCTCCATCGATTTTTCCCCCCTCCATGTCCCGTCCTGGGCTCCGTAGTACTGTACGTCTTTACCTATCAGTTCTTAAAGATAAGATTCAGGATTTTTTTTTTTTCGGGCCTATCCTATTGGTTAGTTTCTTTCAAAGAAATTAAAAAATCACACCCGAGTGCTTCTAAGAAATGTGCACGTCTTTTATTAGCAATGCTTGAGCAAGTCAACAGGGTGTGCAACTGTTACTTCATGAGTATACTGCATGGTTTGCAAGTCATTTTGAGACTAATAGCATTGCTAACAAATGCAAACACAAGATGAAGATTTATGAGAAAGAAAAAACGTAGCTGAACTTTGTTGCGAATGCCTCCAACGCCCCAGGACGGTCTCGATTAGCTCTTGATTAAGCTTCTAAAAACCTAAACCTTCTCTTTTAGGAATAGCGGCTTGTGTTTTTCCTAAAGAAACGTGATATTAGCTGATTTACTGGAGTCACAGCAAAACAACAGATGTTGCATCCAAGAACCACTGGAACGCACAAAGTTCAGAAACATCATCGTTTACTATATCATGTCAGTTTGCTCCGTAGTGTGTGTGTAGCTGTAACTCCAGATTTCACGATGAGCGTGCCAAACATAACTGCTTCCTGTTTTTTTTCTCCACCCAAATGTGTTGAAATCATTGTTTATGAACCTTAAAACGTGACTAGTCCTATCAAGCATCTGGCCCAGACCGGCTGTTAGCCTGGAAGATATTTTTTTCTCCAAACTGATTCTCCCTTCGTGCCCGCCGCTCTGGCCAATCTGACCTTTGGCCTTTTGGCCCATGGGAGCTATAAATAACTCACCAGAGCAAACAAACAAAGCTTACGTCATGTAGTCTTCCCAAAAGAACGAGTAAGAACGTTTTCCCCTGGGGGCTTTCTCAGTCTTTTGTCACGCTGTATGCAGTGCATCTTGTTCTGATCTGGACATGTATGTGAAGACTTTTTTGTTTTCTTCTATGCTTCCCTGTTTCATTTCCTTGTCTTTCTTAGCTTGCCGGTGCTAGTTGCTGTAAGCTGGCCTGCCTTTTGATCTTTGACTGGATGGATTGGATTTGTTGCATGAGAGAAGACATTGCATGCATGTCACAAACTTGCACGTCTACCTGATGTTTTTACTCTCTGCAAACAGGCCCCCTTGTTTTGTCCATCTTCCATGACTTCCATGACAGGGTGGGTTTGTGTGTCAGCTGATCCACATGCAGCTGAGACAGAAGGCAGACACAGGAGCTCACTCAGCAGCAGGACGCTCACAGTGGCCTGTGACTTGACCTTTTAACATCTGTTGCAGACCAGATGACCTTTTGCAACTGTGAAGAAAGCTCAACAGACAGGGCCTCAGTTTCAGTCGATGCCTTTGGCTGCCAGAAACTCATCACCATTACACTGCAGGCATGGAGAAGTCATCCTACAAGCAGGCAATTATTATGGGGACTTGGTGAACAAAAAAAATGGATTTAGACGGTAATTGTAAACCTGAAATATTGATGAACAATTTGAGTTGCTTGTTTTAGTCCTCGTCAGAGCAATATGACATAAGTTTACTGCTCTTATAAATCCCCTCAATTCAGGGGGGACTTTTGGGGGCCCTAAGCAGGATTTGGTTGAGCTTATTGTTTTGTCACTATTTGTGGGCAAAAATGGCACAAAATGTTGTCAGTTTTTGTTTAGGAAGTTCCATTTTTATTTCATTATTGTCTCGTGTTCATTAAAAATATATATTTTCTAGGGGGCCCCCAGAGACCAGGGGGCCTTAAGCCACTTCTTATATTGCTTAAAGGGTAGGGCCGGTTCTGCCTCAATTCCATCTTTTCCCTGAATGCATTTACACCAAGAAAATAACTTCCCTGAAAGAAAGAGGAAACTAGCTTTGTTGTGATTGCCTCACTGCCGCCCAACAGCGGAAACTAGAATTTCCCCCGGAGATGAAAACAACTAGGCCAAGACGGGTTTTGTAAAAATGCTTATGAGGGGGGAAAAGTTCATATGTGGCCATCCTCATACTTCACATAGGCCCTTATCGGCTCTTTAATGGCCACTTAAGAGTGAGAAATGACAACAAAGGGGGGCCTTGGTGTTTGCCTCCCAGTCGCCGCCATGTATAGGAGCAGCCATTTGGTGAATAGGCTCCTTAGATGGGACCGACTTCTTTCACCCGCACTATCCATCTGATGGCAAGAGTGCTAATTGGAGCCTGGGAGAGAAGGGGTGATGTAGAGGAGGTAGAGGGACAAAAAGAGGAGACAGAGGAGTTTTAAGGTACAATGGTACATGTAAGGTACAATGACACCAAATGTATGATGATAATGCTGCCGATCTTTGTAGAGAACACAGAAAACAGGACATTGTAAACCTTTAACCCGTCAGCCCCTTAACCATTTTGAGACCTGGCAGACAAACAGCCCAGCAGAGACGTTTTTGCCTTCCACTTCAGTAAGTCTTGGGATTACTACAATAGTTACAGTAGACGGATAGCTCATTAGAAAAGGGAAAAGGTTCTCTAGCCATTCTGCACCTAATTGGAGGATGCTTTATAATGGTGGGAGGACAGCAGGGGGAATGCTCTTGCAAGCACAGGGAGGAGCACAAGGTAAACTGTGAGATATGAAGTACGACATTTTAGCCGGCAATTGTTTTGTGAAGTTCTACGCTGGAGTCTGAATTTCACTGTGTTTTTGTACATTGCCGCACGTTGTCCGTTTGCAACTCGCAAGTCTGCCTTGATGGGACTACCTGGTTGAAATGAGGTTCAATTAAATTAATTAAATCCTTTGTACAAGTCAGCATACAGGTGCCAGACATTTGCCCAACCCAGCCAGGACGGGGTGTGGCATTGTGAGTGATGTGAGGCCTCTTCTACCTATAATCTAAGATTATAAACTTCCCAGATTAGTCTTGAAAGCCTGGAAGTCATATCAGTTATTTATTGACAGCCTCACAGCGAAATCAGACCCTTTGGTATAATATTCAATATCAAATCAAATCAAATCACATTTATTTGTATAGCCCTTAATCACTGTTACAGTCTCAAGGTTCAAGGTTCAAGGTTTTTATTATCATATGCACAAACATTCACAAAAAAAGCAAAAGTTGGCAATGAAATTCTTATGCCTCACTGGCACCCTACGCTAGTGCTAAGAACAAATATAAAAGTACAAAGTTATATAAGTACAAAGTTACAAAAGTACAAAAGTTATAAATTATAAAGTGTAGCAGAGTGTAAGGTGTCCTCGAAGTAAAGTGGCCTGTTGTGCGTGGGGGGGGGGCTCAGGGTGGGTTGGGGGGGGGGGGGGGGGGAGGGGGGGCTCAGGTGTGTTTGTTCAGGAGCCTGATGGCCTGTGGGAAAAAACTGTCTTTGAATCTGGTGGTGCGAGTCCGGATGCTACGGAACCGTCTGCCTGAGGGCAGCAGGCAGAACAGCTTGTGGCTGGGGTGGAAAGGATCCTTAAGGATCTTGCTGGCCTTCTTCCTGCTACGCTGGTGATAGAGGACCTCCATGGAGGGCAGCTCCGACCTGGTGATGCGTCGTGCAGCGTTCACCACCCTCTGCAGCGCCTTCCGTTTGAGGGCGGTGCAGCTGCCATACCAGGCCGAGATGCAGCCAGTCAGGATACTCTCGATGGTGCACCTGTAAAAGTTGCAGAGTATCCTGGAGTCCATGTTGATCTTCCTCAGCCTGCGTAGGAAGAAGAGTCGCTGTCTTGCTGTCTTGATGATGATGTCGGCTTCACAGCGCCCAACAGCGCCCAACAGCGCCCAACATGTGAAAACAATAAATGGTTAGTACATGACATCCCCCAGCCTTAGACCCTCACAGAGGACAAGGAAAAACTCCCACAAAACCTTATAGGGAAAATTGGGAGAAACCTTGGGAGGGGCTACTCAGAGAGGGATCCCCCTACCAGGACGGTTGGGCGTGCAATAGATGCCGAGTTTGGGCAAGCAGCGTATACACAATGCATAAAAGTTTATTTTGGTGGGACATCCAGATCTGATGGGGCGGCATCACAGCAATGGCAACTCAGTCAGCGTCATCATAGGACTAGTGATGGGAAGACCGACTCTTAACTAACTCGATTCTTTCGAGCTGTCCAATAGAAGTGCATCGATTCTGAATCGATTCATTATGATTCACCAACAAAAACATACCATCCCATGTGAGGTTTGAACCTACAATCCTCTTCATGAGTCTGATGCTCTACTAACTGAGCTATACTAGTAACGGAATCACGTGAGCGCCACCCCTTTCAAACCAGATGTGTAACCAACTGTAAAACACCAGTCACCAGTAGTCTCTCTCGTTCATCAGACATGAACCGCTCGGACATCTCGGACATCTGCTCTCTCAGTTCGCGAGATGTCCGATGTCCGAGAAGTCCGATAGAGACTGAACGGTTCGCGAGCCGCTCAGTCTCTCTTGTCCATCTGCTCTCTCGTTCGCGAGCCGCTCAGTCTCTCTCGTTCATCTGCTCTCTCGTTCGCGAGCCGCTCAGTCTCTCTCGTTCATCTGCTCTCTCGTTCGCGAGCCGCTCAGTCTCTCTCGTTCATCTGCTCTCTCGTTCGCGAGCCGCTCAGTCTCTCTCGTTCATCTGCGCTCTCGTTCGCGAGCCGCTCAGTCTCTCTCGTTCATCTGCGCTCTCGTTCGCGAGCTGCTCAGTCGGATCAGCGGTTCTCGCCCGGTGAACGAGAGAGACTACTTCCGCATATTGGATTATGAAAAAGGCCAATGTAATAATGTAGTGATCTATTACATTCTATATACATTGACAACAGTTTTTGTAATGTTTAAGATGTTGTTTGATAAATTAACTGGTGATTGTTTAAATAAATTAACTGGTGATTTTTTTAATAAATTATTTTTTTTCTGGCGCTGCTATAACCGCTGCTGAATTGATTCAGTCGCGCATGCGAGTCGAATCAACTCACTCACTTAACTGATTTGGTTCTTTTGAACGATTCGTTCGCGAATCGGCCATCACTACATAGGACTAGGGGACCACGCAGGCGCCAACACTGCCCAGATAGGAGAACGCAACGTCCGCTCAGTCAGCATCGTCCTAGGAGTGGGGGACCACGCAGACGCCAACTCTGCTGGGCTGCAGCCTGGAACAGATAGGAGACACCCACACACACCCATACACACACTCTCACTCACACAGACAAACATAACCAGCATCAGTGGACAGGAGCAGGTAGACCAGGAGAATAGGACATGTAGGCAGGATGCTAGAATCCATCGGCAGGACCCTGAGCTAGGATGAGCTAACTGGTCTAGCCTTACTCTGAGAAGAGACTGAGCCACTCCCTTAAGGCTGGTCAAATGACAGAGAGAATAAATGGGTTTTTAGCCTTGACTTAAAGACTTCGATAGAGCCTGCCTCTCTGATTGAGGCAGGCAGACTGTTCCATAGATAGGGAGCCCGGTAAGAAAAGGCTCTGTTACCTGCAGTTTTCTTTTTGACTGCTGGGATAGACAGGTAGCCAGCGTCCTGAGATCTGAGGGTGTGTGGTGGTTTATATGGTTTAATCAAATCGGATAAATAGGACGGTGCCATCCCATGTAATGATTTATATGTAAGTAAAAGCACCTTAAAGTCACACCTGGCCTGAATTGGTAGCCAGTGTAATGAGGACAGGATGGGAGTTATATGGTCGAATTTCCTAGTTTTCGTCAGGATTCTGGCAGCAGCATTCTGGACCAGTTGTAGTTTTTTAGTGCGCCCAGTAGGTAAGCCCGAGAAAATAGCCCATTCATCTGTTAAAAAAAACACATTTGGGTCATGCAAGTAAAACCAGCACAGTCCCCATAGAGAGAGGATACGCTGAGATGAAAACATAGTCTTTTATCTACATCCCTTCTTCCTTTACTCCAAAAACAAAGATATATTTTTCCTGTGTTGCTACTTTTTTGGGTGGATCTTTTGAGGCTGTAAGGTGCGTGAGATATCCAATGATATGTCATGACGTCACTTGGGTCATGGGATGGGGAAGCAGGAAGTATCGCAGTACACAACCTTTTCTTTTCTAATGTAAAAATCATGACTCGAAACGGGAAATTGAATTGACACATCCAGGAATATCTGGACACACACACACACATACGTACACAAAGAGAACAATGAATGCTGAATCGTGATTATCAAATCAGCTCCCGCTTTTCACATATGATGAAAATAACATTTGCGATCAATCTCCTCACCTCTTCACTTGCATTCAGCTCCATGATTGGACCCCCCACCCCCCTCCAATTTCAATAATAACCTGATTTCATACAGAAACCCCATAAGCCAATTTACACATCTTCACCTTGCTGCAAGGACGCTCTCTCCAGGCACCCCGGACGGTTTTTACCATACATTAGAATATAGAAAGCCTCATAGCTTAACATCTGTGGCTATGAAAGCGGTGGAAATGTGATCCTGCGAGAACGCCGCCAAGCCCACAAGCCTATTGTCTATGATTGGGTCTGCCGCGTCCTTCCTTCTCTACACACAATGCCTTATGGATTATATTTGCATTTGTCCCTTAAAGTTACTATTCACTGCCAGGAAAAAAATCCCAGAAGGCATTTCTTCTAGAGGGGAAATGTCTTTTGTGAAATGTGAAAAGTGCTTCCACGTCCATATAAGGAGATATTTTCAATGATAACGAGTTTTTTTTTTAAATCTTCAATAAGGAAACCTTGATATACTAAAATACTAAAAACTATACTAAAAAAACACAAAAAAACAACATTTCTACATGACTTCATTTTTATGTCGATTGGTTTATACCCAGTTGGTCCATAGAAAGAAATCCCTCAGCCAATCCAAAAATCCTCATTGCCACTGCAGCAAGCATGAACATGGAGACGTCTCAAACGGCCTTTTGTGCTTTTTGTGCTTTCTTTGGGAGTGTAAAACACAACATATTAGGCATAAGTAGATGACATTAAAATTCTCTTACGGAGCCAAACGTTTCCCGTGAAGCCTCGACTTGGCCGAGCGACGGCGGCCATCATTGTACGTGAGTGTGTGAAAAAGCTGGAGCATTGGGCGACATTGTTCTCTTTCGCGGCGATGCCAGGGGAAGCATCCAAGCCGCACTTTTACGCTGCTTCGTAAAAAAAACGAATGCCCCGCCGGCCTATTCCAAAATTTAAGTGTTACAGAAGTTAACTGGGTACAGGGAGAAGGAGGAGGACGCACACTCCAGATGTCTAACAGTGCTTTCTTTATCATTTGTTCTCCTCCCCTCATTCACGCAAGAGAATCCCAGCGTTGAAAGGTGTTTTCCTACTCTCATCATGTCTCCGTTTCTTCATTTCATTTTCATTTCAACATCAGTGTTGCTACGTAATGCAATCTTAACAAAAAAAAAATAAAAAAAGTCTCTTGCAGTGTGTTTTGATGTATTTTGGAGGAGCCGAGAGACGAATTGGTAAGTCTTTTTCAAGTTTCTTGACGGGAAGACGCACAGAACCGCATTTTCTCCGATTGACAGGAAGCCGTTGCCGGCCACGGAAGAGAAGCAGAAACCTCAACAGCGCCGGCATTATCCTTTTAAAGTGTCCAAAACACGGACGAGGAGACGAGAAGAAGAAATTGGTAATTAGCGGTATCGAGACTCACTTCATTAAAAGACACAGTGACTGGTGTGTAATAGAACCCGGGGACGGGGGGGGAGATGGATAGAGGAGGAAGAGAAAGGAGGAGAAGGAAGGAGACGCGGAAACCCAATTATTCTTAACGACTCTTGCATTGACGAATGAAAGGGGGACGAGAAACAATTCCATTAGGGAGAACAGACGAGAAGGGGATGAGAGAGGAGGAAGATAAAATGCATTGTAAAAACAACAAGTAAAAGCTATTATTTCAAGTTGAAAGCGCTACTCCTTACAAAACTGGTTCGACACGCAAGGCATGAAAACGTCAGCATTGCTCCCTTCCGCAGCTGTGCTATTGTTTCTCCGTGTTTCAAGGAGCTCCACATATGGCTGCTTGAAGCTTATACTGTATAAGGTGATTTACACACAAAGCACCGCAGAAGCAGGTTGCCGTCGGTGTATTGCGTATTTTATGCCGTCCTTTACGTCAGCCTGCGCTCGTCTGTTTGAACTGTGACTGATCTTTGTCTGGGCCCAGATCAAAAGGCGAGAACGAGCCACCTTGAGTCGAAACAAACCCCCCCCTTTCTCGTACGACGCAAACATTATTGGCTGTTCGGAAACCCCTGGGCGATTTTCCCTAGGCAAATTAGACACATTGTTTGCTCTGCCAAAGTAGTTACTGGGAATCAACCGCGCCTGTTGAACAATGTATAAGGTTGTGAAAAAAAATAAAAAGGCAAAAATGATGTGCAGGACTTTGCACTTCCTTGTTTTGAGACTGATATGGAACAACTGGTTCCAAAACCAACAAGCAACACCCTAGAAGAGAGGTAATGGATGAGGACTCATGCCTGTGTGTGTGTGTGTGTGTGTGTCATAGCATGTGGTGTTGTGTTTTGGAAAGTGTTACAGGGTTAAAGGGACACAATCAGCACTGAGCTTGATTAGCAGTAGGGCCGTACCAGGGGGCAGACAGACACTAGTCACAGCTGTGATAGCAACAGAAGGCCAAAATATGTGTGTGTGTGTGTGTGTGTGTGTGTGTGTGTATGTACATGAAGGTGCTGTTTGACTGACAGACAGGGGATCAGTGTTTAAGGCTCCTAGATGAGCCTAAGTAGCCTGCCCCCCGATAGTAAGCCAAGTATCTCCTGAGCTGATAAACAAACGTGGCCTTTTGCGGTCATCCACGCTGACAGACCGTCAGGACGACGGAATTAGAAACCAGATACCGGCCAAAGAAAATGATCGCTGAAGAAGTCCTTTCCTCTGGATGATCATTCAAACTAAACAAATGGCTGTTTTGTATGTTGTATGGAGCAGATGACATTCGCGGTAACATGCCGTGACTCCCTATTGCTGATGTTGTCATCTTTCCTCCTGTAATTGTTTGACGCAGGCTACTTCGACATTTACTTACATCACGCTGAAAAGGAGAAATGACAAGGTGAAAACAACCTCATGAGTTTAGCCTTCCACGGAGCATACCAAGACAAACTGATTGTAGATGAAAGCGCAAGAATTTGTCTGTGTTGTCTACCGATTCTACTGTATTTTCTGTTTTTTTATTGTATTGTATTCTATAGACTATTGTGTAACATAAGGAGTTGCTGTAAATTCTGCTGGGTGTTATTTTTGTGTGAGCCAGGGTGTGGGGCAGTAACAATGAGCTCCCACTGTGAAGGCTGAGCCTGGGTTTTTTTTTATTTTATTTGGCCCGTTAACGTTTGCAGCTCTGGCTCGTTGGCACCTGATAAACCGGACTCCTCGTGAGACGAAGGCCCGGACATGGATACGAGGCTGGAGCTGCTCGTCCGGCGGACCCGGCCCAAACCGGACTTTGTGTGTGTGTGTGTGTATGTGTGCATGTGTATAAGCGATGTAGCACACAAAGACACAGGTCAGAACTCACACACACACACTCTCTCACACACACACACACACACACACACACACACACACACACACACACACACACACACACCACACGCCAAACCCCCCCAGTTCATTAGAGCGAGGGCTGGTAGGCACCTCCTCAATCTAAGACGTGTTTTTTTACGATCACTCTGGAGCCTTTCCCCCGCTCTACAGGGTCTGTGGTAAAAAACTGTTAACTATGTCAACATCTGCAAAACACAAGAAAACTCTCCTATCACCAAGGGAGGAGCATCCCACTGTCGAACACCGCAGGGGCACGGGGATGTGAATGCTGCAGGTCATACTTCGCTGTAACTAAATACGACAGAAGACTAAAAAATAAACAGTAAACAAGAAGACTAAAAACTGAAACATTACATCTGCACTGCCGAATGGCCCTTGAGCAAGGCATTGAACCCCAAAATGCATTTTGTGGGTTTTTTTTTAACCATTATTTTATAAGTAACGGGCTCTTTTTCAGCAGCACCCTGCTTTCAACATTCATCCAGTTACACAGGAGCTGCCCAGCACAATCCGTCTTCTACCATTAGCCACTTAGCAGCTCCACTGGAGCAGTTGGGGGCTAAACGCCTTTGCAAGCCTCCCATCTCTATAACCTCAAGCCTATACTGCCGCTCCCATTTTTTTTTAGCAGGGATACTTTATGTGGAAAGACAAATTTCAATTATCTCGCGTAAAAACAATAATCTTTCTCTAAGGGGACGGGAGGCGAGTTAGAAAGATATAAATAGGAACGGGGAAAGTATGGGGACTTCAACCAAAACATTGAGAACACATTTCTATACTAGGAACACAGTAGCTGCAACGTCCTTTACACAATCCAGCTCTCCCTGTCTTCTCCCCATCATCCACATCTCCCTTTCATGCCTGAAGTGGATTCGTAGTTGAAATGAATAAGAGATCATAGTTGTCTGCAATCACTTTCATGTCCAGATGAAGTCCAGCCCCACAGTGCCCTAGCTAGGTGTGTAGCATCAACTGTTAAACTAGTCAGTGAAAGATTTCCCGCTCTCGTCGGCGCTGCTGCTGAACTGTGGGAGAAGACAAGCCGTGTGTATAAATGGGGTGTGTGTGCAGTAGTGGGAGATCAGAGCGCTAAAACCAAGTGTTAAGATCGGTCATGCACATGCAAGACTAAGGCGAGACAGTTCATCACATGGTCATCTTGTTGACGGCCAGGAAGGATTGTGGGAGTTTCACACAAATTCCAGTAACTTGAAAGTTAAATGTTCATAATAATTGAACTGTTACTTCCTGTTAGTGTACTTTAGATTAGATACTACTAAAGAAAAACCAAAGAAAATAAAAAAATAAACAATTATTTTCTCAAGTACTGCGGATCAATTTGATAGTGCACTGGGATAATAGATTATACTGGGATACAGTCTGGTGACTCCTGATGCACCATGGGAAAGAGTAAGCGATGCCAATATTTGTGTGCTGATACCCTAAAATGAATTGAAATTGCCCTGTGTAAAAAGTAATCTTATAAATGGATGGGAGGTGGGTAGAAAGATATACAGAGCATGTATGTATGTATGTATGTATGCATGTGTGTGTGTGTGTGTGTGTGTGACTGCCAGACCTCGTTAGGTAGAAGACATGTTACCTCTGAGATTAAATGGCTTTCTAAGGAACAGTCACTAGTAATGGAGATCCTCCTTTGTTGCTTCGCACAATTCATGTGTGTATATGCTGTCTGCATGTGTGTGTGTGTGTGTGTGTGTGTGCATGTGTGTGTGTCACGTTTGTCATCCATCCGTCCCTCGTGAACTCTGTACGCAATTAAAGGATGGCAAGACTGTAGCCATTAGTGTGTAACAAGATCGGCCCACTGTGAACCTAAGAGACTATTGCCCTCCTCTCTCTCACACACACACACACACACACAGACACACAGCACACATGTACAGACACTTTCACTCAAATGCATTATAGTATCATGAGCACATGCATGCACACGCACAAAACCATTACCACCATCGCAGCACTTAATGTGCATAGTGAGTTATTTTGTATGTGTGTGTGTGTGTGTGTGTGTTGGGGTTAAAAAGAAGAAAGGGGGGGGATCAAATCATGACAGCAGCATACATGTGTCCAATCCCTCCGACCTCACCCACGAGAAGTGAAAGAGAGACGAGAAGGGGGGAGAAGAGAAGCGAGGCGACGATCCCAAAGTCACCCACACTCTTTCCCCGAAGGAGATAGGGGGGAATGGAAATCTCTCCCTTCTCGTAAACACAACGGGATGTCTTTTTCCCTGCCTGCGAGAGGCAGCGCTCACACTCTCAGCCACATCTTTTCCAGCAAGCTATAATTATCACCGAACTACTGCGGATTACCGGAGGAGGAGGAGGGCGAGAGACAGAGAGACTGAGCGAGAGAGAGAGAAACAGCGGTGACGGTTTCGAACAATGGCTGAGGAAATGATAGGCTTGATATTGAGGTCACATAATAAAAGGCAAATAGAGTCTAAATGAGTTGATTCTTTGGATTCACAAAAACACTCCCCCCCCCCCCCCCCAGGCGTGACCAAACGGGCTGGGGGGCCGTATATTTGGACAGCTTTGGGCCCAAAATTGGTGTTGTGTTTCCATGGCGGCTCGTATAACACGGGGGGGGAGGCCATTTGCTGTGAGGGGGATTGCAGATCAGAGATGTTGTGAAAACTGATCTGGAAAGGGGATTGTCTTTAGTTCTGCAATGAAAAACGTGAGGCTTTTATGATGGTGGACATACAACCACACACCCACACACCCACAATTTGGCAAAAACAGACATGCACACATATAAAGACACACACACACATTTGGATCGAGGTTGAAGCGGCAACGCCCCCCCCACCACCTGACCAATACCCTCCTTACCTTATCAATCCTAGCTAGCCACCCCCCTCTACCACACCCTCTGACACGCATTCTTACATACACACACACACACACACACACACACACACACACACACAGATCTTGTTTTGACAGAGCGCCGCGGGCCCCTCCCCGACTCTACAATCACCTGGTGTTTCTGCATTCTCATTGGTCACCTGGAGAGAGAGCGATTGCAACATCCCCCGAAGGTTCAATGACCTCCGCTCCCTGTGTAACTACCAAACATTATACTCTTTTTTTTCTAAAGGTATTTTCTTTAGTATGGTGGAGAAACACATTGTCCTGTAAAGATCTCAATCAAAGCATGCTGATGTGGTGTGTGTGTGTGTGTGTGTGTGTGTGTGCGCACGCGCAAGCTAACACTCCGCCATTAGATTAAATCAACTTAACTATGGAAGTGTGAGGCTCTGTTGACATTTGAGGGGGCCCCTATGGATGGGAACTGCCGCAGGTTATTTTTTACTGAAAGCCCTACCTCGCCTGGGACAGGAAGGCAACGGACCCTCTCTGTGTGTGTGTGTGTGTGTGTGTGTGTGTGTGTGTGTGTGTGTGTGTGTGCATTCCAAGGGGGTGTAGGGTGCAGGTTAAACCTACACACCTGCAGTCTTTTTATGGAAGCAAAAACACAGGGCAGACAGGGCCGCGTTTGTACAGGAGGGGGAAGCTGCGAAATACCATCACCTACACTCGAGCGACTCCTTATGCCATTTAGCTTGGCGAGATCTCAAGCTACGTACGCGTAAGCCGTGAAGCAACAATCTCACGACACTGCCGGGAGTTATTTGCTCAATTTTGCTCTCAAATTGTATCCAGTAGAAACAGTGTTTTGTACAGAAAGTAGTACAGAAGTAGCGTGCACAGTATCAACAGTACAGTACAACACGGTGGACCGATTGATGACATCAGCATGTAACAACAACACAGCACATGCTGTAACTTCCCGGTGTGAACATCTGATCCTTTGTCCCCCCCCACACACACACCCTTCTGAAAAACAGTACGGGATTGGGAAATGACACAATGTCACCCTAAGACGACAGGCCGTGGCACAACAAGAGGAAATCCCGCAAGCCAACCGATCGGCGTGAATCATGTTCCCTCGATTCAAGGACCTCAATCGGCGGATCACCCGATACGCAAGTTAGGCAACCATCACTTTGTCTATTATCCTGAATTCAAAAGAAGGGCTTTCCGCAAACGACGGAACACAGACAGGTACGGTTTCCTGTCGATTTAGGACAAAGAGCCCCAATACACTTTGTCCCGAGAGTTAAATGGACTACTAGGGCACCGTGAAAAGGAGTTACCGCGCAATGTGATTTCACAAGGTCTTGGTATTCACGGCCGAAGCGGCTTGTGAAACAACTTAAACCAGATCTCAAATTTGAGGGGATTTAAAACACTAGAAATCGGGTTATCCTGGGGAAACGTATGAGCAATTGACTCCATTTCAGCGTTTTCAGCATTTTCTTGAGATGCTTACAAAGGATTTCTGAACTCCCCCCCCCCCCCAACTAAAACCTAATATCACAAGTACAGCCACTGAAATAAACATTTCACGACCGCAGGCTCCTTGAGGCACGTACTTCATCATATCCCTCACATACATACGGAAGCCAGATTCACACACTAACCAAAAAGTAGCAAGCAGTGCAACATACTTCTGTCCAGTCCATAACGGTGATTGTCTCAGAGAAGAGGCTTTAGGGAATGGAAACAAAAATAGAACACTAATGCGGGGTGCAACGCCACAATGCTGACAGCGTCGGCACTGTGCTGCAGAAATGATAACGGCTAACGATTGATCTAGTGGAACAACCGGAGACAAACAGTACCGCTTCCCACCCCTCACGTGGAGGCCACATCTAGGCAAGCAGAAAAGTAGCATCTAACACACATGCAGTGCAGTGATACCGCAGTGTTACAGAAATGAACATCCTGCCTCCACAGTACACAGTGATAAGAGAAGAAGAAGAAACTTAGGTGTGACTTGGGAAGCGAAGAGCACGTGACACGCAAAATCGGTGCAAGTGGAATTCACGAGGCGGTTTCATTTATGGGAAAAAGGGCTGCATTGACATGCCAGAAAATACAGTGTGTTTTTTTTCTGCTTTCTCGATACCAGCTGGCGCGGTGACGTGTCTGAGAGTGAGCGTGTAATCATCTCGATATACGTGTTGCGCCGCCCGCGTATGTATACGAGTTGTAATAACTCTTGTCATTGATTCAGTCAGGCTGGAAGCGCAGTAGCTCTCGTACAAGCCCATGAGGTTGATGACGACTGTCGGTTGACAGTCGGAGTCAAGTCATCCAGTGCTTCCAGCTGGTCCAGTCCGTATCTCACCTGCTTTGCCTCGCAGCCGTTATCAACGTCGTCTGCGTGTTGCAGATTCGACCGCTTGTTACCGTTGATGCGAAAGAGACGATAAACCGAGACGATCTGATTCAAGAGCACTATCTGGACGGTACCCAGATTGTAGCACAATGAGTGAGGTAGACTTTGTGGTCACAAGAGTGGACGGCCAATGGGCCACTAAATGAAACACTGCTGTTTCAATGGGCCTTCATGCGCTATGTTGCATGCATGCACCTATTTATTTGAGGGGCGGCTGTGGCTCAGGAGGTAGAGCGGGTTGGCCTCCAATCAGAAGATCGTAGGTTCGATCCCCGGCTCCTCCAGTCCACATGTCGAAGTGTCCTTGGGCAAGACACTGAACCCCAAATTGCTCCCAATGGTCAGGCCAGCACCTTGCATGGTAGCTCACTGCCATTGGTGTGTGAGTGTGAGTGTGAATGGGTGAATGAGAGGCATATACTGTAAAGCGCTTTGGATAAAAGCGCTATATAAATGCAGTCCATTTACCATCCATGCAGTCCATTTACACACTAGGGTAGCAAACTTTATCCAGAAAAGGTTGAAATTGCAACATTGACCAATAAAAATTGCAAGACGCTGCAAGGTGTTTCATACGGCATCCTAGGAATCTTCCTTGGTATTCTGGAGTAGCATCTCTCATTTTATTCAGTCCCCAAGCATTTTTGTACACACTGTGTCCGCAGGTATTGCAATATTGTTCAGCCTAAATGCATACAAGCAGATATAAAACACTGTACAGCTGCTGGGGAAGATACTGCCCACGGCTTTTGTTTTCTGTGCCTGATGAAAAAGAAAAATATAGTAACTGACAACAAACCAGCTACTGTAGGTGTTATTATTAAGGCGCTGGGGCAGTGCTGAAACCGGTTTGTGGTCTCCACTGGTCCAGTTGCAGCTGTGGGGAAAGGGGGATGTTTCTATTTTCAGCTGAACCACTTCAACCTCCTGACCCCTGTAGCTTAAACCTGAGCGAGAGCCAGCAGCAGCAGCAGCAGCACAGTGAATGAGACCTTTGTTTCACAGACAAGACCGGGAAGGGAGCGTATGTGTGTATCCATGCTTAAGCCACGTTAGCCATTAGTGTGGGAGAAAAAAGGGGGCAGCGCTATCACAAGTCCTTAGCATGACATTAGCGTTAAAACTTGTTTAAGATCTTGTTTTTTTCCTCTGAAAAAAAAGCCTCCATTGATCGTAGCGGGGGTCATGCAAAGCCATGAGAACAAAAAAGAAAAAAAACAACACACACCCACTGGAATAAAAACAACGAAAGAAGAAGTACAACTTAGGATACTGAGAGACTTTTAGTAATGCACGCCACTTTTTAGTCCTCGGTTTGAATCTTTGCATCCGATTGTGCAGAAATCGTACATATACGTCTGAGTAAACAATATAAAGATCCATATGATCAGCCATTGATCAGTTGAGTGTCGGTGGCTTGTGTTGTCAGACTGTGCTGAGGTCAGCAGGAAGTTCCCACAGACCCTCAGAGTGTAAACACAGCTGTTTGGATCAGTGTGTGTGTGTGTGGGAGGAGGGGGGGGTGTACTGGCACTTATAGGACTGGAGGTGGGGCAGCGAGGTCACCAAGAAAGAGTGAGGGGGAAAAGGGGTTGAGTGTGGGGGATGGGGAAGAGATGGAGGGAGTCAGCGGGTTCATGTGTAAAGCTAGAAGTAAACAAAGGGGCCTGTCTTGGGTTTACTGACAGATAAGGGAAGTCGAGAGAGTGAATACAGCTTACAAAGACACTAGAGGAGACACACACAATAAGTAAATGTTTTAAGGGAAGTGGCAAAGTTAAGGGGTCTGTTTGGATTGAAGCATTGTGGGAATTACTTTGGGCTAGGAGGCAGATAAAGGCGAGTGTGTGCAGGGGTTGGAAGTTTAGGGTCGCTGAGGGTATTTTGGTCAGCTGACACACATGCAGGTTAGAGGGAAGTGGGGGAGATGGAGGAAGGCGCTGGGTATATACGGGTGTATGTGTTGGTCAAACGAGGTTGTGCAGTGTGTGTGTGCATTTTGGTCAGTGAGGGTAAAGGTGGGTCTTTTACAGTCAATGCGATAGATAGGGTTGGTTGCGCTGTGTAGTTGAGGTAAAGTGATCTTACAGGAAACATATTTTGATCCAAAAAAAAAAAAGTTGGGTTGAGGAGAACTAGGAGCTTTGTTTGTGTTTTGGAGAAAAGAAAGGCACGAGAGTGACTCGGTCAGGAAGGGGTGAAAGGGCAGAGTTCACGGGTCAGGGTGGGGGGTGGCGGGAGGGATGGGCGGCAGGCCAAGTCAACAGGGAAAAAGAAAGTTGAGCTCTTCGAGGCAACCTTTGTTCAGCAGGCAGATTTATTTTGGGAAGCAAGTAGAGAGGGAGGAAAAAAAAACAAAAAACCTCAATTGAAAACAGAGACTTGGGTGTTGTTCGATAACACCTCACCCGCCCACCTCTCCTATTTCGTGAGAGCATCTTATCCTCGTAGTCCCTTTTGTGTTTATACAATTATGCCCCCTAGGCCTCCGTGAGACGCATTGTCATCGGGAGGTTACGAGAGCTTTTTTTTTTTCCATGCTCGTACTGTACATAATGCATTAATTTAGCGTGCCTTATGTAAGACGCGTTGGAAATGATTTACTCCCACGCCTCGTCTCTCTCTCGGCGCAGCGACATGGAAGTTCAGAGGAGGCGCAACCTACACGAAACACAAAGGAACACGCGGCTTGACGGCATGCTGCACGCATACTGCAATAAGCCCACATAATATACCGCATGCGAGCACCCCGAACTGTGAAGCACATACTGTACATTACACTGGAACAACTGCCAAACAAGTGCTGTCTTTGTCTCCCACACACACACGCACACACACACACACACACCCACACACATAGGGGATATAAAGGGTTGGTGGTAATTCGTGTGTGGAGTTCAAAGGAGATCAGAGGGAGAACACCGGGGTGGTTTTCATTTACTGGGAACAAGGAAGGACTCTGTGTTGTTGGGAACCCAAAAGGTCACCCCGCTGGCAGAGGGACAACACCAGAGAGGAACTGTGTGATGCAAGCTTGAGTGCATGAGTATGTATGTGATAGAGAGAGAGAGAGAGAGAGAGAGAGAGAGAGAGAGAGAGAGAGAGAGAGAGAGAGAGAGAGAAGCATAGTGAGATATTACAAAGTCAATATACTTTTGAGTAGGAGGAAGGAAAAGTTTTCCATAGCGCGAGGTTGATGTGTAGGTCGGGTCCGTCTGTGCTCCTGCCATGTTGCAGCAGCACACCAGTGTCAAAACAAACAAGCAAACATGCATGCGTGCACACACACACATGTACTTGTTTTCTTTTACATAAACACAGACATACACTGTACATGTACAGACAAAATCTGCACAGTACAATTTGTAGTTAAGGATGCAGACAGTGTGCTCCTGCCAATAATCTCACACACTCTCACTACACACACACACTTTGTGCATTGCAAGCAGACAAAATCAACTTCTAATGTATACAACTTTTTATGTCTTCATGTGAAGCATTGTTCTTATTCCGGGCACGTAAATCATCCTATGAGGAGAAATAAAATGCATTAGGTTAAATTTAATTGAATCAAAACTGATGAGGCTACAATTCTTATGTGTTTATGTCCATGAGAAAATGGAGCAGTGCTATCAGATAATGCCACAATATACACAATTACGATAATAGGGCAATGATAAATCTGTCTGGCCTCTGTTCAAACTTGGAAAATAGGTATAATCCAGTGGAAAGGTTAAGCACCAGTAAAAACCCAGTTTACAGATATTGCAAACCACAGGGCACACAAGCTGACTCACACGGAGCAATAGCACCCCCTGTCTGTCAATTCAAAAACAGCATTTTTTAAATAATTGATGCAACAATGTAAACATCACAGAAAAATAGCATAAAGTCATGCATTTTTCATTTTTGAGAGCATATGAAAGTGACTAGAGAAAGATGTGGGACAGGAGGATGTGATTCAGAAGGGAGAGGATGATGTGAGGTACTTTGGATGTCACTGGATAAGAGTGAATAGAAAATATGTCAAATAATCTTTGACATAGCATGTTAATAAATGTTTCAAACAATTACATTAGCTCGTACAGTTGTTGCTCGAATGGGTACAACAGTTATTCCTGATAAAAGACAGTACATGCATTTTGTAAATACTGTATATAGGCATACATGGTAAGATTTTCCAGCCAAAACCATGCAGTATCTAATAAAAAATATATACTGTTAGTCACTTCAAACTACACCGTATTGTGTCTTCTCTCTCTATACAGTGTGGAATTCAAGCTTGGCTGGCTTTGTTTGGTAATAAATGAAAGACGGCAGATTATAATATTAGAGACAAAAATCACTTTTCTTAGCTGTCTAATAAATAACAGAAATCCTCAGTCGCTGAGTGCATGTTTGATGAATTTGAATTTTGTAATAGATCATGCATCACTACTCTCACCGGAAGATTTAATCACCCTTTTATAATTACAAAATATGATTTACTTTTTTGCAAAGAAGCTGCTGATGCTGCAGATGCTGGCCATATGCCTCAACTACCTAATCGCTACTACCTAAACCAGCTATCCACATCAGAGAGGGATTCAAAATATTTCATACACAATTCTATTAAACTGTACTTGACTGTGACAAAACTGAACATTTCCTTTAACGCTAGCAACAAAATCCTTTCAGGTGGAAGAGTAGATTGTTAAGGTGGATGCCCACACTAGATACCAGGATTCTACAGTACTGTGCAAAAGTCTGAGGCATATGTTTTAAAAAAAATAAATAAAAAAAATAAAAAATATGGAAAGTGAAGATGCTTTCAAAAATAATGATATATAAGTTCCTAAATATCAAAACATTTACTATAAAGAGCAGTAATGTAAAACACAGGTGGCTGGGACACATACCGTGTACTCATGATGGCATGGGATCCCTTCCCATCCCTGTTAACTGCCCTCCCCTCTCTCTCTCCCATCTTTCCTGTCACCATCTACAGTTATCTACCAAATAAAAGCAAAAATGGCAACAACAGAAACATTGTGAAGAGTGAAGTTGTAGTGAAAGCATTTCTCTATAAAAAGGTGTGTGGTCATGTGGCCCCACCCCCACACTCCCCCCGCCCCCCTGTGGCTTGCTTTCAAAATGGTGTGGCAGAAAATGGATGTGCAATAACGGTTTCACGTATCTGCTTTATTCATCAATTGAATCATTTTGTTTTTTTACATTAGACATTACATGACAAACGGTGATAATCATTTCCAATCTTTTGACAGTCAGTTAGGCAGTGCTCAGAGTTTTGTTTTGTGTTTTGGTGATGGTGGTGGTGGGGGATCAAATTCAGAAAGAGTTGGTTAAGGCACAACAGTGGGCTGCATACCAACAGGAAGATGTGCTCTCGTCACCCTCCCCTTGACACCATATCCTCAGCTGAAGAGAAAGGGAAGTAGCCCAGTGCTGTATACATTCAGCACATCGATGAATTTCAGTTTAAGTACCCGGGGTGTGAACAGCACCACTTCAAAAAAAAAGAAATCTCCACAAGCTGGAGGCATCAAGAGGAGAGCTGTACGTTTTCAGAATAGCATCCCGTCTTGCTGCAGTGGAAACAGCCAGTTTTCAACATACAGTAGTGGGTCCTCCGAAGGCTGTAATACATGTGTACTCACATACTGTAATAAATGGCTTCATTTCTAGCCTCACTGAGAATGATTTGACGTCATATTGGAAGGTGTGTGGTGCACCGTGCTTGTAAAAACAGGTTAGGATGCGTAAGGCAACACATGTTATCACTTAAGACTACGGTTTGTGCTATTTTTACCCGCACGTCACCATGGTTACGAGTGTATTGCAAAGGCTCATACATTAACATGAACTGGTTTAGAATTTCTGAAAACAAACACGCACATCGAAAGACAAATATATGTACATACACCTCTCAGCTTTCAAGCAAGAACAACTGACTACAAGTGTGCCAACAAGGCAAACAAGGGTGGCATCCACATCAACTCCTTCTAAGATCTTTACTCCAACTTGCTTCTTAAAGCCATGTGGTTGAGGCTTTCAAAAGATTCCACAAGAAATTGCAGTTTTAAAATAGGAGGGATATCAGAAGAGGAGGAATGTATCCTTCCACAAAAAAAAATGAGTTTGTGACATATTGAGTGTGTATATTAGCAGTTTTCAATAAACCATCTATGTTGGAATATACTCTTACAGGTACATCAAGATCTCCATTTCAATTACATAGAAAAACGTGTAAGTTGTGGAAGTGGTTGTAAAAGGCCAATAGGTTTACATGTAAGTCATTAGAAGTTAGGTTGTATTGATTCTTCAGTGAACAAAATTCAGCCCATCCACAGCCCTCATTGGTTCTGAGTATTAGGTCTTAATGCACATGTAAACTACACACTGGTACAAATGCCCTTTAACAAACATACAAAAAGAAACTACTTACTACTACTACTATTACCAATAACAAAGCACTTTTAATTCACACACAATCACTACCAAAAGTTATTTTAAGAAATTATATTAATATTATAACAATGCTGTTCCATTAAAATTGGATCTTTCAAATGCGGATCCTTCTTTGAACTAATATTTACAAATTTCACAGTGAATTTGGTGCATTTGGTTGTAATCAACAAAAAACAACCGTCAATTCGACCCTATAAATAATCATTTTCCCACAAAAACTGAAATATAAGCATGGATTCCCTTCATGCTAGACACGATGTACAATGACTTTGAGCCTCATTTTGGTATAAAAAGTTAAGAAAAAAAGAAAGAAAATTTAAAAGGTGTGAAAAATGAAAATAATTTAATCAATAGTGGAATAGTGCAACACACTATCTCAGCACAGTCAGGCAGCCTCAGAGATGCATGTGCCATACTATGCCAATAACCAATGAGAACCTCCTTTAAATCAGTGCAGTCTGCCACAAGCCCCAAACAGCATCTCTGTAATAGTATCCAAAAATAATGGAGAAGTGATGGCAAGTCTGAGCAGCACTAGCTTCACCTTATTGATTGGGGCCTACTGAATAAAGGGTTTCTCGGCAGCTTGTCTTTCTTTCTAATCCCTTCTGAAAAGAGGTTGTTCTGGAGGTATTTCCTGGTAAGCAAAGAGGGAAAAAAGGCCAAGGGGACAAAGACTGGATAACAACGAACTCTCTCGGGCCATGGAAGTTTAACCAACAAAAAGAGTCTCACGTTAAGACGACAGCGGCGTGGTCAGAAAGAGAGGTGGGATGTCAAGGGTTAAAGCAAGAAGCTCAGATCAACCCTGTCTCTGGGGTATGCAGCCCTCCATCTCCAGGACCTCGGGCCAGCCTTCGTACTTGTTGGTGTCTGCACTGTTCTTTATGTGCTGAAAAGGTAAACACACGTACACACACACACAGTGTATTTGATATGAAACCAAAGACCGTACACCAAGGAGCTTACAATGTAAATAAAAACCAGAGCTAGGCTGAGCTAGGTGAGGGTGTGATATTCTGTGAAATTAAGTGATATAAAGTTACTTTGTTACCAGTATTTTTAAAAAAAAGAAACAGTTCATCGCAAAATGAAAATTCTTTCATCATCTACTCACCCCCATATCAGTCAAAACACTGAAGTTTGTACGGCCACCAAACACACACAAGTTAGCCACAGAAGCCCGAAGTTAGCCCCCGATATATATGCCATTTGGACTGAATTGTTTGGCTACAAAACACTTGGATTTTACTGCACAAGCCGTTTAGAGAAGTTTGGTGGACATTGTGTTTGGTTTTCTTTGGAACTCAACAGATAGATAGATGATACATAGATACTTTATTGATCCCCAGGGGGAAATTCTGTGGTTGCGTACAGCTCCGTAGCCGCACAAATTGTTGTCTGCCAGTTAGGTAGTCAGTCACCTAGGAAACCATGGGTGCCTCCACCTGCATCCTCCTCATCTTCTCACCCAGCAGCAGGGGCTGTATGGTGTTGAAGGCACTCGAGAAGTCAAAGAACATGACCCTCAGTGCTTCCTGCTTTGTCCAGGTGAGAGTAGGCCCCTTGCAGCAGGTAGATGATTGCAGCATCCACTCCGATGTGGGGCTGGTAGGCGAACTGCAGGGGGTCCATTGATTTACTCACCAGGGGTCTAAGGTGATGATGGGCCCTCTGCAGGCCCGTTATTTGATTGCCTGAAGCCGGTGATGTTCCTCATTCCGCTCCACACGTCTCTCACCCGGTCCTGCTGCAGCTGGTCCTCCATCTTTGCCTTGTAGGCTCTCTTCACATCCTTGATCCTCACCTTCAGCTCCTTCTGGACAGTTCTGACCTTGTCCCTGTCTCCCTCTCTGAAGGCCCTCTTCTTCTCGTTCTTCCTGGTGGTGGGAATGCTGTTATCCGCACAAGTTAATGTAGTCCGTAACGCAGTCAGTGAGACCATCGATGTCCTCCCCATGCGACTCACAGAACACATCCCAGGCTGTTGCCTCAAAACAAACCTGTAAGGCCTTGTTGGCCTCCGGTGACCATTTTCACACTGCCCTGGTGGTCACCGGCTGCCACTGGACAACAGGCCTGTAGAGGGGCGAGAGGTGGACCAGATTGTGGTCGGATCTGCCGAGGGATGGGAGTGCAGTAGAGCTGTATGCCTCCTTGACATTGGCGTACAGCAAGTCCAAAGTCTTATTTTCCCTGATAGGGCACTTGACAAACTGTTTAAAGGTGGGCAGTGTAGAGGAGAGAGAGGTATGGTTGAAATCCCCAGAGATCGCCATGACGTCGCTGGGGTGTTGTGTCTGGAGCCTGGCAGTCACGGAGTGGATGCGTCACGGAGTGGATGCGTCACGGAGTGGATGCGTCACTCGCTGCGGCCGCAGACGGCGGAATGTAAAAAGTAACAACAATGGTGCCTGTGAACTCTCTCGGCAGATAGTAGGGGCGTAACGGCTAACAGTTCAATGTCCGGGCTACAGAAACGTTCCTTAACAGTAATAGAGGCGATTCCGCCAAAGCGATCAGCTGTTGTTGGCTGTAAACATTCCCACTCGTGTATGCCGGCGGGGCTTCCAAACTCGAAAGAAAGTAACCCGATGGTCAGACAGACAATCAAAACCCTCTTCGTCCAGTAGATGTCCATATTTGTAAAAACGGGTAACAAAAAGGACACAAAAAACAACAAGAATCACGGAAGCTGCGGGAGCTGCTGCAACAGGCTGCCACTAGGACGGCGCCAGCTCAAATCGGCAAGACCTCATTCATTTAGATTATTTGGCAGAAGGCAGACATAGAACACACAGTGGGCTAATTCACTGTGCGCTTGCTTGTTCAATGTTCATGGTTTTGACTCACATGGGGTGAAGAGACAATTCATTTTGGGATGAACGGTTCCTTTAGGGCTAAAGAATGCTCATAGAGAACAAAGCAAGATACTGCATCATGCAGGCATGTTTCCTATTGCAATATCAGTAGAAATGATCCAAGAGTTCATTTGAGTAGATGTAGGCACTGGGTTTTAAGGGTCTAGTTACCTGTTCAAAGGGACTCTTGGTCTTGATGCCTTTGCCTCCTACAAAGATCCAGTTATCTCGGAAGCCCAGGTTGCTGACATTTGAGCTGCCCAGTTCAGCGATCAGTTTCCTGGCCTCATCGTTGAGTCTACGGAACAAAGAAGCCAGAAATCATTTCATGCCTAAAAGTGTGGAATTACACCGACCAATATCAGAGACATTGTTTTTTTTTTTTAGGTCAAGTAAATCTAAACCATATTAGTGAACGAAGGAATTTTCCAGACTTTTCTCTTTTTAAAAAGTCCTTACTTTGTTGCAGAATCATCAAAGGTGGCCATCATCACGACTGTCCCATCATCAATTTCTTTCAGGAACTTAATCAGGGGAGCCACATCTGCCAGGGATCACAGACGACCGATACACACGCCACAAAGTTACACATGATTTAACCCAATTTGTATATTTGTATATATACACAACTAATCAAAAAAGGCATGGGAATGAACTCACCTCCCGCCCACATATCAAAGAAGTCGGTCCTGATCAGCTCGCCTTTTCTCCCTGTGGGGGCAATAATAACCCATGTTAGACTACATGAATCTAATGTTCACCAAGAACAGAGGGAATTTTATTTTATATGAATTTACAGCAAGATAATGAAGTTGTATTACATAGAGCACATAATCTTGGTCGTGATTTATCGTAATATGAATAATAATATAATATAATATAATATATAATATATAATATATAATATATAATATGTATCGTTATATGAATTTACAGCAACATAATGAAGTTGTATTACATAGAGCACATAATCTTGGTCGTGGTTTATCGTAATGTAAGTTTATTATAAACAATTCTTGTTTTTGATGGCAAGACAGGCTGGGTATTAGTTTCTAACAACTGCCCTTATTAAAAATGAAAGGAAAAAAACAAGTTTCTTCATTGTTAAGGTTATTGATTTTTCCCTCAGAACAAAATGTATATAATTTTTGCTCACCACTGTGTCCTCTGAGATGATTTATGTGCTAGGCGAATTCAAGTACATGAATAAGAGTTGGTTCTGGCCATAGCTGTAACCGTAGAAACCGGTTTATTAAGTGTGATAGAAGAATGACGGAGTTGTTGCTTACATGATATGCCAACTCTGGCATCAACAAGCTTCTATGCAGCGGATTTAATTATAACCCGGCAGGAATTTTGTGACACATAACACAACTCCGGAAAATCAGAGACAATCAAATCAAATTCAATCAAATTCTCCTCCATGCTGATAATAACGTGAAATGTCATTGATCAATCAAGACAACCTTCACCAATTGCCTGGGTCACACGTGACAACCTCCCAAAAGTTGAGTAGATTTCACAAGACTGTTTTTTTTTGTTGAGCTTCTCTCGCTACTCCACCTAGGCAGAGCTTGCAAAATTTTGCACACCACCCTCCTCTCATTGAAAAAGATGTTGCGTGTAATCTGTTTGACCGAACATTTATCTGCAAAGCTATTTGAATACAAGGTGTGACACAGCTGATGACGTTACCATTAACCAGGGCAATGTTGATTCCTCTCCCCACATTGTTCTTCACGCCACTCATTAGTCTAAAAAAAAGCAAAGGAGTACAATGAGAGTAGAGCCCAACCGCATTTGCAACAGCCACAGCCTAGAAGCAACACACTGTTTAACTATTTGGAAATGTTTGTCAAATGAAAACTACAGTGATTATACATTTTTCCACCTTTCACAAACATTACAAAGCCAAGATCATTGTTAAGAGCTGAGCTGACTGTTCAATATCTTCCTTGATTAAATGTGTCACAGTCCAGCAAATCATACGGTGGCCCTGAGACCTCAACACGCTGCAACTTTAAAAAAAAACACATGCAAGTAGACAAAACACAAGCAAATTAAGAAAACATCTTCATCAATTTGACAACACACACACACACACAACACAGACAACACAACACATTACAGACAACACATTACAGACAACACAACACAACACAACCAGCACTTTTGGACCCAGGAAGTCTTTTGTGGTATATTGTTCTTACATCTGAGAAACAATTAGGAAGCCACAGCTTGTTCACTGTGGCCGTGGCCCGGTGATCCGATCTCAAGTCAACACCTCTAAATACAGGTGTAAATGCACCCAAGACGCATTGAGGGCGCAGTGAGATCGGATCGCTCAGACCACATTCGGAGGTGGTCTGGGTCGCATATGGCCACATTCTTTTAGCAGTGTGTACGCAAATGTGTCCTGGGCCACATTGAAGGACCTCCTACTCAACTGACGTCCTCTGTGTAAGCGGCAGGGCTGTCAAAATTGACCAAAAATTACGTTCGATTATTCCTTCTAAAAAAAAAAAAAAAAATCAGTTCGAACATCTATTTTTGCGCATTATGTCCATAAGAGGGCAAACCAATACGAGAGACATAACTACTGGTATAAGTATATTGATATGTGTCTTTTAAAAGATCGACATACTTACACATTACAAAATAAACTAATAAAATAATGTCCTATACCGTAAAACTTAATTTAAAGACCGTAGATCGATATCGATCGAGGCTACTCGTGGTTGGTGCTAGAGTGAGAGAACGCACTGTCTCTCGGAGCGAGATCAAATTAATGATTGGTAATTGATATGTTATCAGGCTAACTGTAGCTGTACGTATGATGATGTACGTGTTTATTTGCAAATAGAGTGGGGAACTGAGATCCGATCACTCAAGACGCATGTGGAGACGCATTCTAATGCCAGGTGTGAACGGACGTACTTAGAGGCGTTAACTTGGGATCGGATCACCCAAATTGCATGTTAATGCCAGGTCTAAACAGGGCCTGTTGCTATGCTGTTCAACAAGTTTGTTTAGTTCCTCTCAGTGAAGTACTGGTGAAGTACAGAGACAGCAGAAGTGTGTTCACAGGGTTTCACATGTCGAGTAAATGAAGATGTCACTTCTCTTACATGTTGTCTTCCAGGCAGAGTTTGGGCCCCACCACGCTGGCTGCTCCGCTGGCCATCTTGAAGGAGAAGTGTCCAGCTGGACATGCCTTAGACAGCCCACACTTGTACCTGACTGGCTTGGTCGCTGTGAATACAATTACAAAACCGTGGTATTTCCTTGTCACACACCTAGTAACAGGCAGCACAGTATCCTGTCACAGTCACATAATACTATCCACACACAGGTGTATACACAGAAACAATCAATGGCTGAAATCAGAATCTACTAACAACTATTCACGCTCCTGATTGCAAAGCTAAATACACTGCATAAGCCAAGCAGAGCCTTTCTATTATATTTATATTATCTAGCTATATAGTGCAGGATTTACCTATGACCACTCAGGGTGCACTTGACACACCATACTTGCATTGCGACAGAATAAGAAAGATTAAAAAAAAACTGTGAATATGAAAAGCCAGTTCATAAAATCATAAATAAATATATAAAGCAAAATGATGCCATGATATCTGGCAAGTATACTTACGGCCATCATCCACTGGCACAGATCTTGCTGAAAAGCAAGTGAAACAAAATGATGTTTAAGGAGATAAGCAGATGAGTTCAGGTAAAGATATTATAATATTAGACAATATAAAATATAATAGGTTTTAATACGTAACTTTATTTAGATAAATAAAGTGTCGACCTCAAATAAATGTCAGTATTCGGTTTCAAAGTGCTCTATAACATGAACAAGTCACACGCATGGACAGTATGAATTCACTCACTCAGCAATACCAGACAAACAGGTGTTTCAGTTTCCCTCAAAACTGATACGACCCGCTGCTAAAGCTGCTTATCAACTCAGCTCAAGAGTTTCATGTTCTGGGTAAATTCACTAAGAGGGTATGAAGGCTAAAACTACTCACCAAACACGGTGCCCAGTTTAAAATCCATATTAATGTCCAGCAATTCGAAGGCCAGAAAGACAGCTAGCAGGAAGGCAGAGATGAGCGCTGCCAACTTCAAAATAGCTGAGAAAGAGAAGGAAGGAGCCAGAGCAAGAGATTGATCCAACATTATCAAGTATATGTCACACCAACAAGGATGTTTATCCACCTCCAAATTGTGGTGTATCATACATGATACTATTGTTGAACCACATGGGAATAAACTTACCTCCAGGTCTGAACATCTTAGGGGAGCTTCCGGTCAGTTTTCCAAGGTTCACAACCTGTAGCGAAATAAGTACATTACCGTCAATTTAAAATGTACTATTTAGTACTATTTTAGTCTACAATTTACTAATTTTCACCCTCGTCAGTCTATGTGAAAGGCAGAGAGGGTCTGTGTGGCTATGACAACGATAAGGCAAGTTGGCGTTAGCTAAATGGCTACATAACTGATCTAAGCTAACGTTAGTAGCAAAGTTACAACAGAAAACTGCCAGTGTGTCAAGCTTTGTAACCATAACTTTACGTTAGCTTTCTTTCTACCAGGCAGTAGGGTGTCAAGATACATTTAGTTGTTTTTTTGAGACGGTAGCTTAGCTGGCAAGCTAACTTTTTAAAAAAATAAATAGCGTTAACGGTAATATTTCATATTTACACTGACGATCCGCCTGTTGGCAACTGCCCAATGTCTGCCGGAGCTTGCTAACAGTTTTAACTGATGCCGAAATAACTGTTGTAAAATAGCTACTGAGTACAAATACAATAGTAAGTCTTGTATGAGCTGTTACATATTGCTTACCTGTCAACTGTCACGGTAAGGAAACTGTTCTCTGGTTAATAATATGAAATTCTTCTTCGTGAGATTTAATGGAAGTTGGCAAACAGCATTACGCGCATTACCGCCACCTTCTGCTCCGAAACGACAGTGTCTCTATTTTAAAAAACAATCCGGTTTCTGCGCACCGATTCAGTGTATGATGCTGCCGATACAGTTGAGTTGCTATGGGTGGACTCAATCAAAATTAAAATATCTCTCTTCTTTCTCTTCAAAGTGTAACCCTTATTCCTTGCGCATTTTATATAATTCTTCCGTTATCTCCTATACAATAAACTACGGGTTGCGGGAGTAAAATACTTAATCTCTTAATCTCCAACCAGAGACGCAGTTTTACACCGGAGGTGAGGAGCAAAGATTTGATACTTCAAAATAAAAGCCCACAAACTTCTTACACAATAAGAGTCTTATACTACAAATGCCCATAAACCAAGGCTACAAAAGTAATACAGAGTTACATAGCCTAAGAAAATACGACTTAAACTCGGAAATACGACTATAAAATCTCAAAAATAAAACTTTAAAGTCGAGTTTAAAAAAAATAATGAATGAATCCTACTGCTTGGACCGTTCATGGACCAAACTCAAAATCTTCCTCAAATTAAATCCTTGTTCTCCAACCTCTCTCAACTCCGCTTTAATTACTGTTCATTGCTATGCCCAAATCTTAATCTTGTCATTATGACTTCCTCTCTCCTATTTCTACCCACGTTTTTCATAACTCACTGTGGGCATGTTACTTTTCGTCATTCCATTTACTAATGTGTCACAATTAATTTGTCTAGTGTTTCACTATGTACACTTTCTGCTTGGGCCACACTCACTTTATTATTAATAGATTATTTTTAAATAGACCACACGCAGCCAGTAAACAATGCGATGTCCAACCTCACACTGAATGAAAAATTAATAGGAAAACACATTAGAAAATGGAATAACAAAGTAATAAAGTAAGTAACATTGAAATGCCTTTTTAAAAATCACTTTACAAATGAATTTATAAATTCAGTAATGTATTCATTGTTTAGAGACAGCATAATTAAATGCAATTATTAATTGCGCCATTTAGTTCTGGATTTATTTAATCGCTTTATATTTTTGAATGTATCTATTCATTAATCAATTGCAGAAAGTGGACGCACAACAAATTATTATTATTATAATGAATTCTAAATTATTATTATTATTATTATTATTATACCATAAAAGAAAGTTATACACTCTTTACCTCCTTACTAATGACAATCAACAAATTCATACTGAAACCATGGTTGTTATTAAAAAACACAATAAGGTGGTAAAGAGATATTAATAATTCTTCATCTTCTTCTTCTTCTTCTTCTTCCCCTAAAAAAGCACTAAACTTCCGGTCTGCAGAGATACCCTACTCCTAAACTTTGAATCAAAGATTCAGTCCCATGCCAAACGACACCCACTACAGCATGGAACCAATTGTCCTCTTGGTGGCGCTACAGCAATCAATATAATTTAAGAAACATTACACAATCTCATTTTTGGGCAAATATATGACTTCTGATATTTCAAGGTGTTGATTATGGCTCATACAATGTGACTCAATGCCTGGACCTGCTTGTAACTTACATTTTTTCCTCTTAGTTCTTTCTCCTAACTCTTTTTTCTTTTTTCTTACAGTGAATCAGGTTGGCCTTTCCTGACTCCTTGCAGTCCTAGTGTCATTTTACAATTGAACCACCGATCACCACTTTATTGTCTGAAGTTTATTGTGCATTTAAACTGACCATGGCATACTCTAAACAGTAAAGTACTCCACAGAATGAATACTTAACAATACGCCGTACATGAATTAGGAATGCACATTTTCAGGAATGACGTGTTGATTTCACAGTGAGCAGAGATAAAAAGGCAGTGGAAAAAAAGAGCAAAATCAAGACACTGTCTTCACTGTATTACACAATTAAAATAAAAAAATACTGTACACAAAAACAAAGCAATGAAATGTGGAGTGTGTTAAGTGTGTTAAGGTCAATAAATAGAGAAATTTAAAATTTTCTTGTATTTCGCTCAAAAAAAGAAACAACTCTACTTGACAAGTAGGATATCCCCGTTGAAATATCATCGGTAAATCCAATGAAATGCAATTGAGTCTTTTTCAGTACAGCATCCGAATTGGTCTCAATCTGGAATATGTATCACATCCGCTTCATTCAATAAGGTCCTATCAAAAAAGAAAGGAAAATATCAGTGTGCATGTGGAAATGTCACAACAAACACATGCACAAACACATGCACACACTCACACATACACACACTCAATATATAAGATCTAGGGGGTTCAATAATAAAAACATGCTAAAAATGATTTGAAGTTATACCACTGCGAACAGCTCTTACATCGTCTGAGTCCTGCGGGAAGGCTGTGCCGTTGCTGCTGGTGCCGCTCTCCAGATCGGCTGTGATGCAATTGTCATCGTCCTGAATCTGGAGGTTGGAGAAGCGATACACAGGTGTCCTGCAGAGGGCAATGCACAGCAACGATGGTCGGTTCGTAGCTGTGGGTGTGTGTGTGTGTGTGTGTGTGTGTGGGTGTGTGTAACTGAGCTGAAGAAGTCGGTTGAACTCCTTCTTAATGGTGTTTAATTAGCCCAGGCAGTCTTTAATGCTTGCAAGCACAGGACTGCGTGTGTGTGTGTGTGTGTGTGTGTGTGTGTGTGTGTGTGTCTTACCTGTTCCTATAAACCACTTTCCTGGCGGTGAAGACAGCGGAAGCGACGGCCACCAGGACAATAATTACGGCTCCAGCACACACCAGTATCAACACCATCTTCTCTCGCTGGAAAATACACACGCCAGCTGTTATATAGCTGTCATATACACATAAACCTCATTGCTACGAACATATGGAAGATCTCACACACACACACGCGCACACACACACACACACACACACACACACACACACACACAGATTAGAAGACAGTCCCACTGACCGGAGTGTCAAAATGTGGGCCTGTAGACGACTGGCTGGCAGTTGGACTGAGGCTGGGTTTAACACCACATGGTCTGATGAGTGTCTCTATTCTGGGCTGAGGAGTGAATCCTCCCTCGCACCTATCACTGGGGACCTTACGGTACCTACACACAGGGTACAGAATCAGCAGTGTGTGTGTGTGTGTGTGTGTGTGTGTGTGTGTGTGTGTGTGTGTGTGTGTGTGTGTGGAATGTAATAGGAATGTAATAGGAATAGTGTGTGTGACCATTACCCTGATGTCAGAAGCTCCTCCTCCTCTCCATTTAGACAGACCTCCAGGGTTTGGTCTGCAGTGTTGGGCTGCCTCACACACTCTGAGCTGTTCCCATGACGATAGTAACCATAGTCACTGTTGAGCATGGACAGTAAGTATTGTTACTAGGGAACATTCTCCACGTTGTCTTGGCTTTTCGGGGCCAAAAATGGCTTCCTTAGGTGACTGATGCTACGTTTCTGAAATACGGGGCTCAAGGCAAAGCTACATTTTGTATTTAGGTCGTCAATCAGAGAAGTTGAAGAACCTCTCATCCTCATTATTTTTCTTCAGATCAGTGTATGTGCCAGATTGATCTCCTGCTATCTACCCAGTTCCCCTTAACATGTCACAGTAAACAAATACCCTCACCATAAGTAGTCTTCTCTGGTGCAGAGGCAGGGACTTTGCTTCCTGCTCACCACGTAGTCCCGCCCATTCCTGCAGACAGACAGCTTCTTCAGCCTTCTGAAAGTCTCCTTGTAACCCAAGACGCAGCCGTCCGTCTCTGGGTCCCTACTCCCCGTAGAATGAGCCAACCACTCTTCATAGTCCTGGTCGTCGCCTGGCGGATCAGATGTTGACCAGTGAGAACATGATTATCATTGGTCGATGTAGCCTAGAGGTTGGAGACGCAGGCTTTGTAGTACAAATCCCATACTGGCTGGGAAAATCTGGGAAAATCTCCTCAACCACTATTGCCAATGTTCCTAACACTGTTAGCCAACAGCAGAGGGTTGTTCTGGGTAGCTTCCAGGTGGGAATGTGTGTAAATGTATAAATGTGCAGGGTGTTGCTAAAACGGAGAATACATGCTTAGTCAATCTTCCAGGATAAACACAAGTTAAACAAATAAAACAAAACTAAGTGTCATGTTTCAACTGATACACCATTTCAAATAAAGTCCTAGTGCGAGAACTGTGATGTAGCTGTGAATAACTCCAGGCATCCCTGAACGTGGTAATCGATATCTGCTGACATGCTGAGATGCTATATCTTCAGAGAAATGCCAGATACCGCGGTGCGAGCTAGCGTGGTAGCATCTCGACTCACACTCTCTGGTGAGGAGGCTCTGGAAGTCGATGGTGACGGCGACCCACATGGGCTGCCCATCGTCCTCCGGCCGGTAGCCCCACACGCTGATGTTCATGGCCTTCGTGCCTGGCTCAGATGCCAGGCCAGCGAAGAAGAAGGGCTGCTCAGTGAAGTTATACGCCTTCCAGCACTGGCCTTCATCTGTGGAGAATCTGGAGACCGGGGAGTGGTGTGTTCATACCGCGTGCATACTGTGTGCATAGTACACGTGTTTGTAAGCTATGATACAGCACTTAGGTTTGTTAAGAAAAGTGTAACAAATCTAGTTATTATATTTAGTATTACTAGTAGTAGAGGTAGTAGCAGCAGCAGTAGTAGTAGTAGCATTAGTAGTAGTAATTGTAGAAGTAGTACCAGTAGTAGTAGTAGTAGTACCAGTAGTAGTGGTAGCTTAGTGGTAGTGGTAGTAGTCGTAGTACCAGTAGTAGCGGTAGTACCAGTAGTAGTAGTAGGATTATTCAGAACAATACAGACACCTCAAGTATACTGAGGAAGTAGATTTTGCCTCCTAATACTTCTACTAATACTTCTGCTTCATCGGTGCACGTGCTTGAAGGTACCAGGTGCTTTCCGTACTTGATAGTCTTGACTTGTCCTTCATGCTGGGCCTCCACAGCTACAACCAGACCCCCAGAGTCCAATATGCTGTAGTGGTGAGGACCCCTTAGAGTCCCCCTCCATTTATAACCCCCGTCTGCTGAAACAAACACATCTGGGTGCTGTGACGACGACAGAGAGTCACCCACTCCACCTAGGAGAGGAGAGGAGAGGAGCAACATATTAAAAGACGTATTGATTTTTTAAAGATATATTTTAAAAGATTTTAAAAAGATTTAAAACAGGAAATAAGTACGTGTTTAAATGTTCATGTTACAAAACATGTCAGCCTTACAAAAAGTACTCTGTCGAGAAAAACAAAAGTGTAAATCGCAGTTTAATCACCATGGGCGATGACCAGACCGATCGTGCTGGGCTCGGAGAGAGGCAGCATGGGAGTGATGCGGGTGTAGCGGCTGTGTTCTCCGTGGATGTGGAGGTTACACTGGATGAATCCCACACATAAACACACACACACACACAACGCTTCAGTTAACTTGAGGAATACCATGCCCGTGTGTATGTTTGTGATTAGTGATTTATCACACACATTTTTGACTGTTTCTTCACAATCCACATTCTCAGGCTTGTTAAGCAGTCCCCATTCCCCTCCTCTGTCGAAGGAGATGACAGATCTTATACGGCCATCTGCAATGAAACGCAGAACATTACGGGCGCAATTCTTCTTGCATTTATCAAGTAAACACATGAACCAATAAATGCCAACATGATATAAAATCGGTGACGATCAATACGATGGATGGATGGATGGCTGCATGGAAGGATGCATGGAGAGACACATGAACGGAAAAAAACCCACCTTCTTCCAGTTTGTTAGTGAGGTAGACTCCTCTCAGTGAAGTGATGTTGGTGAAATCGCTCTTCCTCTGCCCACCAAACAGGTGGCGCTCTAGCGACTTGGAGTACAGTATACCTCGGTCATCCGATGTGTACATGGTCCCGAAGAAGGTGTCTGTTGTAACATAGAAGGCAATCGTTGATTCCTGTCACCTTCCCCTCCCTCTCTCTGGTTTTGCTCTGCACACATTTTGTTTTCTGAAAGCTTTAGCTTAGTTTGTGCTGGAGAAACAGCGCCCTCTACCTGTTTTGTGCCATACAGCAATCCAGCAGATTCCCTACAAAATCAAACCCGGTGGCACCCGATGTAAAATGCAGTATAGAGGCCGGTAGAATGCTGCCAGTCTTCTCCGCCATGGTCTCGTTTGTTTACGGTAGTCATACCAATGTAATGATTTATTGATGTTAAAATGCTTCACGTAGCACCTTTAAAGGTGATCGGGGTTGTTTAACACACACACACACACATGTACTACACATGGGAACAAGTGATGCAAACCTTTGCGCATCAGCATGATCGTGGCATGTCATCATCAATCATATGTTGACAGTGTGAAGCTCACACACGTATAAACTAAGTCATGAAGGAAGAGCTTAGCTAAGGAAGGAGGGGATGATGGTGACATGATAAGCACATGGCTTGTGTGTGTGTGTGCGTGTGTGTACATGGAAGTGTTACACCCTGATCCCAAGTTATGTGTGTCAGCTTTTGCAGTGTAACCTAAGTCCACCTCCCTCCAGCTTACAAAAGATAAAGCCCCTCTACCCCCATATCTCCCCTATTTATCTCAGCAGCACAAAAAGTCCCAACCACCTAACCACCCAGAGAGGACTAACTGGAGCAAACACACACACAAGAGGAAACAGAAATGGATGCAAACATGAAAAAACGGGGGGAATGAATGAGACAGAGAGGGAGAGAGAGAGAGAGAGAGGAGTGTGGGAAGAGGGAAATGGAGAGAGAAAAAGAGGAACAAAGACTGAGCGATTGGAGTTAAATGCACAAACAAACAGAGCCTAAACACACTGAGTGTGATGGAATGATTTGTCAGCAACACACAGAACTTGTGAAACCAGTCTGGCCATTACAGTTGAGCTTTTCCATTACAACAAAAGGGGCTGAGAGAGCTATAAAGTGTGTCAGCTGTGTGTTCACCTGGATATTTGTGAATATATGTCGTGTTTTTTTGCAGTATGTGTGTGTGTGTGTGTGTGTGAGAGAGAGAGAGAGAGAGAGAGAGAGAAAGAGATTGAGAATATGTGTTTATGTATTTTTTTATGTTCTGAATGGAAAATAATGGACAAAAGGAGTGGGATTAACTGTGTGTGTGTGTGTGTGTGTGTGTGTGTGTGTGTGTGGTGCACAGTAGAGAATGTGTGTTACCTCCCGGATTGTCCACGTGCATGAAGATCATATCCTCATCTCCATCCAGGACAGAGTAGAACTGCCAGCACACACACACACACACACGCACACACACACACACACACACATACAGACAGAGCAAGAGAGAGAGAGAGAGAGAGAGAGAGAGAGAGAGAGAGAGGGAACACACACACATGCGGGTGAGAAAATGTGGAATTATGGCATAAGACCTTGTGATAACCGTCTTCTTTGCAATAGGCCTTGTCTAATCGTCGTGAGAGAGAATGTGTGTTTTTGTGCTGTCAGCAAGGTGGTGTATGTATGTGTGTGTGTGTGTGTGTGTGTGTGTGTCCGTGTGTTTGGCAAGGCCAGATGTGTGTTCAGTTGGTGTTGAAAAAGGAAATGTTGCCAAAGGGCTCTCTCTGTTTGGCAACAGGATGAACCTTTATCACATGGGAACAAGTGATAAGAGAATCACTTCTGCCTGAACCAGGTTTAAGTGCATGAGTGTGTGTTTCATATGTGTGTGTGCGTGTGTGCGTTTATAACTTCCCCAAGTCTGAGTAATTACAGTAACGTCTGAAAGTTTCCTTCTGACTTTCGGTGTAACAGATGTTAGGGCTCGTACCTGAAACACCAGGCTGAATATTGGAAACATCTTGAGGGAATGCAATTGAAAAAGGATACGACCCATGGATGGAGCAACTTGTTGTTCTGTCTGTATTGCAATATTCTCACTCTCACCTGTTCGGTGGAGGCAGAGGGAAGCTGCGCTCGATTGAAGTTGTTTCCTTGGTCCGATGATACATAGATGACACGGGGAGATCTCTGGGGGGGGTGCAAATAATACTCTCGACATCATGGCACAAACATTGACACACAATGCGACAGAATGAGCAGTGTCTTCTCAGCACTTGCAGTTCAGATTTCAGATCAGATTTGCTCGGGTATCTACACTAGAGTCTGCTCCATGGATCTCACCAGTTCTTCCATGACAGAGGTGAAGAGGAAGCCTCCTATGTAGCCAAAGGAGAAGATGTTTTTCGCGATGCTGGCGAAGGTCTTCCCCAGATCCTCCGTCCTCTTCAGCTGTAACTCTCCCCTCCTGTCCGCCTCAACTACAGCGACAAAAAACGAGACTCGGTGACAAGAATATTTCGGTACTCATTGTCTGGGATTGTCTGAACTTGTCCGGCACAATATTTGAACCGACGAGGAAGTGGGAATGTGCCAATATGAGACTCAAAACCAGCCTGAGCAGACATTCAAGGGATGTACAAGTCTTTTGAGGTAAAGAAATTGAGGTAAAGTCCAATTTGTTTTGGGGTGAATTCTCATGAAAAAGGAACACCGTGAAGGTAATGAGTCTTCTACAGCACATCAGTTATCCTCAGTTGTCTTCCATCAGTCATTTAACTTATTACTTGTATATATACAATATGCCATCCATCCGCTGTAGACACCCATAGCTGAAGGATGTGGTAGACATGTCTTTATAGGAAACTGCGCACGTGACAAGCGTCTACCTTTTTCACCCCCTTTTTGGTACCTTGAAAGTGTGCATCTCTTACCTGTGCCTACGGGACTGTAGCTGAAGAACAAGGTGATACCGGCCCCCCTAATGGAAAGAGGAAGGAGTCAACGACATTTCACAAACACCAAACGTGTGACAGAAGTATGTGCAAACAGACAAACTGACTTTGAGATCTGGCTTTGTAGATGTTTGTAGATAATTATATCATATTTCATCGAATCGTATCGAATTGTATTCATTTATTATTTCATGACAACTTAGTTGTCGTGTGTGTGTGTGTGTGTGTGTGTGTGTGTGTGTGTGTGTGTGTGTGTGTGTGCGTCTGGTTCCTGATTATTCTCACCACATGAAAGAATGTGCTCCATCGTGAACTTTTGTCCACTTGGCACCAAAGTCCAGAGAGAGCCACAGACCGCCCTACAAGTCACAGAGAGGCAGAGAGGAATGTTTAGCCTTTAACTTTAAGTTGTGTGCTTGGTGTGTGTGTGTGGGGGCGTGTATATATGTGCACGAGCGTGCACGTGTATGTTTGTGCGTGTGAGATCATTGTGAGACCTTGAAAACGGGAATAAAAAGAGAGAGAGAGATGGAAAATAGGCAGGAACAAAAAAAACAACTCACATCGATGCTGATGACCACCAGGTAGTCAGGGTTGAGGAAGTGGAATGTGATTGGCTGAGCCAGGTGGAAGGGCAGCTGGACGGATTTAAAGGTCACGCCGGCGTCAGTAGAGGTGAAGACGACCCCGCCCGGGTTGTCGACCACCGGTGTGTCTTCTGTCAATATCACCTGTCAATGAAAATGATCAGAATTGAGACGCCGAGTGGGTGGGGTCAGTGAGAGGTTGCTGCACAATTAATGGGAAGAAATACACCCCCCACCCCCCGACCCCATACACACATACACACACACACATATGAGTACATGTTATAAGCACAAAGAAACTATGTAGAAAAAGTTGAGTCATATCATGCTTTTTATCAATATCGTGCTCATTGGAAGACTGAAATCATCAAAATCATCTCAAAATTCCCTCTGGTTGTTTCATGCTTTTGTGCGTGTGTCCTGAGTGTGTATGTGGGCATGTGTTTGTGTCCTGTTTGTGTGTGTTTATTATCTTGTCTGAGCACGTCAAGCCTGCAGCACTGGTGTGGCAGCGAGGATGTGGCACAAGTTGATTAGACGGCCCGGAGATGTGCAAAAGATGTCTTCACACTTGGCTTGTGAGGCAACATCACACACTCCTCAGGCATCAGTGCAATCTCCAACCACCCACCCACTCAAACTCTCACACACACACAGACACGCACAGACACACACCAGGGGACCGTGGGCTGCTAATAGCTTACATGCAGAGAGTTCCCTGGTCCGGCGTTGACTCCAAACTCCTTCCTTATGAAGGTGTTGTTGATCCGGTGGGAAATGTCATGGAAGGACTTGCCATAGTCCGTACTGATGATAGAGGAAATAAAATCTTAATCATGAATTAAATCAAGCTTTAATGTATCAGTTCCACAAAAGGTGGGACAGATAATCATGCTCATAGTGGGCTGCAACTCTATTATACATCAGACACTAACTCACCTACGGTAAAGTCGCGAGGAGCCCCCTTCTAGGAAAGAATCGATCGGAGCACTGATTGTTGACAGCACCAGGATGACCTAGGCAGAGCAGTACTGCGGTTAAAACTGCACCACGACACCATGACAAGATTTAGGGGTGACGGAGTGTGATCGGGCTTAACAAACTATCTCGCTGGTTTGTATCTCTTTCATAACTCATGGAGGTTTATGGAAAGGTTTTAAAGTAGCTTCCAAAGTGGCTTCCAAAAGGCTTTACATGGTGAGAGGACATTTCTCAGTTTAAATGCTGTGAATGTAAGATGTCCCAAAAAGGGGAAGTTCATTATAGCGAACTACTTGCCGAGGTATGAAGTTTGAAGAATTTAGACACATTTCTGAGTGCATTAGTGCATTAGTGTGTCTCCAAAGTAACAAGCGTGCACGTGGTGTTGATGATACTGATGAGGATGATGATGGTACCATACTCACCCCTGTACCATCACCCACCCATGTCAGAGTAAAACTGGAGCCATCATCGCCGTTAAACCCTGTCTAGGAGAGAGAGAGAGAGAGAGAGAGAGACTCACACATAGGACTAGAGGTGGACCATATGGACAACAATATCACAATAATCCTAAGAAATGTTTTCGATATCGATATATAACGATATCTACCAACATATACAACATCACATGTTAAGTAATCAAATCGATGGTGATGACATTGAGCTGCATGGTAATATAAAGTACAATAAAACTCTAATTTACTAATAATAATCCATAATCTGCTTCAGATCTCTTTTCATGAAAGAGTTTAATTAGTGTTTGCTTGTTATCATTAATTTATGAAACACTCAATATCAATTAATTTCATTTCATTACCAGATGATTCTATTGAAAGATGATTTGATTGGCCAGCCTCACATAGGACCATAACACCTTTCAAGTTTTGAAGAAAGAACTCCCAGCAAGAAAAGTTAATTCCCGTTTTTCATCAAATAACATTCCTTGCTAAATGGGGTTTATTGCCTATTAAAATGTTGCAAAAAATGTACCATTACAGTACAAAAAAACAAAGTCAGCCTTGAAATCGTATTTTTCTGAAAACAAGTTAAAAATAATTCCACTTGTTTCCAATAAATGTGACATTAACAAGAAAGTGAACACTTGCATTGAGAAACAAGTGAAACTATCGCACTATCATTGGCAGATTTTTTAACTTTCAACAAAATTACCTCTTAAACTGGATATACTGTTTCAAAGTGCACGCGCCAAAACCGCGAAACAAATACAAATATATTATTGAACACCGTCTCACCTCGTGTGTATTCTCATCCAGAACCTTGTGCTCGGCTGGGGTCAGGGGGAGCCGACAGGAGGTGAAGGGAGGACCGTGAGAAGCCTTGGCCGATGTGCTGGACGTGCTGGAGGCGCTGATATCCCTCCTTGGGCGTGTGCGCACTTGGTGCTGGCTCTCACCTTGCTGAGTCCGGTGGAAAGTCATCGTCCTCCGGAGGTTTCTGCCATCCCTGCCGTGACCCCCAGCACCCAGAAAAAGGACACACACCCCGCCGAGGACCACGAGTCTCCAGATCATGTCCGGTGCAGTAACAGTAGAGGGGAGGGGGGGGCCCCAAAAATATGCGCTCCTGTCGCTGAGTACCAGAGTGACCGTGATGCCTGCCGCTCCTAACGCAGAGGAACTAGTGTCGCACTGTAAAGGCTGGCGGGTGGGGGAGGTGGGGGGAGGATGGGGGGGACGTGCTTGGACGGGTCATTAACATGCTGTGTGAAGTGATGCGTCTCGCGCTAACAGGTGTTTCTGCCCGCATCCAGGTGACCTGAGCTGATAGGAGATTTGCATTCCAAGTCTATTTAATGGAAACGCACCACATTGCTATTTGCAATCAAAGCCATAAATGCTAAAAAGAAAAAAAAAACTGGAGAGTGGGACTAATGTAATAAAGTTTAATCCTAATTTTGAGTACTTCATTTATGATGCGTTCACAAATACTGTCAAATGTCGGAATTACGACTAGCGCTCTTGAAGAGGCAAATATCTGATGTCTAAAGTAAGAGCTTAGGAGGAGACATTGAATGCAGCATTGTTATAGACTACTAACTAGTAATTCTAGTCTTTTTTTGTGTAGCGGGCATGTCTGAACGGAAGAGGACGCCATTTAACCCTTGTGTTGTGTTCGTTTCGTGTTACCTACTTTTGTGTTCCCTGTCAAAAATGACCGACCCATTATAACTATATATAACTATATATCATTATACATATATACATACTCTTTATCAACTTCATTTCTAGTATTTATGAGTTTTGCACTTCTATTTGGAATTTATGGCCTGTAGGCCTCATTGACCTGGGGTCCGTTCCAAGAAGCAGGTTGGAGCCGTGACAGATAGACTCTTTCTCTCTCTCTGTGTGTGTGTGTGTGTGTGTGTGTGTGTCAGACATAAAAGTTGTAAATCAGTCAAATTTGACCGGAACACAACTCAAGGGTTAATAACTTACTCATGCAGCATAATGACTGAAGTTGGGTGACATGCACAGACTAAGGGGCAAACATCTTAAGCACAACACTTCACCAGAAAAAAAAGGCCCGGTAGAGAGATTTGTGAAGATCTCAATCAAAATACTGTTTAAATAGGGGGGATTGGAGACATTTTCAAATTAAGTGATTGAGTTTTTGATACAGATGCAATAGGCCCAGGCAGTGTGACCGGTGAATGTTGAAATGTAGGCTATTTGGGAGGCATTTTTTGAAGAAGATTTCCATTGATAATCTTTAGAAAGAATTGCCCCTTGAGGATAAATACCATAGTATTGTTGATTAGATTGGAGAAAATTAGTTAAGTAGCCTAATAACTAAATGAAAAAGTGAGTAATGAGATGATGACCACTCACATACTGTCTGTTGCATACAATAGTTGTAATCTTTAATCTGTAATCAAGAAGTAATCTTAAATCTGTGCACAGTGCACTTGGTCACCCCAAGCAAATAAGGGCAGGAGCAGCAAAACGTGTAGGAACAGTTCCCTCCTTTTGACTCGTACCAAATCCCACCCACTACACGCCACTATTGCAGTCTGATGTGTCTCAGCAAGAATGAGCGATGCCTCGGGAAGTCCAGATTGCCTGTCATGTAACATGTATTGCACTGATTGTACATCAAAAGCCGTTACACGCTGTAAAAGTCAGTCTATTTGTAAGTGCAAACTCATTTTCTAGGAGTTCTGTGCCCTATGGAAAAAGATGCCACTTCATTGAGACATTTGCGCTTCGCTTTCGTTCTTTTTCAGCTTCTTGTGAGGGCCTTGAATGACAGACGGGGACTGAATCATCTAAGTGACAGTAGGTTATATGAACAATCAGTGTTGCTTTTTCATTTTACACAAGATAGTTGGAATTTGTCTTTTTGCATTATCCCTGGATATATTTTCATTGTACTGACCTTCAGTTGCTGATTCACGGCTGCTTGTGAGTCAGTGGCACAGATCAAACATTCTTCTGTTTTAATGATCAGCCCTCTAACTATATACCAACTTACAGCAATTACAACTTATACCAACTTTATGTACTTATATACTAACTATATACCAATCTTTGGAAAGGGGAGGCTACTGTGTACTCGTGCTGATTACAAAGCTTAAAATAAAAGGAATAAATAGGACATATAAACATTTTTTATTCATTTTATTCAATTAAATATGCATTTGTCTGATAAAAGACCCAAATTATTTTCTCCCCTAGTGCAAAACATTGGTCAGTAGTGATCAAATCATGCTTGACTTCAGATCTGTATCCATCTGTATGCAAGCTACAGTACTGGGACACTCTGCATTAAGATAAACAAACTGGCTATAGTGAAAAAGTTCAACAAGATGGCCATTACAGCGACCTAGATGTTCATCGATAGAGCCAGTACAGACACAGAACCCAAAGGGTTTCAATGTCTTTTGATCCATTGCTACAGCAGGTGTCAACTGTGCCGTGTCCAGCCAAAATGTCCATCCAGCATATTAAAACTTGACACGACGAGATGTCTCCCTCACGAGCCAATGTGTTTTGTGACGTCCGGTCGTCCCTGATTGCTCGATGGGAGCTGCCTCTGTGTCTGGTAGCCCGGCTGTGCCGTATATTGGTCGTCTTGGATGTACATCAGACCACCAAAAGAGTCCACTATTCCAAAAATGACTGCAAGGGTAGTCAGTGCTGTCCCGATAAAATACATCTTTAGAGTAGCTACCACCATGGCTCCAGCAGATAAGAGGAAACTGTGTCCTGTAAAAAAAGAGCAAAAAAACAGTTATCAATCAATTATTTGAGTATTTTGATTTTATGTATAGATAGAACCTCCTAATACTGGTTAGCATGATTTGATGGAAAAAAGGTTTCACAAGCAACAAATCTAGAGTTCCAAAAATAATAAACATAATTTTAACTTTAACAGAAGCATGCACCGAAATACCAGATATAGAATGTGTAAGTGTGATACTGTAAGTACCCTGCATTTAATTTGAAATACCATATTGCAAAAATACTTTTCACATATTTCACAAGGCTATAAAAACTGTCCAAACTGTACTTGCACTTGAAGATGACATTCATACATGACATATTTTATACACTGTAAATACATTCTCTTCCTATGCACTGCAACATACATCTGCATCCCAAATATTATATAGTATATTATATACTTCGAAATATATTACAAATGTATTTTTGCAGTACGTTTAGTTCGCTATAATTTTGAATGGAGGATTTATCAGGCTAATCGATACAAATTAGCCGGAAGAACAGCGTCTCTACAATGTCTAGTGGTGCATTCAGTGCTGTGGGAAATATTGAAATTATGAGAGCATTTCATAATGGCAACTATTGGGAAAGTCGGGATTTTCTATAATAATACACTTGCCAAGACGCAAAGTTTAGGGGACGGGAAGTATGGAAGCTGTGTCAATACGTGCGGGTAAAAGTGATACATACAACAATATACAATATATACATATACAACAACAGTATACAATACATGAACTCAAACATAAATTTCATGCCTGGTGTGTATTTTTCCTCTTCATTTTGCAACTGCAGAACAAAGTAGCTATATGACGATTGATTTCTCAAGTAAAATAACTGACACTAAAACACAACCATTGCCCCAAAGTCAATTTTGTAGACGACCAAAAGCACGTGGCTGTGCCGATAACTGCTCGGAGTTAAGAGTTTACGAGTAAGACATGAAGGCAGCAAATTATAGCGCGCCGCCAAACACAGACCATATGGGTTTAAAGAATCTAAAATACTGCACGGGGCATGTACAGTCTATTAAGAATAAGCCTTAAGATAAGTATGTTGACACTTTACCAAGACTAAAAAGTCAGTCACCTTTTACGTACCAGGCTGAGGTTCGGCTGTCTTTCTCTTTCAACTCCCGACGGCAAACAGCTTCAGGAAGAGATTCGGCTGATTTTAGTTTTGTTTCGTATCCTTCTTGCGACTCTCTGCGCGTATCTTAGTTAAAGGTTTTGAAACGTTACACCTCCCGGATTGAAATGACTGACCGTTCCAGCGAAAGCTGTATCCGTAAGCGCTCTCTAAAATTGTGCGTAATGATGGCATCATTGTTTGTCCAATGATGGGAATTTCCTGAAACCACACAAGCGCATATCATCTGAGCATACCGGGGTTATAATAGTTTTGTGATTTGGATTGCATTGGGTTTTTTATTTTAATAGTTTTTTAGTTTAATGTTTTATTTTTTAATTTCATTTTTTAAATTGGAGTTCAATTTTAGTTTCGTTTTTAGATTAGCTTTAATTTTTACAGAATTGTTGGTGTTTTTTGTATTTTGACTGTCATGTATAAGGGCAATGCGGTCTCAGTCACTATTAACACTGTCCAATGTTAATACATAAATGTTCAATGTTACTAAAGGAATGTATAAGCTGTAGAATTACCTTAGTTTCACAGTGTCAATGTGGCTATATAATTCATTCTTTTTCCTTACCCATTTATTGCTTTTAGGGGGTTTACATTTGTCTCAAATGTCTTTAGAATGTGGGAGCAAACCCACTCTAAGAAGTCTATAGATAAAGGCCCGGGGCCACGACTTGAACCCGGATTCTTCTTTCTGTGAGGTGACAGCACTAACCACTGAGACACTGTGTCGCCATTAAAGGGTGTGATGATCTACCTACCTCTATCTAAGTGTTTACACAAGCACTACTTCGATGAGATAAAACCTAAATGATCCCTTTGAGGAAACTGGGTCATTGCAACAGTGGACGATTGGATATAAATAATAGAACAAATAGGTATAGGCTTACTAAAGACTTGCTGGGTCCTGTGTGTTCACCTTGTCTTCAACCTTCACAAATCCTTGTCCATGTCACACCCAGCGTAGGGGATGCTGAGGGCCCTGGGGTCAGCAGAGTAGTGGTATTGAGGTGGGATGGAGTGAAGCAGGGGTTTTTCCCATCTTGCATCATATCTATGACTTTGTAATAACAATAAGATATTTAATTGATCCCCACAGGTAAAATACTCCTTTCAGAGTCAGAGGTCAGGATCAGCTACAGAACAGTGGCCCCCGGGGCTGGTGGGGATTCAGAGTCTTGCTCAAGGACACGTCAACAGTGCAGATGCTTGTAAACCTATAAGGCTTGAGCCTAGGTCATCTGGTGAAGTAAACACTTGGCCACTTTGCCGCAGACATCCAGTTGAGATGTTACGAAAGGATGAAGGTGTCAGCTGAGACTTGTACGAGAGAAGAACAGAAACAAAACGAGGTGAAAGAAGGTGGATTTTTCTCCCAGTAAGAAGCTTGTAAGGTTGTGGCAGGTTACTCCACCCCCACATAACACCTTCGAATAGGGTCAGGGTATTGTTACCGAATGAAATCTACTCTTTCACTTCCTTATTTGGACAGGATGATAGGCTTGGCTTGTAAATTGGATTAGCAATAGGAGAGAAAAAAGGTATTGTGCAACATTCTCTAGAAGACTGTTCTCACCAACTCAGATGGCATGAGCATATAGGAGGAATTAAAAATGACTCAGCTTTTCCTGTAAACTCACACACACACACAAACACACATGCACACTCTCACACCTTGATTGGCTCTCTCACACACACACACACACACACACTGCTACACTGACAAATTTGTTCATGGATTTTCACAAATGCCTGCTGACTTTTTTACCAGAAAAAAACCCCCCAGGGATTTCCACTGTATTCATTTGCCTTTGCTCAAGGAGGACATTCTGAACTTTCCCCAGAAAATTTCCCCGTTCTGACAATTTGCCAAGACAATCAGCTGTGTTGCGGCTTCTGAGTGCCTTTCCCAAGTCGCAGTAATGCTTTCACTTCCGCTTGAAGGACTTGGCACTGTTTACTGGTCGGTCTGGTTTGGAAATTCACTGAGGCGAAGCTAATTCACTGAGTAGACCACAAGAGATGTACACTGAGAGGAGACTAATGCAGATGTTGGATCAATGGAGAGGTGGTGCATAAACCCTAGAAAGCAAGACTTGTGCAAAATCAATGTTATTCTATTCTCCAATGGACGACTAATGAAAGACTAGTGAAAGAAAGATTGCCTACTGTCTTCGTGTACTGTAGGGTTCATACTTTCCCAGAGAGACAAAATCGTGATATTAGGCAATGTTATTGAAAGTAAAGGAATCAATAAAAGATGCAAACAGCCAAAACTACTAAGGATACTGTAACAATCATTGTTGCAAATGATCAGAATGACTATTCCCATATTAAATGCATGAGGAATTTCAGTTTGTGTATTTGGTTCATAGATAGGCCCCCACAAATATGTAACAGTGACACAAAGGGCATGCTATGTACACATGACACATAAAGTGAAATGAGACAGTAGACTATTGATGTGTGCTCTGATTCAGGAAGGATTTCTTCACTTTAAAGTGTCTTTCCAGAGCCTTTAGCGTGATGATGATTCACTTTGTATGTCTCACCCCAGGCGCATTGCAGCATCGCAAAGGCTGCCCTAGGCGAGTCTGTGTGAGTCTGTCTGTGACAGGGCCGGCCCTAGACCTTTTGGATTTGGTTTGGTGGGGGGGGTGCCCTCATTGTAACGTGTTGCCACTTCACATGGCACTGAACCAACTTGTGTATTGTAAATATTAGTTGAAGCACACATAATGTACAAATAAACATGTAAAAACTAAAGTGGGACCTATTAGCAGCAACACTATCTTTAAATAGACTACAGTAAATACAGTATTTGTCTATTATCCCCTAAGTGCTGGCAAAGTGTCGAAGAATAGCTTGTGAAGATACTTATCCCGCAAAATGTGATTTTTTTTTTTTACCACAGAATCCTGCAGTGCTTGTTTCGTAGGGGACAGTAAATTACTTAGCCTACCTAAATTGTCCATTTCGCCCGTATCTGAGCTTATTGTTTTGTCACTATTTGTGGGCAAAAATGGCACGAAATCTTGTCAGTTTTTGTTTAGGAAGTTCAATTTTTATTTCATCATTGTATCGTGTTCATTAAAAAAAATATTTTCTAGGGGGCCCCCAGAGACCAGGGGGCCTTAAGCAACTGCTTATATCGCTTATTGGGTAGGGCCGGCTCTGATCTGTGACTTGCTAATGACAGCCTCATTCACACGTAACCACAGAGATTCCCCGTCCCGCAGGGCAACTGAAAGAAATCCTAATCACTCAATAAACCACAAATTCCATCAAAAGACTTGTTCTTTGTTGTTCTGCCTGAACTTGAAACAGCTGACTCTCCTGGACGAACCAAGCTTTATGTCTCAAAACACCGTATACGTTGAAAAGGTTGGCAGAGAAGCAGGCAGCCACAGGCACAGGCTACTTCCCTTTCAGCAGCAAGCATGTGATGGACGTGGTGTGATTAGATTGTTTGGGACAGTAAACCATTGCGTCCACTAGATGGCGGTACTTGATAGTGAAGAAAGCAGAATACAATCTAAACTCTAGCTGTAAATTCTCAACACCAGGGCTACAGAGAAATGTATTATAAACTGGAAATCAAGGAACACAATCAATACTACACTTTGGAAAAATCTACTAATCAAATACATATTGATGGAAAAATGATCTGCCTCCAACAAAAAACAAACAAAAAACAAATTTTCACATAATCTGGAATCCATTCATCAATGCCTGTCCACCACCCACAATAAACATGCATACTGTCATTCACACACACATACACATAGCTGCTACTCTTACACCGTGATCTGACATACACTTGCACATACACAAGCATCACACACATACACCCAACAAACATACACACATTCAGACCCCCACCCCACGTCCCCTCTAATCTATCCCTCTCTTCCGCCATGCTTTTTTTTTGTTTTTAAATTTATTATTATTATTTTTTATTATACTTTTCTTTCTCTTCTCACTCTCTTTCCCTCTATTATTACTTATTAAGTACTTAAATATTTGTTGTTTTTATTGTATTTGTTGTTGTCATTACTATCATTATTATTAGTATTATTGTTATGTTATTAATGTTGTTATTAAATAAAACAAAAAAAATTTATTATAAAATCATCATATCATATCATACAACATAATAACAGTGATTGTTATTGTGCCTAATGTTTTGCTTGGCACATGTTCATTCACGATAGCTCAGTCATAAGCCAGTTATGCCAGCTATGAGATTTTTTTTTGGCACTGGCACTTTGACACTGGCACTTTGACACTGTCTGCGTATTTCCTTGAAATGACTCATATGATCATCAATCATATGAGCAAGTCGTCCCAGAAGGCTGTACCATATCCGTAATAGTATTTATCACGTTCATTTTAGGTTTCTCGACGTCTGAAGATATCATTTGGGCATCTCTTCCTTTTCTATCTTGTCTCTCTCGCTCACCTCTCTCTATCTGCGTAACCATCATTCGAAAAACCATCATTCTGAAAAATGGACTGCTAAAATGAAAATAAAACTCACCATTGAAAATGACTGAGACTCTAATCTATCTTTAAGCCTGTTACGACAAACATCAGGTGACACTTTCATTGTAACGCTTCAACTGGACTTAGTGTGCTTAGTGTGTATTCCATGAAAAGAGGCCCAAGCTTTGTGCCAAAGTGGTTCAATGTGAGGTGAATTACAGAGGCAACTAGATTCAGAACATCTGATAGATGGCTACCCACATCCACACACACACGCACACACACATACACACACAAGGGGCTCTTTTGTTGAGTCGTTACCCTTAGATTGAATCCTATGACTTTGTCTCAGTCAGTCAATGAGTGACCACACTGTGCGCATGAGATTCATTTGTAGTTGTAACTAAATGAGAAGGGTCGTGTACATGTGGACGCCGTCCATGAGACACTAATCTTTCAGTCCACCAAACAACACAGTTCAAAGGTGTAACAGTAACTATCATCTACAGTCAGAGCAGATAGCAGCACTGCTAATTGTTAGCCTTCTGTTATCATTGAAAATATTATAACATTTCACATTTGAACAATTTTATTAAACTGTCCTCAGGTCTCCATATTGGCGGAGAGTCAGTGATGGGACCCCCCACTGTGAAACAGTGTGTGTCACTTATTGGTTTAAGTGCGAGACTTACTCGAGCCTCGGGGGAGAGGCTAAGAGGATTTTCCATCTTAAGGTCTGAGCAACTGTCACAAACAGTCAGTCACCTGGAGGTGAACGCGTTGAGAAGAGTGGGGGGCATATGTATTTGTGTATGGAGTGGAAGGGGGAATCCTTCCTAAGCCGTTGATGCCACAAACACTTCTCACCAATCCAAAAGGAAATCTGACCACTTATGGTTCCATATGTAGAACCCTTGCAAGTGTGAGCCTACAACCTTTTGGTTTTGTCATCTCCGGTTCCTACTGTCAAAATGAACCTAGCTTGGCATTTGAACACTGGGGTGAAGTATTGTGCTGCAAACACGGTTTTCAACAACACTTCCCAGTGGCGACAGTAGTGATTATGTAACAGACTGACACGTTGGTGCAAGCTTCACTCTGCTGTGTCAGGATGCAAGTAGATGTTGTGTGGATCTAACCCAAGGCCCCCGGGACTTTCAGGTCGTGGCCTGGTTACAAACAGTGTGTGTTTTTATATGACCCCACTTCTTCTGCAATCTCGAATCCCTGGTTTCTTGAACTATGGATTGGCGGCCCAAAGTGGCCTATCTAAGGCAGGCCTCCACATCGCAAGGAAAGCAATATAAATCATAAGCCTGGGTCCCGGTGTGAGGGGCTGAGTTTATCAATCGAATCTAGAGTTGAAGAAAAACACTGCTCTATGCCAAATGCGCCTAAAATGCCGCATGTTGCCATATTTTCCTTGAGTACAAACGCTGCAGTGAAAATGATCTTTCTGTCTACGCGGTGTAAACGTGCTGCTCTCTCCCCGAGCGCGTCTCCAGTCCTCTTCCATTCTAATTCTCAAATCCTCTTTGTGAAAGTGACGTGGACCCACTGATAGAAAGCAGGATTAAGCCTTGCATACAGAGAGAGAGGTAGAAAGACAAATGGACAGAGAGAGAGAGCTTCACGGAGCACTCGACGGGACAAATGCACTTACTCCATTGAACTTGTAGAGAGAGTGCTTAAGGCGCTGACTCCTTTTACCCATCTATAAGTCTAGGGCCCTGTTTTTCCCCTTTCCTATGCAGCCTCTCTCTTCACATTTCTTCTTCTGCCTTCACTGCAGAGAGTATCTTCAAAGATCGAGTAAGGCATCAGGACAACAACCTCTCCACAACAACGACAAGCCTCTGCTGCTGGCATCATTTCCACGGTAACACCCTCTCAGTGGGAGAATCTCCTAGGTGACGCCCTCTACTGACATGCCTAGAGGTGGCTGGTGCCTTTTTGTAGACAGGTGCACCCTGTGCAGGGACAGACGGAGCAGCCTAGCACAACTCTCCTTTCTATTTTCAATCTTTTTCTCGGTGGGAACACCTGTGCAAGCTTCATATCTGGTCCGGAAGCCAGCAGCCAAGTCAACACTAGAGCAAATACTGGAATTTCGATAAGAATGTTTTGAAACAGTTTTAGTTTAGTTTGTGTCGCGCCTCCAACAAGTTACTCCGTTTTACAAACTGCAGCTCCTCAACACATTGGGGACTTCAGTCCAAAGGGATACTACTGATTGGTCGTGAGGCTTGAAAAGAGGTTAAAGGGCAAAAGTGAGGTCACTGTGTTCAGAGACTTTACCTTGGACCGACGATGGAGGGGTATGGATATGAAGAGCACGCCGGGGCAGATGGAGAGATGGAAAGCCACCCGGTGGACTATCGGAGAATTTTGGGGGACACTCAGCCCCCGCGTACTAACCTTTCGCACGGGCACGGCCACGGACATGAGACCGCGGCCCAGCGATACAGCGTCACGCGCATCCAAGCCGGCCTGGGCCCAGAGAGGTGAGTTATGAGTAAAAGAAAAAGATGAGCTATACCATGAGTGTACTATAGGGTGTCATTCACGTAATATTAAGACAAGTTAACCTTGGGGAAAATAGATCCCTGCGTTTGACCTTCTGGACTGAACGTGGCAGACAAAGATTTGTGTTCAAGCCTATTGTGCTACCAGGAGGTTGTGCAAAAAAACTGTGATAAGTAGTCAAACTGTGTCCACACATTTCCAATACAAGATTGTCCAAGGGGGAAAAAGCAGCACTGGAATTGTAAACAAAGAGAAGAATTGGATGAATGAAGAACGAGATGACTACACAAGCTTGGTTCTTGCACTTTCATGCCTGTAGCAGTCACCTTCAGTGGCTGCCCCGTCACAGGGCTGGTCATGTAAATTGAGTTTCATGCAGTTGGATCAGTTGACATGTCCACCCACACTAGTATTTGGATCGGTTTGCAAAACGCCCTTGAAAGTAAATCCCTTGTTTTTGCCGACATGTCATTTGCAAGTTGTATGAAGGCCCCATAGCAAAGGCTGACGGCTTACAGCCGGATTCTAAAACAACAGAAACGGCTTCTCTTAAGTTGTCAGGTACTATTTTTAGCACCGACACACTTGTGATGCACTATGAAAGCGGTGAGCAACATGCTACGGGGAGGACAGACGAGGCTGAATCGACCGCTCAAAATAGCTACCGTGCATAAAGGAACCACTGACCCATATTTGCAATGACCCACATTTAATTTGACACAAACAAGAGAGTGTGAAAAACATCCCGAGTCACCTTGGCGAGCGCACCGGCGCTTAAGATTAATTTAGAGCAAAAGAGAGGAGTGTTTGGGTTAAAAACCACATGGGATATTTAGTATCTGAGATGGAATATTTGAAAAAAGTCCTCTGATCTGAGGAAACGTGTTACGCAATACAAACAGAGCCCTCAGCATCTCGGATTTGCCCCCCACTGACACCGCTAAATGTAATGCAGCGTTGCACTAACATGTCTATAGCATCTAGACAACACTCACACAATTCCACACTCACACCGGTGGACCTGCGAATATCTGTCATCAATAGGTTTTATGTTGAAATATTTACATTCTCAAAGGTTTTTGTTAGCTAACTCCAACTTGTGTCACACCCACATATTACATCCCAAAGCTTTAGGTGTTCATTCAAGGTGTTAGTGAGCTTAGTACCCTAGTGGTACTGCGAGGATCACATCTCAGCACCGACTCCATAATCCCTACACCTTTGACACAGTTAAGCGTGCACTCTCGTGTCTTTGGCAGCCTCGTTACACATCCCATAAAATATATTCATCAGCTGATCCTTGTTGCACGGAGCATCTGTGCTAAATCGCCAGTGGCTGAGATTGTACAGACGCCAAATTATTTGAGGTGAGCAGTCGTTCCTAGAAGACAGTTCTCCGGGCCTGTGGGAGTCAAGTGAAAACACTTTGTGATAATGTTATACTCACAAATATGAACAAAACATGTGTCCTTTTTGATCTGGTGCTCTACAATTCACAGAGCTGTAGAACAACTCATAGCTGTTGACAGTCATACGTGTGGTTGTGGGACAGCCACTGTGGATTTCTGCTAGTGACTCGCCAGCCTCTTATGGCGCTGACAGCTTGATGACAAGAGCAGCATGCTGACATTCTGTCGAGTAAGGGATGTGAGTGTGTAAGAGTGAGCTCTGCATGTTGGAGGGACAGCTTGGGTGTGTGTGTGTTGTAACATTGTGATTCTTCGCTAACCTACTGAATGATGCTCATCTACTGTATGACTCTTACTGACTCTATCTGATAATGCCCCTTGAATCCAGTGGTCAACAGAGAAAACGTCACTCATAAGGCCTTTACAGAGGCTAAGGAAACCCAATCCATAAAACCTGTGTTGAAACCCATGTCATTCCTCAATGAGCCAATACACTCATTGGATAATACATAACTCCTGTCTCCAATACGGACTGAGCTTGTTCTTATTTGTTCCAACACACCCTGTTGAACAATACAACACACTGAAAGCATCTACCTGATGTGCCCTATGTTTGATGCAGTTTATTGTTATGTCCAGTTTTGTACTGTATATAGTGTACATTGTATATTGCATGTAATACATTACACAATCACTTATGTAGGCTACAATGGGCCTACCACAGGATAACACAAAATCATTTCTTGCAAAGTACACGATAGATTTGCTTCCCGCCGATATAAATGAGCTTTTGTGTGGAAGGAAACACTGGATGACATACTCTTACCATCACACACTAGGCTCTTCAATCAGTAGCTACCACAGACATCCTTTTTCTGGAGAAAGCATAGCTGTGCTGAGGTACAAGGTGCACTGAATGTGATAAGTCTGCACACCAATTGTGATGATATCTCGTGCAGATGAAAGGATAAAATGTAACTTGGCTCGCTTCTCAGATCACCTAAACTAGTTATAACAAACATGTCATGTGTAGACACGACAGTGCTGTCCGCCTTCAGCATGAGGTTTGTGTTAGTAAGCCTACGGTGTGCAAATGAATGCACGATGCCCAGTAAATATTTATGCAGGGAGGAGATATTTCCTGTGTAGACAATCGATGCTGCCACGCACACATGAAAATAGATCTAGCCAGCTTGGTTGGCCATAGCATTTCAAATTTCACATCTTAAAAATGTTTGCTTTATGTTTGCTCCGCGGACCCCCTGTACTACCAGGCAGGGACCACCATCCAACCCTGTACATTGTGTATCTGCTCTGAGAAGTACCCATTCAGTCAAGTGCTCACCCAAGAGAGTGTTAAGTGTTTAATCAAACAATACTAAGAGTTGCTCCATGTACAGCTATTGAAGATATGAACATTTTATAAGAGTGCAAATATACAGCTGAGTTACAATTTTGTCTACCAGCAAACCAAGGCTTTGAGCAAGCCATGTATCCTGCATTCCCTGCTACAGACATGGTCTTGCATGGACATACACGGCCAGATCTGACAACTGAGGTCCTATCAAAAGTGAAATGTACAACTTCCCTGCACATTTCACATGGTGCTGGCTTCTTGTTGAACGCTGGTCTTTGCATTCTGGTCCTGATTTGACAGTAGCAGGATGCAGTGGGTTAAACACGCCTCTGTGTGAGAGGGGGATGTGACGCTGCTGGCAGTACATAACACCAACACACACTGTCTGCAGACAGGGACAGGCAATCAATTTGTTTCACGTTACTACCGGTCATCACTTTTATACATCTTGGAGCAACTAGCGGACAGTCTTTCGGCCTGGTTTGTTCTTCAAGGTAAAGGGGTAATTGTGTCCATCGTCATCTGTAGACCGACTTCTCCAGAGCCACAGCTGGAAAGTTGCTTTCCTCTGAATGTGGTCAACGTGGGCATCAGCCTACCTTCAAGAGGTAGCTAGCTAGCCAGCGTAGGAAAAGATGTCGGGACTTAGCCAGAAAGCTACCTAGTTTTAAACACTTACGGGGTTGGAGGTACCTTATTTGAGGGGGGGACCGCTTGCCTAAAAAGTCTCAGAAACGTTTTCAGTAGGTCAAGCTAACTGTACTAGTAACCAACTAACCTAGCTGATAATGCTAAGTGCTAACGTTAGCTACCACATGTCTGCAAGTGTAACGTTAGCCTCGGCACAGTTCAAGTCTGGTTTATCTGCCACAATGCAAGGCAGTGAATTAACTTAAGCATTTCGGAAGCACTGTAAATCCACCTCAACTCAATTTACCAACCGTTTTATTGGCAGTTTACCCACATATTTAGGCTAACATGATTTAAATGGGGGTAAAGTCGGGTAAAAAGCATAACGTTATATCACTGTTTTAAAAAAACAAAAAATACAGTTCATTGTTAAGTAATTGCTTTCCTTATGATTATATGAGATCATGGTTTAACTGTTAACGTTACCCCCCCCCCTTTTTTTTTTTAATTTAGCACTAACGTTACATCACTGTTTGTAGGGAACAGCCTGCCTTTAATGCAATATGTTTCCTTATTTTTAGCCTTCTCTGGCTTGCTAACGGTTACAGTTAATATTAAGGTAATTGTTAACGGCTAAGTTGGTAATTGTGGTTGCTAATGACATGCTAATTAATTTGTTTCTCGCCTCATGCTTAGCTTGCCGAGGCATTGTTCATAGCATTTAGCGACTGCCAACATTAGCTGACAATACCATCCCATCTTCGTGGCAGCTTGTGTTTCTGTCAGTATGCCAGATGTAACGTTATTAAGCTGCATGCACACCCAGGCTGTTTGTTGACATAGATGAAGCCCCGATACATGTCGCTCTGTCTTCTATGGAGAGAATATGACACCAAAGTCCATTCAAATCTCAATCTCACATTTGGACAAAGGTACATACCTGGTAGAACATGAATCAAGAGCTTTTCCTAATAAGTAGGAGCCACTCTTCTTCAATTCGGCTTATATAAAATACACCAAGCAGCACGTATTTTAATACAATTTAAACTTTAATATTGATTCGCCTGTTATTGTTACAGCAAAATACGCCGTGGTGGGCAGTAGCGAGCAGAGTGAACCAATTCAGAATTTGAGATATTATTCAAATCAAGTGCTGCTTGGTCGATCATTTTTATGCCGAATTTTCCAGAATACTAATGCTTAGTTAAAGGTCTCAAGTCCTGTTCTACGAGCCATGACTGTTTGCAGATGAGCAAGTCTGCATTACATGGGCAGACTTGTGAAAGGAGTTTGCCATGACGTTCTCTCCGTGCAAGAGAACAACTTGGGGCTAGCATTGATGATTTTGTAACATGATGCTAGGAGCTGTTACTGAGCATGTGTCGCGGATGTGTTTTACCCCGCCTTGTACACTAGTTAAATGAAATGTTAGTGGGTCACCTATATTTTGTTTTACGCACGGCCATGGTGGGGACAAGGCGTCATCACACTTGTGACACTAACCGTTTCCGTATTTGCTGTGGTCATTTCTAATGATTTATGAAGAAATTAACCTATTGTAGACGCCGATGCAAAAATCACTGTCCATCTCTCGCGCTAACGACAAATCCACTAGTATTCCTAGAGAGGCGTATAGTGAGTCTGTGGTACTCAATGACCCAAGAGTGACCATATTGTAATTAATGGTATTCTTATATCTTATGGTATCACTATAATATTCCTATAGGGATGTGTTTTCTGTGATATTTGTACAGTATTCCTCTAAATTTTATTATAGGATAGCAGTGGTTGTTTTTTGTAAGAGGAGGAAGCTCTTGTAGCTGCTAGGCAGGCGCACTGACTCAAGCCTGACTGAGGGGATGTTTATGTTGCCATGGTTATGTCTTCCTCTGAGAAGGTCTCCAAAGCTCTGCCTGTAAACAGGCTGTCTAGTTTTCTTGCAGCGCATCGTTTGACCAGCTGCAGCTAAACGTCTTCATTCCAGTCTTGGGCTGTACATTTTAATTTAATCCTCTTTTTATCATTTAACAGCATGGCAGATTACTTGATCAGTGGTGGTACAGGCTACGTTCCTGAGGATGGACTCTCGGCTCAGCAGCTGTTCTCGATTGGAGACGGCCTCACTTACAAGTAAGTTTACCTGCATCATGAACTTGTTTTTTGTTCAGACAGTCTCACTCAAGAAATCATAATCATTAAGTAAGTAAGGTCTACTGATTTCAAAACCTCGCCTCTGAACATTGGTGGGTGAAGTGTGCGCCGGCACTATGTAACGGCCAACACGTTTTGAACCAGCAGATCTGACCAACAGTGTGTTGTCTCCGATGGTCAAACGGCTGAAGAGCTATGCTCTAAAGGAGATGGGTTGACTTACAAGTGAGTAGAACGGTCATCTTCTAACAATTTTGACACTGTGCTGTTAAAACCTGTCTCTCCGAATGAGTTAATACAGGAGAAGCAAATGATTGTCCCACTAAAACTCCTTGAATTAGAAAGACAACGTTTGTTTGAGCCATGCCATGAACCTTAACCTGAATAAGGTGGTGTCATGAAAATGTATGAATGAGGGCATGTTTTAATGCTGAACCCAATCTTGGTCATGGGGATGATATTTGCTTCCAGTGGTGATCTAACTGCATTATTAACTGCAACTAACCATCACAGTGCATGACCTGCTGCATAACTCTTTGAAACACCTGAGCATCTATAAACTCTTACTAACTTCTGACTCCCGTTCACTACTGCAAGCATACTGGTGATAGATGAGCTCATCATGCATTTTTAATCTGATTACTTCTCTTGATTAATACTTGTAAGCACCTTTTCTTATTTTTTTCATCATCTCTTTGACAATCACAAGAAACAAAGCATTGTGCAACTCAGCTGTAGTGGTCATTGGCATGCCATTTCCCCTCATCTTCTGTTTGCGCTTCAAATACTTTTTTTTATCAAAACCCATCACAATGCTTTGCGTCTTGAATGTACTTGCCACAGTTCCTAACAACCACTACGGTCAATGCTTAAAACACATTCTCACTGTTCTGTGAAAGATTGCTAGCGAGTGCCTTTTCTATTTTGAAGATGGAGATACTTGTCCACATTCCATCAACACTGGTTATGGGTCCCATAGGTTCATGGCAGCTGGTTTTGTTGGAATCTCAATTGATTTTTAGAAAAACTACCTAACCAACACCTTCAGCGTGATGGCGTCAAAAATACATTCAGATTGGTGGTTCAAGCCGTTAGGAATTATGTCGTGCTTGTGGTGATGATTGTAAGAAGAAAGCTGCAACAAACTACGTCTCAGGATTCTTATGAGCATTTAATACAGTTCAGCGCTGAAAGGGAGAGATATCTGACAGCATCACTGCCTACGAGGATACTCTGAAGAATACTCTGAAGCAGATACAGTTTCTTTTTACAGTCTCATCCATAAATTAATCAAGTTGAGTGGAAGTAATTCTGACTCACCTTTCTCTTGACCTGTGAATACCATTGTCTCTTGTGGCACAAAGGGCCTGTATTGTATTGTAAAAGAGGCAACCAGTGATTTCCTATGACCATTTTAAATTATTTTAGTTGGAAGGTTAGGGTTAGAAGTCCCTCCATTGATAAAGGCCAGGGTGCTAGTCCTCCTTAACAGCAGTTAATTGAATACAAAACGTAATAGTGTATTTGAGTGTGTGTGATTGAAGAATCCCTCTACACCGTAATGAAGTGCATCATGGCTGACAGAAAGGTTGAGCACATGACTGACCCGAAGGACCATCATGTGAACTAATTGGAGGAGGAATGTGGATGGATGGGTGGGTTGGTTGGCAGGATTATGCATCATTCCACACGAGCCATTTGTCCTCTACCTCAACCCCCGTATAACCTCAGTGCTATGAACGTAGATAGTGGAAGTGTTTCTGCTTTTCTTGTTAGGTCTCATTGGGGCCCGTGCTTCTTAAAAATGTTTGGGCCCCTTGATGCACAAAGCCTTTTACAGGAGAGACATTCGTAAGAAGACAGTAACAATAGTAATTTAGACAAAAAAACAATACAAATCTACCCAAACATTTAGAAAGCCACCTGGAGAAAGTGAGAGACAGTACTGAAAGGTTACATGAAAACTGAATTACGAAACTTCATCACAAAATAATTTAATGGAATGCATTGAACTATCTAACAGTGTGAGAGTGAGGAATTGTCTTAAATCAAGACAAAACCACTCCTACCTGTAATGCCTCAAATACACAGCTGAGCCCCAAATGCCCATTTGCTACAAACTTGTTTTGTGAAATAACTCATGAAATCATAATAGTAGACTGGTGTAAGACACCGTTGAGGACATTTGAGGACGACTGGTGGTATCAGTGTTAAAGGTGTGCCTTTTACATTGTGGGATGAGCTATGAGGAAGCAGGGTGTAGAAATGGTTTCCTCTTTCAATGCTTCTACCTGTATTGTGGTGATGTTGCTGTCAAAGTGATGTGACTCAGTTGTTAAACTCACTACTACGTATACAGGAAATTGTGTGCCGTCGGATGCTTTTGCAGATTTTTGGGTTTGGACATAAACTGCTGTAGATCTTCATCCATCGATGTCCACCATTATGCCGAGGGGAAAGACCAGACAGGCGTCTGTACTTGCAGCTGAAAACCAATTATGGTTTACCTTCGCTGTTAGTGGTCGTCTGAAACACTCACATGGTTGGCACAATGCATTTGGCTACATTTACCATTCAAATGAAAACCATGTTCAGACAACACCTAGTCAATGTTTTCTTCAGGATTTAAAGCCCTAATGGGGAATATAAGAAGAGGTCTTTGTCCTGTGGTATTTTGCTTTTTATTTTATTTTTGCTTCAATATTACTAGTTAGTTCTGATTACAGACCACATAATGAATCAGGCAATTGGCTCTGGTTGCACAAACATAACAAAATACATACAGGAAAAGCAACAGCTTGAAAGATTTGACTACTGATTTTAACAGCTGGCCTGGATGCAGTCTTACTCTTAACTCAATCTTCCATTTGTAGGAAATAAAATGCACTCCATTGTAGTGCTGACCCCGAATCGGTAGGTGCATGCTGTGGCAGGAACCCTGTCTGGGAGCTGAGGTTTGTGGCGTGCCTTAAATGCTGGCAGATGTGCGCCTGCTTCTCCGCCTGTCTTCATGTTGGTGTTTGTGGGTGTCTGGGCTCAGGAGGAGTGGAGGGAAACAGGCAGGACTCCTCCCTTCCCTGTCCCATCTGGTGCATCTATTTCAGGCCTCCCCATTTTCCCCACCCACACAAACGCAGAAGAGATGAGTCTACTCTTAGTGGATAGGCCCTCTAACTTCCTCTACTTCTCTCTCTCAACTCCCACTCTGACTTAGACCAAGCTATGTCCACCTGTACCGCTGACCCTCCGACTATTCATTTGTTTACTTGCTCTCTCCCGCCAGCGTCCTCCCATCTTTCTCCATCACCTGCCACCCTTCTACCCTGTGACATACAAAGCTTCCCTTATTCCTCCGTGTTTCTCTCTCTGCCTTGCCTGTTTTCACACCAATCTGCCAAACCACCCAACACATACAGTCGTCGGTTAAAAACATACACATCATTCCTGTGTCAAGCTCTTTTCGTCTCCCTCTACCTCTCATTGTGTTTATACAGGCCGAGAGCTGAAAGAGACCAACTGTGCCCTTTTTTAACAAGTACAGGACGCACCCAACTCGACTCAGTCAAGTCAGCCACAGTGCCACTAATATTCTGTGAATCGTGAGCAGAGATTAAACTCTAAAGTGTGGTGTAGTCCTAGCTTCTAATGTTACGTAGACTATACGGCCTTGCATGATAATAAACCTACAGAAGGAAATGGGAAGATACAGATGAGGTAATCCCAAAGAGAATGAGTCCACGGGTTGCTGACAAAGGTTCATACAAGTTCTAGCAGGGTACCCGCGGGGTCTTAAAAGTATTAAAAAAGCATTGAATTTAATATTCTCAAAATAAGGCCTTTTGAATATTGAAGTATTGAGTATTGAATTTCGTTTACAAAGGTCTAAAATTATTTTCTTGTCCTTTCGTAGGATCAAATAAATACCGTAATGTCATAAATAACTGTCAAATGTATAAAATGTTTTGTGTGTGACGTTACAATTTACTCTGTTTGGTGTGTCTTGGACATTACGACAGTACAGGTAATGTTTACGTCAGTGTATTGACGCTCTTGACCGTGGAGTGTGCTACTAACAAGCTAGCTCGTCCTCTCAGAATGGGCAAGTGTCATTTTAAGGGGCTTTCACATGATCCGCGCAAAGCGTCGGCATCAACGCCAGGTTGGGGGAGACTCACATGATCAGCATCACCCGCATCAGCTGGTGACCGTAGCTAACCACATCGCCAATGATCATACTAGCACAGCCATAGAAGTGAATATAGACTGGCTGCATATACGTCCTGTACTAAGCTGTCAACCAACCTGGTAGTCCCGTCTGTAAACCGACATCATTCCATGATACAGACTTTTTAGTCAGATCATAGTATGATTTAAGCGTCATGTTGTGTAATTCGGGATGCTCCGACACACATAAAACAAGTTTCTCTTCTATATATATATATATTTTTTTTTTTTTTATTTCGCGGCTATGATATCAAACGCCTCTCTTTCCCACTGCTCTCTATCTCTAACCCGATCACTAATGAATAGCAAACTAAGAGCTATTAGATTCCAGTGATTGGTTGCGTGTCGCAAAGGTCAAAGTTGAATATAGTTGAACTTTGAGCGCAGCGCCACGGGGTCTCCCAGCGCAGAACGCCGAGGGCGGCGGCGACGCTAGGTTCGGCGGCGATGCTTGCCAAATAGGAAATGAATGCCAGCGCTGAGCGTTTTTGTCGCTGATCATGTGTTTTATTAAATTCAATACTTGGTAAATAATTATTTTCTAGGGCTTAAAATCCATACTGATTTTCCATTATATCCTTCATACTTTTGCCCGTATTGGCCGTGAAGTTGGCATTAAATTTCATTCTAAGTGGTATTAAAAAGGTCTTTTAAAAAGTCTTAAATTTAACTTGGAGAATCCTGGGGGTACCCTGTCTAGATCTTTTCATGTCCTGCCCTCAAATAATGTAATTTCACCCTGTGTTGTTTACCCCAAAACACCATCTTGTTCACTAGCACTCAAATTTGATTGCTTTTCAATCCACCCTGCTCAAAAGTGGACCGCATGCTGTAAGCTACTCATAATATAAGATAATAACATTCTCAGTCTTGTACATTGCTTGAAGATATTTAGCAGAATCTACCAGTATCACAAATACTGGTAACCTTTTATTGCACTCTCAGCTAACCTATGAGCATTGTCCCCTGACCTTCGACTCTGCTTCTGTCTTTCAGCGACTTCCTGATTCTGCCCGGCTTCATCGACTTTACCTCAGATGAAGTGGTGAGTGTCCTCTTCATATGAGTACAGTACATACCTAAAGATATAGAATATAGCGCCTGTTCTCAGTTTCAGAGGAGGAACACTCCCATCTGAATAGGAATCCTAGCAGGCCTGTTGGAGGCCAAGCCAGTCACTTCTTCGGTTTGTCCATTGTTGTAATAGTGTCGTACTCTTCCAAACCCCTCATGATGATGAAGTAACAGTGTCATCATACTTCTAGACACTAGCAGCAGACCATCCAAGGCCTGAGCCACTTCCTAAACCGTAAGCCTTATTTCAGTGCAGTCACTCTTTATAGATAAACAACCCTCTCCACTCCAGACCTCAACTTCATTTTATAATTGCAGGTTTTACAAAAATAGTGTTGCTTTCGGTCTTTAGAAACCATCTGCATCATTTCTCCCCTCCTGTGGCTGTGCTATATTTGCCCGATGTGGTCGCCCACTGGCTGCTCCCTCACCCTTTTTGTTTACATTTGAGTCTGGTTGGTTGCTCATCTGCCTCTCTCAGAAGATGACGGGATTGTTAATCTCAGGCTTTAGATGAAATCCCCCTCTTCTGCTCTGTCCATCTCAGGAGGTTTTAATCTAATTGATATTTCTAATCCCCCCCCCATTTCCTTCATAGTTGAGCAGAACCCATTACTGTAGAGCACGGATAGGCAACCATATGCCACCAAGAATCTGCAGGTGTTCATTCCAACCAAACACTACATCATCTTGATTGACAGATCACTGATGACCACACCTTCAAGAGAGGTGAACTAATCAGTGAAATCAACTGCTGTAGTGTTTGGTTGGAATGAAAACCTGCAGATTCTTGGTGGCATGTGGTTGCCTATCTGTGCTGTAGAAGATGCCTGGCTGCCTTGTCATGCTGTCATGGGTCGGTTGTCTCCACAAAGTCTCAGCCTGGCCTAGTTTTGAATGGGATAGCAAGCTTATTCAGGCTTGAATAACTCAAATGCTTTCACATTTGCCCTCAGTCACTACTCTGAATAGAGTAGTTCATGGTCACAATAACCCTGTATGGTTAGACTAAAGCATCTAGTGGACTTTCCGGCTTGCATGCATTGCGTGTAGGGTTAGGAACAAACAGTGCTGCGGGAAATTCTTTGGTGTCATGTTCTTGACATGGTTTCCTAACTCTCAGTAGAATTTAGCAGGTTGTGCTTTCTGAACAACTGGTGTTAGGTGTTTTCCCTTGGCTCCCTGACGAACCCCTGAGAAACACAACAGGCATTCTCCATAGTTTACGTCTGATGCAGATAAGGAAGAAATGCTTGCACAACCTAAAACTCGCTGGTTTCCCATGTGCAAGGAATGCTATTATTTTCACATTCCCAGATGAAGAAAACACAGGTCTGGCAGGTCTTGTTGTGGGAATAAGCATGGAGTGAAAGTCCTGTGTGTCTCTTTGAGATAGTGTGGAGCATCTTTATTTTTCCAGACAATGATAGTTTTCTATCCTTGGATTTGGCTTAGGACAATATTGTTGCTGGCCCATGCATGTAATTTCACCAAGTCAATCACAATTGACTGAGAATTTGTCACACATCAGATAAAACAGTGTCAGTTTTAACTTTGAAGGGATTTGCAGAGGGCCTCTATTCATTTTAGGTACCCTAGGTTATTCTTTTTAGCCCGCTTAATTTGGCCTGCTCTCTTGGAGGTCATGTCCTTTTAGTGTCATTGAAACAGATTTAGAGGCATTAACCAGTTGCAGACTGGTTAGCAGAATTTTATCTCCCTAGTTTAGTCTGCCACCTAGTGGATCTTATGCAGAATTCCAGAGACAAACGCCACATTACAAAGGCTGTAAGGCATTATATTGACCACACAGTTTCTGGCTCAGTAGTATATGGGTTATGTAGGTAGAGGAATTAATAGAATATAATGTATTTTTATGTTTTCTCGTGTCCTCTGTTTTTGTCTCTCAGGACTTGACATCTGCTCTGACCAGAAAGATCACCCTGAAGACCCCTCTCATCTCCTCCCCCATGGATACCGTCACAGAGTCAGCCATGGCAATCGCTATGGCGGTAAGATGTCGCTTTGTCAAACTGCTGAAATCTCAAGAGAGAGCATCCATTTTGTATGTATAATTCCTTGTCTTGCATAATTCTGAAATCTCTACCTTTTTTAATTTGGTAGCTAATGGGAGGCATTGGCATCATCCACCACAACTGCACACCAGAATTCCAAGCCAACGAGGTCCGCAAGGTCAAGGTAAGGCCAGATTGTGATCATCCTATAAATGGCGTAGTATCACTTACCATAATGTTCTACTTCCATTACTGTAGTTACATAAAATGTCTTGGGATTTGGAAGTTTTAAGTTAAATGCTACTTGTTTTCTTTTGGCTTCCAGAGGTTTGAGCAAGGCTTTATCACAGACCCACTTGTGATGAGCCCATGCCACACTGTCGGCGATGTGTTTGAGGCCAAGGTTCGACATGGGTTCTCTGGCATCCCTGTCACCGAGACAGGCAAGATGGGCAGCAAACTGGTGGGCATCGTCACCTCCCGAGATATCGACTTCCTTTCTGAGAAAGACCATGACAGACCTCTAGAGGAGGTATGTACTGGAATCGTTCAAGTTTTTAAGAAAATGTGTCTGTCCATCTGTTTATCCATGAATTGCAATAGAAGTATCACTCAGTCAAATAACTTAACATGCTGATTATGCTTGTGATCTAGGCTATGACGAAGAGGGAGGAGTTAGTAGTGGCCCCAGCTGGTGTTACGCTGAAAGAAGCCAACGATATTCTGCAGCGTAGCAAGAAAGGTGAACAAAAGTTGACGCCTTTTTGTAGGTTGTAACTGAAGCTTCCATAGCCAAACATCAAGGACTTCTTGGATTCACTGTGGATAGTTGTTGATCTTTTCATACCATTTACTAACCTCTTAATTCTCACTCTCTGTGTAACCAGGCAAGCTTCCCATTGTAAATGACAGCGATGAGCTGGTGGCCATTATTGCCAGGACAGATCTGAAGAAGAATAGGGACTACCCCCTGGCCTCCAAAGACTCCCGCAAACAGCTGCTGTGTGGGGCCGCCATTGGCACCAGGGAGGACGACAAATACAGGCTGGACCTCCTGGTGCAGGCCGGAGTGGATGTGGTCGTACTGGTGGGTTTGTGGTTATGGTGGCATTAGGGTTAAGGCTTGTATTATCATACCCCCTAGTCTAACAGAAAAGTGTTAGCAAGCTGGGACCGAGGTTATGTGATTATTGGACTAGTGGTTGCTTAAAGACTACATGAAATGCTCATGACCTGTTCCTCTGATAAATGAGAAATGTGGATGGGTGTTATGCAACTAAGAAGCACTGATGAAATATGATTGTAGTCAAACAAATGTCATGCTTTCTGTAACATAGAGGGCTTGTGCCTTTTCTGTAATTGTTAGCATACCTTGGAAATAGGCCTCTAGCACTGTACCTTGAGCTGTCAGTCAGTGTGGTTGAGTAAGCTACCCTGTATTTAACCCTGTATACATTTTTTAAGGTAAGTTATGTACCTAACCATAAAGGTAGTCTCTTTACGGTCTTTTAAATGTTTGTTTGGTAATCTTTTCTTGTTACGTTAAATGTTACTGGGATAGATTGGAGATCAATATAGCGCTCTCACTCGGTATTAACGACTCGTATAGTGTGTCACTATACTTTTTTTTACGACTGGTTTTATATTTCTAGGACTCTTCACAAGGCAACTCGGTGTATCAGATCAACATGATCCATTATATCAAACAGAAGTACCCAGAGCTGCAAGTGGTGGGAGGGAATGGTGAGTTTTAGCCTTGCAACTTCACATCTATGTGGAAATAAAGTTTTGGTTAAAGGACTTTGAGGGAGCTTCCTTAAAGTTTCATTGAAAGTTTGCACAACACGTCTTCAGTCCATGTTTTTTTTCTTCCCCCCCCCCCCCCCCCCACTTACAGTGGTTACAGCAGCCCAGGCCAAGAACCTGATCGATGCTGGGGTGGATGCTCTGAGAGTTGGCATGGGCTGTGGCTCCATCTGCATCACACAGGAAGGTAGACATCATAGTACTGAAATGGCACAAATGGAATTGATGGAGAAAAATGTCTCTACTACATTGCTTTAAGTATTATGAGGTTTGACTGTTAGCCTTGAATTCAGATGTAGGGCAAAGAGGAAATACCTTTTTTGGAATGTGAATGGTTCTGTAACAGGAGTGATATATATCATATCATTGCTACACCTGTTCTCAACCTGGCTAGGAGCTACAGAGGAACTAGAAGGCCGTCATTTGACTAAAGGTAACAAATACCCTGAGGCCACTCCTAGTTGTCATGGTGATCTGCCAAGGCCCCGTTCTGGGTTGCCATGGGGACGAGCCTCTCATGCGCATGGGTCACGTTCACCAACAACCAGACGGGAGACATTGCAGTTGAGAGACATGGACCCAAATTCCCCCTTAATGCAGCACTCACTGGCTTTGGGTTAAATAAATGAATGCTTTGAAATGAAGTTCTGTTCAGCAGAGCCTGAGTATATTACGTGATTGTTTCCATGGTGATAGTAGTTTCCTATGTCTGCCTTGTAGTGATGGCATGTGGGCGGCCTCAGGGGACCTCGGTGTACAAGGTGGCAGAGTACGCCAGGCGTTTTGGTGTGCCAGTTATTGCCGACGGCGGCATTCAGACTGTGGGGCATGTGGTGAAGGCGCTTTCTCTTGGTGCATCAACAGGTGAGGTTTAAAGAACTATGTTGTGAATAGAAGGTATCTATTGTTGTAGTTTCTATCGTCATAGTTTTCTTTCTTTTTTTTTCACCTTATACTGTTTACATTTTAGGCATATCTGTGCATTGTTCATTTGTGTATCACAGCTTTAATAAGGTCAAGCTGGGTGAATTAGATAAAGCAATGACCGTTTTCTCTTTTCTCCCACTCCAGTTATGATGGGCTCGTTGCTAGCAGCAACCACTGAGGCGCCAGGAGAGTATTTCTTCTCAGACGGTGTGAGGCTGAAGAAGTACCGTGGTATGGGCTCCCTAGATGCCATGGAGAAGAGCACCAGCAGCCAGAAACGCTATTTCAGGTATGTGGGAGCCCAAAAGTAGAGGTGGGAATTGGTGAAAAGCCCAGTTTCTGGTCAAGGCTTCCACGTAGCCACATTTTTATTTTGCGGTATACTGGGAAAATAAATTATAGCATATTTGTGGGGATGATGTATAGTTCTTTCTAAATACAAGTAAAGTATTATATTGTGGGAGTATGAAAATGCACACCTAAGGGTATAGAGTTATAGATATATATATTCACCATAATAGAACTTTAGGAGAAGATTGAGTGACCTAGTGTTCTCACGATACCAGAGATTGGACTTCGATACCAATACAAAGTTTAATGTCTAAAATATCGATGTCACTATCATGGCAAACAAGAATAAAATGCACAGGGGTTTTGATATGTTGTCTGAGTGTCCATCTTTGTTGCGAAATGGTTCCACATTTCGCTCCTGACACCCATTTGTCAGCCAGCCAGTTTGCAGTCCACTGTCAACAGCCAGACTGTGATCTGTCTAGTCCAATTCTCCTCCTCCTTTTAACTATTCCAATCCTGTGATCCCATTGGAGTGGTCTTGATTGGGTGATCTCTTTCCACAGTGAGGGAGACAAGGTGAAGGTAGCCCAGGGGGTGTCGGGATCGGTCCAGGACAAGGGCTCCATCCAGAAGTTTGTTCCCTACCTGATAGCTGGAATCCAACATGGATGTCAGGACATTGGAGCGAAGAGCCTATCTATCCTCCGGTGAGTTGTGTTTGTGTGTGTTGGTTGCCTGACTGTGTAGATTATTGGTTATCTCGTGTTTGTATGTGTCATCTTGTATTGTGTTTGCACCTTTCTTAGTTCCATGATGTACTCTGGAGAGCTGAAGTTTGAGAAGCGGACCATGTCTGCGCAGGTGGAGGGAGGAGTTCACGGACTCCACTCGTAAGTACACAAACACACACAAAATAACATTAAATCATACGCTTTCTCACTTTCTAGCAGTGAAAACTTCAAAAAATGTCCCCCCTCTCTCTCTTTCTCTCTTAGATATTTTGTCCCATGTAAGTACCATGAAGGTAGAGGGGGGTCATAGATGATAATTATTGTGTTACTTGTATGTTGTTTTCAATTGAACAAAATAAAAACGCTCTTCTCTTAAAATTCTGACATTAGATTGAATTGTATTGGCGGAAATGTTGTGTCTGTTCTTATGGTGAGAATAAGTGGTCCCAATCAAATCACATTGTATTTGTATAGCCCTTAATCACCGTTACAGTGCCCAAAGTGTGAAAACAATAAATGGTTAGTACACGACACCCCCCAACCTTGGACCCTCACAGAGGACAAGGAAAAACTCCCACAAAAAATGGAAGAAATCTTGGGAGGGGCTACTAAGAGAGGGATCCAGGACGGTCAGACGTGCAATAGATGCCGAGTTTGGGCAAGCACTGTTGTCATCTGCCTGGAAATGGGCAAAACCGAGGGCTGTTTACATTGCGATTTGAGTCAGGGTGCATTTCAATAGCTTAAACGTATTGAGCCTAATCCTTTATAGAGTCTGTTATAGTTGCACACTGCAGTTCACGGTTCCCAGATTACATCTTTTTCCTTTTTTGTTTTTAAAGAAAGAAGTTATGCAACAAAGACTATTGACAATTTCAGTAATCATTACCATCTTGATTTCTCCTAGGGTACCAATGGTAATAATGCTCTAAATACTGTACATCCAGCAAACCTGTGGTGTTTTAATAGGGGGATATGATCACTGGGTAATGATGAAATGCAGTTGGTTCAGGTTGGACACATTTATAAAAGCAAATGCTTGTTTATATTGCCACTGGCTTCTTGACATAACAGATTTCTCTCCAATTTTCTTTCTGTGTGTGTTCAGATACGAGAAGCGACTTTACTGAGCGAGGTGCACCAGGCATACCCACTCCCGCAGTGACCAAATGTAACCGCCACTCCTGATAACACACACACACCACCGACTACACCCCCTCTTTGCTCTCCCCCCACCTCACATCCATCGTTGCTCTCTCTGACCCAACAGCGTAGGGGAGGGGAGGAGGCGTGGTTGGGACGTGAGGATCTGCAAAATGACACCCATCTCCTGGAACACCTGGGATTTTTGCACTCAAGAAGTGGAGCATCAGGGTTTTCGTAATGACACACACCCCCTTATCTAGAGTATGCAGCCTGTCCCCTGTGTGTGTGTGTGTACATTGATACTAGTGAGAGAATGAACTGTGTGCTTGTCTGATGAATTAAGGAAGTGTGTATGTGTGTGTGCAAGTGTGTGTGTGTGTGGTACAGGGCTTGGTGTACGGGGACAAACCAAGTGAAGGTGCACTGTGTTTTTTGTCCTCTTAGTGAATCTGAAATAGCCATGGCGCAAATCCCATCAGCGTCTTTTTGGCTTTTTTTTTTTTTTGGATCTACGCTTACCAGCAAGCTCCCTGTTGGAAGCCTCAAACATCCCCCATTCTCAAACACACTTACATGTGCACAATCACAGACACTTGTCCCGCTATGTTCAGTGTACAAGTGTATCGTGGCAATCTTCATTTTCTCTGTCATCAGCTGCATTTTTAAATCATAACAGATGTTAGGTACTTGGCAAAAAATAAAATTATGTTTTTTCTGTGACTGAGCTCAAAAGATTTGGAGCCTGAGGTATGTAGTCTTTATCATTATGATTACCCTGACACTATATATACCTTGGTGTTCTTGTATCCTCGATTGTCACCTCCGACCAGTAGTCAAGACTTAAACCTAAATGGACGCTTTCCCACTGTTGCCATCCATTTAGCCGTCAAAGATGTCTCGAGCCAAATAACCCAGTGTCCCATCTCAATCCGTTGTGTTTATTTGCCGAGCATGGAAGGGACCAAAAGCTAGACTCAGCTGTAGATCAGGGATGTTTAGAAGAAAACCAACTGAATTGTGTCAATCAATGATAGTTGCTGAAAGGGAGAATTTCCCCCACCTGGAATTTGATTTACTTTTACAAAAACAAGTTTGTATAGACTTGGGGGGGGGTTCTGAATTGCGCAAGAAGGGTTTTTGATATGCATGCTTGGTGTTTTATTTTATTCTTTATTTTTTTCAATAAGCCACAACATGGCTGTATTTATATTCTGCTTTTTCTAATTACATGCATACTGCCAAGTGCATTGACACAGTCTCTGACACTCTTCTTTTGTAACGCTGAAACCAAAATTGGCTTGACAAGTCGCTTGTTAACCTAGTCACTTGTTCAGCCCTGCCCTTTCGCAGATTGTGGCACAGGTCGTCTGATCGTCACAGATTTTAGTTGTTGGTTTTTTTTTTTGTTTTTTTTTTTAACCAGAGATATGCCTTGAAACGGGGATGGATAAAGGCTGCGCGCAAAGGAAAGTACACCCTCGAAATGCATGGCGCTATACACCCTCTCGCCTCCTTTTCTTACTTTGAAACACTATAGCTGTGACTTATCATTCAGCTTATGTAGGAGTAGGCTTTTCTAACATTTTCATAATGAATCCTTTTTTGCCAGATGTGGGGTTTTTTTCTTTCATTTTTTTTTTAAGATATCCCAGACAGTGAGAGTTGAGTTGCTTTCTGTATCGTGCTAATGTACTTTGCCCTATAGAGGGTTCACTTGACAAACAAAGCCCTTGCAGTTGACCCCAATTTCCAAGAAAATGTACATGATCATGTATTTGAGAAATATATACGTATATCCAGTCGGAAATGGCTGCTGCTTGTTTTGAGTCTCCCACCTAAAGAGATAATTCAGGGTTTTAATATGTCTGATTTATGAAGAACTTTGAGTTCTATTAGTCCATCTAAAAAGCGTTGGTATATAATGATTGAGATATTAGAAACATTAGCATTTTCTAGTGCTGCACTTGACTTGTTGAAAATATTTCCGCTTCAGTGAATTTCAAAACAACTGCAATATGCCAAAAATACTAATAGCTTCTGCTCCCAATGTATCAATAACCAAAACAGTGTAAGTACTTTTTAGATGGACTGAAAAGACTCCCGGTATGTGAAAATTTGAACAGCCCTTGTTTACAACGAGAAACTCAACAGAGAGAAATTGCTTTTGCCGTTCAATATTGTAAAGAAGAAATAAATAAAAGTCAAAATGTGTATGGACAGCTGTCATTGAATATGAATTGTCAAGTTACATTAAAGCGTGCAAGGTGGTGTATGTTTGAGTGCACATTCGAGTAAATGAGAAGCCAACTGTTTTAAGAAAAAAACTTTATTAAACAATGTGTTGAAATCAAAGGACTGTAATGTTTAAACTTAAATAAATTAGTAAACTGGTCATAGATGATGCTGTATGGAGAGTCAGCTGTTAAGCATAATCCCATTGGTGCTAAATATAGAGGTGTGCAATATGATAACATGGTATACATTCTACCAGTAGAGGTCACTGCTGCACCCTCGCAGCAAGTGAAATATGTCTTTCTAATTTGTATGGAGACTTTCAAGTTTGACAAAGTTAATATTTACCCCATTGTTACAACATGGAAATTGACGAACAATCTTATTCTACTGAATTTAAAAGCATATGATTTTAATCTCAGTAGTCTTGTTTAATAAGTGCTTAATTCAATCACAGTATTATCTATTTGACTGCAATAAAAACATTTGTACAAATGAATGCCTGATCTTTCCCCTTCAGCAAAACATTAAGTGGAAAAGTCAACACTTCTTTTTTAACAGTATCAAACTTCAACATCCGTTATAAAACATGGAAAAAGTCACTTACAAATTACCTCTTGGCTTGTGACATGGCACTTGGACCATCAGACATTAACACATGACCACCATCAAATCTGCAAAAAATTACCTTTGGCATCAATTGCCTTTGTTGGTGTATGCAAAAGTTACCATACGCGATCAAACAGGTGGAAAAAAATCAGACCGCTAACTTACCCCACAAATCAGATACCAACCTTTAGTCCTCATCTAGCCCTTCATTGGCCAGAGTGTCCTTTATAAATCAATAGTCTCACTGCAGATACTCAAAGCATCAATTTGTCTGCAAACACTGATGAACTCGTCTTGCACAGACCGGTCTGCCTCGGATGACATGTCCATGTCCAGGCTCTCCTGTGAGGCCGACCCCAGTGTATGATAGCGTCTCTGCAGGTCAACAGCACCCTGGTGGCCAGAGGAAACCGTGTGGCCTGATCCCCCCTCTTGTGGAGGCTGCTGAGCATGTCTGTCTGGGCTGGGGCAGAGGACCAGCGATGACCCCCCGAGAGATGGTCTGTACAGGGAGCAGGAGGAAGAACTGCCCCTCCAGCGTTCAGGGGACGAACAGCTAGAGGAGGAGGACATGGAGGGAGATGGTGGAGCACCCACAACAGTGTCCCCTCGAGGCTGGGCATGAGGGGGCTGGGGTCGAGAGGCCATCTCCGCGCAGGAAGAGGTCCGATACAGGCCAGGGTCAACTGAGAGTGGATCGCAGAGAGCCTGGCCGCCGTTGGGAAATGCACTGCGGTTATTTAGGGATAGGTCACTGCAGCGAATGGGCATAGATGGGCTGAACAGGCTCATTGGAAAGAGTGCCTCACTGAAGAGTGCCTCGTCTATGCTGCGGCGCAGGTTGATAGGCGAGGGTGGCCGCAGGTCTGCGGTGGAGTCACTGGTATACGAGGATCCGCCTGATGTCGCTCCGCCTCCCCCGTCAGGTTTTTCTGAACCCTGTAAGTCCAAATCCATGTCAAGGTCTCGGTAGGCCAAGGCCCGGTTGCTGTGGTAGAGGAGGTCCAGGCCGTTCAGACTGCTACCAAGCCTCTCATCCACAAGAGTGTATAGGGGAAGGCTCTCTGTCTCTCCAAGTCCAACAGTGTCGACAATGGCCAGCTTCTCCTGCTGGCTCAGGGTCCACTGGTAGCTCCCGGGCAGGATGGGCGACTTGGCTGCCAACAGTTCAGTCCAGCAGCTTCCAGCAGCTGGGAGGTGGTCGGAGCAGTAGACTGGTTGCGCGACCACCAAAGCTAAGGTAAGACAAACCCCGAGCTCACACACTCTGCAACTGAACTGGAAGGCCCACCAAGGCCAGGGATGGAAGACGTCCTTTCCTCCAGCAATACCCATGGCGTTGAGCATTGCATACAACTGCAATCCGGCGCACGCTAGAGAGAACAATGCCGAAAGACATACTGTTACGGCTGCGCGGTCCCAGTCCCGGCTCTCGGCAAAGGGACAGCGGTTGTAACGCTCAGCGGGTGTTGGAGATGTGTTATTCAGGTGGTAGATGTGCTTTGAGTCCGCCCGCACATAGATATAGAATACAAAATAGGCAGCAGACAAAAATGTTGCCAGTGCTACAAATGCTCCTCGGGAGATCAGAGAGAGAAAGAGGCAAAGTGGAGGCTTTTGCTGGTAGAACTTCAGTAGCGTCACCGGACCGAAGGCGGCGGCAAAGTGCAGCACGACCAGACAGGCCAGGAAACAGGGCCTCTGGAAGGCTGAGTAGGAGAGTTGCATTCTGGAGCGCATGGAGAGGAGAAGGAAGACCAGGCCGAAAGCTGCAGTCAGGCAGGGGAACGGGGCTTCGTAGAGCATCACCGAGGCTTCCGTGGAGGGCAAGCGGTCCTGGTGGCCATAGGCGTCATACAGGAGAGAAAAAGCTCTCGTACAACCAGCAGCTAGCAGAAACACGCTAACCAGGGCGAAGTAGCCACATCCAGATGGGCAACGCAGGGGCAAGCACAGCAGGTTGAGCGCTGAGGCCAGAGTCAACATCGCAAAGGTGCAACCGATGCCATAAACGTGGGCCTCCCAGGCCAGGCCCCAGGCCGCCATGGCGCTGTTCCAGTCGGTGTACAAGGGCACTAACATGGGCGGAGCTGGGATCAGGAAGGGGTTGTTTGATTGGTTGCTGGTAGTGGTGTTTGGCGTGGGAAAGACATCTGAGGCGGTTGTGGAGTCCCAGGTGTCAGAGAGGTTGCAGATGCCGGAGTGTTCTTTATTGCAGTCTGGGAGGAAGGTCATGTCTGCTGTGTTGGACAGCCAGTCGTCAGTGTACAGAGGAACACTTGGAGTTTCTGGAGGACCACCTGAAAAAAACATATAAAGATGGAATTACAGTAAGTAATTGAAAACACAGAAGATAATACATTTGGCAAATGACAATACATATAAAGAGCTTTGAGTATCTGTGTGTGTGTGTGTGTGTGTACTTTAATCCATTCTAATCATTCACTCATGAGAATGCACACAAGCGTTTACTCAACCTCCGAGCCATCAGAGCCAGAAAAAAAAAAAGTTGGCTCTGGGCCAGGACCGTGAAAGCGTGCTTTCCTCCTAATGCGTTAATCCTGTATAAAAGCCAAAAGCTTGTAAGAAGGCAACTTCAAACTGGGTTGGGCCCAAAAGAGGAGGCCGGGATATGTGTGTGTGTGTGCGTGTGTGCGTGTGTGTGTGAGATCAGTCTACTCAGAACCACAAAGCTCGTTTCCCTTGTATTACGTAAGCCATCTGGAGTTTCCATGCAAGCACAGCTAAATATGATTGTGTTAGACACGTTTTAGCGTTGCGGAGGAAATGGCTTTTTCTAAGTGGTTTGGCTTGGAAATACTATAAGACCGACTGGTTAAATATGGTTTTACATGAACACTATTGAAATGCCTGCAAAGCTCATCTGCGCTGTGTATGTACGTGTTTATACAGTTCAATTACTGGGAGATGACTTAACACGAGTCATTACACATCGTCTAATGCCTCACAGACTAACATTTCCAGTCTCTAGACTTCACATCTTTTTCCTAAAACATCACCATGTGCATGCTGTCTCTTACCACCACAGAAAATAACATTGCTCAGATCTTCAAACAGTCTAGTAGTGGTGGAATCAAAAGCTTGCTACCTCTCAGGTTGAAAAAAAAAAGGTAGACAGCAGCAACACAAGAGAGGCAAATTCTAATTGCATCTTCGTCATTCAAACACCCGCAGGCTCATCAGTCATTCTGCTCCAGGTCTATCAGAGGATAATCACTCCTCCATAAAGAGCCAGGCTCTATAATGGACCAGAAGGACAGGGGGCAAATGAAAAAAAGGATAACCAGAGAGCACAGTGAATTACACAACAGGCAGCTTTTTAGTGAAGCAAGTCCTTAGATGTTTTTTTTTGGTGTGAGATAAACAAGACGTCCATTACATTCTCACTTAAGATGGATATGGTGGGGAAATGTGGATAAATAAAGCCAAAAAGCATGGTTGTGACTCATGTCTGTGATAGTAAAAAAAAAACAAGTATTTTATATGCCTTGCAGGGCCTGGGGAATACGTCATGTCGGGTGGGTAATGTTGCATGCCAGTTAGAGACCCTAAATGTGCACCGCAAAATCGTTGTGTATACGTTAAAGATGTCTAATCCTTTTACTGCGTGAAAACAAGAGAGGAATACCTGCGGTTGGTGGTGTTTTTATTTGAAGTTCTTTGAAGTTGAAGTTCTCATGTACTTTTATAGGTTGTATTCGTGTATTCTGTGTTTCCCATCCCACCCTTGTTCTGGTCCCCTCGTTCACTACTTTTGTTTATAATGTCCCTTGTAACACCCGCCTTCAAAAAGTGGAAACTCCCATAGGTGGCTTTGTTATTTTTAAACCGGGACAGTTTTCTGTTTCCACGGTTTTGGCTTCTCTCTCTCTCTCTCTCTCTCTTACAGTCTCTCCCTCCTCCGTCTGCTCTGTTTCTTTCCCTTATATTCTCTGCTTCTGGTTGCACAGATACATTGCACGGCACTGAAGAAACCCCCCTGTCACAGCTCCGCCTGAGCGGTAGAAATGTCCCACTGGCACTTCAGCATAAACCTTGAGAACTTCTTTGCCAGTCGCTGATGTTGACACACTTTTTAATTATTATTATTTTTTTTATCATTATCCCTCATTCAGCTCCCCGGCTCCCGAGTTGAGTCACAGTCCCGCGTTTTGTGATGAAAATGTCAAGCTCTAGGAAATATGGACCCCCGCTGCCACGAGTGGGTCTCGCGGCGTGACGCAGCAATTTTATTTTCAGACGACATCCAGAGCCGCTTCTCTCGAGGCTTTATCATGTCCCCGGCGCAGATGAAACACAGACTGATGAGTTTTTAAGAGGCATGTTGTTTTTTTTGCACCGTTTATTTTTTGTAATCAGGGCCTACTGAATCTTTTACAGGTAGAAATGAAATGTTCTGTGCATCGTTTTCACGACGTTTCCAGCAGTCCCTCGCATTGTATAATATTCAGTTGAGGAACAAAATACGGCAGAGAGAGAGAACTCGACAGATGTGCGAACGTCAGTCGGGAATTTAGGAGGGACTCAGGTTGCCATCACTCTGTGATGGATTCAGGCTAGTGTAATATGTCTGACAAGCAGCACGGCAGCTCAAACGGCTTAGTAAATGGAGTAAAACGCCTGCTGCACCCCGATAACTGTTATGACAGCGTTTATTACAGCCGGTTCCGTTAATGTACCAAGAGGGAACGATTGAATTATGTACTCAGTGATTGAGTTGGAGTCACGGCAGTTGTCCCGGGGAGTTGGGCGCTCCCGTAACCACCTATTGAAATAATAATGTTGGCACCGGTTAGTATTTTCAGACTGCAGCCTTCTCATAGATACTGAGATGTCATGTAATACAGTGAGGAGGTTGTGGCACACCTTTTAACACCTATCATAACAGGCATTGGGAATATGGGAGGGGGGGGGTACTGATAAACGAGGTGGGGTACCATGTTATGACAGTTTGTTTGGTTTCCGGGGGGTGGTGATTTTTGCTGCCCCGGCGTCACACAGAGTGGAAAATGTGACCGGTTGTCGAGTTACTGCCGTGTTTATTGCCCCGCTCGGGGTCAATAAATGTCCCCGTCTGAGTGCCCGACCAGCCGAGCGGCCCGGATTGTTGGGTTTGGGTATGAGGCGGCTGCATTTACAGGGCCCAGATCAGACCTTTCCGTTCCACTCCGCGATGCTGTTCGCTCATCTGACACATTCCTGTGGGAACAAGTCTCGCCAAACCACCAACACCAACACCAACACACGGGACATCAACTGTAGCAGCAGATTTAACTTTTCAAAATAGTTTCAAATTCTCTAAAGAGGAAGGAAGTTCAAGTGATGTTATACTTGAACAGTAGAGGTTGTGTGCTTTCAGGTGATGTGTAACATTCACACTTAAAATAACTTGGATCTACTATACAACTGCTGAGTACACATACAGTATGAGTTGTGTGGTTTCTTATCCGAAGGCTCCATTTGATCAACACGGCAAGTTGCCACTTACAGTCCTTGTTTTCACGCTACCTGTGGCTATTTTGAGGCTATCACTTTTAAGTGTATGATATACATTGAGGTTTTTCATTTGGTCTCATTGAGGTCTGGAAACACTGTTAGTGCTCAGAGCCTATATTTATTTCTTTTTATTTCTTTTGGCCTATGATAGAAGATCTGCAAAGCTCTCACCTGCAGCGCCTCAACTCGTTAAATACCCAAGGTAATAAAAGTGGAGGGTTGTCCCGACATCCTGGGGCAAATCGCATCCACCACAACCCCACACATACACACGCTTTAATTGGCCGCGTGTTGTTTCTGCGTCATTAAAAGCGAAGGCTCGATGTAGTTTTTTCATCTGGTTGCCTTCACTTTCAATTTGGCTCACCTGAGAAAAAAGCAATTTAGCGGGAGCTCCATAGAGAAGCTGGATCATGCATACTGAGGAGGAGGAGGCGACTGTGTGTGTGGTGGGGATGGAAAGAAGGCTGAGCGGAAAGTGAGATTTTATCTGCTGCCTAGTTTCACCGTTTCGCTTCGAGCAAAAACCACCCCGCATTGCATGATGGCAATTTGATGGAGTTTGTTGAGGTACGTGGTGGACATCAACATATGACAGACAGACAGACTTGCTAGCATTATTCTCTCACTCATCCTGTCTTTCCACCCTCCTCATCTTTGACACACCGAAAACGAGCAGGGCCTCCACGGTGTGCCGCCAACACAGCAAAGTAGCACATTTGACATGTCTATTTTTGAAAACCACTTGACGAGATGTGCTATTCTGGGCTAGGTAATGTGGGTTACATCTGCTTTAGCGAAACTGGGATGCAAGTGAATCTTTTCATCAACAACGTATTTTTACCAGAAATCCATTTCTTGATGGCAGGCCAGTAGAATCATCTGATGCCGCTGCTTATTTACTTATTACTTGAGACATAACATAGATGTTGCTGATCAGGTGGGCATAGCTCCCTATCTTGCCTGCCCTCCACGGTAGCTGTTCAAAAGCCCAGCTTGAACGAGCATTTTGTTTCTCCTCCCTTTGGAAGCAATCAGTGGCTCGAGGGCAAAGGATGCAGGGAAATTGTTCCTCCCAGTCCTCTGACAGATTCACTGAAAAGTACTGAAACAGTGATAGGATGGCCTTGGTTGTCGTCTTCTTCTTTCAAACAGTATGACAGTGCAAACACGTGGTGTCTGGCGTGTGTTCACTCACCTGTCGTCAGCAGCTGGGATGTTGTCGGCGGCTTCGTTGACGCCGTGGAAGTGTCCGCCGGCCTCGCCTCTCCGTCCCAGTCCGCCGCTAAAGGAACCACACCTTGCTCAGCCCCGTCCTCCTCGGCCTCTTTGCCTGGCATCTCTGGGAAGACAGCGTTACACAGTTCAAAATCTGACCCATCTCAGATTGATCAAGAGCACAATTTAAAGTAGCCATCATTGTAGCTCCAAGTAGTGAACAGATTAGAGAAACGGTAATCTCAAGCCTGCCAAAAGAGAGTTTAACCCTCTCTCTACTCTCTCTACTATCTCTCTCTTTTTTTCTTAACCCAGTTCTGTCAAATGGATCGACCTATCATCCACTTAGCTGTAGCCAGCCATCCGTAGCATAGTAGTCTGGTCCTCTGTAGTCTAATTACACTGTGTGTGTGTGTGTGTGTGTGTCCACCATGAACCCAGACCCCCTCGTTCAATCATCTGTCTTAGGGATGTAAAGCATTTTCCATTATCTCCGTCGAAAACACAGAGCAGATAGAGGGACAGAGGGAGAGAAACAAAGGAAAAAAAGAGAGGAGATTGTACGATTGAGTTGCGTTCTTCTCTTTTCCCATTGGTAGAGTGGACCATTTAGAAAGCAGTCGGGCGGCATGCCTGGCAAGCCAAGACAAGCTGTCTTGGTTATGAAGCAAGGCGCACCGGGTACAGTACGACTCCCTGTTTGTATTACCGGTGAATCAATATTAAAGCTTATAGCGAGTCAAACGTCTCGGAGGACTAATCATGAGTTAGAAAAAAAAAATCCTAACAGCTCTGAGGCCATGCAAGCTACTACCTTAGATTCTAGGTTATGCACAAAGCGCCCAAGTCAATCTGCGGTCGTGAAAGTCTCCAAAGCATAACCGGCTCATCACTTTATTGCACCGTTGACCTCCGCACAGCTGGGTACCGAGGAGAGGGAGAGTAATGAGCAAACAGTGGAGAGCTCACGCAGACAGTTGCACACACAGGCACACACATACAGCAAACTGGCAACGGTACACATGTACAATACATGAGCAAGTAGTACTCAACCTATGCATGAGCGCACGCACACACACACAGACATGCACATGAGGTTGGGGTAGTAGGGGGTCCTTTGGCTCAGAATCTGCCAGCTGTTACCTAGCAGGTTTAGCTCCAGTTAGCATGATATACAGTATGTACAACACAATAAGTTGTCTTAAGGTAAATGTCCTTCTAAAAGTACTTCTGTCTGATCATATTAGAATCATATCAGGAATCGTGTTGATGTTTGTTTTACAGTGGAGGGAAGTGAATCGGTGACACGGCATGAGGAGGAATGCACTACTGTCAGGTGACTGCAGCCTTTTGGAGACCCACTGGTGTGCCATAGGGCATGGCTACGAGACCTGCACTAAATGAGATAGGGGCAATATATGAGTGCACTCACACACACACACACACACACACACACACACACACACAGCAAACCAAACCTCCACGGTATAGCAGCTACCAATGTATAGCTTCACCAATGAAGAGCTTTTTCTTGTTTTCTCTGTCCTGTTTTCTCTCTCTCTCTCTCGCTGACTTTGTGAAAACAAATGACCTCATAGTCTTTCTTTCCCTCCTCTTGTCTCTTTCATGCACCAAAACTAATGTATGTGTGTGTGTGTGTGTGTGTGTGTGTGTGTGTGTGTGTGTGTATGCAGTCATTCTGTCAACTCATCAGTTTGAAACATTAGCACATCACAAGCAAAATTACTGATGACCAGCTATGTGAAGGGCGTCTGCTGACTGAACAAAAACAGGCGGAAAGGGATGAGAGAGGGAGGCATTTAAGTTAAGTGGACTATCTGTGTTTTACCCTCATTCTAGAAGTCTTGCTACCATAATAGCAAGTACTTCTTATTAAGCTGTGCAACCATCCCCATTACTGATAGATTGTCATTTGTCTGGTTGAATGAGGAGTAAGTAGTGAGGGTAGTCAGATAGGTTTACCTTTATGTTCTTTAAGTCTGCCTACCTACAACAGATCCAAGGTACATAACAGATCCTACCTACAACAGATCCAAGGTACATAACAGATCCTACCTACAACAGATCCAAGGTACATAACAGATCATACCTACAACAGATCCAAGGTACATAACAGATCCTACCTAGAACAGATCCAAGGTACATCACAGATCATACCTACAACAGATCCAAGGTACATCACAGATCATACCTACAACAGATCCAAGGTACATAACAGATCATACCTACAACAGATCCAAGGTACATAACAGATCATACCTACAACAGATCCAAGGTACATAACAGATCATACCTACAACAGATCCAAGGTACATAACAGATCATACCTACAACAGATCCAAGGTACATAACAGATCATACCTACAACAGATCCAAGGTACATCACAGATCATACCTACAACAGATCCAAGGTACATAACAGATCATACCTACAACAGATCCAAGGTACATCACAGATCATACCTACAACAGATCCAAGGTACATAACAGATCATACCTACAACAGATCCAAGGTACATAACAGATCATACCTACAACAGATCCAAGGTACATAACAGATCCTACCTAGAACAGATCCAAGGTACATAACAGATCATACCTACAACAGATCCAAGGTACATAACAGATCCTACCTACAACAGATCCAAGGTACATCACAGATCCTACCTACAACAGATCCAAGGTACATAACAGATCCAAGGTACATCACAGATCCTACCTACAACAGATCCAAGGTAGCTACATAACCTTGCATCTGTCGTTTGTCACTTGAGGTCAGTTCCTCTCCATCAAAGAGAGATGGTGCATGTTTCCTGACAGCTTTGTCCTCTGTCTCACTATTAGTGCGTCCTTCTCTTCACCTCAGACTGTGAATGGATCTGACTCGACTTCTTCACTGTGCATGATCACACACACACACACACACACACACACACACACACAGAGACTGTAGGAGTGTGAGAAGACCTGAGATTCTCACACAGACATTAGCAATCACGAGCAAGGTGCAAGGTTGTGCAAGACTGCCCATGCAGTTTTACATCCCTCAATGTGACTCATCCTGAGATCTAAATTGGATGTAGACTAACAAGCACGGTGTGCAAAGCTTTTGACACCGTCTCTTCTTTCTAAGTGTTTTTTTGAAGCTACGATGTTCCAACCAGAAACCTACTCTAGCTTGTTGGACCAGCAGCAGCTAGAACTTGGTAGTTTGGTGTGGTGGTCACTGTCTTTCCTCATCTTCCAGAAATAATAAACCGAGGATAAGATCAGGCTGTATGATGCATCCCTTAGCCACGCCGCTACACTCTGCTTTATCAACGTCAGCCCGGAGTGAGTCTGTGAAAGAGTGCATGTGGGTTTGTAACAGATATATGGAGCTTAGAGTGATAGTGAAGAATAGGAGCAGATAGCATAGCAGTGCAGAGAGACGGATGCTCATAATCAGATGCATTAATATTGGATATTGTGACAGCAACACCGCTTCCCGAAATTTTCCCTAATCCCATAGGAAAGCAAAATCCAAGAAGAGATCTGATATTTCCACCTTTTATGTCTCCTAGACACCAGCTAAAGACACGTTTTCTTCTGTTTCTGAAGAAAAAACACCCACAATATAAGCAAACAACAGATCTCCAAATGATCTGAAATAACTGTCATTTAACTCTCCTGAATATGAGACCGTGAGATTAGAGAAGGATCTCAAAGAAAACTCATATAGTAGGAGCTTATTACCATTATAGTATATGTCACATGTTAGCATCTTCAAATCTATCTCATGAAGTCTCCGGAATTGATCCTCTCTGTTGTCTCCTCTTTGCTTCTTAAGGAGGTTTTAGGAGAAACATTTCAGATGGAGGTGATCACAAAATGATACCCAACTGAGATCTTCCCTACTTCTTCTAAAGAGATGAAGAAAAGAAGACTGAGCAAAAGATCTGGGATGTGCTTGCACAAAATTCACGTCATGCTGATGCTTATTCAGCTAGTTTTCAAGACACTTATCATGGGATACATTGCATTCTCTAATTGCTGTCCCGGTTACTCTTAAAGGGTATTAGTTGCGTTCTCAAGTCTTGTTTTAAACCGATTCTAGTGACTGTGAGAAATAGGCCTGACCAATTCTATGATCTTGTCTTTGAACCAATCGGGACTAAACTGTCACACAAGACGGCCAGTCTAATCTCAGTTACCGCGGTAACCTCGGATCAGAGCATTTCTTCAAGGTGTTGTTTTTTCCTCTCTGAGGTTCATTCAAGCTCCTGAGAACTGACAGTCAAAAGCTCAAAAGTAAACAGAGCTAATCCAACCCGGTTTATTAAAACCCGCGGGACTCAATAACAGTCATTACGAGCAGACTGACATAACATCCAAGTCATCGTTGTGCTCTGCATTGATATTCCCATCCGAATCCCCCATTGATATTCCACGTAAATGTATCAGGCGTTTGTGTCACATGCCCGGTGTGCAAATTCATGTCCGTAATCAATTAACCAGGAGGATAATGCGTTGGCTGTGCCGTGGCAGGATTTGGCTCGCGGAGACAATATGTAGCCTATGCGGGTAGTAATGGAGTGCGTTATGGGTATAGTCTCGTCACCCCCTATTAGCACGGCTTATGCTAGCGGTAAAGAGGGGGAAGGCAGGATAGAAGGAAGGAGGGCGAAGGGACACTTGGAAGAAAATGTATATGGCGGTGGCTATCTGAGATGCTCATTTTTCATCCCCCACCTCTCATCAACCACACCCCCCCCCCTGTTCTTCCACGAGCTACTTCTCACCCCCGCTCACGCTCCTTTTCCCTCTCTTTTCTCATAACCGAGCTTGCAATTGGCTGTTAGAGTGTCCCTTAATAGGAGACTCAAAGTATATATTGTACAGTCGCTGCTCTTTTGTTTGCCTCGCGGCCCCCCGACAAGGTCGACACCACATAGCAAATGCTTTCTGGATCAATGGAAGACATACTCGTGTGCTTGGTATAGGATTTCCAGCCTTCCGATAGTGAAAAGATTCACCCAATGCGGCTTTAACATAAATTGCCTTACAAGGCACACACAGAGGGCATTCATGGTGGCATAATGTGTGATAATGCAGGGGCGCCCTGTGTTTATTTTTGTATTAGTCTCCTCCTGTGTCCTTTGGGAACCTTCAGTCATTTGGCCGCAAACAACCAGGGTATCTATGGAGGAGCAGAGGGGATAGATGAGGAAAAGCACCCTATTCTTCTGCTTTTTCATCCCTACCTGGATAACAACAAGCTCCTCTCATCCCTACCAAGACATTTTCACCCTTCAAAAACAGCCATAGCTGACCTCTTTCTCTGTGGAAAAAAAAAATGACACGGACGTTTGCAGGGAGGCAAAAAGATTGCAAAAGGAGGAAGTTGGGGGTAGATGGAGGGAGGGAGGAGGGAGCGGTGGAGGAGACTAAATGGCGAGAAGCATGTTCAGCATCCATGAACAGCGACTGGCGAGCGGATGGTCCCATAGGAGAGGCGGTGTTTCGCTGAGTGTGCGCTCGGAATACTGATACAGGCCACGGTAGCCCTCCCCTCCCCGGGCCAAGCCTCTTCTTCTTCTGCATACTGCCACACTTGTGAATAACCCAGCACTAGACGGGCGCAGACACAACAATCCGGTGCCTCAGACATAACACGACAGCGCTGAGAGTGGCCTCCTAAAATACAATCAGCGTTAAGCATAGTGCAACACATGACTTGATAACATCTGAAAAGGCTAGACGCGGCATTTGACTCAAACAACACCGATGTAATACACCAGCCGGTCTCAAGAAAACCCTTTTTTGCACGAGGGAACTGTTACTGTACATGCTAAGGCACTGTACTATATATTAGCATTACCATGCTTACGTCCTCTGCTGTAATTAACTACATGAGAAAAAATGCAGAAGTGAATCTCACAGACCGGTACTGTACATAGGTAACCACCCAACCATCCTGCATGTATCAGTCTGCCTGGTTCGAGAATAATCGAGTCATCATTTTGCAGCCCAACCTTTGACCTTCCTATGATGAATGCGCCTGTACACGGAGGAGGATCTTCCGCTGAAGCATACACACACACCAGACTGCCAATGGCGTCGCTGCAGTGTTGGGGGATGGGCCAGGGAGAACGAGGTATTCCCTCAATGTCATGTGAAAGTGACTCTAGAAACCTACCAGCGACTAGTAGCTGTTTCTGCTCATCGTCTTTCCCCTTCGTGCACTGTGGAAACACAACCCACTCGTGTATCATTCAAAGTAAATTGTCTGAAAAGTCATTATAGACCACTAAAATACCCTAATGCTGCTCTGTAAGCTTGGAGAACATGTGCATTCAAACACGTGGTTGATCAGTCCAGTCACGTCAGAGTTGATTTAAGACTTGTGATCGAGACGTGTTGACAGGGTTTAGATGTGTGCAAATCTAGGGCCTTTGACTGCTTACCGTGTCATTGATCATGTTGAACTGTCTGCAGCCTTTTGGCAGGCATTTATTGGAAAGACTTAAGGCCTGCCTGCAGATGATTGATCACATCCATTGAGTCAATACACCCACTATTGATTTGTTTAACTTTGCTTACCTCCTGGTATTGGGGAGTTAACCTTTCGGCTCTGGGGTGTGCTCGTTATGGATTCCAGCACTGCTCCGTGTTCAATCCCCAGGGCAGAGGTGATGATCCCTGGCTGTTCGTCCAATGGCCCTGACGTGGCCTCGGAGAAGCCCGGGTCTAATTCGGTCCAAGAGGGTTGAGCCTCTCCAGCACCGAGGCTGATGCTAACAGTTGTCTCCTTTGGTGTCGTGACAAGCATAGTCCAATCGTCCAATGGCCCTGACGTGGCCTCGGAGAAGCCCAGGTCCAATTCGGTCTGAGAGGGTTGAGCCTCTCCAGCACTGAGGCTGATGCTAACAGTTGTCTCCTTTGGTGTCGTGACAAGCATAGTTCCTGGGGTTGTAGGAGTAGTTACAGACCCTAGCGGGTGTCTGGTCAGTGTGGTCTCTACCATTCCTGGGTTTATTGTTGTGGTTTGAGCCGGTGCCCATATCAAGGCAGTGGGAACAGTCGTTTCTGGTGCTATAGTTGAAAAGGCTGTTAACAGCTCTTTTCGAAAATCTGCAGCCTCCTCTTTGTCACTGTGTTCCTTTGGGAGGTGTTGTGGTGTGGCACCCATGCTGGGCCCTGCGGCTTGCGCAGTGCCCTGCGGTGGGTGGGTATGTGTTGCATTCTGTGCCGGAGCATTTGTGCTCGTGGGACTGTTGGAGAACAGAGTGTTTCTGGTGGAAGTGCTGCTCGGTGAGTAGGAGTCTGAAACAAGAGCATCGTTGTCGTTGCTCTGCGTGTCTGACGTTCCTGTGGGAAGCGATTCTGTTCTTATCTCTGTCACGCTGGTGAGGAACTCCTGAGTCGAGGTGGCGGGTGGTTCAGAGGTGGCAGAAACGCTCCCTTCCCCCGAACCTGAATGTTCTGCTGAGTGATCGATTGGTTCTGTCAGGCCTTTGGCGGTTTCGGTCGACACGGCAGCCTCGTCCTCAGTTTCTGAAGGCCCACCCCACGGAATAAAGGGAAAACTGAATGGTAGCTTTGGCAGAGATGGGGCCCACCAAGAACTAGGTTTCTCCGTAGGCGGGTTTTCTCCGGGCTGTCCCGATGGCGCCATCCCCCATAGGCCCTCCTCATCGGCAAGAGCCTGCCTGTGAAGCGTGACTAGCAAACAACACCAGAAGCACAAAGCCAAGGTCCGGTGGAGACGAAGCATGCTTGCCGACAGTGGAGTGGCGAGCGAACCGGTCACATGTTGTTCTCCATTCTCCCGATCCCTGAGGCAACACGTTGGCCGGCCGTCCCACGAAGTGACCTAAAAGACAAGAACACACAGGACGCTGAGTGACATACTTTTCAGTCCACTCTTGGGCAGTTAACTTGATGAAAGAGGCAAGTTGATAGAAATTGCTTCTGTTGAGTTTTTTTTTGTTTGAGGAGGCTGAGCTTCAGAGTGTGACCTGCTTTTCGGGGCTGTTTTTCCAGTAGATCATGACGACAAAAATTGTGCCACCCTCTACTAAGTATGCCAGCCATTACAAGAGGACTGCTGAAGTTAGCGTGCCGAAAATATGCTGTCCGCCACAAATCACAACAAAAACTTAAAGCATTTACGGACACCCCGCAATTAGTGGTGCTCTGTTAGATGTGGTGGTCAGTACTTATTTCATGCAGTTATTCACATGCATACTGTTTCACGGTTGTTGGGCAGCTACAGTTAAAGCCTAGTGGCTGACCAATTAGAGAAAAAAAACGGATGATCCAGATGTATTCTATTCAATGAGCAGTGACAGCAGTGAACAGTGTGTGTGTGTGTGTGTGTGTAGGGGGTTTGGAGGTAGAATTAGGGGCTCAGTTGCCAGCATAAGAATGGGGGCACCTCCTTTTCTTTCGGGGGGGGGGAGGGGGGGGAACTGAGTGGTTCAAAGTCACTAGCCTGTTGCCTCAGTGAAAAGACCGGAGCACCAATGGAATTTCCCCCTGTGGGAACAACAACCTGTGTGCTTTAGCTGTACTTAAACCCCCTCCTCCTCCCCTTTGGCTCTGGCCTCGCTCTCTTTCAATCCCCGGTTTATTTGTTCTTTAAAGCAAGAGAGCAAGAGAGAGACCGACTTGTTTGAGTGGGAGGGTGTTTTGCTCTGTAATGAGAAAAAAAAAACATCAATATTCACAGCGATCGGCAAACACAGTCGTGCCCTTTACAGCCATCTCTTTCCCCTCTACGTTCATTTATTTATTTCCTCCTTTTGCTCACTCTCTGCATCTCGCTATCACCAGAAGTTGTTCTCCCTGATCAGGCGAGCTGGGGACTTGACCCTCTTTATGTCTCCCACGTAGAGGTGACCTAAGTGGGCCTGTCTTCCTCCTGCCAGGGAGGGGTAAGAAACCAGCCTTCATACACCAGACGCTGAGATATGAAGACTGACAACTTGGGGGGGGGTCACACATAGAGCTGCCCACACACTGCCTGGTGTCATGGCACTTGAGCGAACCACATGAAATCAATTTCCATTGAGGGAAGGGTTGTTTTTAGATGCGTATGTTCAAGCCCACACTAAACCTGCCCACACACATGGCCACGTACATGCGTGCAGAGATATGAACGTGGACTCTGTTAGCACAGTAGGTACGCATGCCCACACACACGCAATTCATATGCCTCAAGACGTTTACGCCAGTGATTTCTAGCAGGTCCGCGATAAATGCAAGTAAACTATTTCAATGCTGCCTTTAAAGAGAGAAGGCTGGAAATGACGATTTGTCGTGGAATCAGAGTTCATTTGATTTCACGCTGAAAAATTTCAATTAGCAGCGAAAGCTTGTGGCAAATTATTCCTCTGCCCTGATTGCCTTTTTTTTGTAGATTTGACACATAACAGATCAATTATTAACACAGCGGGGATGATGTATAATTCATTTTGGCTAACATTCTCAAATTGCACTTTCTCTCAGTATCACCTTCACTCAGCTTCACCTCCACATACTAGTTAGTCAGTGGAGTGAAAGGACATCATGGTAGAATGGTTCAATGACAACAATCATTTTTCATATTATCTTACCTATAGCATCTCCTGTCCTATCTAGAGGTTTAAGTAATAGTATTGTGAGACAAAAGGGGCATTCATACTTTGTCTGATTCGACTCAAAAGGTATGGCAGAGGTTACCGTGATAGTCATTCAAGCACCCTGGATTTAAGATGGATGGCTTTAGACACAGCCGTTGGTCTTCCACCTCCAGGAGTCTCAATCCTCCAGAGGTTACCAGGCAGAAGCACTTCTGCCTGGTAACCTCTGGAGGGTTGGAGGGTTGAAGTCATGTTACAGAAAAAAACATATATACATTTCCTTCCAACTCTATTTTGGTCATCGAGGACAATTACACTTTTAAAGGCTATAGGACTAATATTAACTATACTATATTTCCAGATCCCACTATATATTAAATTACAGTCTCCTTCTCCTCCTCCTACAGGCTCCACATATTTCAAATAGGACAAATGACCCTTTGTAACAAATCGTTTACAGCTTTGGAATCAATGTAGGACCCATGTTTATCCGTGCTGCAGCAATCAGTTTAAAAAAAAAAAGTTACAAAAAAAATCAGTCCAATCAAATAAACATGTTAACAATGATACGTTGTTGTGCTATACTCTCATTCCAGATTGGGCCCCTCTTGTCGTCACTTGCCAACATAAAATATGTTTCTGTTAGTGAGGGCATTGATTAGTCTGACAGGCGGCAGAGTGAGCGGAAAGGGAGTGTTTTAAAAAAAAAAAAAAGGATAAAAAGTGTCTGTGGGGAATTTACGAGTCCCTCCCCTTATTTTTGCTGCCGTTTTGTCTCTCTGCTCCCGACAAAGACGGGGGCCTGGCACAGTAGTGTTGCTCAACGGAGCAGATAGACAGAATGAGAGGGAAGGGCAGAAAAGCAAAAAAGACAAGGGCAGCGGAGGGGGGAGGAGAGAGAGAGAGAGAGAGAGAGAGAGAGAGAGAGACAGTGACACCTTATTGACATTCTATTGTGGCATTCTTAGTGCAGGAGAGTAAACTCTGCTGCAGCCTTGCTAATGCTTATCTCAGTTTGTTGCCAAAGCCTCTTATTAACTCTGTAAACAGACTCCCATCCTCAATTTGGTCTGTGTGTGTGTGTGTGCATCCATATGTGCAAGTGTGTGTGTGTGTGTGTGTCCCCACTCGCTCTCTTCTCTCAGGGACCATCAGCCATTTTGATCTCAATCAACGTCCAACCTGGGACACCATCTTTCGTCATCACACAGTTATTATACCTCTAAATGATTCCAAAATAAAGCATTAACAAGCCCCTCTGTGATCACATATTAATGGCAGTGTAGTAGACCTAACAGAGACGAGACAGAGGCGAAGCGAGGAGAAAATGAGAGCAAGAAGAGAGGGGGGGGGGGGGAGGGGGAGAAAAAGCTAGAGAGAGGGAGAGGTTAAAGAGAACGGCGGTGACTGAATTAGAGGTGCGCGTCGTCACTCACTCCTGAGTGATTGAAATGGATAGGCACAGTACTGAGGGGGACTCGCAAATGGAGATGAATTGACTGTGGGCAACGCCATTACTATTTTACAAGCCTGCCATAACCACACCAAGGCCCGGGGATCAATGACACAGTCCTGGATAATGGGCTGATTTACCTCCCTGCAGATGGCTACTATTACGGGTGACTGTTTTTTTTTGTGTGTCTGTGCGTGTGTGTGTGTGTGTCTTCGTGTGCTTTCTTGTTGCACTTGTGAGTACCTTCTGTATTTGCACGGCTATACGTCCGTGCTTCGCCCGTGTTTTGCACGGTAAATACATGGCCCACGTGTGGTCGGCTGACGGCGAGCGTCTGCGTTTTCCATTGCACTTTGCGCTTTACCGTCCCAGGCTACTGTTCCCATCTGAGGAGTGAATCTACGCCCTTTTTCCTGTCGACCTCCCCTGGCCTTGGCTCCACACAGGGATGTCAATACTGCACACATTCCATCTGACTGGCGTGTTGGAGTATCTATCTATCTATCTATCTATCTATCTATCTATCTATCTATCTATCTATCTATCTGGCTAGTAAGATGATCAATATTGTCCTTTAAAAACATGAACTCTGTCTTCGCTTTGAGACGATCCCATTTCATTGATTCGTTTTATGAGTGATTCATTTTCATCATTACGGACATTATGGAACGTTGCAATATTAAAAAAAAAATCGATCGGGTTATCCACGCGTGAAATAATTTCCAGAGGACCGTGTTTTCATAATGTGTCCAGATATTGGGTGTGAAATGATGATTGCTTTCTCACTTTATCTACTGCCCACTTTGTTGACGTTAAATAAAAGCGTACAACACTCTAATTTTCCACTTCAGCGCTTCTCAGTCTGAAACGGTGTTACACAAACTTTATCTTTTCTTTTGCTGATGCGTGAGCGACACTCGTAGACTCGTTGGAGTTCTTTTATTGTGGAGGCAAATAATTTTAGAAAGAAGTGATTTTTTTTTCAGTGAGTCCGGCTAGCTAGCGAACTGAGATACTGATGATTCTCCGGTTTGTGAATTCAAAAACTCTCCTTTATAACTCCACTTTTGAATGCAACTGCAACTGACTTTCAAAATGGATCTTCAAAATATCTGGTCCCTCATTGATAACACAGATAGAAATGCTGCAGCCTGGCTGTAGTCAATAGTCCCTGGCCATTATTGACCGTAATGAGGACTGTTCCCATGTCCTAAAATAGCCAAACCTCTGGTTATGTGTCAGGCATGGCTCCAACAGGTTAGGTCCTGCCAGTATTACAGTACACCCAACCAGCCTCTGGAGTCATGCTATATACAAACAAGATTCAATAACAACCACTGGAGTTGCGCTATTCTGACAAAACCTGTTGATTCACCGACTGAAAACGTCCATCGTCTTAATTCCCAGAACAGGATCATTCTCTAAACATCGTTCCATGACACGTTTCTCCTCATACACTCCACCTCCACTATGACCGGGTATGAACTACAGCCTATACACGCTGGAGAATCACATTAATTGTGTCAGGCTAATGCTTGTGTAAGCCCTAGAGCCGCTGAATGCGGTGAACCTGCCTATTATTAAAGGACACACTCAAAACACAGGCGTTCCACCGGCTTGCCTTTGCCATGGTGACGGCTGAAGCCAAAAGACGTCTCGCTTTATCCCAGGGATTTGAACGCCTTTTTGCAGTCCGCTGTGCGGCTTTTTCGGAGTGTGCTACACACACACACACACATGCAAATGGGAAATTGCGCCCCACACACACACGCGCGCTCTCTCTCTCTCACACACAAACATCCAATCCATCCTTGCCAAACCGTTCCCTGCTAGTACCTAACCAACATACACACATGCATGTAAACACACACACACACACACGAAACAGAGTGCAGTAAACATGCTTAATGTGCATCATCCATGTTAACATGCAAACTGCTCAGGCTTAATCAAGTGACATGTTGACACACACACACACACACACACGTACACACACACATTGCTAGTCTACCTATAGATCTGCCCCTAATTGATTCCTTCCACTCTCCTAAAGCCTGATTTTGATGTCTTAGTGCAGAAACATGCGTGTCGTTGTACCATAGATCGAGCGGCTGAGTCCACACCCCCCTTGCATGTGTGTGTGTGTGTCAGTATGTTTACCTATAGCAGCAGCTAAAGTGCGTGTCTCAATAACAGCATGGATATGAAAGTCACTCAACACATCCCTTATTTCTACATGCAGAGCTGCTGATTAATACACACACACACATCCAAATAAATAAATGCAAGCTTACCTACAGACGTATGGAATAAGATGGGGCATCCACAGCCAGCGGTGTGTGCTGCAGGAGAGATCGTCTCTCTGTGCCTGTGTGTGTTCGGCTGTGTGTGGAATTGAGCTCCAGTCTCCCTTCCTCCCACTCTCTCTCTCTCTCTCTCTCTCTCTCTCTCTCTCTCTCTCTCTCTCTCTCTCTCTCTTGCTCACTCACTTTCCCTCTCATTCTCTGGCTCCCTCCCTCTCCAGTTGTCCCTTTTTCTCTCTCTCTCTCTCTCTCTCTCTCTGTCTCTGTCTCCCCACCCCTCTGCATCAGTAGTCCAGTGTGCGGCTCCATCACAATGCCTGTGGTCACACCTCACTGAGCAAATTGTTCATTAGTGGAGACGCCCAGCACCGTGGACACTGGGAAACAGACTTAGGCTTAGTCTAGACTTAGACTGCAATGGCTTATGAAAACACACACTCGAAAAAATTACACATACATTGCTTTGGAACAGAAACACATGAACACACCTGCATGTGCATGCACACATACACCGATCAGCCATAACATTAAAACCACAGTCAAGAACAGTCAGTTCTTGAAGTTGATGTGTTGGAAGCAGGAAAAATGGGCAAGCGTAAGGATCTGAGCGACTTTGACAAGGGACAAATTGTGATGGCTAGACGGCTGGGTCAGAGCGTCTCCAAAACGACAGGTCTTGTAGGGTGTTCCCGGTATGCAGTGGTTAGTACCTACCAAAAGTGGTCCAAGGAAGGACAACCGGTGTACCGGCGACTGGGTCATGGGCGCCCAAGGCTCATTGATGCATGTGGGGAGTGAAGGCTAGCCCGTCTGGTCCGATCCCACAGAAGAGCTACTGTAGTACAAATTGTTGAAAAAGTTCATGCTGGCTATGATAGAAAGGTGTCAGAACACACAGTGCATCGTATGGGGCTGCATAGCCGCAGACCAGTCAGAGTGCCCATGCTGACCCCTGTCCACCGCCAAAAGCGCCTACAATGAGCGTCAGAACTGGACCATGGAGCAATGGAAGAAGGTGGCCTGGTCTGATGAATCACGTTTTCTTTTACATCATGTGGACGGCCGGGTGCGTGTGCGTCGTTTACCTGGGGAAGAGATGGCACCAGGATGCACTATGGGAAGAAGGCAAGCCGGCGGAGGCAGTGTGATGCTCTGGGCAATGTTCTGCTGGGAAACCGTGGGTCCTGGCATTCATGTGGATGTTACTTTGACACGTACCACCTACCTAAACATTGTTGCAGACCAAGTATACCCCTTCATGGCAACGGTGTTCCCTGATAGTAGTGGCCTCTTTCAGCAGGTTAATGCGCCCTGCCACACTGCAAACATTGTTCAGGAATGGTTTGAGGAACATGACAAGAGTTCAAGGTGTTCAAGGTGATCTCAATCCGATCGAGCATCTGTGGGATGTGCTGGAAAAACAAGTCCGATCCATGGATGCCCCACCTCCATGGTGCCAGATACCACAGGATACCTTCAGAGGTCTTGTGGAGTCCATGCCTCGACGGGTCAGAACTGTTTTGGCAGCACGAGGAGGACCTACACAATATAAGGCAGGTGGTTTTAATGTTATGGCTGATCGGTGTACATGCACGCACACAGATTTTGAGCTTTGGGCTATACAAACAAATGACTGTGTAAGTATGGATTTTCTTCATATTGTCTCCAGCTTTAAAACATATGTGTCTCATTCATTTCCACCCCACCCTGCTCGCAGCCGTCCCACCCGAGCACAACAACTGCCCCATATCCAACCTTGCTACAAAGTTGGAGTTCAACGTTCAACTTTGACCGCGTTTGGAACGGTCCAGTTTCGTCAATCGGCCACACTCACTTATCTCCGATGGCAATCTGAGATGTCCAATCAGAGGATATCGCGCTCCCAACATTCCCCAGATCATTGCCTCCATGATCCCCAGGAATGTCCCAAATATAGAAACAATCAGAGAGCTCCCTGTCCAAGGAAACATCATTTCCTGAAAGGTGGCTGAGCGGCCTGTCTGTGATGAAACCCCCCTGCCTACCTCCCCCCCACCCCTCAGCTCAGTCCCAGCGGTGCAGTCCAGATCGCCTTAATAACGTATTTGACCTTGACTCTCCTTGCTATTCTTACCACCTTTACTTTTACCCTAGTGAGATAAAAGGCTAGTTTCCTTCCTGGCGCGCCAACAAACAGGGGTGGCTGGAAAGCTGCTACTCCGGCTCGATGTTCGCTGGCTCTTCGATCACCTTCTGTTGAGCCTTATTTTAAGATGGTATTGGTTTAGAAACACGTGTAGATAACAGAGAACACTGCAACAGGTTTGGTCAAAGCCTGTGCTCATGCCCTATAAGGGAACCAAAGCATTTTTTTTGGGAATATTTGTTTTTAATTTTTTTTTGGACTGCTTCTCTCAAAGCGCGCAGGTTTTGCCTCGAAGCGAGAATGGATATGAAAAGTAAAATTAAATCGCCTCTATTCCCGTTCTGATCTCAGGACCGATTTCAAAAAATGTCAGTCTAATAATATGAAGTTATGAATCGAGGATTGGTAAACTGATCCTAAGCCTGTGCCCTGAGGCCGACTTTAAGAGTAAGAGCGTGGCCTGATTACAGAGCCTCGGTCTTGTCCCCGCTCAGTCTTCATTTATTCATCATACTGTTCTTAATTAATGGCGTTCCCTAAATTTTTCATTTTATTTTTGCAGCAACGCAAACTTTAAGCACTGCTCAGTGCCTGCAACTTCACAGAAGTTTAATATTAAACATCACAGAACTCCTTGCTTACGGGCATATGGCTCCTAGTGATTATTTGCACACTTCCCATGGGGACAATAGTCTGCACCAATGATATTAGTTCTTTCAGAGATCACATCATCAAATCCTTTCATCTCATTTTAGTATACGGCCTATTCCCACGATGGTGATCTGTGCATCTGTATATACATGTGTATGTGGTGTGTGTGTGTGTTTGTATTGCTATTGCTATGTACTTATAAGGACCAAATGAACTTCACAAGGGTAGAAAGATGAGGAAAGTGGTTACTCTCTTATTTAAGGGGCTAGTTTAGGGACAGGGCTTTGATTGACAGGACATGATTGTTGTAAATGTATAGTAACTTACTGTTTCACTGATCCTGTGCATTTATTTGGCTTCTACTGTACCTGCTGTAACACTAAAATGACTCGACCCCATCCCGAGATAACCTCTGCTTGACAGCATTGTGCACTTTTACACCTATTTCCATGTATTCTGTGTAATCAGCGTGACTGACGGCAGCACAGTCTAGCGTGTTAAAGGGCCATTTCATCCTTTCGCCGGTTTGGCTGGCGTCTTTAGGACACTGATTGTAGATAGGCATCCCCGAGAGAACACTAAGAACTACATGTGTGTGCGTGTGTGTGCGTGCGTGTATGTGTGTGAGAGTTCATATATTGAAGGTCCTCTCCCTGTACAGTCCACTGGCTCCAGCATCCGGAAAAGTGCCAGACAATGGCAGATTGTAAGAGATCAGAAAAGTTTCTTTGTTGGAAAGAAACAATGGACTCCATCAATAGTTTACTGGCACTGCCATCTATATGGACCCCGGCCCGGCCCCTTTCAGTGTCTTTTTTTATAGTAACAGCGAGGTCAGGACACTGAAGCTCCAAAAAACAGCCACAAAAAAGTTTTTTCTCTCAACAGGATTTGTCTGTTAAATAGAATTTTGCTTTCCAGTATAGAAAACATATGTGTTTGAGTGTGTGTGTGTGTGTGTGTGTGTGTGTGTGTGTGTGTAGGGTTGCATGCCAGCATATCCCAGCATCTGTCAATATTTGCTGCGGCGGCTATGGATATGTTACGTGATCTGACTTGATATTAATGCAGTTCTCTCACACACACACATGCACAAATGAACACCAACACACTGAAGCAATAGTCTTAAGAGATAAATACAATGCACGTGTGAGACTTTCCCTGCAGGGCATGAGCTTTTTAATATACCCATCGATGTGTTTACGGTACACTTTTACACAAGCGCATTGAAATAAATGCCGAGTGAGGTGTATTACTAAATCGAGGGTTTGAGACGCGGGGACCGTAGCAACATAAGCCACAGTCACGGTGTATATGTAACCTTTGAAAAAAAAATCCATAAAGACAATCTTGACAGGGGGAAAAATCCAATACACGCTTTGTGTGGTCTCTACACATGCAGCTCAACATCCCTGCGTGTGAGTCTCATGCAAGAGTAAAGTCCTGTTACGTGTTCTTTAAGTTCCATGAAGTGTGTGTGTGTGTGTGTGTGTGTGTGTGTGTGTTAAGATGTCTTTCCCTGCAGATTGGAGATGGCTGATTATGGCTGTTAGATGGGGCGCAGAGATGACCTTGGTGGACAAATTCATCAAGCGTTTACCTTGAGAGGTGCACAGGAATGCCTCTGGGATGAATACAGGGCCCACTTGTTTTTTTACTTCAAAAACAAAAAAAAACACAATAGGACTTTTATGACTGTGGGTGTTCCGTTTTACACCTAAATGAACAATATAACAGATTAATTCAAAGGCAAAATGACAGCCGGTGGGATCGGTCAGTGATGGGATTATAGCAACTCATGTCTGGAGTCCGGAGGGATGCGGGTCTGCCCTCCATAATCAATGAGTGTATGTTTAATACATGAGGTTTGATCACCCATGGGGGATTTGACGTGGCTTTCCGTGCAAAAGAAGAAGATTGATAGCTCCCCCTCGGATGACAGGTATCACACACTGGCTAGAGCAGGCTCTAAGCACATGATGTACGCACATCGGAGCACCTCATTTTGTCAGCATCCATCGCCTCATACTGAAACTGCATCTTTTGGGGTTGTTTCCTGTATTTGGTTCGGATTACATTTTTACTCCTGACAAACCACACCAGAGTTTGCTTGGAAGAGGGCCGAGGCTCAGATTGTCAGGCGCCTCGGTGCGGTTATTTCTTGCCACATGGCCAAACAAATGTAACTACATGCTTGGTGTGAATGCGAAGAGATAGGAAGGCACGCTGTTGCTGGGATCGAATGCGAGAAAGAGACGAGTAAAAGGGAAATACTGAGAGAAAAAGCAGGAAGCTACAACGGAATTTCCACACCCTGATGTGGGCGGACCCCCCATGCCCGGAGAACAGAGAGGGCACATTATCTCTCCCCCCCCTTTCTTCCCTCCCTTCCCTCTCTCTGTATTTCTCCCTTTGCCTGGACAATAGGGGCCACGGAGAAACAATGAGAAAAGGGAAAGGCCAGGGGTTTGTGACAGCAATAGGGGGGGTGGTCTGAGGTGCTGAGAGGGTAAGACGGGTGAGGGGGCTTGCAGGGGGAGTCAGGAGGGAGTGATGGAGGGTTTTTTTCTGCAAGTAGGAGGGAGGGGATGAGGGAGAGTTTTCAGAGAGGGGAATGTATAGGAACTCAGTGGGAGATAAGGAGTATAGGGTAAAGGAGAGAGAGGGAGAAGGAGAGAGAGAGAGAGAGAGAGAAGGAGGCTAGTGTTGAGGGTACCACAGGGGCATGGCCTTGGGGGTGAGGGTTATGTTTTTGTGGGACTCCAACATTTATCTGCCTGACTGAGCCTGAAAGTGATCCTGCTGAGCGAGGCAAAGAAAATCTCAGGCTGTTTCTCTCTTGCTAAATCCGCACTGTGCAACTAATGCAGCACACACACACGGAAAATGTAACTCTTACCAAGAGCAAACAAGTGCCATTTTTAAAAACTACAGTGGCACAGACACACACACATCTACACACAACCACCCCCACACACACACAAACACACACACACAGTCACAGATAAACACCAGCTGTCTCCAGTAATGCCTTGCAATGAATGTGTTTCAGTGAATACCATCAGGTCCTGCTAATATTATCTGTGCTAGATATTCACTGCAGATATCAAAGCAAAGGTTAACAATATGTACATAGAAATGAATAACATACAAGGGAGTGTGAAAAGGGGGGAAGGGTGGCAATGTGCAGAATGTCAAGACTGCGAGAAATAGTTACAACATGGAAGAAAACGTAAATAACCTTACTACCATAAATAACTTGAAAGCAGATATAGGATCTGGTGTTTCCAATGTGAGCAACAGTGTGAAACTGTGTAATCTTGTTTCAGTCATTACGTGCCTTCCCTTCAAGAATTGACTTACTGCCATCTGTTATCGAAAAGGCGAGGGGACAATTACATGAAATTTTCTTAAGAGCAATTCCTGAGGGGGGCACCAAAAGTAGTGCTGTAACACATATCCTACATTATAAAATGTTAAATGTATATTGAGGAACTATAATTACTACAAATGATAGGTAGTTAACTTAAGGGGATGTCCCAACTTGTTCAAATGTTTAAATCATTATACTACTACTACTACTAATAGTTATAGCAGTGTTCCTTATCAGTCCAGTACGTATGCAGGTATTTGTATTTACAACCAGCAATACCAAGAAAGGCCAGTAGGTGGCAATGGTACACACTATGTATGGGTGTAGTTTTCGTAAATACAATAGGCATGGTGCGATCTCATTTAAAAGAATCTCCATTGAGAACCATCACAGAGTTGGTCTCAGTGTTGAATTGACCTTTTTATTTTACTTTTTCTGATACATTTATAAAGCCATTAAATATGTGCCACTGGCCCGAGTCTACTGCAATAGCTTCACAAGAACAAAAAGCTCAAAATAAGTACAGTTCTAAAAGTGAAAGAACTACTTCAATGAATAACCCAAATAAATCAACCAAAATATCCTTCAAAAATACTCATTCATTGTTCAGTCGCTGTCACAACTCTTCAAACAACAGCTATGGACAAGTATGTCACACAAAGTATGCAATTTTAAATAAAATAACATCAAATAAATAATTAAGTAAGTGTAAGTTACTGTCATGTACTAAAAACTGAAAACTACTAAACAAAAGAGCAAATACTATCGTATAGCTAGGGGTCCCTGGTTTAATTGCAAGGAGTCCGTGAAATAGAAAAGTGTAATGAACGTATTCAGTACCACAAGGTTTCCAGTAACTTTTAATATAGAGGAGTGGGGGTTCCTGAGGACCGCTCAAAACCTTGCCTGCCTTGCCTCAAAATATGCAGGGGTACCCAACTACATCGCATTGCTAGATTCTCTCGTTGACTCGAATTCAAACAGCTGCAATCACTGGTTGATGTTACTGTAGCTAGCTAGCTACGTTTTATTTTATTGATTCCCACACGCACCGAGGCAGTGGATCAAACCATTGTGAGACAAAGGGAGGGGGTCACAATCTTTTGAAACTCAACAACGCGCTATTAAGTGTCTATTAAGTGCTTTCATTGCGAATTATTAGCGTTAATGAAATTACATAGTTACGTTTACAGTGATATTTTGGGGGGGACAAATCATATTTCTCCCAGGATGGGGGGGATCCGTACCCCCCGGATTTCCGCCTCAGAGGGGAGGTTTTATGCATTGCAAATGGTGCGAGAGTTAGTGAAGTTAGTGCCAAGAAGAAGAAAAATAAGTAAAAATAATGTGTAAAAAAATGTGTACTGAAGCATGCACACCAATTGACCGGCTGTGCTATTTCAGTTGCCCTTCATCAAGTTCATTCGACGGGAGGGCGCAGCACAAGCTCGGTTGCTGAGGGAGAATGCGCGTTCACGGAGGACTGCGGAAGCAGGCGAAGAGAGATTTCCGCATGCTGCTGCCCCGCCGCTGTGTTTGAGGATCAGTATCTTCGGATTTTCGGTGCCCCGACGCCGATACAGTGGCCTTCAAAATAGTGTTTGTCCATGACCGGGAGGCCTCTGCACAATTACCGCTATTATAATGGGAAATCTGCTGTTCGCCAGAGGGTAACAGAATTGCATTGTGTGCTTTGCTATTGCCTGCGTGTGACGTGGCTTGAGGAACTTGCATGAATATAGGTAGGCTATAGTCTGAACAAGAATGCTTTTATTTGGGATGTACGACCATCATTTTAAAACATAATGTTTTTCATTTTTCTGACTCCTATATGCCCAATAAAATCGCAGCTCTTTCTCCCAAACTCTCAAACCAAGACAGAGTATGGGAATGACTAATTGTATGGTCTTGTTTTATGTATTGTAAGTCGGTTTGGGTAAAGGCGTCTGCTAAATGCCTGTAATGTAATGTATTGACCGGCCAACTGATTCTGGTGTCTTTTTAATTTGTTCCAATCTCCAGGTCTGGTGCAGAGATGTCTGGAGGAGTCAGTGAACGGAGGTTCGCAGCCCAGAAAATTAGCAAAAGCATAACTTATTATTACACACCAATCACATCGGCAGAGGACTCGACATTATGTCCTACCAAAGAATTCCCCGTTTGCCTGTCCTCCCTACCTTCAGGTGACTCACCTGCCTCTAGCTCCAGTCTCCCGCAGTCCTGCCCTCTAGACCCCTCCTCCACTCCCTTGCTCTCAGGCTCACTTTCTCCCACACCTCTCTCTTCCCAAACCACACAACCCTCAGCTCCTGCATCCATTGCCTCTACCTCCTCCCCCCGTCCACTTCTCCTCCTCCTCCCCTGGCTCGGTGCCAAGCCGTTGGCGGTGGCCAAGTATCTTAACATCTACCTGGAACATGGCATGGACGTCCTTATGGTGGAGAGTGACGTCATGCACTTCCTGTGGCCTCGCTGGGGCCTGGATTACGGGTTAGAGGTCTTGAAGGTTCTGGACAAGCCTCAGTTCTCAGATCGCCCCTTGCTGGTCCATTCCTGCTCCATCGGAGGCTACACCTTTTCCCAGATCCTCACCCACATAGCCCAAAGGCCAGAGAAACATACAGGCCTAGCCCAGAGGATGATAGGGCACATCTATGACAGCTTGGTGGTTGGCACACTGGAGCATATGGCGACAGGTGAGTGAAATCCACTGGGGCTCAGGTTTCTTCTGTGTCAGATCTTTACATAATTCAGTAGCCAGCTGACCTACTAGTTGAGTCCAGGAACTCTTTGAGCCAGTGTGTTCAAGCAATAAAGCTGCAAACAGTTTATAAATGTGCAAATATCATCCATCTGATGAATTTCTTCTCTCCTCTGTTATTATTGGTGCTATTCAGGCCTCGGCAGGACTCTGTTACCTCGTTTCCCGGGCTTGGTCACGAACGTTGCTATGTTTTACTTCTGGCTCTTCAAGACCCACACGGCAGACTACTACAACAGATCCATCCACGTTTTCCACAACAACCCGGTCACCGCGCCGGCGCTCTTTTTCTTCAGTGAAAACGATGTTATGTGCGACCCGGTCGTCATGGAAACGGTTATCGACCTCTGGAGGAAAAGGGGCGTGGCCGTGGAGAGCAGGAAGTGGAAGGAATCGGTGCACGCGGCTCATCTGCGGTGCCACCCGGAAGACTACCTCTCTGCGCTTGAGAAATTCTTGAAATCACTGCCTGTCGCCTCCCTCAAAGCAAAAATGTAAGGGAGCTGGGAGGATAAGAGACTCTTGCGACTGAGTTTAGAAACTGCTTTAACCCATAATGCATTTCCTGTTTGAGAGGACAAGATATGACTCTCTTCTTCAAATTGGCTATTATCATTTGTAAAAGGTGGGGCTCTTAGATGCTTGTTTGGGGAGGAGATGCACTGTACTGTAATGTACTGTAGAAATGCTTTTCATCAATATCTTTTCCCCAACATGAGCATTTTTCTATGGCACCATTTTGTGTAAAATTGTAATCTAAACTATTTATTTTTGAACTCTGTACTCTCTTTTAATTGTTATCTGCACATTTCTTTGATAACATCAAATCCAATTCGAATTTATTCAGTATCTCTTTAGGTCACGGTAAAATGTAGGTTGTTTTGCTCTCCATTGCATGGAGATGATGTTATGATTTGTACCAAGGTCAAGGTCATTCATGTATTTAAAAAGGTAATGATGCGTATGTCATGTGATGCTTCTTGGGCACAGGAAGTGATGGTTTACTGAGGAATTATTCAGTTAGTTGCAATGTACGCCATTAAAGCCTTACAGCTATCATTTCCAATTCAAATTGTGTTCAACACATTTATTAATGCTTTCTTTACTTGAACTTTTTAATGATTAATGAACTAAATTACTTTAGATTTTAATGTTAAGGAGTGTGTGTGTGTGTGTGTGTGTGTGTGTGATTAACAACAAACACATGTAATGTGCACATAATATGATCTCAGTTTTGGACAGAACTGTGTGTTCATCTCCACCTCTATATCCAAAAAAAAGGAAATTTGTTCAAAAAATAAGTTTTCTTGACAGCCTCTTTCCTTTACATGTGTAAACTTGGGATTTAATTGCAATCTAAAGTGTTACAACTATCCCCGGTCTCCCCTACTTTCCCCTAAATTCAGCCCCCAGATTTGTTTCTCCTCTTTATCTTCTAGTAATATGTGTTACCACTGCAGAAGAATAAATAGTATTATTATAAGATTAAATATGAATTTTCATCCTGATGAATCTGATAAATGATGAATCTGGGTTAAGACATTTTATCTTTCACAAGGTACACGTCAGGTGAACACCAAGGTCACTCTTAGGCGCTAAGAAGTGACCTTTACGCCTCTTATCTTGCTTTTCCTTGTCCAAGGATGTTTTTTTTCCTGGGTTTATTCTGACTACTGTACTTCTGGGTACAGCTGTCACCTGTGTTCACATGCTGAATGCTTCTTTTTCTTTTGCTTCTGCTTCAACACATGTCTCTGTTAACTTACATGTGAAGGAGGAGGTATTTGTTACACTGGTATACTTTAAAGCAGTGTACACTCCTTGTGCCCTTTGAGCGCCTGCTCTTCGTGCAACGCTCACAGCTGCGTTTTCCATTTGAACGAGGAGAGGAAAGTGTCCTTCGCGCCTCACAGCGCTGCCCTGTGTGCTGGTATTGGTGTGTGAGCATGCGTCTTGTATGTGGGGCAGAGTTCAACATGCTTTCAGCATTGCCCAAAAATGCTGCCCATGCTGCCAACATGTTGGCATGTCTTGCAGTCCAAGCCTATATGGTCTTAGTGGACGTTTTCTCACCCCAGCATGCGATGCATTCAGTTGTGTGGGGTCTCTGGATATCAGAAAACCTATCGTACTCTTTCTCTAACTAACATTAAAAACTCACACGTGCACACACACTTCATCATCAAGAGCTTGTGCATGGACATCATTGGCTAACACAGGGACCAAGGTTTCCAAAACCTTGAATCTTGACTGACATCTGCTGGAGAAAAGGTGATGTACAGTCAGGGTAGCTGTCTGTTTATACAGTAGCTCTACTCTGCAAACTACTGAACTAAAAGAGATTTCTTTGATATACTTAAACCCGAGTTTATGTCACAGCAACAGCACTTTTTAAAAATATTGGGAGTAATAATAATAGTTTATTGTATTTATTGTATTATTAATCTCAATTTAGGATTGAGGACAGACTTTAAAGCTCAATATGATGAGAGCATCACACAAGAGCTGGCATGCAATGGCTTTACCTGAGTTTCATTTTTATTTTGAATTTTATTTTATTTTCACGTTTACTTTCTTTTTATGTTTGATTTGGATGTAAAGATTGGGGAAATGTATGGTGTTACGGTGACATAAAAGTTGCTAAAAGCTTATTTTCTATGAGAATAACACAGGATGCCCATTATTAATATATGAACAGAAAATGTCTCAAAGAATTCTCTGGAATTTGGCCTGCATGTTTGTTTCTCTTATTTCATCTCGTATTTATTTATTTGTCATATTTGCCTGCCTCTACCCCTCTACCTATACCGTGCTTGTGGTACTCAATAGTGAGTTCAGTGACTTTACTCTTTATGTTATGTATAAAGTTAATAATCAGTTATTACCTGGAAGTATCCAAAAGTTCCATAGAGAGAGAGTCTATGATCTGAGAGGAATTTGTATGCTCCAAAAGCAATTAGTGAGGACTAATGTAAAACAGCATTGTATTTCAGTCAAAGGAGTGAATTTGTGGAACAGCTGCAGTGAGGAACTGAAAATATGTGCAACACTTAACAAGTTTAAACAAATGTTTAAGGATAGCATAATTAACAAATATGAAAATGGATGATTAGGGAGAGGCACTGACATGGAAGGACGAGGTGCAGGAGATGTGAATTGTTTTTCGTTTGTGTTGTTTTGTTTTATGATGTGTGGTTGAAAGGGTAGGCATTATAAGCTGTAGCTTCAGCCGACACCTTTTTCTGACTATTTATGTTGTTTATTGAGAATTTGTTGTATAGGTTTACTGTTCATTTTATTGGTTATTTTGTTTTGTTTCTTTCTTACTTGTATATATATTTTGTCTTTTAATATGTCCGAAATAAACATACATTAGAAATAGTGTCATCTCCTATGGTATCCCTAAATTATTACTGTTTTATTCCTGTAATATTACTACAATGGTCTGTGGTACTCAATAGTGAGTTTATAGTGAGTTTATTGTACTTTACGGTATTTCCTATCTCCTATGCAATCATAGGAGATAGAATCATAGCAATATTCTTGTAATATTCCTATTAATATTCCTAAAGGGACTTTTCCCTTTAGGGGGGCAGTTTTCCTGTGATATTTATATAGCATTTCCTAGACACCAAGTAAGTTGGTGTGGCAGGGCACCCAAACAAAAAAAATCTATGTGTTCTGAACTTAACCCACAGATACAAGCACTATTTGAAAGCTATGCTTTTATGGTTTTAAATTAAAAGAAAATTCTGCAGCCAACTGTCTTGTTTTTTTTTATTGCAAAGTTTCATACAAAGAGAAACGTTTCACCTAAATAGACCTTGTTGTTGGCTAAAGACCTAATGCTGCAGTGAAATGCTGTGATAAAATAATATATTAAACAAAGATATAAACAGTCACTGCACTTAAATTCAAATGGAAAATCTCATTTACACTCGCACATATATTATCATTGCATATACAGCAAAAAGTTTACTTTTCCATACATTCACAATTGCACAACATTATATAATACCCACATACCAAAATAAAACATTTCAAACTGTCAACCAAATGAGAAATCCCTGTTGTTGTTCCCTGTCTATTCAGGTTTTACAATTAGACATCTTAAATACAGTTAAAATATTTTGCACATGTAATTTTTTTATTTTTTTAATCAAAATAAAGAGTTATACAAACATTCAAAATATTGCACCTCGAGAAGGAAGATATAAGATATTAAATGCAAAAGCTCTATCACACCAGCATTATTGCAGAGTGGTGGATATCAACTTTTGATGAAAAATGCTTAAACTACGATACATCTCTGTAAACTTGCCTGTAAACTTTGCATTGTGGCATAATTTGTCAGCAGACCATGAGCTTGTCCTTGTCGAGAAGGAACTTCTCCAGGTAGTGCTGCACCTTCATCAGACTCATGTAGAGGTGGCTGTCTGGGAATATGTTCTCACTGGCCTCTCCTCTTGTTCTGGCCTGGACGAGGCAGTCCATGGTCAGGGCGAGGGTGCGTACTCTTCCCTCCAAGCTGGAGACGTCAGCCTGGATCTGGCTTAGCATCTCCAAGAAGGGGCTCTGCAGTTCCTTATCCAGGAGCCCCAGGTCACGGCTGATGCTGTTTAGGCCCTCGATCGAAGGAGAGCTGACTTCTATCTGAGGAGCCATCGGCAACTAAGGAAAAGAAGAAGAATATTGATGCTTTAGGCGCTTTTCAGCTTGCAACCACAACCAATTGTGTAGTATAATTTTCCTATCTTGCTGAAAGAAACCTTACATAGTAATTTTAAAATGAACAAATTGACCAATGTGTTTCTTTTCACCGTTGCATTAAATCATAGTGTAATGTCAATCTGTTGTTATTAGACATGGCACCGAGCAGATAAGGTAACAGTAATAGTGAGTAACAGTGGGTAAAACCTTCATCCTTTGGCTGTTCTGAAACCAAAACCTGTAAAAGTAAAGCTGATCTGTCCACGCGTCACTCTCCCTCATTGATTGCATTATGATATATTGATAAAACATGCATACAGACAGCGATGCGTGCACACACACCTTTGTTGTTAGTTTCTCGATGTGGACCAGAGTGGTCCGGGCTATGTTTATTATACTTTGCATGGCGTTTCTCATAGATTGTCCCTTTGTGGGAAGACTGGTGCAGCCGGGTGCCAGCAGTGCCAGCATCATGACACAGAGGAGGGCCAGAGGGGTGTGCATCCTGAGAGACAAAGCAATTAAACAACAAAGATACTCCCACACAAAAATAAGATTATATTTCATATATATATATTCAATATATATTTATACTTTGCTTTTGTGTCTTTTAGTTTAACATTTTACAGCTATACTGACAAAATAGAAATGACAATGAAATATTATTAAATTAAACATTTTAATTAAATTAAATTCAACTTTTCTTTACAAATAAAGTCAAATTTGCACAATGAAATAAAAGGTTTTATCACTTTCAAATGAATGTTTGCAAAATTCATACATTTTAAGGTCTGTTTACAATGTATACATTGTACTCAAATGCTTCAATTAGTTGTCCTACTTGTTGAAAACAGAGTATTACTCTTCTCTAAACTTCCCATGTATGATTCCCCCCTCCACTCTGGTCCTATACCCTCTAACACATCATATCGTAGCCTTACCTGTGTTTGCTCCTGTACCACTGAGAGTGAGATGCTGCATGCTTCTTTGCACTGTTCCCTCGTTTAAATAGCCTATAGCCTGATTGACTCTAACTTGACGTGAATGACCGAGTGTCCCTCCCCCTACAGCATCTAACCAAACCTGGGCCTGACCCATAAAGGTCAACCCATCGAGGCGCTCCACAGCAGACGAGGTCCAACCCCGAATGTGATAAAATGTTCTGACTCAACCGCTTGGAACTAAAAAAAACACCTGGTTTTTTTCACTTGCTGCTAACATATTCCTGTTTTTAATCTCATAATGCTCATGCTCATGCAAATGTTATGAAATGTGTCGGCAGTATGTTGGCTTGAACTAGCATCATTCAATGCTTATGTGAAATGCATTTTGTGATATTTAATGGGAAAATGGTATTTGGTATCTTATAGTGTAGAGGGAAGGAAGTGAATCATCATCTATTACACATCCACGAACATATCGCTTACTATGGCTTTTGATAGACTTCCGTGGATTTTCTCTGCATGCAATTCTTTAGACATGGAAACACTAAAATCTGTCTTTGCTGGAGTTCAGTGGAGATCATTTTTTCTACCTGTTGTTATTATCATTGTCAGTGGCAAGAGCAGCAACAAGAAGTTAAAAGAAAATCTGCACACACAGTTCCAGCTAATGGCTCCTGTGAACTGTGATGGCTTCCAGAGGTGTTTTTTCTAGTTCAGTCTGAAGCCCTGCACCCTGCAGCTTTTGTGTGTGTGTGTATAGTTGTGTGTCGGAGAGAGTGCATTTTCCACTGTCTGCATACTTCAGGTATGTAGTACCGTATGGTCTGTTCATACCCAGTGCCTACACCTGCCCCCCTTTGTTTCATGGCATTGTCACCATACTTGTTTTCTTGTGTTTGTTTGTTCATGTACTATAATTCCTTTGCAAACACATACCGCCACGTTGCCTGTCAAATGTCACAACATTACTTTCACTGAGTTATGTAGTTTGTCTATGTAGTGTGCATACACAAGCACACACACACACACACACACACACACACACACACACACACACACACACACACACACATACATGCTGAATGTGATCAGCCATGTAACTGGGCTGTAAACAACAACAACACCGTGCTTGTTTTGAATGTACATTTCGAAACATACCGTGTACATGTTGAATCTCCACGTGAGGGAGGCGACCTGCTTTTAGAGCTGCAGTCTATATTTTATTGCACAGTTTGGTTGTTTTGGTTACAACCTGTCGAGGACGTGTACCCCCACTTCTCAATGAGGGAATCTCTCTGCTGCGGTGGTTGGTAGTTGTCATTTGAAAGGCGCGGTGATGTCCGCACGCCGTTTGATTGCAAGGTTGAGCCTCGCTTTGCCAGGTTGCCTCTGCTGTCTTCAGTGGTGAGCTTTGGAAATGTCAGGCTGTTAAGAGCTATACTAACTGTATCTAAACTTGTGATAACCATCATTCTTTAGCCCCTCCCCCCCATCTTCTATCTGCTTAAATCCCAAGCACTCCACAAGTGGAACCAAATCTACAGCTTTATTTTCTGTCACCACTAGGGTCTTCTTGTTGCTTAATAGGGGGAACCAGTTTTGTGTATAGGTAAATATGACCGATGGAAACAACACAGCCAGCAGGACCTCAAACTCTTAAGTGATCAGTTTTTTGTTTCAGTAAAATTTAAAACTGAACCTGTAAACCTGTGAAATTGTGGTCCGTCACCTCTATGTTTGCTCAGTGAGTATTCCTGATTTCTGTTTTCTTCAGGCTGAAACATCCTGGACTACTTCACCAATTGTCCCCTGGGGAGAGGGTATAGCGGATGAATTGATATCATGACTCATCAGCCATGAACACGAGTTTCTACACCTTGGATACTGCGTTCTTTCCAGAAAACCAGCTTTTCTTGTCCCTTGTGCGTAGCGATGGGATGTTGCGCAAACTGTTTCTCCAGTTAACTCCAGCTGAACTCTTAATTGGAGCCTAATTATGTTGTTGGTGGAACAATGGCTGTGACAATGATTTTTCACAGAGCTTCAATAGACTTCACTAGGTTTGATTCACAGCAAAAAGTAGCACTCGTTTATATTTGCGAGGACTCTGTGTAGGCGATCTGGTTTTGATTTTGGTTTTAAAGAACGAGTAATAGGGGAAAATCCAGACAAAGGTTTCCCTAAGGACCGAGAAGTACGTAACAGGGAACTGGAGGGAGGGACTGGCAATTCATTGGAATATCTCCTCCTCTCATTTCCAGTAAGCTGACGTGGCACGGGGCCGATTGTACTTTGTTTTAGTTCCATTGAAAATGAAAATGCCAACCATGATGCTTCATGCTTTGTTTGCTTGTATTTCACTCTACAGTTCATACCTAGACTAGTGCTCACATTTAAACTTAAATACTGATATTTGCTCATACTAACAGCTTCACTCGAAGGCGTCACTATAATATAATATAATATAATATAATATAAATGAATTACAACACAGTAAGCATCTTTTTTATCTGCATCATATTCTATTATTTTATAGAGAGCTAATATGGCGACTTTATCAGTTTATAGATTAGGAAACAAGGATTGCACAACTCTTCCACATGATTTGAAACATCCTGTATTTGAAGTTCATTAACCAGACCCCCCCAAAGAAAGTCAAAGCGCTGTATTTACTGAGGGATTCTGCAAACTCAAATAGAAACTTTTGCCTGTTTGTGAGGATAAAAAAAAAACACATAAAGGTCTAAACATGACTGAAATCTTCACCCTTTTCCAAACCAAAGTGGTTTTAGTTGTGTAATACTAAAATGATTCTAGTTGCCTAAACATGAAAGAATTAACCTTAAACAATTTTTTCACTTACTTAAGCTTAAAACACACATGGGACGTTTTCATCGTAAGTGCAAGAAAACAAGATGCTATGAATAGGATTGGCTTCCCTTTCTCTAAATTATTAGACTAGTTTATAACTGGACTGTGCACCAACTGCATGATTGCTGATGGAAAGATGGTTTTATGTGTGTGTTGGTGCGCATTGTTTTGTCTTGTTTTGTTTGTAAATTGTAAATTGTAAATGTTTAAAAAAATTGCACATGTATATGGCACATATTCTTTTTATTCTATTGTTATTATTATTTTTTTCTTATTTCTTATAATATCTTTTCATATATTTTCTCAATTTTTTTCTCTATGTGAATTTCTCTATTTTATATTGTATTCTTGACTTTTGCCTTTTACAGTACTTCTATTCTTGTTTTGTTTTTATTCTTCTCTCGCTATGTTTATTGTTATGCACCAAACACCAAGTCAAATTCCTTGTACGTGAAAACATTTGGCAATAAAACTGTTTCTGATTCTGATTTCTGATTATATGTAGCTCTGCTAGAGGGCGCTGTTGCAGGCGTGGTGGGCTGTTGAAGTTGTCTAAATCCACATAATCCTCAGCCTATTTTATAATCCTGATTTGATTATGATCACGTGATCACGTCGCTGTAAGCCTACATGATGGATGAGGAGTTTTCCGATGTTTACCTGATTCCATTTGGATTATGTGACATTAACTTCATATTTCATTGCAAAATATGAGCACTACTTGTGAAGGTGTTGTGAGTAATGATCAGTGAGTAAGTGAGTGGTTGCTCTGAATGGCAATAAGGCACGACCCAATTTGTTTGATTCCTTGGGCTCCATTGGGCTGCACTGAGGAAAACATGTCCTCTTCCCAGTCCTCCTGTAGCAGTACAAATGACTATTACGGGAATGCTGATACTCCAGATGAGTCAACGCAGGGCCCCCCCCCCCACACACACACACAAAGCTTTATGAGTTGAGCTTTTGGCAATGTAATTAATCACCATCTGGAAGAAAGTGAAACAAAATATCTGACAGATTTCCAACCAAAATACTAAAAACCGAGCTCATACCAGACAGGACGCTGGATAGATTTTGTTACACCAAATAAGCCATTGGATTGTTACTGCAGACAACTTTTACTGTAAATTTGCTGTGAATACATCATACACCTTGGGGAGGAGACTTTTTGCTGCCAGTAAAAGTTCCAGGATTTTATATTCCACATATAATTTGACTTAATAAACCTGCTACCTAGCCTCTCTGCCTCCAACTGGAACTGGTTGGAAGCAGACAGACTTTACTGGAACCATTTTGTTTCTGACTTTGACTTATTTTTTTGAATAACATTAAGAGTTTTTGGCACACATAGTTGCACGTTAACACCGGCAGTGTTTGTGGTGTGGCTGGTGTTTTCTTGGTTGCTGTTCACAAAGTATCCTCTAGGGGGCTCTACTCACCCAGAGATTTACAGTAATTGCAGCGCGAGCTCGGCCAGTTTGCATTGAGATCATCTCAATACTGTAAATCATCCCTCCTTCCTCATTCGCTCCCCTCTAGGTGTTTACCTGTGGTGTTACAGTTAGAGGAGGTTCTTCATGGTGTGTTTACTTTCTTTTAACCTCTGGCTATATCTTTTGTGTTTATCTCTGTTCAGGGTAAACGATTCTTCCATATTAGTCACCTTCCTAATTTGACCCGTGTTCGCTGACATTCTCCTCCCCCTCGCTAAAGTAGGGTACATGACACTGATATTGCCAGCTTCACCTCAACCCCATAGCCTTTACATTCTCTCTATATCCCTACACATCTGGCACTGAAAGTCCTCTTGAGGGGAAGAAGGGCCAGATTTGCCAGTGCCAGGGTTGCCAGGTTGCTAAAAGTTATGGATTACATGGAAAGGAACAGTTCAGCTCATAAAAAACCTCAACAATCTAAAAAAAACAAACACCTCATGTAGATGCATTATGTTTTTTGCCATTGCACAGATATCAACAACACCCAACAGGATTATTTCTTCCCAAAACATTTTATTTAGTCTCAGTGGTCAAGGAGTCACAGACATTGAAGATATATATAAAAAACTTCCCCTATAAATCACTTTGCCCCTGGTTAGCAATTTAATTTACTCCATTGCGAGTAGGAGGGGAGCAAAAGTGCATCCACCAACCCACATCTCCTGTCTGATGACATGGATGAGGCACTGCCCTATTTCCCAGGGCTACGCGTGACACACAAATTGCGGGCCGCGGTCACGATTTCACTGGGAATCTCGAGCTCCCATCGGAAGGTCAATCGGAGATTTGTTAGGTCAATTAATGGATGTGGGGGCCCAGTCTGCCGGAAAAAACATTTCACTCGTATTACTCACTGTAGTACTGTGCCCACCCACGGGGACAGGGATGGTGGGTATACTGCAGTCTGGGATTAGTTGATGCTGTCGCTTCACCTGTAAAATCTGTTTCACTTAATTGAGAGAAATAATCAGTGAATTGTCCTTGTTGATGTGTGAAATCAAGTTGTCCCTAAAATTTAAGGAGCTGGATTTTTTTTTCAAACCATACTGATAAATTCCACTGAAACAGACACAGTTGGCAAGACGAGGTATGGCTCATTTCTCTTGCTAGAAATCATCCTCTCTTCATTTAGGCACTTTTTGTTCAACGTGCATTTCTTTTCACTAGTAGAATATATTTTCTGGACGTTGCTGAGTTGCCAAATTTACACAAAATGTAAGTATCAATAGAAAAAGGGAGACCTACGTGTGCAAAAACCCAAATTGCAAAATATTACACACAGTCAAAGTAGATCACAATACTGAAACAAGCGATGCATACCAAAAAAGAAAGAAAACGGGTCATATTTTTATATTGATTGTGGTTCATTATCTTGATCAGTGTTTGACAGACAGTAAGTTTTTATCTTGATTTAATTTAACCATTATTTAAACCAGGCACTCCAATTAAGAGGAAATGTCTTTCCAAACAGTGATGGACTGGCAAAAGGTAAAAAAAAAATGTTTTTAAGGGGAGTGGGGGGTGTGAATTCAAATAAAGACAAACTGAACACTACACCTGGACATGAACAACAGGCAGCAGATCAGGCAGTAAGTATTAAGTGTGAAAAGACTAAGAGAACGGGAGATGGACAGATGAGTTTAATACGAAGGTAGTCACTTAACATGTTCGTACAAGTACGTTCAACTCACGACTGCAAGGACATTCTCACAGCATGCACACACACACACACAGTAAAGTCACATGGTTAGTAGAAGTGAAGCAACACTCAGCTGGTGTCCTCGTCAGCGGACGAGAAGCAAGAACTGCCTCGGGCGTAGACAAGACGTACAACAACCAGATTGTGTATGCCCGTGGATTTGGATAAATATCAAGCTTACGTAACTCTGCACACGTCAGAGGTTCTATCCCTTTTTCCTCTACTTTTTCATCAATTGATTCCCTATGTGCATCCTATTCAAACGGTTTCTATAGGTAATGCTATAGATTCCTTACTTGATAATTGCATTCCAAGCATGTCAGTTAGATAGGTTATATTGTGTAACACTGAATGAAGCAGATATTTCAACAGAGTAAAGGGTGTAATGCATTATTAGCAATCAGATATGGTAATACTACTGTAATAAACTGTAGTATTAGAAGTAATACTGTAGTAAACTGTAATAATAAGATGTAGGGGTGTGAAAAGCATCAGGCAGTGACCACACCCATAAAAAGTGTCTTTGACCCACAAATTCACTGATCAAATCAATCAAAAATGAATCATTTTTGGTGTATACTGAAAAATTATAGATGTGACTTCAGGCCATTATAAAAATCTATTCTACACACAAGATTTCTGTTATGTACACGTTACCCTTGAGTGCTCCTGATATACTTTAGGTGGCCAATTGTGATTGAAGTTGCCAGGTCAAAAGGAGTGTGAGATGAATAGAAACAATATAGCACAATTAGGAATAAAACAAAAAAAATATATTGTATTGCCCAATGAAAGCAGAATTGGTCTCACAGATGGCACATACAATTCTCCAGTCTACTGACGCTCCCCTTGCTGTATATAGTGCATTGTGTGTACTCATGTTAAAAATGGTAAGGGTCTATATCTTAAAGTGTTCTCCATAATGTGAATTTCCGCCTCAGATTCAGTGTAACTCCAGGAAGTGTATAGTGGTGTTGCTTTACACTCTATTCGAGTCAAGGCGAGTAAAGCTGTAATCTATTTCTTACTGCAAGAAGACTCTTTGCAATCGGATTTCTCTCAGGTTGCTCGTGCTGATTTAGACATCAGTTCCACCGCATCCTGCACGCCTCTCCACTGCATCCTTTTTAGCGGGCGTATCCTTGTTACTCTCATCCAATCAAAAGCCACACCTATCTTTTGTCAAATTCCTTCAACGCGCTCAGATTGTGAATGAAGCGCTTCCGTGCGCCGTGTGGCATCACTATCAAACACCCACAAGGCTGAGAGATACTCACTGTTCCATTGGGGAGCAAGGAGGTGTCTTGCACAGATGCCAGAATCCAACGCAGATACTTTTTGGGGTAAGGGCTTCCTGGCTATTGCCTTAGGAACAGCAAGCCCAGACCGCAAAAAGACCCACAAAGGACAAAACTTTGACCCCGGTGCTCACCTCGTGACCCCGCCACCTAGAGAAAGGACAAGAGCCGAGCAGTTAGTGTGAAATGTGTGACTGAAATCATAGCGTTCTATCTCGAGGCACCATACCATGCCACACCCTTATCAAAATAAAATAATTGCCTGCAAAAACCACCAACCGGAAGCATCCTGCCAAGGCTCTATTCTCATCGTAGGTATTGGGGTTAGATGACTGCAAATAAGATTGTGGTGCTTGGTATCTCACACGTTTTTTTCTCATCCTATCTCATCACCCCAGGGCGTGTCTTGATAAGACCAGTTTCACAATGGCTATAACACACTGCAATAAAAAGCTCCTTTTTGACAGAATTTGACAGCATTTAGTCATTTATTATTGCCTTTTCCTCCTTTTTTTAGAGATACATTTTTAAAAGCAATTTTTGATTGGCACTCTGGTGTCTTCCTTTGATAGGGTGTACATTATCAGTCTAACTTTTTCTCTAACCGTCTCTAGATTGTGGGACATTTGTTATAAAGGCAGATCCACCCGTTCTACCCAACAAGAAAAAACTCTTTAATAAATTCCTAGTTTTTCATTGTATTAAGGCGCGCTGTGTGATCTAATAAGAGTAACGCTATAAGAGATGTTTTAGGGAGGAGATTACTGTAGCACCGTTAATGTTACCGAGCTCAGTTCAGATGTCATTCTACAAAGGAAGTATTGTCGTCAGCTCATATTTCACCATTAAACGGTTCTCAGAAACTTCAGTATGTACAAGAGGACCCTGGCTTGAACATTTACAGAATGGGAGCAATTATTTTGGCCCTTAAATATGACCTCCCGTGCACATTTAAGACAACAAAACAGATTTTTTCCTGCAGTGCAATTGCAGCGATGTCTGATGTGTATGAGAGAGGAGAGGGAGGACATGGAGGGAACGTTCTAGAGATCATGCAAAATGGCTTTGAAACCTTCTTGAACACTATCGTACAGTTTTATAATACTTGCGTTGTTGACCTGAAGTGATAATCATTACAACAAAGATCATCAGAGGTGTTTTTTTGCAACATCGCAGCTTTTCAGCCAAAATCTTTCCAGGGGCTTGTTCATGTCAAGCATGTAGAAAAACAAACCTAGAACATCTTTACCCCTGAATGTGTGGTCCGGGGAAGGCCTATATGAAGCTCTTTACTCAAACCTGCTCCTTGTTAAGAAAAATAATATGATTCCTAGGATTAAATACAAGGCAAACTGTGAGTGTGGCCTACATCATGAAATTTCATGCTCCAATAACGAGCAAGTTCTCAAAAAAGGGGGTCCTTTTGTGCTGTGTGTTGAGGTGGTGTGCATATAGCACATCTGGATGATGGGGCCTACGCCTGTATGGGTGTTACGTCAGGCCCAAGGCAGATAGGGACTGGGCAGACTGGGCCATCTGTACACGTAGATATCTGCCACGCTTACCTCACGACATGCGTCATATGTGGGGAAAAAGTGTCACATCCCCTATCCCTTTTTTCTAAATGCGTCCTACCTTTGGCCTGAATATTGTCCCATATTAATCCTATGTTTGATTTGATTGTACGCTGACGGGAGATGTGTACCTGGAGAAATGTTTACCGTAACGAATAGCATTTGGTGCATATAGGCTTGAATAGTCTTCAATTATCCCATTTAGGGTCAATTCTACAGGCCCGCGACCATTTCAAGCTCTCCAAAATAACTGCCATGGACGTTGCACGGGGCAGGTCCACGTTTAAACCAAAGGATGATCAGTGTAATGTTCATTAAACTATTGCATGGCGTCTGTTAATCGGCGCTAAGCCTTGGTTTTAAGGAGAGCGCTCTCCATGGTCTAGAATTGCGCTGTGAGCTCTCCGTGGTGCTGAAACCAGCCCTCTTTGCGCGGTGAACGCCCTTCACTGAAGCCCAGTTAGTGGAAAGAAACAGGGGAAAGAGAGGTTGGTAAAGACGTTTAAATGGTTGAATAACAAGATGACAAAAAGATGACAAAAATCAACATTATAAAAAAAAAAACAGCTGAGACAATCACATTAAGTCTCTCTCTCTCTCTCTCTCTCTCTCTCTCTCTCTCTCTCTCTCTCTCTTTAAAATTGCGCTTCTTGGGCAGCACGGTGTGATGTGCAGGCTGAAGATGAATTGATCGTGCATGAATTGGCACTTGTTGCCATAACGCATTGAAGCCTGCCGAGTGGGCAATGCCAATGTGTGTTTTGTGTGTGTGCGTACGTGTGTATGTGTGTGTATGTGTGTGTGTCCGCGCGCCCACGTGTGTGTGCGTGTGAGTGTACGTGTGTGTGTGTATGTGTGTGTGTGCGCGCCCATAGAACGGTCTAATCTTCCCTGCTCCACGCGCACGACTGCCCCCCCCCCCCCCCCCCCCCACCCCGGTTATGAAAAGTAGCCTCTTTGCAAATGATAGTCTACCAGCCTCGTTTCTATAGAGCGGCCGATCTTATTGAAACTTACTGAAATAGTTTACATTTTATTATCCAAATGATGCTATGGAAGATACAGATGCAGAATGATTGACATTGCAATTAGACAGTATTGCTTGCAAGTATAGCCTTGTTGTGAATCTGTCATGTTTCGAATATTTCAAAGATCGCAGCCAGTCAATTGTAATGCTAGGTAATACAATGAAACATTTTCACTCAGCCCATACTCTCTAGAAAGGCTCAACCTTGAATTTATATCGATGGATGCAGAATTTGTATTGCATTGGAATAGCTGGGCTCTAGACGGAGCACGTCCACCGCTGCGGTGCTTTGCAATCAACTCAGTGGAAGTCAACACGAAAATAGAATCCGTTTACTTTCAGTTTCACATGTTCTATTATCACACATTTAAACACGTCTCCCCGGAGAGAAAACACTGGTCACTCACGCTTCACCGTCAAACTCGAGTATGAATTTCTCAATGGCTTTCTATATGGCAATACTGTCTATAGCCATGAAAACAGAATGGCAGGTTGTTATTTACTCACTTCAACAAAAAAAGGAAAGAAAAAAATAAAAATAAAAATAGAATGGGCTCACCCAGTCATCACCGATCCGAGGAAGCGCGCATCATTTTTCTCTTCCCCCCCTTTTTTTCTCCAATAATCCCTGGGAATTTGAACGGCACCCATTGATATGCAGCAGTAGGGTCCCCCCCCACCCTCCCTTCATCCTCTCTCTTCCCAGACGTCAGTCGCATTGCCTCCCATTCATTTCGGTCTATTGTTTATATTTCATTTCTGTGCATTTCTTAATCTTAATCCATTTTGTCCTCCTCCCTCCTTTCTGGAAAATGCTGCAAAACCTCTAATGGAAGCCACTCAATTCCTCCAGTCTGCTTCTTGCTGGTGACCTGCATTGACGTCATTGCGTCATTAGGTTTCCCCTGGAAACACGGGAGAGCCAAAAATAGAAACACATTAATTCAAACCCCAGGCTGGGGGTGGGGGTACAGGGTGGATGGGGGCTGTTGTTGGCGACTATTTCTATCAATCCATAATCTTCTGATTTCCACCGCCACCCCACCCCCCCCCCCCCCCATCCCCCACACACACACATACCTCTTTCTCTTTAGTTTCCTATACAATCCTCACTGATCTATCTCAACACACACACGCGCGCACACACGCACACACGCCCCCCCCCCCCCCCCCACACACACACACACACATACACACACATCACAGCCCTAAGGAAATATCATATTCCTATAATATCATATGAATATATTAGGAGTATCTTTTATCAAATTCCTATAATATCCCTATAGGGACTTACTGCATAGTGTGTCTGTGCTATTATATAGTGTGTTTTAGTGACCTTATTGCACTTTTTTATGGTTCCACTGTACTATTCCTATATTATTCCTATAAGAACTTGTGTTTGTGGTACAGTGAGTGTACAAGTGACCTAAGAGGTGTGGCTAAGATAATACTTTGTGGCATTTGTTTCCTATCTCCTTTAGTATCACCATAATATTCCTATACTGTTCTCATAGGGGCTAATAATGGGGGAAACTGGTGGATTTCTAATGAGTCTGTGGTGCTCAAAGTGAGTTGATAGTGACTTGAGTGTATTTTGTAGTATGTTTTTTGTCTCCTAAGGTATCACTATAATACTCCTACAGGGACTTATAGTGTGTCTGTGGTACTTAATAGCACGTTTATAATGACCTTATCATATTGTGATATTGTTGCCTCCTATTGTATCACTATGTGTCTGTGGTACCTATTGATGAGTTTTGCTTTCATTTCTTATGGTATCACTATAATATTCCTATACTACAGTGTGTTTGTTGTACTCATTAGTGAGTTCATAATGACATTATGAATTTATGGCGCTTCATAGTATTTTATCTTGTAGTATCACTATAATACGTAGTGATTTATAGTGTGTCTGTGGTACTCAGTAGTGGGTTCACGGGATTATTATAGTTGCTTTTTGTAACGAGGGAGTAGGCCTATTCTGAGATTAGGTCTTGGCTATAAAAAGACTGTATAGAGAAAGGGACCAAAGGGGGTGGGGATGGGGTTGGGGTTTATTTTATTCCTGCCTGCATTATAAAAAAAAAAAACACTCTATAGAGGAGAACAGCGCCGCGGGGATAAAAATAGAAAGTACCGAGCAGTCATCTGTCAGCCGAGGGGCTCGTGCGCCGCGCGAGGTGGATTTCCGGTTTTGGTATTGATTCTAGTCCTTACTATACTGTAACCTATATTACGGCATGAACACTGGCAATCAGGGACGTCGTGGAGGGTAAACCCACCTAAACTCAGTGTACCCACCTTGTTATTTGAGTATCATCCACCTTTTTATGCTGACATAAATCTTTATGAGATAAATGTATACATCACACTCTAAACAGAACGGTTTATATAGTATCATGAATGTTTTTTAGGCTTGTACCTATAGCAGAAACCGTTTTGGTGCCATAAAAAAAACAACTTTGAGAGAGGTTCTATAGCACCATGCTTAAATGGCTCTGCATAGGACCTTTATTGTGATATAAAAAAACATTTAAGGACCTTTAAGAACAAAATAATTGTTCCAAAACAGGGATGTTGAACCCTCTGATTTGTCATTTCTAACTTAACAAGTTACATGGTTATTTGAATCATTATGGTTCTATATAGCACCACTATGCAACCCCTGAACCCATGATGAACCTGCTTTTTCTGTATGAAACTGATAAATTCTATGGGAATAGTGTATTTTAAGGAGAACATAGCATAAATTAATGCTTCTCTAAAAACTGAGACTGATTTTTGCTTATACTGGTTTCTAGCCTCCTGATGTATTTTCCACTACATCACTGGTTGGCAACCACACAATTATCAGCTAACAGAGAGTCCTTGGACTTGAATGGTTATTAGGATGGTTAGGCTAATAACACAGGCTATCATCTTAAACCAAACTGAACTAATGACATGGTTAGCCTTCTTCCTCCAGGACAAGGCCTAGTCAGTTTCCTGAAACCCCTCACTGAAATGATTTATTTTATCTCAGAGAACATCTTAACTTATTCTAAGTTAACCGACCTTATCTTCATATAACTTACATACCTACTTATGATGTTTAGTATGAATTTCCATCATAATGATTCATGCCAGCCTAAAAAGGTGGATAAACTGTGGTCATCAGTTGGTGAAGGTCATAAGGCAAACAACCTCCAATATAAACAAAAATCACTTCAACTTTCAGATAAGCATTAAATTCTGGTATGTTTTTTCCCTCAATATAACATACACCAGATTGATAGTACCTATGATGTATACTATAAATCTACCTCATAAAGATTTATGTGAGCCTATAAAAAGGTGGGTAAACTGAATCTCGACGGTTTTACTCTCCACTACACCCCTGCTTATAGCCATATAGCATTCATTCATTGTCCTTTCATTCATGCAGCCATTCATCCAGTTCCCTTAATCCATTCATATATCCAGGGCAGCCACCCTTCCAGTGACGCAAAGCCCCCCTCCCATTTAATCGCTTTAGCATCGTCTATCTGCTGTGATGCTGGAGATCAAGTGACATACGCCACCGCGTGCACCCGACCTCCCTCTACCGTGTACCTCCGCTCACGTGCACGCACGCCTTTACGCGCACACTCCTCCGCCTCGTGACTCCTGGCTGGAGGCACGCGCAATAGCACGAGCGGTGATGCTGCATTCACACTGTGGCCTAAAAAAACCCAAACACGTCGGCATCGCGAGATATCAGTCTACTGCAATGGCAAACTGCCCTCTCGTTGCCAAGGTGATTTTCCTAAACAAGAGGTTCCGTTTAAACTGACGCAATAAAACTGATCTGTTAAATAGTGTTGTGTGACTGTTCATTGTCAATATTTCTGAATATTTTTTCAAATTTATTGATTATTATTTTAGTATTGTATTAGTATTTAGTATTTAGTAAGTACTGTAGCTTAAATACTACAATAAAACAGAATTATAGCTATATTGAGCATAATCTAAAATGTTAAAAGAGTGATGGCTAGAAAATGTAATGCTATAGCATTGCTATTACACTGCTAGACATTTCAACATCTGGTATGTCATCACATACACATAAGGCTAAAGTTGGGAAAATTCAACTTCTGTCTGTATGTTTTGCCTGCAGGCATGGCTAAGGAGTCTCCCCATTTCTATCTATACCGCTCCTAACAGTAGGTTACAACAAAGTGGACGGCCTCAACTGCCAATGCAAATCTTACATTCATAATGTGAAAAGGGATAAACTTTCTGACTTTCTTCTGACAGTTACATTTGGGGAAAAAAACAAACAAACAAAAAAAACAGCTGGCTGAGGGTCACCCAGAGATGAATGGGTCGCATTTTATGTGATAAGAGAACATGTGTATAGGCCTTACACACTTAAGTCTATTAATAGTGGTTCTTTGAATCTAAAAAGAATTATGCATGGTGAAAATCATTCATTATTGTAGTGTTGGACATTTCCTTGGAGGGCCAAGACTACCTGCAAAAGGGGATAGGCTACTATTTTAAACCCCTTACCAGTTATCAGCAAGTCCTTTAAAAAACCTCTTTAAATGTAGCCAAAGATATATGCTACACTGATATATACTTTGCAGACAGCACAGCAATTATGATTTGGTTTTAAACCAGCCTACATACAGTATTATACAGGAACACACCTGCAGAATGTTAGCACTAATTTCCACGTGGTTTTATTCTGCAGTGAGACTGGAGCCAGGGACACAACCAGGACATGGCCTGTGCACCCGACCATGTCCTGGTTGTGTCCCTGGCTAAATCCCACATCTGCAAGCAGAGCCTGCGTAACTTCAGCAGCATCCTTTGTTAACATATCAGCCCTGTGGGTATTCTGTATTAAATATCTTTCATTAAAGTAACACGTGCACCCTGCTTGCCGGTGTCTCCAGCTGTTCATTCCTGTACTAAATACAAAACTTGTTACAGTGGTTGCCCGTGTGGGAAGAAGGAATGGACAGTGAAGATGGACAGATGGAGTTTCCACTGAGGCAAACCCTGCATTGCCTTGCCCAAGAAAATCATAAGGTAAGATAAGATCTAAGGACTGGGCGATTCTCCGACAGCTGATGGACCAGGGTTAGGGTTAGCCTGCTCTGGAGGCCAGGAACCTCTGGGAGGGAGATTCCCAAACATTGTGCTGCAGAAGATGATGGCCAGCAAAGACCCAGAGGCTTTCCTGACCACCTTTGAGACAACAGCGACGCTAAGTGGGTGGACAGAAGAGGAATGTGCCTCATGGCACCCTCTCGCAGACAATATGCCGACATTGCGCTAACACCTGAGGACCACCGTCGCTGGTTCAGGGCCCTAGCCTGTGAGGACATCGGTCACCCCTTTGCATTTGCCCAGAAGCTTGACTAAGCTTGGCTTAGTCATTTTCCCAAAATGGGTACCGGGGAAGTTTGTCAAGGGACTCCAACCAGCAACCTCCGACTGGGTCCAGTGCCACCGCCCTCCGGTCTAGAAGAAGCGATCGCCCTAGCAGAGGACCACCTGTCCCTTCCACGAGTAGTCAGGGAAAAAAGCATTGAGTGACGACTGCGGTTAGCTCCCGCCTGGCGCATTCCCTGATATTAGGCACTGATTAGTTAGTGTGCTGTGCTCAACAATGTTGCAAGGTCATCCGACTGGAGTGAGACTGGAGCCAGGGACACCCACCAGGACATGGCTACACAACAAATTCCATGTCTGCAAGCAGAGCCTGTGTAACTTCAGCAGTATCTTTTGTTAACGTATCAACCCTGTGGGGTATTTCATGTTAAATATATTTCATTAATGCCGGTGTCTCCAGCCTTCATTCATGTACTAAATATAGAACTTGTTACACATTGTTAACAAAGAAATGCATATTGTGATAATAAAACAGTATTTATATTTTATTTCAAGGTCATATTCTACAGTTGAACTATTTGGTGGTTCTCCTATTGGGGTCTAGGAACAACAGGGGGCTTTGAGAGTGTCCCAGCAGGTCCCTAGAAAAGACAGAAATAGAATTATGTGACTTTCATTTATTAGAATGTATTATGATGTGGAAGTCGAGAACGAATGAGGAAGAATGGATTTCACTCTGTTATTCATTTGAAGTTATACAATTGTGTACTAAGTAATATCTATAAATATAAACCTAAGGGCGGGTGCCTGGATCAAAATCCTCTCAGGTGGGGCTCCCTGGCCTAACATGGTTGACATGTCAACATAGCTGATAGTTAAATGATCCAGTACAGCGACAGTACTCTATAGAAAAGGAAGGAGTAACTGCAAATAATAGACAGTAAGGGATCCTGGATATCATTCAACTGGCTGGTTCCCAGTTGATTATGAATCTGTTTTCACTGAGATGTATTTACATTAAATTTACATTACATTACAGTCATTTAGCAGACACTTTTATCGAAAGCGACTTACACACTTGGCCTAGTACTCCATTAAATGTAATATAAAGCCAATACTGAGAAATTTGGTTTAACTTTTGATGCTAAGGTGTGGCAAATCGGTTAAGAGAGTTGTGTAATCTTTCAGTTGAGAAATCTTCCAAAATCAAGCTGTTTTTGATATGGTGATATTGTGATATGGAAAATAATAATAATAATAATAATACATTGCATTTATATAGCGCTTTTCACAGTACCCAAAGACACTTTACAATAAAAACAACAGCATCCAAGTCATCCAAAATGTCATCCATGCTCTCATTTGGTCTACTGCAATTCCTGACTCAAAAGTTTATTCATCCCTGAATTCAGTAATTCTGTATAAACTAGTCGTTAATTACACACTGCTGCCATCTTCAACTAAACATCCACTTAAATTTTGCTCCTGGGACACTTTGGGCAAAATCTATTTACCTGTGATTTTGAATTTTGCTTTTTTACATTAAACGTGCTACGGCAGGTTGGCCTAGTGGTTAGAGAGGCCAACCCATCACCAGAGGGTCATTGGTTCAATCCCCGGCAACACCAGGAGGGTGTATTCCAGCTGTGAGCTGGTGATTGAAAAAATGACTGGTGTCACAGCTACGGTGCCCACCAACACTGCCGAAGTGCCCTTGAGCAAGGCACTTAACCCCAAACTGCTCCAGGCACGCTGTTCAATGGCTGTGCTCTGCCCCCTGACCTGCAAATGCATGTGCATGTGTGTGGGGTGAGATGTTGTCTGTATCTAGTCAGGGGTGTGCAGAAGACAAATTTCACAGTCTGTCAAGCCAAAATATTTTATTCTACAGTAGCATTCTGCAATTGCATGTTATGGTAACACAAAGTAAATTTGTGCAGTATACATGCAATATATTCCCATGGAATTTGTCATGGTGATTCAAAGGTTAGTTAAAGAGAGGGAAAGAGAGAGCAAGCAATAACACACTGGGTTATAAACAGCGGCCCCAGTGTTCTGCTTTGTGCTTTTCTTTAAAGCCATTTTGGATGTCTTGGGCTCAATTTGAAATTCTCTCTGGTAGGCTGGTAAGGTACTCTGTTGTATTGAATATAGTTTTGATGTGTTATATGATTCTCCATTTTAGTGAGAATCAGTCCATTTTAGGGAGCTTAATATTGTTAATGCTCTATTGCTTACATTTTAAAGGATTTTTTCTACCTTTTACTCCACTAGATTTAGCTAACATATAACACCTGTAGTTAACAGTTTGAGGACAGATTTTGCTTGCAAAACATGTGACCAATTTTTGACATTGTAAGAAGGAACAGTGCGTAACAGTTTTTTTTTTGGCTTGTAATCATATGGAACCACTCTTGGTGCTACAGAGCTTCTTTTTAAGGTGCTTTGTAGAATCATGCTCACATTACTGTATTGCACCATCTCATAACCAAATGGTTCTTTATTCAATCACTAATAAGATTGTGGGGTGGATATTCAAGTATATCGTCAAGTTGAACCAGACCGTCAGTGGTCAGCTTGGTCCAAATGGCACCTTGTACTTTTTCACCACCATGCGATTCAACTAGTTTTGGAGTTATGAAATTGTGAATTACAGAGCCACTGAAAAGCCTCTTGATTCTGGATTCAAGTTCTGTGCACTATATGGAAACACTTGATTTTCAAATAGCAGTGAAGAACGATTGTTCTAGACTTCTAGTCTGAGCTCATTAGTGATCCCTGCTGGCAGTTTTGATATAGCAGCCTATTTCTTCCTTTCCTTCTGTACGTTCTGTACTACCTGTAGGCGGGACAGGGACAAGTGACTAATGACAGTGTAAAGGGAGTTACAGTAGTCCAGGCAGCAGGAGATAAAGGCATGGATGATTTTCTCTAGGTCTTGGGCGAAAGAAAGGATTTAATTTTGGAGGTCCTAAGCTGAAAAAAGCTTGCTTTCATTGCTGCATTGATTTGTTTGTCAAATGGACTTTGTCAAACAATGCTGAATCAAAAACCAAGGTTTTTAAAATGAAAGACAAAGGACCAATGTATGATTGTGCATTATTTTGATAAGTGGTCAGGGCCTATAACAACAATCTCTGTTTTATCAGAATCTAGTTGAGAATTCTGTGCCAGCTAGTTTTTAATGGCAGTGAGGCAATCATGTAGAAGAGATAATCTACTGAAATCATTAGGATTTAGGGAGACTGGGAATCATCCACATAGCAATGGTAAGAAACACATTCAAACTGACAGATTATACTGTATGTCCTAAGGGAAGCATATACAGAGAAAATAAAATTGGAACCCTGCGGCAACCCGTATGACAGTAAGGCTGGTGTAGAGGTAAAATCACAGATACAGACAGTAAAAGTTCTGTTGGACAGGAAGGAAGAGAACCTCTCAAGGTCTGTTCCAGATATGTCAATCCACTTGTTAAGCTTATCGAGGAGGATGAGGTGATCATCGGTGTCAAATGCAGTTTCGGTGGAGTGATGCTGGTGGAAGCCCGATTGAAACTTTTTCACTTTTTCTCGAACTTTGGAAATGAAGGACAGCTTGGAAATAGGTCAATAGTTTTGTTGGAGAGTAGGATTGAGTGTAGTTTTTTTTTTAGAATGGGTTGAATGTTGGCTTGCTTGCAATACTCTGGGACACAACTGGTGTGAACCTCTAAAACCTGTTTTTGAACACCCACTGATTCCATAGACTTATTTTCTAAAGAAGGGGATGAAATGCTTCCAAGCACTGAAATATGAAGCCAGTCTATTAAACATATCACGACTGGTAGCAATGTGCAAATTAAGGTACCTAGCTACTTGAGAATTGAGAATTATACACTAAGCATTTGGATGCTTAGTGTATCGACAATCGAATGAGGCAAATATTACTTCAAACATGGAAGCAATGTTGTCTCAACGTACTGATTACTGATTACAACAATTTATTTGAACTGTTTCAATCTATTTTATTTAATTCAATCAAAATGGCACTTACTCCTGCTAGTTATTGATTCTGACTTCAGTATTATTACTACCCGACCTGACACTCCTAAATCATCTCGAAATTACATTGGTATTCAAGGATTGGTGCTTTCGTGGTTTAGGATCCATCTAGACAGAATGCATTACGTCCACAACAAAACAACCTCAGAGTATCGTAATGTGAACTTTGGTGTGTCACAAGGCTCTGTTCTGGACCTGCTGCTATTCCCTATCTACATGCTACCGCTTGGTGAAATTATCCAAAGTTTCATTGCTACGCTGACGAGACTCAACTCTATATATACGCGCTAAATTCCTAAACTTATTACGCAAAACTGACGACTTTTCTGAAGTCAAACGTTGGATGTCCCTTAACCCTTGTTCCTTAACACAAAAAAAATAGATGTTGGTTATTGGACCGGGTAAACACAGGTATCTGTGAGAACACTACTCTCAATTTTGATAATTGCGTAATTGACCAAAAATCTTTACATTCGCATTACATTCATCCAATGACAGGATGCTGTCTACCAATCTATCCCAGCAGTTAAAAGAAAAATGCAGGTAGCAGGGCCTTTGCTCACCATGCTCCATTTCTTTGAAACAGTCTCCCTGCTGTGATTGAAGGCTTAAAACCTATTCATTTTCTCTATCATTTGGCCAACCTTATAGCTTTGCACAATTACTGGGGGTGACACAGTTTCTCCTTAGAATAAGGCTAGACCAGTTAGCTTACACTAGCTCAGGTTCCTGCCTATGTGCATTTACTTTGCGCGTCCGGTTCTCCCAGTCTATATGCTCCTGTCCACTCATGCTGGTCAAGTCTGACTGTGTGAGTGGGAGTAAGTGAATTAGTTTGTCTGCTGTGTGTATGGGTTCCTATCTGTTTCTAGTCTGTGGCTGCATCTGGGCAGTGTTGGCGTCCTTGTGGTCCCCCACTCTTATAATAATAAGAGTGCTGACTGAGCTGCTGTTGTTGCCTGCACCAGATCGGGATGTTTCACCCAAGCGTCCTTATTATGTTTATTCTGTGTATTTTGTTTATGTTTCATTTTGTTATCAACATTTAATACTGTATCTGTGATTAAGGGCTATACAAATAAACTTGACTTGACTTGTCTGTTGTCATTGTGTGTTTCAGGTGGTAGAATTGTACACTAAGCGTCGCAAGCATATAGCTAGCAATATGTCCACTCTTAACAAGTCCACTTGAAAAAGACCTGCTCTGAAATTAGAGTATGATACTTTAGTACTTTTATGGTAAAGTAAAGTAATCCATTAAAATTTGTGTTATATATATATATTATAAAATAATTAGTCCAAATTAGTCCAAATGAAGAAAGAAATTAGTAGAAATGCATTTACTGGGCACCCTGTTTATAATGGTGATGGTTGTGATTTTGCACTTGAATGTGCCATCCCAACTACTTCCACAGTGATATATTAATCAGAAAATCATTTAAGTAGGATTTTTAATTTTTGAAATTGAGATAAATAATAAAAATGACTCAGTAAAGCACCTGAGCCTCCAGTCCTGGTCTGTTTTATGCCGTTTTCTAGATGTTTTTTTGGCAGCTGTGGAACCTGTTAGGGGATGGCGAGTGGCAAGGAAACAACCAGAAAGAATAGATAGAAGGATGAGAATGGACAGTGACTTCTGGGAAAGTTTAAAGTTCTGCTCATAGTTCAAAGGTGCACATGTCCAAGTCCATTATATGTAAACTCATGAATGAAAATGTATATTTTTGCCCTTCCGCTTGACACATATTTATGATCTTCATGTTGTACTCTGATGACTGATTTGACAGTGCAGCAACATCCTGTTGGCCCTTCCCACGTCATGAATATTTATGAGAACTTCAGTAGATTGAGGAGGGTCATTATAATATTATGTGGACCAAGCAGACCTTGCTCACGTCCCCACCTTGAGTCGTAAGTTGGAAATCTTGCTCATTACTATTTTAGACATAGTGTAGGCGATAGAGGTCACGGAGAGGAATGTTCATATTAACTCAAGGTAAAGCATTAATCTCTGACTGTACAACTGTAATCGAATAAGTGTGTAGTTTAAATTTTGTTATTTAACTGTTTTTTTCTGCTCGTATTTTGAATTGATTGAATTGAAAATCAGTTGATATAAACTGTGGTTACATCAGCACTGGAGAGATGGGAATTTGTTTGCAGTCTTTTAGCTGCAGAATAAAAGCTACGCATCAGTGTGTGGACAAAAACCCAATTCTTCACATCTCAGAAACAGTTATGTGTGTGGAATATGTTCTGCCTCTCCTTACCTTGACTGTACTTGAATTGGTTTCAGTTTTGTAATGTAATGTTATTCTACTTTTATAGGATTTCTGTATTAATTCCAGCTTTGAATGACAAGCATAATATTTCAACACACTCCTTTTAAGTTTTGTTCCACTGAACGCACATGGATACATAAATATTATGCACTTACTTGGTTTATATTTTACAGCAAGGGATATTGAATTGCATTAAATATTTTCTCCAGTGTTCTGCAAACTTTCTGACATTTTAAATAACAAACCACAGCCCAGTTTTACACAGCTTGTAGACAATCCTTTGACTTGGTAAAGTAAAAAATAGTGTTTGAGCTCTTGTGTCTGAATCTTTAACAATATTTTTATTGGGGTTTTTCAATTATGACAAACATTACATATCAATAAAATAATCAGTCCTGGCAGCAAATACAGTAGGCAAGTAAATAAAACATAAAAAATGAAAACAGAGGTGAATATATAGATGTTACAGTAATTACAATGTGCAGAAATCTTAAAAATCACATGGGCTAATACACTTTATAATCTAATTCCAGTTGCCCCACCCCCACCCCAGTCTTTGGCTTACATGCAATAACAATACATATAACAATACAATAACATTTAAAGTCTTATCAAGCTCAGAAGGTTTAAGATTATTTTTTTTATCAAAAGGAAACATGATAGGGGAGGAGTTTAGTGACTGACCTTTACCTCACATTCACCTACAGTAGGGGGAAAGACGCCCAGCAGGTAACAGCTAATGGTTATCATCTTCATCTCTCTTTTGTTGGACTTTTTTTGAATATAATCACATCCCCTCTTTCAATACACACACACACACACACACACACACACACACAACAAAGTACTTGCATAAGCAACAACCAAAGCACTCGACTGCATTTTTTTTATGAGATTGAGAAGATTTGAATCATTCTAAAGTGCATTTTTACAGTTTTATTTTATATCCCATATGGAGGAGCAATGGATGCAGTAAATTACAGGGGCAAATCTGAGAAATAGCCTCCAATCAAAAGTTGAATTACAAAGACTTGGTAGTAAGTGAGCGGTGAGGCTGTAAGTTTATTCTACTTGTCATACTTAGTCCTCATGGGATCTCATGATTATACCCATCTAGACTTCTGGGTGAAAACACCAGTTAGCCAAATGCTAACCAATGCTAATTTTTCAGCCCATTACCTCAGTCAATACCTAATCTTCCGCTTCCTCCTTCTGATGTTTTTTATTGATTCCATAGACATGTTTTACCAGACTCCTGTGTGTATTAATGCACACACACACACACACACACACACACACACACACACACACAAGGAGAGGCAGTTGAGGGAATTGAAATATCCTTTTGAGACTGGGAACTGAGTGAAATAAATCCAATAGGACTAAGTATGGGGTTTTGTAATGTTTTTCACAAAATGCTTCAAATTGTGAACTTGAGCCTGACTGGTCAAACATGCTGTAACTTTGTATTTCTGTGGATCATAGAAAGCAATGGTGGAAGTGATGTCTAGTTGATCTGGGGAAAAGGCAGCACAAGGCTGACAGAGTCCACTGGGAGCCTAGCTTTACTGTATGTGGCAGATCCTGCAGGCAAACATCTGCACTGCACGCTGCACTAACTGTTGATGCCATCTGCTGGCAAAAAGCATAAACTACACATGCTGTGCTCTCTTTTATCCCCGTGATCAAAAGCTGTACTCTCCATGTATGTGTCAATACTAGAACCCTTTCTCTTTCATTTTAGATAATGGGGGAGAATGTTACACTTGCTGTAGATTTTCACTGCACTGCACTTCAAATTCAAACTGTACAGTGGTGTCTACAAGTTGAAACATGAGAACATGCACATAAGTGATGGTATGTGTGCATGCATACAGAGCAGTAATCATGCTTTCCTTATACTGTTGCACACTCACTCATATCATTGATGGAAGCATAATCACCATGATGGCTGCCAATGGCAACGAAAGCTTCACTATGAAGGCAATATCTAAAGTCTGACATCAGGCAGTTGAAATATCTGGCATATGAAACGCAAGCTGCTGCGGGAGTATTATGAAATTATGCCTACTCTTTCTGTAATTCAGGATCTAAATTCCAGTCACTTTTCTGAATGAAAGAGCTTCACCAGCCCTTGGTAGTTTGGCCTCTTTGGAATTTAAATGTATGTCGAGATCAAAGCCTCCCGAAGGGGGTGCAGAGGTGGTGCAATAAGCAGAAACCCTAGACTACTCCTACAGAAGTCCCTCTGCTACTGTAACTCTGTCGCAGCCTGCCCCTGAGTAGTCAGAGGTGCTATTGCAAACTGCCACCAGGGGGCAGGAGTGATCATTAGGAAAGACAAGTGGGCTTGTTTTTTTTCCTTCTCGCTCTCCCTCATGAGATTCTCTACAACTGTTTTAGTCGCTCTGCTCGGAGAAAATGTTAAGACACACACACACACACACACATGCATCCACGTGAATGCATATGCATAGTAATACACATGCATAGTATTTCTCTTGAGGTACAGATGTTCACACAGTTGCACACGCACTCAAAGGGAAATGCCTGTGCTCCTTCCCCTCCCGTGCACATCACATCACAGTGGCTCTCAGGCCTGGGATGACATTGCAGTTTCTGTCTCTTCACAAGGCCACATTATGGTTGCGTGTGGCTCCTCCTCAGTGACTTCACAATGTCATGACCTCTCCATTCCCCAACCGATCGCGGCTCCATCGCTGCACTGCAGGATGAGGGTTCAACTGCATCACACACCCCCATCAGAGCTACAGACTGCCTATTTATAACAGCTTGTTAATGGCTACTCGTATTAGTTTCACAGCGAGGCGATCAAACAAGACCTCAGCAATTGTCTGCGGTTGTAACCTTCAAAATATTCTCAAATGGACCTTTAGCGAGCAGGCTGCAGCCTTGGTGGTGAGAAGATGAAACCAAGGAGAAAGAGGAAGAAAGGGAAGGGGAGGGAATAAGACATACGCAAGGAGAGCCTCAAAAACAGACTCAAAGGAGAGAATGTATAAGATGTAGGCAGAGGGCGAGATAGCGAGAGGGGGGGTGGGGCTGATATCAAAGAGGCCTTTGTTCGAGCCTCCTCCAGTAGCTGTGTGAGGATCAGAGCCAGAGAGCAGTGGACCTTGAGGACCTTGAGAGGGGGAATTGAATGCTTACGATGCAGAACTCTATCTTCAAGGCTTCCTGCCCTCGACGTTTTCATTTTTTATCATTAATTAATTCTTGCTAATTGCCAGGATTAGAAAAAGAGGGAGAGAGAAAGGGCGCTCTGGGTCTCTGGAGTCCGAGACCACTGTGTGTGTCTGTGTGTGTGCGTGTGTGTGTGCAGCGTGCGCGTGCATGCAGCGTGCCCGCACACCTCTGTCCTGTATAGAAAGAAAAGAATGAGTGGGGGAAATACAAATTGAACATTCATGGTCAGCAAGGTTGTTAGCACCCTGCGATTGATTGTGCCTGTTGAACCATAGAAGTATTTCTATTAAAGTTAAGGAGATGGTCATAGCCCAGCAATGTCCTTGTACAGTGGTTATGTTAATAGTAGAGGTGATTGGGTTGGAGTTTTTTTAATGCCAGTTCTATTTGAAAGTATTCTAACTTGCTGAAAAGCCCTTGAGTTGGAATTCATCCATCCATTCATTCATTAAGGAAAGAAAAGAAGCTGTTCCAGTGGTGGGGTCACAGTCCTAAACAGGTGTCCTTAAAGTCCTTGTTTCTTGACATTAGCTATTTGTATTGCATTATACACTATATTGCCAAAAGTCAGTGGACACCTGACAATCACACCTATATGAGCTTGCTGGACATCCCATTCTAAAACCATGGGCATTAATATGGAGTTGGACCCCCCTTTGCGGCTATAACAGCCGGCACTCTTCTGGGAAGGCTTTCCACAAGCTTTTGTCTGTGGGAATTTGTGCCCATTCAGCCAAAAGAGCATTTGTGAGGTCAGGCGGTGATGTTGGACGAGAAGGCCTGGCTCGCAATCGGCGTTCTAATTCCTCCCAAAGGTGTTCAGTGGGGTTGAGGTCAGAGCTCTGTGCAGGCCAATCGAGTTCCTCCACAACAAACTGGTCTAACCATGTCTTTATGGACCTCACTTTGTGCACAGGGGCACAGTCATGCTGGAACAGCAAAGGGCCTTCCCCAAACTGTTGCCACAAAGTTGGAAGCGCCCAATTGTCTAAAATGTTTTGGTATCCTGTAGCATTAAGATTACCCTTCACTGGAACTAAGGGGCCAAGCCCAAACCCTGAAACACAGGGTGGCTGAAACACCTGAACTCAATAACTAGTAGGGGTGTCCACTGACTTTTGGCGATATAGTGTATGATCAAATTCTAATCTAGGCTCTTAATTTGAAGCCACCTTCAATATAGCATTGTTTCTCATTGATGTACAGATCATTGCACCAATACTATGCCTATTTATTACATCTCAGGTCAAAATGATCCTGCACATCATCCCCTGCCCTGTTGACAACATATCAGCTTCCCTGCAGGCTCTGGACCAGGTCCCATCATGGGTACTATTTTCATTATTTTAACATCACCTCGTTGTGATGGATGAACCTGCCATGCCGCATCCTGTCCTGTTTTACAATTCACCCCGATGCCTTGCATGTCCAAGTCCGGCGCGGTCGTTCCTAGTTCGGCCTCAACTCGAGCAGCAGAAATGCTAATACGCTGTGTGATTGATACCTGGCGATTGACGCTAATGCTACCGCTCCCTACATTAATGTCAACGTAGCTAATCGGTTTGCTTAGCTTTGAACGTTAACATACATTAGCTTTTGACGTGCTTCCACAAAATACAGCTATCTCGGAGCACAACGGCAATATAGTTATGCAGTATACTTGTAATATAACACTCAAAGTAATATAGTAACGTGTACTTATAGTAATATCTAGCATTAGACCCTTTGACCCGACAGTCAAAGGGTCTGGTGGAGGGTGAACCCACCTAAACTCAGCTTACACATAGTTCATAGTTTAAGTTCATAGTATAAATCACAGTAAGTTGTGTCGAACTGATGCAAGGTATTTGAGGACAGGGTCTTTTAAGGAAGTACCATATATTAATGCCTGAAAATATAATATGTTTTTGCTAATATTGGTGATTGTTGTACATGATGATGGAGGACTTCAGATGATGGAGGCCATAGTTTATTTAGCACTATAGTGACTTCAGTGTAGGTGACAAGCACACCTTTAGCTAGTGTGTGTGCATGCAGTTTGTTTACCACTGCTAGTGTTGGCAGAGCATTGAAGCACAGCTGTAGCATTAGCCCCACCTGTGCTCAGAGGGTTGTGACTTTTGGTTATTCTCTCTCTCTCTCTCTTTCTGTGTCTTTCTCTCTCTCTCTCTGTCTCTCTAATTCTTTCCTGCTTCGGCCCCCCAACAGCATCCTGACATTTCAGCGTTAGGGGGTTCTGTCAGAGTGTGAAAGAATCAACCTTACTGTCCTTCCACAGCGCCGTGGGATAGCGGGCTGTGATTTTTTACATGTACCCTGGAATGTTTTGGGTGTTTCCCCCCCCCGCCGAGCAGCGTTGTCTTTCAGTTAATGTTGCAGCCTGATGTGTATCAATGTGAATAAAAGCACCTCGCCACCTTTCAACCCCCTCTAAATCCACCCAAGATGATTCTATAACAGAAGGTCAAAGTTAAAACCGTACAATGTGTGCACTCGATCCCTGGCTCTCCCTCATCCATAAAAGCGCCGTCCTGTTCAATCACATCACTTTGCAACCGTTCACACTGTGTCACCCGGCCCCATCTCTACCACCAAATTAAAAAAAGTTGGACCGTGCAGCAAGGACTTGTGGGTCATATGCAAAAACACAGTGGGCTGCACGCACACGCAGTATGAAGCATTCATTATAGGTAGTTCATATATAAAACAAATTGGGTTCAAACTGAGCGCCCAGATGGACTACCACAGGGCAGAGGCATACAGTGGCATGGCAGATGAAGGTGTACGTGTGTGTGGGTGTGTGTGTGTGTGTGTGTGTGTGTGTGTATTTGTCTGTATGTGCGCACATTTACTTGTCAGGTTATTGTGTTTGTGTCAGGTACGATAAAATGTAATGTTTTTGTTTGAGCGTTAGATAGGGGAAGAGTGTAATGTGTTTGGGCGCATGGCCTGGCCTGTCCGTTGCGTTCAGCGTCAGGGTACAGCGTGGCCCGCGCAGAGTAGGCTGGCATGCCCCTTGCACACCCCCTACGGGGCTTTCTGGAAAGTGCGCATCTCACCAAAATGTCACTTGAACTACGGCGAGCCACCCTAAACACTCTCTCTCTCTCTCTCTCGTTCTCCTCCCTCCATTGTCCTCTTTCGCTCGCTCTCTCGCTCTCGCTCTGATGTAACTCAACGCTCGCTCGTACATCCAGACTGTGCGAACGCTGCAAAACCACATGTTCGCACATCTATTAGTCACAGCAATTACAGCAAAGAAGTCCACTTGAGAAGCAGATTTTTTGCGCATGAGTGGAGTTCCCATAATCTTCTTGTATGTTAGCGGTGAGCGGCGGCACATATTGCCTCAATTCAACATCTCCAATGCTATATGCACAGTTATGCAATTATGATTATAAGCATTTTACAAGCTGCTAAAGAGAGACGCCAGGGGCCAAATGGGGGGAGATGAAGGAAAAAGCTACATAGGCCCCCACCGAAAATAATTTGACGGTAGTTATTACAGTCTTATTGCTGGGAAACGACATCCATTTCTCTGGCTGCTGACAGCACGTCACCCCGACTTTCCTATAATGGGTTTGGTTGGCAGATCAGTACTGGCGAGAATAAATTAGAAATGATTCCTTAGAGTGCAGAATCTTTTTAAATATTGACACTTTCGTGAAAAAAAAGGAAAAAGGGGCCATGTAATCAACCCAAGCTAGACTTTGATTAAGCACTAAAGTGTAGCTGACGAAAGTGTGGATTTCGTGGTCGTGACAGTTGATCCTCCACGTCTTTCTCGAATTCCAAACTTCCTTCCTTCGCTCCGTTGTGCCGGACCCCCTTTTCCTGTTGGTTCCTGATTCTTCATCTTCTATGGCCGTGTCATTTTGTTTTCTATCCTCATGTTATCTCAGTGTATTGATTTGTACTCTTATGCTGTCTTATTTTGATTATTGGTTCATTCGTTTAGCAAAGTAGTGGCTGTCATTGCCTCTGTTGGTATGGGATGGCTACAACAGAGCATTTATCTCCACGGCAATGGCGTTCACAGAAAATGATTGATAGCATTCATGTCATCATAGGTAACGAGGGAAATTGGTTTTGAGCTGTAGGAAATTGGAGGAAATCAATGTAGACAAAAAGTCACACTATAAGAAACTTTTCCAAATGTACATGTGACTGTACAGCCGTAGTGTTCGGCCTCGCTAGTCCACTGGAAAAACAACAGCATGAAGGGCAAGTGATCCTGGCATGCGGTCGGAAATTGAAATATCTATATTCAGGGTCACGTATAGGATCACAGATGCTTTTGACGCGGTTGAGGTGCGGGAGATATCGACTTTTGACAACACCAAAGTTCCTTGTTTCTTTTTTTTTTTTTGAAGGAGTCGAGCTGTGGCCCTGGTAAAGGTGCTGGCTGCAACTGTTCCCGGTGGATTTACTGAACTGTGGCGCACGGTGTGAAGTGCGTTCAAGGGCATATTGGCTGCTGTCAGAGTGCTTAACATTTTCTACCAGCCCCCCGCCCAGTTCAAAGCGCGCGTGTGAAATGATAATTTTTGCTTGAAGTGATTGATCTCTTGTTTTTAAATTCAAATTGCCCTCCGGTGTTGCCTTTGAGTGTTACTATCTCCTCGCTCCATGTGTGTACGTGTGTGTCCGTGTACAAATTCATAGTAAATGCGTCGCTTATCTAAAGAATACCAAAGTTTATGTGTGTGTGTGTGTGTGTGTGTGTGTGAGAATGCACTCATCCACAGGTCTGTTCATCCTGAATCTGCACACGAGCATCGGTGTTTGCTTGAGCCTTTGGCTTCAGGACTGAGAGAGCGTGCCGGCGTGGGCGACAGTGCACGTGACCACCAAGTGTAAATCCCCGTTACTTGTCTGTGTTTGATCTTTTATCTCCAAACCGCCAAAAGTTGGAGTAGTACAGTTATGTGGGGACTATGAAGAGATTAGCTCGGAGCCCGGACCATATTGATCAAGATTACATTCGGAGTGCGCGGCTATAGGAGAAACAGCAACAGCACCATTCGCCAGTTACAGGGGACGGGTTTAAATGGGAATTACTCAACAATGCCAACTCCACCACTCAACTCTGCTCCCTAACCCCCATACCTGCTTTTACACAGTGTTCTCCATATTCATAAGAAAAGAGAGAGAGCTGCACCTAGAATGCTTATGGGTGTCCTCGCGGGGTGGGGTAGGGGTCATGGGGGTCACAGGTGTCATGGGGTGAGGAAATAAATAGAAAAACACACTGCCGCAAAATTAAACTCACCTACACATCCCACCACCGCAGTTGAGCTGGCCCGCACGTGCACACTATAGGTAGACATACACACAAATACACACCCACCAACATACGGTCTAAATGGCTCACGCACGACATGCAGCGTGCATTAAAACACACTTACAATCACCATCACTGCAACTCCATGCATTTGCCACCCATGGATTAAATCCCCTTCATGCACATTTAACTGCTGTGGGATTAAAATTATCACTCTCTCTCTCTCTCTCTCTTTTTCTCCTTCCCTTCTTTCCCTCACTCACCAGGTTATAGAGTGGTGATTAAATAAATTGGAGGATAGACAGTAATCACATCTCTGTTGGAGCTGAATGATCAAAACTTCCTCCTTTTTCCTCCCTCTCCCTCTCTCTCTCTCTTTCCTGATGACTAATACATCCTAATGATTCTGTATACGTCGCTCTTATCTCTTCACTTTTAATACGCAGACATAATTCCCTACATGAAATGAGGCTTCGGCAAGAGAGGGGATATCGGATAACTTTCCTCTAGCCGCGGGGAAAGCACCTGGAAGTAGTAGTATAGAGGTATATGTAGGGGGAAGAGGGAGAAAAAAGACAGAGAGAGAGAAAGAGAGAGGAGGTTCGAAGGGGTAGAGAGATGGTGAGAGAAAACAGCTGGTGAAGTCTAGCAGTGCTGTGTTTGCAGAAAACGCAGGCAGCTGGTGACCCAGAAACATCCTCTCCTCTCCCTGACATCCAAGCATCGCTGCAGGGAGAGAGAGAGAGAGAGAGAGAGAGAGAGAGAGAGACATTCAACCGCAGCTCCTAATATAGCGGTTAATTACCAAAATCAAACTCAGATGTGAAAACAAAAACAAAAAAAGCAGGCTTGGAAAATCAACTGCTATTGCAGCTTCTTGCCTCTGTTCCAGCATCCACACCACACCATGTTAGACCATGTGGTCCAGACACGTGAGGAGGGCTAGTCCCCCCTAAGTTGTTTACCTAATTGTAGTACTGCATTTATATGAACTACATGTGAAAAAAAAAAAGGACAAGCATTCTCTCCCTCTGTTCTTTTAATATGCTGGTTAATTGCAAAATCAGAAGTAAACAGAGGGGATAAATTGTACGTCTAAGCCTGCGAGGGATTTATGTTGTAGCATCTCAGCATCAGGGGATTATACAAGCGGGGATTGTCGGCTTCTGTTTTTATCTCGTTTCAACACAACTTAAGATAAACGTAGCAGATTTATGATTCATGAAAAAGTCTCATACTTTAAATGCTGGGTATTGTCTGTCGGGATAATATGCTGTTTTTCGGGATCCAAATTGGCGCCGATTCACTTTTTATTCTCCGTGTAATGTTTTTTTTTTCTGCAATAGAGAGCACGCTAATTATTAAATTAGTCCACATTGGCTGAAACTTGGCCGGTGTACAGCAAACAATTATTTGCCTGGTTGCCTGGCCCAAAACAGTAGACAAAGCTTTTGATTTCTTAAATAATTGACACAACCGGAGAGCTAAAGCGCTTAATCTGAAGTTTTATTGCATGATTTAACAAGGTTTTTATAGATCCTCTATGGATTTCCTCATAGTGTAGGGCTATAATGAGTAATGTTTTTGCAATCTTTGTTGAGTCGCAGTCAAATATTGTAGGGAATTCCTCAGGATGTGATTATTATGTGTTTCTATTCCACCCCTGATTAATGAATCCCACCCCAAAAGATTCTGTTAAGCTCTATGAATCTTAAGAGAAACTTTGATTTGATTTGTTTCCTATGAAAGTCAATGTTCCATTTAGCAATTAGATTGCCCCTTTGATGGGACGCCCGGGCGTGTTTGCCTGCCGCCACAAAATGAGCTTCATGAATCCGGTTGGAAAGGTGGGGATCACGATGACAGACCCTGACATTAAGCTTATAGGTGCAATAAGCGAGAAAATCCTATTGAGACGTTTTATTAATAATATATCGCGGCAATGGATGGAACGCATTCATAGCAATTTATATGCACACAGTCACACTTAGCTACTGGTGGTGTCTATGGCAACGCACTGTTACCAGTCTGTGGTTTCCAGAGCCGGGCTGCAAATGCCCCCACACCCCACCCTCCTCTTTTTCTCTCATTCCTCTCATTTCTCCTTAGCAAGCAGTGCAGCAGCAGTTTAGGAGGTGATTCCACTAAAGACTGATAGGAGGCCATACTAGCTTTTCTGCCTCTTTCTCCGTGTCCTTCTCCATCTCGCTCTCTCTGCTTTGTGAAGCTCCTGTTATGATGTCTTCCACTGCGTTGACCCCCCCCCCCCCGCTTCTTTGCTTTTCTCCTCCAAACTTTTTCCTCCCATTTTTGTTTTGTATCTTCGTCTTTGTTTTTGCTCCCCAAGCGTCTCTTATCTACGGGCGATATCGTTCCCATACACAGAGAGCTAACTCTCTCTGTTATTCTTTTTGTACACTCTCCGTTTCTCACTCCCTCTGTGCAGTGGGAGCACACATGCTTTTCAGCTGAAGTCCTTATCAAGGGCGACTCACAATTCAGCTATTCCTACAGTGGAGTTTGTCCTCTAGAGTCTATTTCTATTTCTATTTCACTCTCCCTTACTCTTTTGGGCTCTCTCTTTCTCTCTCTCTCTCTCTCTCTCTCTCGCTCTCTTTTTATGTCTTCATACACATTTTAATTCTATCTCTTTTCAGCCTGTTCCTCAATTTTCTCACCCTGCCTTTCTACTCTTTCTGATTAGCCCACCACCCCACAACCTCTCTCTCTCTCTCTCTCTCTCTCTCCCCCACACACACATCACCCTCCCTTTCTACTCTCCCCTCAACTTCTGTAAACATAAACATTTTGGGTGTCTGCCATCAGAGATATCCAGGGTAAGTCTGTCACCAGAATCATTTCAATGCTAATTTCCCCGGCATCTGTGATAAGTAAACTCACTCTGACAAACACACAGTCATCAGCTTCAGAAGATTGCGCCTTTTTTTATTTTTTTATCCTTCCCTCCCCTCCCTCTGTCTCTTCCCAGAGCTGGGCCATCAGGATCTGAAGCTCTAGCTACATTTGATAAACACACACGCACATGCACACACACACAAACGCACACACACACACACGCACGTTGACTCTCAACACAACAAATGCTGTCGGCACACAAAAGCAATGCATATACACAAACACGTACAACAAGCCTGCAGCATACACACAAGCACATGCACACACACACACGCACACACACAGAGAGTGAGGGATATGCACACAAACAAATAGTGCTGCAAATATAGCGGACATATGCAAGTGTACACACACCGAAACAATGCAGGCAGTTATACACTGATGCACACTTTCACACTCAGAGTGAGTTGGTTTATTACATCTATGCTGACACCACCATGATTTATATTCATTGATCGTGGTTCATAACTCACATGCTACCATTGAAACACAATTTCATGAGTGCAAGGTCGTGCAGATTGATGAAAAGACGCATTCACCCAACCCCTGCATGTGCACGCTTGAAAACAGTGCATGTCCCCTGTGTGTATACGCACACACAGAAAGAGATAGAGCCCATGTAAAAAACAGACAGAGAGAGAGAGAGAGAGAGAGAGAGAGAGAGAGAGAGAGAGAGAGAGAGAGAGAGAACAGTTACATCTTTTATGTCTCTGTGCAGAGTACAGGGATTCCAGGGGAATCCTTCTCCGCAATGCAGTATTGTAGTGGGGAGTGAGCCCTGATAGCCTTCAGACACATGCTCATATAGATGCACATAGGCATGTTAGTGAGTCATGTATTCCAGTCTCAGCCACAGCACATTTCCTATTATCACACATGCACACGAAAATGATCAACTCAAATTATGATGAAAAGACATTGATTGAAAAAAAAAAAAAAACAGGTTCTGAGGCACTAGAAAAAGTTAAAAGCTTTTATTTTGCACAGGCAACCGTCATGTTTCAGCTCAAATGAGCCTTCATCAGCTCAGCAGTCATGTTTTCAACTAAAAGGTGATGAGATGAGTTTATGCTTGCTTAATAACATAATAGCGCTCTGTCCTCTGACCTGAAAATGCATGTATGTGGGGTGATATGTTGTGTGTATATCTAGTCAGGGGTGTACAGAAAAAAATAATTTCACTGCATGTATGTGTATGTGATGAATAAAGTTTTTAATTTAATTTCATCCCAACCCCCCTCAACACGTCCTTGAGTACAGAGAGATTCTGAAAACTGTTCGCTGAAAACAGACATGGGAGCTTTTAGTAGGCCTGCTGCAACCAATATCAATAATATTAGAAAGACAGAGTCAGAAAATGTGACTGAAATATAGATTTAGCTAAAACTAAATGACAACTAAAATGGATTAAAGGAGTAAAAAGTGATTAAATATAATAAACACTGAATGAGATGAGATTACATTTTAATGATCCGTGTAAGAAAATTGGGTTGATTCAGCAGCAAAAGTAATAGGACGCTGCATCGAAAATAGAATATAAACCTATAAAATAAATATAGCCGCTAGTTGTGATTCAGCGGTTACAGCCCTTATGACCTTTAAGCACAATATGAGCTATATGCCATTATTGCACAGGCCACACTCAAATCTCTAACCAAAAGCATCATTATGGTGGATTTGGTAGTCCAAGTGGTACATTTTGTAGAACAAGGATAGTTTGATCTCATTACCAAGTTTGGTGACTTTGAAATGTCACCACAGCGCCCCCTTCTGGCCAAATTGCATGGAATTTGGTAAACAGTTTTACAGTGATTTTGTAAACTCACTTTGATCTCACTTTGATCTACAAGTTGTTATATTCTAATACATGATTATTATGACATAGACCATGCCCACTTTTACCAATAACAACCAAATATATATCATATATATCATATTTTGACTAGTGCTTGGTCCTAGAGCATATGGACCAAATTTCATAAAATTTCAACAACCATATTACGAGGTAATGTGTGCAGACGTGTCTTCCCCTCTACTCATCAGATGCACCAACCTTTCCTATGATTGGATAAAGGTTTGATGAACATGTTCATTGATTAATGACACAATTTTTTATCTGATTGGACCTGTGTATGGATCATTTGTGTAGGTGCTTTGTGCCAAATCTGCTGTTGATAGGTCATAAATAGCCATAACCCATAGGGGAATGGCTATTTGAACATCTGCATCTGCTCCACGTAACAGTTGTCACAGCCTCGGCTGTGCCTCTAGTTTTCCCTTGTGTTTCTTGTGTTTTCCCTCCCCCTTGTGTTTCCAGTGCATCCCTGTCTGTTTCTCTCTGTGTGTGTTTGTGGTGTGGGCGTGGCACCCCATTCACTCTCCCGGCTCCCTGCTGTCCCACCTACTCACCAGCTCCAAGCTACACACCTGCAATCCATCTATTCATCCGCCCTGCAGTATATCATCCCCGGTTCATCAGTCACTCATCGCCAGATCGTTGTTTCAGCCCTTGTGGTTAGCTCACGTCTCTGGCCTCTTGGATATTGTATTCTAGTCTTTACCTTCCGTGTGTTTTTTGATTCCCCGCTAATCCTGTTTTCCTTGTGCTCCAGGACCATTGCTCGCTACCCTGCCTGTCTGTTCATCTCCCTGCCTGCCTCACCAGCCACATTCGCTTTCTGCTCTCACTCCTGACTATTCCTTTCATCACCCTCACCCCCAGTATCTCCACCAATAAAACCTCATCATCTTTATTCTCACTCTGAGTCCGAGTCCTGCATTTGGGTTCCCCTAGTTAATCGTGAACGATCTGGCCAACATGGACCTAGTGGAAAAGAGGCGGCTCGCCAGTGAGTGTGGGAGTGCTGGCAAGCCAAGCTTCAACTTCCCCGTTTCCCTGCACGAAATTTGGCTACCCTGTGCTGGAATCATGAAACTTTACCCCTGCTAGCGCTAGTGGATTCAGGCAATGATGAAAACTTTCTGGACTCGAATCTTGCTTCCCAGGCCGGCATATCTATTGAACCTCTTGCCCCCCCTCTGAATGCTAACTCCCCGGAAGCGAGACTCCTGGCCCGAGTCACACACCAGACCGATCCTCTCTGCCAACCACCGGGAACAGATCCGATTTCATCTCATCTCCCCATGCGCCAGTCATCCTTGGGCACCCATGGCTAAAGCTACACAATCCACACCTTGATTGGTCCTGCAAGGTAATCAGCTGGAGCCCATTCTGTCTTTCCTCCTTTCTGCAATCTGCTCTTCCCCCGACAGAGGGTGCTGTCACCCCATCCGCCCCTGAACCCCCAGATCTGTCCACTATCTCCTCCGAGTATCATGACCTTGGTGAAGTCTTCAGCAAACAACGAGCGCGCTCTCTACCTCCACATCGCCCATATGATTGTGCCATTGACCTTCTCCCCGGAGCCTCCTTACCTTCCAGTCGACTATACAACCTGTCCCGTCCTGAAAGGGAGACCGCGGAGAAATACATCAATGACTCTCTCTCTGCTGGAATCATCAGACCATCCTCCTCCCCGGTCGGCGCAAGCTTCTTCTTTGTGTCCAAGAAAGATCTCTCCCTACGCCCGTGTATTGACTTCCGTGATTTGAATATCACCATCAAGAACAAGTATCCTCTGCCCCTCATCAATTCTGTCTTCGAGCCTCTTCATGGAGCCACGGTCTTCTCAAAACTGGACTTACGAAACGCCTACCACCTGGTCAGGATACGAGAAGGAGATGAGTGGAAGACAGCCTTTAACACCCCTCTGGGCCACTTTGAATATCTTGTGATGCCTTTTGGTCTAACCAATGCCCCTGCTGTCTTCCAGGTTCTAGTGAACGACATGCTCCAAGATTTCCTGAACCGCTCTGTCTTTGTGTATTTGGATGACATCCTGATCTTCCCTCGCGACCTCAAGGAACATGTTCTACACGTCCGGCAAGTGCTCCAAAGGCTCCTGGAGAACACACTATTTGTGAAGGCAGAGAAATGTGAATTCTACATCAGCTCTGTAAGTTTCCTGGGGTACATGATTGAGGGCGGGCAGATGAGAATGTCGCCACTATTGCTACTGGGAAGGACCCTTGACCAATACCAACTTAATATAATGACTCTTATCAAAATGGCAACACCAACCTTAGCAAGCACACACACACACACACACACACACACGTATATTACAAAATAGATTTTATTTAACAAAAACACATACACTGGCTAAACAGCTTAGCATGCCCCAGCCTATTGTGTGTATCTCCCCACCCTGACACACAGGCATCACTTCTCACGTAAGTACAAAAGGTGAGTGTTCACTCCACACCTTAGTTTAAGACACTTCACTACACTCAGTATATTCTGACAACCCACCCATATATGGCGAACAGTAGATTTGATCACACAGGCAACCACCTCCAACTCAGGGAGCAATTTATACAACACTCCAAATATTCAGTGGAACAATATATGGTACTTTGGTGAATGGTGGCCGGAACCACTGTGGCAGGCCACTTAAGTAACCAGGGCCAGAAAATAAGTGGCTCATCCACACAATGCCAATAGCCAACTTGGTCAGCGCAGTAGACAGACAAACAAGTAAAAGTCTGTTCGGTCGGCTGCAGACCGACCGAAAAAAACGAAAGGATGTGCTCACAATAATTGTCTGATGGGGTCCCACCCAAACCAATGTCTGTCCATTCTGTCCCTTTAAGAAAAGCACTCACGTCGCCACCTCCGATCCGCTCCAGGCATGCGTCTTCTGCGTGGGTCCTCTGGACAGCCCACCCTCTGCCTCGAAGCCCGTTCCTTTTGCGAGGTACTGGTGCGTGGTGGGTCCAGCTGCAGCGAATGGCAAGGCTCTCTTTCTCTCCTTCGCCAGTCGGCTACGTGCCTCGCCAGGACTTGCTCTCGGAGGCGACTGGTAGAGACACAGGAAACACAGACTTAATGCGGTCACCACCTAGGATATGGCTCACTCACTCTGAATTGTGGCCATTGGAAAGGCCGTCCCTTTCAGCGTGGTCACCGCGTAGTATGCCCCTTTCCAGCTTCTGCACCTCCTCGCCCTCCGCCGTGGCACTCCCACCACGATCGCCGACACGACAGCCCTTTATCCTTCTCCCAGCTGCGGCTGATCCTGCGTGCTGATTAACCACACCTGGCACAGCTTAGGGTTGATTAGGCAGCAGGGACGGCAGCTCAGCCTGAAAGAATCACAACCACCCCCAGCCCAGGCAGTCCCTAGACATACAAAATGTCCCAACTTCCCACTACAAATGTTAATTTGGTTCCCATACCCCCCATTGTTCATTTCTCCATAGCGACAAGAACACACCCGGAAAAGATTCTGGCTGTGGCAGAGGCAGCCTACCTCCCGGAAGCAGCTCCAGCGTTTTCTGGGTTTTGCCAACTTTCACCGACGTTTCATTAGAAACTACAGTTGTGTAGCAGTTCCTCTGACCCAACTCACCTCCCCAGCCGTTCCCTTCTCCTAGACCCCCGAGACGGAGCAGGCCTTCTCCGAGGTCAAGAAGCGCTTCACCTCCGCACCAGTCCTGGTTCAGCCCGACCCCTCACGCCAATTCATCGTGGAGGTGGATGCCTCAGACACCGGGGTCGGGGCCTGTCCTCTCCCAACATTCCGGCTCAGACCAGAAACTCCATCCCTGTGCCTACATCCAGACAGCGAAGCGCCTAAACTCCCGTCAAGCTTGTTGGGCACTGTTTTTTGGCCGTTTCAACTTCACTCTCACCTACCGTCCCTGGTTCCAGAAACGTCAAACCAGATGCCCTCTCCCGCCAGTACGCTTCTATAGAAGCTCCAGCCTGTCCTGACACCATCCTCCCGCCATCCTGTGTTGTGGCTGCGGTGACCTGGGAGATTGAGGCCTTGGTGAAGGAGGCACAACAGACCCAACCAGACCCATGTAATGGCCCCATTAACTGACTTTTTGTGCCTGACTCTGCTCGCTCCCAGGTTCTCCAGTGGGGACACACGCCCCCTGTCCCTCCTGAAGAGGTACTTCTGGTGGCCTTCCATGGAAGCTGACACTCGAGCCTTCATTTCTGCCTGTACTGTGTGTGCTCGTGGAAAGTCCTCCCACCGGCCACCTGCTGGTCTGCTTCGTCCCCTACCTGTTCCTCGCCGTCCGTGGTCCTATATCGCCATAGACTTTGTCACTGGCCTACCTCTGTCCCAAGGTAACACTACCATTCTCACCATAGTCGGACGCTTTTCCAAAGTGGTGCATTTTGTTGCTCTCCCCAAACACCCCACAGCCCATGAGACGGCAGAACCTTACCACGTCTTTCGCCTCCACGGGATACCTTCCAACATTGTTTCTGACTGGGGTCCGCAGTTCATCTTGCAGGCGTGGAAGTCCTTCTGTCAAGCCCGAACGAGCCAATCAGGACCTGGAATCTGCTCTCCGCTGTGTCACTGCCAGAAACCCCACTTCCTGGAGCTCACTATTACCCTGGGTTGAGTACACCCACAACGCCCTGTCCTGCACAGCCACTGGGATGTCTCCCTTCAAAGCCTCTCTATGCTACCAACCCCCCTTGTTTTCAGAGACAATTGCGGTGCCATCGGTCCAGACCCATCTCCGTCGGTGCCACAGGATCTGGAGGGAGGCACGTTCTGCTCTGCTCCGCACTGCTGACCACAAACGGTGCCTTGCTGACCGTCACCGGACTCCTGCACCCGACTACCAACCAGGTCAGAAAGTTTGGCTTTCCGCTAAAGACCCCATTCTCCCATTCTCTAAGAAACTCTCACCCCGCTTCATTGGTCCCTACGAGGTCGAAAGCGTCATTAACCCCTCTCTGGTCAAGTTGAAACTACCCAGGTCCCTGAGGATTCATCCCACCTTTCATGTCTCCCAGCTAAAACTAGTGTCTGTCAGCCCTCTGTGCCCTCCAGCCGTTCCCCCTCCACCCGCCTGGATCATCGTGACCACCTGGCCTACACCGTCCAGCAACTACTGGATGTGCGCCACTGGGGCTGGGGTTACCAGTACCTCATCAATTGGGAAGGGTACGGTCCTGAGGAGCGTACCTGGGTCCCTCGCCGCCTCATCCTGGGCCCCTCCCTCGTTCCGGACAAACCTGGTAGGTTCGCCTGGAGGCTCTCGTTGAGGGGGGAGGTACTGTCACGGCCTCGGCCGTGCCTCTAGTTTTCCCTTGTGTTTCCAGTGCATCCCTGTCTGTTTCTCTCTCTCTCTGTTTCTGTGTGTGTTTGTGGTGTGGGCGTGGCACTACTACTACTCACCGGCTCCAAGCTACACACCTGCAATCCATCTACTCATCTGCCCTGCAGTATACCTTCCCGGTTCTTCAGTCACTCATAGCCAGATCGTTATTTCGGCCTTTGTGGTTAGCACACGTGTCCGGCCTCTTGGATATTGTATTCTAGTCTTTACCTTCCGTGTGTTTTTTGATCCCCGGCTAATCCTGTTTTCCTTGTGCTCCAGGACCATTGCTCGCTACCCTGCCTGCCTGTTCATCTCCCTGCCTGCCTCACCAGCCACGCTCGCTTTCTCTCTCTCATTCCTTCTCCGCCACGCTTCGCCAGCCATCAGCCCTCCCTTCTTCCCTCTGCCTTCGCCTGCCAGACTATTCCTCTCATCACCCTCAGCCCCAGTATCTCCACTAATAAAACCGTCATCATCTTTATTCTAACTCTGAGTCCGAGTCCTGCATTTGGGTTCCCCTAGTTGATCGTTAAAACAGTTCTCTGTCCCTAGGTCTGATCGAAATCGGGTAGCAGTCCCATTCCTTGATAACACCTCATCAATAAAGTATCCAGCGATGACCTTGGGATCACTACTTGTAGAGTATGCATGTAGCCATATCACCATTCATGAAAGCCCGTCTATTGCACCATTGATGCAGATCCCATATGGTTTGAGTTTATCATATGAATCGGCATGCCATAAAAAGTTCGGTAAAGTACTTAAAGACACGAGTATCTCCCAATGTCTCAAACCCAAACCAAAATAAAACTGGATTAAACTAAACAGGCGGGACATGTTTGCTTCCATGAAATCAAGCTCTCAAGTAAATGAGAGCTTCTCTTGGGATTTTGAGGTATCTCGTTAACTCATGCACCAAATGATGCGAAATCTCATCAGGAGATTCACATTATCGGCATTTGTGGCACCTCGTATGGGTCAGTTTCAAAACACCTTTTTCAGACATGGTTCGATCCTCACGCCTCTCCTCTACTTAAACCACATTTTTTGATGATTATAGAAAGGGTCGATGAGTTACGGTTGGACCGGACTGGCCATTGGGAGATCCGGGAGAACTCCCGGTGGCCTGTCTGCTTGGTTTGACCCACAGTCACGGCTCACAGTGACAAGGCTTACGGCCTTATGTATGCGAAGCAGCCAGTCAGCTGATCTTGGTACAGTCCTACCCCCGCTGTCTCCCACATGTTGGTTTGATCCCCTGCTTGTCCTGAGACATGATTGGCCACAGCATCAGCAAACAATGCATAGGCAATTAGGAGATTTGTTTTTTTTTGCGTACCTTTTGACAACCTGTCGCTTATGAAGTGTAAAAACATGAACAGTCACAGTCAGAAAAAGAGAAAAGGTGGATCCGAGAGGGAGCGGATAAAGAAGAGGAAGGCCTTGAAAGAGATGCGTCAAAATGCTGTAAAATTACAGATATGTTCACAAGCAAGGGACCGGGTCAGTCAGAAAAGAGATGCATCAAGCTAGTGTATCATGTTAGCTTCTAGCTAAAAAGACACATTTTACAACTGAGCAAAATGCGACAACTGCCCACTTGAATCTATTTCTCGTAAACTGTAGTGAAAGTAAAGGGCTATGTTTTCTTCTATAAGGTGCAGTTGCTGAGGGAGTAGAGGTCCAGCACCAGGAGCAGCCCAATGTCAGCTCTGAGGAAATGACAGGTGCAGGAAAACTAATACGATGCACTATACGATGATATGCACAGTGATGATATGGATATGCACAGTGGTAAAATGGACAGATTTACTGTGGTCCATAACAGTAAACTGAAAAATAAATTGTGCTCTTACTTTTTACTGTGCAAAGGTGGAGAAAGTGGCAGCAACAGTGGAGGAAGAGCAGGAAAAGCCCACTAGCTCAGGGGAGGTGGCAGGTACAGGGTTAACAGTCCACAATATGCATGCTGTTGGTAACAAGGTTGAGCTACAGGCTGTGTGAGATTTATCAGTATGACTGAGAACCAGTAGGATACACTTTGAAGCTGTGACCTTTGTGGAACGGAGTGCTGTTTGCACTTTGTGAATGAGAATGACTTACAGGAGGTCAGCAAGTGTGTGTGTGCGTGTGTGTGTGTGTGTGTGTGTGTGTGTGGTGTGGTGTGGTGTGGTGCAAAGGCAAAAATCTGGCAGTGTTTAGACTACAGTTGATTATGGTACTTGCTGTAATGGCATCACTTTTGTCCTTGCTTGTGGTGTGGGTTGTTTCCAACGGCCAATAGGAATTGAAGTTTACGGTCAGTACACTGTAATATAGGCTGCAGTATTTAGTGGTGCCCCTGGCCTGGGCTGGAGAAGGATTCCCGGCCTGAATTATTGTACCAGTTCAGAAGTTCATTGGTTGATGGTGCCCATATTGCTTATACAAATAGACCCATTTATGGGTCATTTGTGTATTTGGGTCCCTCCTGAATGTGTACCAATTTCAGTGTTAATCGGTCAATACCTAAATAAATGTATAAAAAGCAAATTAGCAAAAAAATCCAATATGGCAGACTTTTGTGGTCCTTAAGGCAGATTTGTAGAGCAAGTACAGATACATGGATATCTCTTCCGCACATCATTTGGTAATTTTTTCTCATATTGTCACACCATATATTTCATTCACATATTAACACATGTATGCTCCTAATACACATTTTTGTAACAACAAATACCAGATATTGACTAAATAAATATGGTCCTCTATGCCCCTACTGCCTACTTTCCTATTATTTTGTAAAATGATGTAATCGTTTGAGAAATATCATTTGACAAAAACATTTGTATTAGTTATTGATAAATGATGAAACAAAAGAGTTCTTGGTAGTGGACTCCACTGCATGTGTACCAAGATTTGTGTCAAATGGATTTACGGTGTAGGAGTTCTGGCCTTTCAAGGTTGTTAAGTTTGACCTTTAATTATAGCCTCTACACCCGGCAGATTGGGGTTAAACTTGCTGTGCAGGTAATGCACACACACGAGTATCCATCATTGTGCCAAATTGCATGTCTCTCTGCACGCATCGTCTATTGGTAAATTGCATGACAGAATAATAACAACAGAAATAATAACAACAATTTGCTAAACTCAAACTACATCCATCCATACATGCACATGTTCTGCAACACAGGCTCGAACGCGGCTGCCGGCTCCTGTCAGTGTTCATTCACATGTGAAATTTCGAGGATAATACTTACAGAAAAACGAGCGCCTTGTGACGAGCGAAGCAGGGAAAAACAGGCTTGGGAAGCTTGGCTGAAGGCAAAGTGGTGTACTTCAGTTAGGTGTGATTTTGTCCCATTCGCTGCGATCGACTGATGATAAGTGGGCTGCTGAGGTTCAAAGTGTTTGGATAAGTAGCCAGGAAAGCAGCTTGATTGCACAGTATATGACACCTTAAGGGACATGCTGGAACACACACACACACACACACAGTCTTTTTCTATTTCCCTCTCTCACGCTACTTTATCTACCTTCCTCTCTCCTCTCTCTCTCTCTCTCTATCTGCCTCTTACACTATCCCTCTAAGACCACCTGTCTTTCCTGTCTCACTCTTTTTTTCCATCCCTTCACATGTACTTTTTCCCCATCTCATTTCTGAAGCTGTCTTGTCTCTCCATCTTCTCTCCTCTCCTCTCGTTCCCCCTCTCCTCCCCCCAGAGGATCCGTCCAACATCAGGGATCAGGGGCCAGGAACTCAATATCTCTCACCTTGTCGTGCTGTGAGGAGGCCACCACCCTGGCTTTTGTTGTGTTGACACACTGATCCTCGTCTGTACGGTGCCACAAGAGAAAGAGAGAGAGTGTGTATGATGTGTGCATGTGTGTTTGTGTTTGTGTGTGTGTGTGTTGGCTTTTGTGTGTAGGAGACCTGTGTTTGTGTGCATTTGTGTGTGCACATATGAATTTGGAAGTCAATGGAAGTTCCTCACACATACAGTATATTAAGACAAAAATGTATGTGTGTGTGTGTGTGTGTGTGTTTTTCTGTAGTCATGAACAGTGTGTCTGTATTGTATTTGCTGCCTTTTGTCTGCAGCCCCAGACACTGCTGTTAAATTAGGATACTGGCTGTGTGGGGGCGGTGGGGGCGGTGGGGGCGGTGGGTAAGCTCCGCTGGGGAATGTGAACCTCGAGGAAGGAAGGGGAGTGTGTCTGGTCCTTTCCCTATACTTAGGTCTCACATAGCCAGGCCATGGATGGGGCTACACAGCCTCCTCTCACCCCCTGGGAAGATTCAGAGAAATCCAGGGGCCTCATGTCTGGCCACCGCCCCAGCATTCACACTCCCCAGCTGGGATCAGATCTCTGAGGGATTGACGGTCTGAGCTGGAGCAAGTAGATAAGGAGAGAAAAGGGTCGAAAAAATAGTGGGAAATCAAAAGTGGTCTCAGAGATATGTATGTATGAGAATGAACAGGCAATACTGAATGAAGAAGAAGGTGAAGGTGAGAATAGAAGAGTGGGAGAGAAAGAGAGAGAGAGAGAGGGCAGCATAGGAAATAATCAATGTCTTTGAATGTATCTGTGGGTGAGATGAGGCAGGAGAGTGTGTGCACAATAGAGATGAAGGCCGCAGAGTCGATACTCACTCGCTTTGCTAGAGCCAGTTGTTTGAACACTGATGGAACTAGTGTATGTTGTCCCTGCCTCCTGAAAGCACACACTTTTATTGTACTCGAAAGCATGTGTGAGAAAAAGCACACGTTGTCCTGTTTTTTAACACGTCAAGGCATTTTAAAGAAAAAGAGGAAGAACACATGAAAAACACAACATGCAATGTGACTTGAGTAACTTTTAACTTTTGGCAATATTTGCCAGGAAGCTCCGATTTTGCACAGATTCTTGCAAACTACAAATTAAAAATGGATGGACTGTTATATTCATGCAATAAGCAATGCACGGAATTGTATACAGCATAAATGTGGTTTGGTATTAGCTCGCTAAGTTAAAGGGCACACCTAGATTCCAGTTATTAAATGTGCAAGACCGGGGGATCCTTCCACATCAAATCAAACGTGCACTATGATGAAGTTTTTATGTCTCATGCATTGTTACTCTGCAGGATAGATTTAAGCACACACACACACACATACACACACACACACACACACACGTACGCACATCAAATCCATTGCACACCTCCGCCCACTAAACAAACATCTGTCCTCTCCTCTGCCAAGGTCACCTCATCTCAGCTCTCCCCCCCTCCTGCTCTCCCTTTTCTCTTCCTCGCCTTCATTTCTTCATCAACAGAAATTAATTACACATCACTACGGATCGTTTCTGTCGGCCGGGGGAAAGCGTCGAAGCAGGTTTCGACTTCGGCCCTGCTTTAGCCGGGGGATTTCTTTGATTTCTCTGGCATGATTGTCTTCAAAATGCAACTCTAGTGACAAGGGTCCCAAGGTTGAAGTCGTTTTGTATTTGCTTTTGTTTGCTTTCTGCTGCCTAATTACTTTCAATTAGTTGTCCACTTTGTTTCTTGCTCCTCTATATTTCTGTAACTGTAGTGTTAGCTGTGCCCTTCAATGCTTTTAGCTTTGCTCTCCTCTCCCCCGACTGAGTGTGCATCTGTCCTCTACACTTTTAGCACCACTGTATGACTGTGTGTGTGTGTGTGTGTGTGTGTGTGTGTGTGTGTGTGTGTTTGTGTGTGTGCGCGGTCGTGTCCTCTAACTGTGCTCTCCTTGTAGAAACTAGAGTGATGCAGCAGGATGCTGCTCTAGCAGGGATGTGGCTGCAGGCTTTCAGTGCCATACGTTGTCATTGTCAAGATGCCTGCGTGGGTATGGCAAGCCGTTTGTACTACTAACAACTACAGATATCAGTAATTCACTTTTTACTAGTCACAGCTCTACGTCTACATGTCCTTAACATATTGTAACTAGTTGTAATTGTAGGTTAATTGTAGGTTAATTGTAGGTTGTAATTGTAGGTTAACTAGTTGTAATTGTAGGTTAACTAGTTGTAATTGTAGGTTATCAATAAGTCAACAGTAACATGTAAAATTGCCATTTCTAGATATCTAAAATTCATTTTTAACTTGTTCGCATGTTACCTCTTCATATCTAACTGTCAGGATATCAGGATTTATCACTAGTTAAAATGTTACATATCTACAATTCAGTTGTTACTAGTGAAAATGTTTGTTCCTCATATGAAGATATCTACATGTCTGGTTTTTCTACATGGCAAGTTTTAACATTTAATCCATCAAGTTCACTAGTGCAGTTTATTATTTTCACTACTTAGAATTTTATTTTCACTAGTTAAAACACAGTTACTCTTACTAGTTAAAATTGAATTCCCACTAGTTGATACACAATTATTGATATTATTGATATCAGTATTCCCCAGTACATATCAGGAATGTATTTGCCACCTGTAGTTTCGGCATTAAAAGATCTCTATTATTTGACTGTCACTCGTTGTTAAAACGTTGTTACTGGTTGAAATACTAGTGATAACTGTGTTTTAACTAGTGAAAATACAATTCTAACTAGTGAAAATAATAAACGGCACTAGTAAGCTTGATGGATTAAATGTTAAAATGGCTTGCCATAGCGTGGGTTTGTACACACACAGACTACTGCTACAGCTAAAAATGGAACTTGAAAGAGTTGATTTGACCTGATTTATAGTTTAATATATATTCTGTAGGCGCACCTTTAAAAGAACATCTAATTTCAACTGACCTCTTATCTAGGATGCTGAAACACAAGCGGCTTCCCATATTTCACATCCTCTTCAATTTTTCTTTTCTTGTCCTTACCCTCTTTTATCCCCTCCCACTTATATACAGCAGAAGAAGAAGAGAGGGGAGGGGAGGAAAAGAACAGTAAAAGTTTTGGCTTCCACCCCTTGACTGACTGACTGGGAGGAGAGGAGTTCCTTGTTCCAGCTCCGGTGCTTCAAAAGATCAATACGGTCCCTCAAGAAAGAGGAGTAAAATACAGCAGTAGTGTGTCATGTTCACTTTCCATCTGATTACAACTTGTGTTGTAACCAATAAACAGCATTCCTCTTCCAATGATTTATGATACCAGCAGATCAGTTGTTTTCTTTCCTCTACTGTGAAAAGTAGAAGAAAATAATTTTTCTTTTCCACGAGGCCTGTTGATGTCTTTGCTTGGTTGAGGCTATTTTAAAATGTGATAAGTTATATATTTAAAGGTGTTGATTTGAATCTGTTGTTTGAGTCAGTGCTGCCTCGTTGGCTGACCGAATGCAAAAACCACTAAGTGAACCCAGACTTGTATTCCTGCCAGAAATCCGGTCATCACACCGTTTTGCCGAGCCAGAAAATATCAGTCTCGTTTATTTGAGTGCGTTGTAAACAGTTTCCATCGAGTGTGCTTCAGCAGTCACTTTCTTTCCTAGAAACAAGTCTTTTTTGTCTTTCTCTAAAGCTTGGGGTTTTATTCATCACACATGGGTCGATGCGGATCCCTTTGGATGATTCTCTCCTATTCAGTCATTTTGGCATCGACTAAAAGACGAGCTGAAAACATGTTGTGGTTATTTTCATTGTAGTTCGTTTATCTCGCTTAATCCTTGTTAAGTCGTTTATGCAGGCTCGAGTTATAGTTGCATTGTTGTTTCGGCTTTTTCACATTAAAAGCCTCTTTATTTCAGTTTAGTAAAATGTTAGCAAAAGTGAACTAAAAGGCAACCTTCCCTTTCTGTCTCTCTGAGTCTTTTGCTCTTTCTTGCTCTCTCTCTCTCTCACACACACATGCATTCCCTACTCTTTCTATGTCCTTTTTCTTTTGTGCCAATGCGACAACACTGTTTAATGTCCGTTTTACACTCTATGTGTCAGCCCTCGATCCGCCCTGACCTTAGCGGGGCCCCCCCTCTGCTATAGTATCCTCAGGCTCTCAAGGATGGCAAACAGTCAAAACCTTGCCCATCATTGCATTATACAGCTAATGCAATAACAGCGAGGTGGAGGAAGTGCGCCAGTAAGCTCACTGCAGGCGACAAGGGCCCCATCTCTGTGTATATGACTTTGTGTGTGTGTGTGTGTATGCATTTGTATGTGGGTGTTTCTGCACCTGCACATTCAGTGGGGGTGAACGAGGGAGAGTGTATGTGTGTGTGTGTGTGTGTGTGTGTGAGGGTTTAATGAAGCACTCTTACCTCAGCACAGTGGGGCAAGGCTGTCAGAGTTTGCACTAGTACCCCGCCAAAGGATTTCATTAGTCCAACACTGTAATATTAAAACAAAGAGAGGAGGCATCACTGTCCTCGTCAGTCTTTGCCCCCCATAATCCCAGTTTCATTTGATAGCCTGACACTGCATGGTGGTTGGGGTTGTGATCTTTTCTCTGCACACACACACACACACACACACACACACACACACACACACACACACACACACACACACACCTCGTGTCTCGCCACAGTTCGATCATCGGGCTCAGCCAAGTGTGACCAGACGCATGGGCTGATATTTCACGAGGCCAGATCAATGCCATTCCCGTCGAAGTTCAGAATTGCCTTTTTTTTATTGTTATAGATCACAGTTGAGCACTAGATATGTGACGACGAACACTCTGCAAACGTCTCTGTTATCTTTTACCTGCAAAGTTTTCACAAAAATACTGTATATGCATGTCTATATGCTGTACAACATCAGAGGTCAGAGGAGGAGGAGGTTTCACTGCCACCTCCCTACCTACTGCACAATAGTGTCGTAGTATAGTTCTGTACTAGATCATCTGTTTGGAGGACCTTGACGTAAAAAACATTTGGGAGTCCCTGAGTTAACCTAACAGCATTATAGAAGAATAAAGTTGTGACAACCCGACAAAATACCCAGTACTTTAAAAAAAACTTGTTTCCTTTTGGTGTCCTTAGTTACAGACTGGTGTCCTTAGAACCCGACAAACAAGCAAACACCAGTTTTTTTGCAAGTTGAGCCTTTGCCACTCGCCGTGCCTTTTGTTGGTTTCCGCTCGGCACCTCCAGTATTGTATTTGTATGATTTTATAAAGTTGTCAAACAATCCCTCTTCCCGCCTCGTCTTAGAAGTGTGTCTGAGAGGTAAACAGAACTATAGATAGGAAAGTGAGCGGAGGAAAGAGGGAGGTGCAAGAGAACAACAGAGAGTGCATTGAAAAGAGAGACTTACAAACATGCAGCTTGGCAAAACAGACTGAATAAATCCCCTTTACCAACACAGCCTCACAGAAAAATCCTCATTCAATATGAATACACACAATTTGAACTTTTGTACCATTTTGTTCGATATGTCAGAAATGTCAAACTGGTTCTTGGCTCTGAGAATCTTAAATCCACCACAGCTAGGAAAAAAAGGACACAGTCGCTATTCCACTTCCCTTAAGCGTAACGTTCCCATCACTCTCTCGGCTATAGCTTCTATACCGCTGGGTTCAGCCGAGTGAACGACAGCCGCGTCCCTAACTTGACACCACAGTCGCTATTGGCGATGGATAGTTTGCTTGGTAAACACCGATTGGGCGGACGCTCTCCTCCCGTCAAATGTAATTGGACGCATCGGAGGACAATACGACCGGAGTCAAACTGAGGTCAAAGGATCCATTCTGGGACGGGGAAAGAGAAAAGAGCGGCTCTCTAGTTCCTATCTGGTTGAAAAATAACGGCGAGATGGGGTATTGGGGATGTGGAGAAAAATGGGCGGGGGGGGGAGGAAAGAGAATAGATAAAATGGCAGAAAACGAGAAAACTGTGAAGGATAAATGGAGAGAGAGAGGGTGAATTGTGAAGAGCAAGGGAGGTTGTGTAACATTTATGTGTGTGTGTGTGTGTGTGTGATTGCATGAGAGTGTGTACCAGCACAGGAAATGTCTGTGGGCCTGTGTGTGTGTGTGTGTGTGTGTGTGTCTTAATCGATTCTCTCTGTGCCACCCCCGAGCCCTCCTTCCCTCCACCCCAGCCTGAGGGATATTTGTGTTTGCCTGCAGTGTGCTACTTAAAAAGAAGCTCTGAAAAAAACACCACAAATTTGAGACACACACACACACACACACACAGGCGTACCTCACACAGAATAGAAAATCAGTAGCGTTTCTCACATCTATCACTCTCCCTCTCCGTCTCCCTCTTCAAGGGATGTTTTTTCACGGCCGAGTCCCAAACAACTTAGGAAGAGCCTCGGCGCTTAGTTAGCGTGGCGGTACGGAGGCCCCCGAGGCAACGCTGTACCGCACCACTGTCCACTTTTCAACTCAATTCTGAGAGATCCGGTTCAAATCGTAGGCTTCCACTTCTGACAATGGTGGAGAAATGGGGGTAGTTTCTTTTTTTTGCTTCCAGTGGCTATGACAGCACCAGGCATCAACAGGGCAAAAAAATACACAGTGTGGATGGGACCAGTGTGTACCTAGAATGTTTTATTCCTGTATTTTGCTTCCCCTTAGCTCTCCTGTGAGTGTACACGGAAAAAGGCGGATCCTTCAGTTGAGCGCTCTCTGTGCTAAGAGCTGCTGTGGGGTTTCTCTGTGTGGTTTCTGAGGTGAAACCATGTCACTGCACCGCCCCGAGGCACAAGGGGGCCTCGGCAGAGTTAAGTCTGTTATGTGTCGTGTGACGTCACCGTAGCACGCAAGCACACACACACACACACACACACATATTACATAACCACAAACCATGACATGGCACTTGTCCCACAGAAATCCCCCTCTGGAGAGAGAGAGAGAGAGAGAAAGAGGGGAGGGGAAGAGATGGGGAGTGGTGAAGAGATGGATGCAGAGACTGGGAGGAAAGTAGAATTGGATGTATTGTATGTAACAACAAAGTGTGTGTGTGTGTGTGTGTGTGTGTGTGTGTGTGTGTGTGTGTGTGTGTGTGTGTGTGTGTGTGTGTGTGTGTAAGAAGAAGCAGCATGCACCCCCACTGCCTGAGGTGAGGAGGGCGTGAGAAGGAGTAAAAAAAAAAAGAGGAGGGAGACGAGAAGGAAAGGCAGGAGAGCTGCAGTCTGTCGCGGTAGGAGGCATTGACTCACTGATAAAGGCTCCAAAGTCGTATTCATCACACACACACACACACACACACACAATAGCAAACACACACACACACACGCAAAAAAAAACACAGTCTATCACTGTCTCTTTCCCTCCCTGACTCCCTCTCTCTACGTGTTCGTCTGTCTCTCCCTCCCACATACATTCACACATATTCACTCCTCTTCCCACCCCATTGGCAGCCACACAACAACGCTCTCCTCTTCACTGACTCATTACATTACATTACAGTCATTTAGCAGACGCTTTTATCCAAAGCGACTTACAATAAGTGCATTCAACATAGGTAGGCAAGAAAACTACTAGTCACCAGAAATCGTAAGTGCATTTCCTTCCTAAACAAGCAACTAAGAGCATAACTAGTGTTAAGGTAAGAGTGCAATAAGTTAGCAACCTACTATATCTTAAACAAATGAGACAAATAAGAGAATCAAATAAACAAGAGCTAAGACAAATAAGTGAACCAAATAAGCAAGAGCTAAGACAAATAAGTGTATCAAATGAACAAGAGCCAATAAACAAGAGCTCAGACACATAATTGACAACAAATAGGCATGGCTAAGGGGAAGAGTCAGGGTAGTGTTTCCTGAAGAGGTGGGTTTTCAGCCTGCGGCGAAAGATGGGCAGCGACTCTGCTGTCTTGACATCAGTGGGGAGTTCATTCCACCACTGCGGGGCCAGGACAGAGAAGAGCCGTGACCGTGTAGATCGGCCGCAGGGCCCTCTGAGCGACGGGGCAACCAGTTGCCTCGAGGCAGCAGAGCGAAGTGGTCGGGCGGGGGTGTAAGGCTTGACCATAGCCTGGAGGTAAGAAGGAGCTGTTCCTTTCACTGCCCTATAGGCTAGCACCAGGGTCTTGAACTGGATGCGAGCCGCTACAGGGAGCCAGTGTAGAGAACGGAGAAGGGTAGTTGTATGGGAGAACTTGGGGCGGTTGAACACCAGACGAGCTGCAGCTTTCTGAACAAGCTCCAGAGGTCTGATGGCAAACGCCGGGGCACCAGCAAGGAGGGAGTTGCAGTAGTCCAGGCGGGAGATGACAAGAGCCTGGATGAGCACCTGCGCTGCCTTGTCAGTGAGGAAGGGGCGAATCCTCCTGATGTTGTAGAGGAGGAATCTGCAGGAGCGTGTCACTGATGCGATGTTTGCCGAGAACGACAGTTGGTCGTCCAGGGTCACACCCAGATTCCTCGCAGTCCGAGTTGACGTCACCACAGCATTATCAATGGTGATGGCCAGGTCTCGGTGCGAACAGCCCTTCCCCGGGAGGAACATCAGCTCAGTTTTGTCCAGGTTGAGCTTCAGGTGGTGCATCGACATCCACTCCGAGATGTCTGCCAGACACGCAGCAATGCGTGCCTCCACTTGTGTGTCAGAGGGGGGAAATGACAGAATCAGCTGGGTGTCATCTGCATAGCAGTGGTAGGAAAAGTCGTGTGAATGGATAACAGAACCAAGAGATGTTGTGTAGAGGGAAAAGAGGAGAGGGCCTAGAACCGAGCCTTGCGGAACCCCAGTAGTGAGCCTGCGTGGTTCTGACACAGACCCTCTCAGCGTCACCTGGTAGGAGCGATCCGTTAGGTGGGATGCCAACATGGAGAGTGCAGAGCCTGAGACACCCATCCCCTCAAGGGTGGAGAGGAGGATCTGGTGGTTCACCGTGTCAAACGCTGCAGACAGGTCCAGGAGTATCAGGACAGAGGAGAGAGAGTTCGCTCTAGCGGCATGGAGCGACTCCGTCACTGCCAGGAAGGCAGTCTCGGTCGAGTGACCCACTTTGAACCCAGACTGGTGGGGATCCAAGAGGTTGTTCTGGTGGAGGTACAAGGACAGTTGCTTGAAGACAGCACGTTCAAGAGTTTTTGATAGGAAGGGTAGAAGGGAAACCGGTCTGTAGTTCTTGACCTCAGAGGGGTCAAGTGTTGGTTTCTTCAGAAGGGGGGTGACTCTGGCAGTCTTGAAAGCAGAGGGAAAGCATCCAGACACCAGAGACGTGTTGATGAGGTGGGTCAGGAAGGGAAGGAGTTCAGGTGCAGTAGACTGAAGCAGAGTGGATGGGACCGGGTCAAGGGAGCATGTGGTGGGGCGGCTAGATGTAACCAGGTGAAGGACCTCGTCTGGGGAGAGGGGAGAAAAATGGGATAGGGAGGGAGGTGGGGAGGGAAAAGGTGGAGAGGGTGGTAGAGAGGGATGGATGGAAGGCAGATAGGTGTGGTTGGTGCGCAGGGCACCAGCCGGGGGGTGAGGGAAGGAGGATCGGATATCGTTGACCTTCTTGTCAAAGAAGTTGGCAAAGTCGTCAGGGCGGAGGGAGGAGGTGGGAGGAGGGGGTGGGGGTTGGAGGAGGGAAGAGAAAGTTTCAAAGAGTTTTTTAGGGTTGGAAGCAGAAGTTTGAATTTTAGTGCAGAAGAAAGCAGCTTTAGCAGCAGATAGAGAGGAGGAAAAAGTGGAAAGGAGAGATTGGAAGGTAAGAAGGTCCTCCGGGAGTTTGCCATTTCTCCATTTGCGCTCAGCCACTCTCAGGCTCCGTCTCTCAGTACGCACTGAGTCCGACAACCAAGGGGCAGGTGGAGTTTGGCGTGCAGGCCTGGAGGTGAGGGGACAGAGATGGTCCAGAGAAGAGGACAGAGTAGAGAGAAGAAGATCAGTGGCAGCATCAGGGGATAGAAGAGAAAAAGATTCAGGGGCAGGGAGAGCAGAGAGAGCAGAAGAGGAAAGATCAGTGGGAGAGAGTGAGCGGAGATTGCGACGAGAATAAACCATGTGGGTAGGGAGAGGATGTGAGGGGGGAGAGGAGAGAGAGAGAGTGTAGGACATGAAGTAGTGGTCAGAGAGATGAAGAGGAGTGACGGAGAGGTTGGCAGTAGAACAGTGTCTGGTGAAGATTAGGTCCAGTTGGTTGCCAGCCTTGTGGGTAGGAGGAGATGGGGAGAGGGCTAGGTCGAAGGAGGCGAGGAACGAAAGAAGAAGGTCAAGCTTCTCAGTCTGGATGTTGAAGTCACCGAGAAGGATGAGTCCAGAGCCATCGTCAGGGAAGTGGGAGACTAGTGTGTCAAGCTCCTCCAGGAACTCACCAGAAGGGCCTGGTGGGCGGTACACAACCGCGATGGTGAGCTTGACTGGATGAGAAACAGTGACAGCATGAAATTCAAAGGAGGAAGGAGAGAATTGTGACAGAGAAAAAAGAGAGTATTTCCATTTGGTGGAAATTAGCAGGCCAGTACCACCGCCTCGCCTCGCAGCTCTGGGAGTGTAAGAGAAAGAGAACACATCTGACAGAGCAGCGGGCGTGGCAGTGTTTTCTGGGGTGATCCAAGTCTCAGTTAGAGCAAGAAAGTTGAGGGAGAGCAGGGATGCGTAGCCTGAGATGAACTCAGCTTTCGGCACAGCCGACTGGCAGTTCCACAGCCCCCCTACCACCACTTGCTCGACGCGAGTTGAGAGAGTAGGATAGATGAGATTAGTGGGGTCGCGGCGTCTGGGTGTGACCCAGCGTCTGTGCGACCACCGGAAAGAGGAGAGGACAGGAATAGGAAGCAAACACATGGTAGATCACAATACAATGATACGGTTTATGAAGAGAAGAAGCACCTAATCTTCGAAGGACGTTCTTTGAAGAAGTGGGGCTTGAAAAAGTCGCCTGTTGCCTTTGTTCACCAAACCTTCGTTTGCCTGACGCTTGAAAGCTGGCGCTTTCAAAGCAGCAGTGGTTTAAGACTGCTTCCACTGATTGCTAATTGTCTGCCAGGAGTGCAGGCCCCTCCCAGACAATTAACAAGGCAATTGGCCTAGCTTGGTGAAACTACCTTCAATAGGGGCTATGACACAAAGAGAAACTGACCAACTAGCAGCTAACAATAGACTACTGATTAAAGCACTACTACTTAAGCAATCAAAGTACAGCTAACAGCAACCTGGTAAGCAAGAAAAATATACTCAAACTATTCTAGATGAGTCAAGTAGTTCAGAATCCCTCCAGAAGTTAAATACACTCCCCTCCTTCAACCATAAAAGCATCTTCAGCTTTCCCGCTTCCTGAAGCTCGCTCGCTCCAAATCTCCTTCCGAGTCAAGTCTGTCTTGTCAGCACTTGGGGGAAACGATGGGGCCCGGGTTTTGCGCGGGGGGGTTGGCGGCGAGGGTATTGGAGATGCGTATATCCCAACCCATCCCCGGCTGTCTCCGTCTCTCTCTGCCGTGTGCCCGGCAGATATTTATCCAGGCCCTGAGCTCGCAGCTCCCAGTGGACGGGGGGGGCCCTCCACCAATCACACCCGGCTTGAATACCAACACGTAAACAGTCAGCAACTGCCAAGCCGCTTCTGCTAAACCAAACAGGAGAGTGTATGTGTGTTTGTATTTCTTTGTGTTTCTGTTGTGTAGGGGTTTGTGTAAGGGTTTGAGGGTATATGCTGGATAAAGAGAGAGAGAGATCTCTGTGTATGTTTATGTGTGTGTGTGTTGCTCCCAGCAACTTTCCGTCAATTCTCCCCTTCAAACGGTTGTCCTCCTTATTACGATGCCTGTTTGCCTCTCTTATCGCGCGGCCAAGAAAGGATAGCTGCAGTAGTTTCTTTTAAACTGCAACGTAACCGCCTCAGAGATATTTGGCTGCCGATTCAACTCCTGTTGTGGCATTTCATTACATGTACATGGCAGCGTTACAGCAGACTCAAATTGGTTCGTTGATGCACTGATAACCGCTCACGGTATTAGTTGTTCTCGTTGCAGGAAAAAAAAATGGGCCTAAGTATATCACTTTGATGCTTTTATTTGATCCTGATTGACAGCTGGCTCCGTCATACGGTTGCGTTGCTTTTTGAACGTGCGTTATCCGGGCACGTCTTTTTCCCCCGGGGTTGTTTCGACGTCTGCGATTGCAAGGTTGCCGTTTTTCTAATCTGTGTTCGGTACACAGGGAAATGGGTATTTGCATGTGAATTGCTTTTTTTTCTGCTGCCTCTGATGTGGCGGCGCGATAGCATGCCGTAAGAGCGCCCGATGGGGTAAAAAAAAAACAATTCTTTTATTTTCTTTCATGTCTGTCTCCTTTCAGGCCAAGAAAAAAACAAAAAAAACAATAGGTGGAACAGAGGCTCCCCTGCTGCATCGCTGCAGTAGAAATTGAGTCAGTGGGAGAAATTGTGTCTGTGTGGAAAGGGGGGTTGTGTGTGTGTGTGTGTGTGTGTGTGTGTGTGTGTGTGGGGGGGGGGGGGGTTTCAGCTAGCGGAAGAGTGGGGATAGACCTGGAGACCCCCTAGGACTTGGCAACCTAAGCGTCCTCCATCCTCTCCTCCCTGCATCTCTCCAGCCCTCTCCTCCCCCTCCTCCGTCTCCATTCACATTCCATTCCATCCCCGCTGACATCTCTGTCCCGCTATCCCCACCTCCCTAGCTTCGGTTCTTCTCCTCTTTTCCTCACCTCCCTCCGCTTTATCTCTCCGTCTCCCTCGCTCCTCCCTCTCTTTTTCGGTGCCAGCTGTGTGAGCTCTCCTAATGACGCTGAGAAAGCATGCTGTCAGCACATCCTCCAAGCCCGCCAGGGCACGGTTACATAAGCTGGTTAACAGAGCAGGCCTGCTGCCATGTCACCCCCTCATCATTATTAGGAGAGAGATGAGAGAGAGAGAGAGAAGAGAGGGATGAGAAGGAGGAGAAGGAGGATGGGAGAGAGAAGAGTGAAAGGGGTAGAAGATGGGAGGGTCCTCCTCTTCTTATGCCCAAAGTACACACACACACTTATTAACCCTCACTCTCACACACGCTCTCTCTCTCGCTCTTCCACACACACACACACACACAGAGAGAGAGAGAGAGAGAGAGAGAGAGAGAGAGAGAGAGAGAGAGAGAGAGAGAGAGAGAGAGAGAGAGAGAGAGAGAGAGAGAGAGAGAGAGAGAGAGAGAGAGAGAGAGAGAGGAAAAGGAGGGAAGGGAGAGAAGTGAAGAGGGTATGAGAAGATGGACTCCTCTTACAGAATGTCAAAAGTACACACACACACAAGAATAACCCAAGCAAATGCAACTCTCTCTCTCACACACACACACACACACACACACACACACACACAGTACAGTAGAAGAGAGTGATTATCTGCACTTGAGGACACTGATGACTGAATAACATTGCATGCATCGACACCTGACTTCTGTTGATACTCTCAAGGGCTAATCTAATTACCTCATCAACACTCATCTATCCCTTTACTGTGCTCAGGGTCAGTCACACACACACACACACACTCGCCCTTCATCCATTGCAAAGACACATATTTACATGGTCTTGAATAGTCCCACATGCATACATATTTTTCCATTGTCTTTTCCCTTTTGTCCTCTTGTTATCTCTCTCTCTCTCTCTCTCACACACACACACACACATTGAGAGGGCTTCAGTTAGCAAGGGGTCTCTTTATGACTCTCTCAGTGCGATCAGGAGGGTCGGCTCCTCTCATAAGATCAAGGGCACTAATTAGAGCCATCAGGTAATTAAGCACAATTAGGGGATTAACGACTCTGTTGGAATGAAAACCAAAGACCTCCCACCATTTCTACCCGAAGGCATACAAGGATACACACACACACACACACACACACACACACACACACACACCCTCTTCCCTTTTTATCCAACTACCATCATGGCTCAGCTTCCACGTCTCTTTTAAGACCTTTCTTTTTTTTGTTTCCCCTCCTGTTCGGCATCACTCCTTAGAAGTGTAGATTCTCCCTAACAATCTAAATCCCGCCCCCTAAATTGTATTCCCCATCTAATCTCTAATCTCTGCAGAAATCAAGGTCATACCGGCATATGGAAAGGGTGTGTGTATACAGCCCCGTTAAAACGTTGCCCCGCCGACAAAAGAGAGAGATCACCTGCCTATACGCGCGACAAATTGGAGCGCCACCTGAGACAAACGAAGCCTCACAGACCCGCCAACGAAGGTCTAGCGCGCATGGCGATACCGTCCTCCGCGTGCATGTTCTGCAAGGCATGGTAATGATGCGGGTTTTTCCTCTGCTCCGACTGCGCTTTAATAGATAACAAGGAGCGCTCGCGGGGCTGCTGCTGAGATTCATGGTATATTTAGCGGAGCGCTGTAAGTGGAGTAACGTGGGAATTCTCAATATACCGTACATATATTTATATAGTGGCCTGTTCTATTTTTTTGGAGTTTGTCCCTCCAGCTCTGCAGCTCAAGTCAAATCACTCTTTTGTGTGTGTGTGTGTGTGTGTGTGTGTGTGTGATTGTGAAAGCTTTACCCAAGCCCTGGAGCTTGGCATGTAAACTTTGCTTTGACGTCAACCACATACTGCATTGATTGATGTGAATGATTGTGTGTGTGTGTGGGGGGGGGGGCAAGACTTTGCATTTGCTTGTTCGTACATTTCTGTGTGTGCGTGCATGTGCGTGTGTGCTTGTGCGTGCATGAGGGACTTAAGAGATAGAGAAGGAGAGAGAGAGAGCATGGGTGCACATGTACTAGCCTGTGTGTACTTTTTTGTCTGCAATATTATGTAATAAAAAAAGAACTGGCACAGCAGGGTAAGCAAAAAAAAAAAGAAAAAACTAAAAGGAAGGTGGGAAAAGCTGATGAGAAAAAAAAAAGCTCAGGGAGGGAAGGCAGACCTAAATATTTAGAGATGTATTGCATTAATGGAATATGCTTCACTACAATATAGTGCGCAGCCATTTAGGGATCTGCCGTTGTCATTAGGCAAATTAAATCTTCTTAATGTTCCCTCTGTTTAGTAATGGAAGCTCCTCTGTTATCCCCCTCCTCTCCTCCTGCACTCTCTCTCTCTTTTTCTCGCTCCCTCTCGTGTCTCCCTTTGGCGTCCCCACGGTGCTCGGGTACTCCGCAGTCAGCTTTTGCTGTCTAGCATACGCCGCTAAAGCTCTAAGTACTTCTTCTCCAAAGACTCTGCGCTTAGCCGCGGTGCTGTCGCTGCATTGCTGCAAAGCTTCCCCACTATTCCAGCTATCCAAGTACAGTACAGCCTCTCAGCACCTCAGACATTCACCACTTACCCATATAGTTCAGGACCTAGGAGCAATTTACAGGTTTGCGTTTCAATGATCTGGAGATTTTTTTTTTCATCATGTGCATGCATCACACTCCCAGTTTTCAGCTCCTGTGATTTGTTCATGTGTTGAGTCTGCAATTTTCTCATCTAATTCAGGACATACTGACATAGCGCCACATAGCAAGAGGCTCCTGCTGCTGCATAGTTCTGTTTTCAGCACCACGGACAGCTCCAGGCCCAGTCAGGAACAGGGACAGTGCTGCAGCACCCCATTCCTCTTCTGGCCGAGCTGCAAAGCCAGATCTAATTGCAATTTGCACAATATTCCATTATATTTGAAATGCTATCACTAACCCTCACCGGAGACCTTACGCCTAACATTAGCCTCCAACTTAATCACCGCTTGAGTTTAATGGAAATGGAAAAAAGATATCGCAAATTTTGAATTTGTGGCTGGGCTGCAAAGTGAAAACCTCCATATTCTCAGATGTCTTTCTGCTATTAATTAAATTTGTCATTGCCAGTGGTAGTGCTATTGGTCTCCTGTGGCCTTCCATGGCTCAGCCCAGCAGTGTGACTACAGTTCAGTTATATAGAGTTGTGGGGGAAAAAAACACATTGTGGCAGGGCACACACTCATCCTCTATTCATAGATTGCCATGCAGCCCATGTATTTTTAGATGACTGCTGAACCTAATCTATCTGTGTCATGTTGCTGTCAATCTCTCACGACAATAGTCACGTTGAGTTGCATATATGGCTCCTTCAGTCGGCAGACTATAAGAGTTAGCTTTGCCCTGCAAGTAAATATAACATAGCACTGCAGCAGAGAGAGAGAGAGAGAGAGAGAGAGAGAGGGGAAGGGAGGGGAGGGGAGGGGAGGACAGGGGAGACCGTAGAAGTGACGGAGCTGTGAGAGAGAAGATGTGAATATGGGAAAGCGAAGGAGAAAATCACAAAATGATGGAGATAAGGGAGCGAGAAGGGAAAGGGGTTGGGTATTGGGGGGCGGGGTGGTGGGGTGCAGAAAGAGGGAGAGGGTTTCTGCCTCTACTACTTTTTCAAATCCCCAGGCTTTTGTGCAGTTACACCTGATTTCCTGAGAGGGGCAGCAGAGATGCAGCTTTCCTATGGCTACTTTCCATGAGCCTGTATACACACACACACACACCAACCACGGCTAATCATCACACACACACACACCCCTTCTCCCCTCACTCAGACAGGTAAAAGTAAAAGGCAAGAGGAGATGGAGAAGCTCTCCGTCTGAACTCGTTTGAAGTTTGCAGCTCACGCACACCTCCTCCTTTTGTCAAGTCAAACAGCACAACGAGCAGACGAGGAGAACATCTGAGAGCCGGCCTCTTTGACCGCCTCCATGTTCTGTCACCTCCATCTTTAATAGGAGTTGTTGAACCATCGCAGGTGATCTGTGCTGAAAGAGTAAAGGCATGGCGTAGCGTAGCAAAGGCTGATTGGTGTGGGCTGACTTCAGAGAGTGGTTGGAGGTAGCTGGCAGGGCCGGAGAGCAGAGCAAGACAGAGATCAGACGTGTAGTGTAGATGGGGGTATTCTTTCTTTCCCTCCAGGCCTTTTTTTTTTATTGATCATCAAGTGCATCTTGATGGTTCGCTGGCCGAGGGCACATTTGTAACATTGCGGGGTTTTAACGTGGCCCAAGACCTTTCCACCTTTCTCCTATGCAATACCTAACAAAGCACTCTGCTATAAAATATCAATAGTCTGATGAATGAAGCAAAAGAGCATCTGCAGGCATAGATGTAGGAAGTAGACAAAATAATGGAAAGCAATACTGTATGATGCTCCACTCATTTTTTTGCTGTTGTTGCTAGTGTTCACTGCTTATCGGTCTTCATTCAGAGCTTTAAAATGCTATTTTCTTTGACTATTTTTGAATGGAAAACCTGCATTTTCTTCCAACTTCTTTCTGCTGTAAAATGGGTCCCCTGCAAAGTTAAATGATCAGGGATTCGTATAGTGTTTGGTCACATGTGGCAGCGTAGCACCACAGCAATTCTGGAGAAAATGTGAAATTATGGTACAATTCAGCCAAATGTCCTCCTAGAATAAGTGGAAAATGAATGAATAAAATACTGTATCTGAAGATTTGTCAGGGCCAAAACGGGGACAGATGTGGAGCAACACATAAATGACTCCCAAGCACAACTGCTGCAGACAATTACAGATAAAACATTGTACAGCCTACACACACACACACACACAGCTATATAGAGCTATAGATATAGATGTATAGTACTATGCTTGACATTTTTCTGAAAGGTCTTGACTTTTGACACATGGGAGGAATATGCCCTGGAGGCAAGCGTGTTCACTCTGACTCATCTACACACACACACACACATACACACGGGCAGGCTGCTTTATGTGGGCTGAGCATGGCAGAGCTGGGTCTTCCCCGTCTCTCATCCCTGTAGATCCTGTGTACAGCTCATCCGTGGAGTGTGCATCCATCACTGCAGGGCACGCCGCAAGAGGAACCATACTCGTGAGTCACAAGCTACCAGGGAGGGATTTATTCCGTTAAAGTGAACACAGACGCACACATGTCTAAATGTGTGTGTATGCACATGTGTATATGTGTGCCTCCCTCCCACCTGCCTTCTTCACTGTTTCTCATCATGCCATCCCATCTACCCTTAAACCATGCATGCTATGTATACGTTTGTGATGACTACACTCCTGCGCCGCACAGTATCGGTATCAAAGACATGCTTGACTCACCTTCCATTTTTAGGCTTGAACATATCTGCAGAATGTTACTGCATCAATGAAGTAGAAGGGAGGGAGAGAGAGTAGGAGTAGAAAAACAGACAGAGAGAGAGAGAGAGATGTGTAGGCATGTTGTGAAACACACGCGTGACCTACATAGGGAACTCAATTAGGTGAGCGCGCAGTCACACAGTTTGATAAGGGACCATTTAGCGTGAACGATGATAACAAGAAGCTGCACGTTATTGCTAAACTAACTGTCACTGCTCGGTGTGCTTTGACCAAAGGAGAGGAGCTTGTTATAGTGCAAGCTTCCGTCAAGTGTGTGTGTGTTTGTGTGTGTGTGTGTGTGTGTGTGTGTGTGTGTGTGTGTGTGTGCCACAGTGCTTCGCTTGATTAAAATGCATTGAATGCAATTTCCCCATAACAGTAAGCCCTTTGTAATACGAAATGTAATGAATCGGAAGCTCAACTTTGCAGCTAAAGATAAACACTCGCCGCTCAATTGATAAAGATGGATTTGAGAGAATGAAATTTGCTGATGTGTTACTCGACGATGGCTTTTTCTTTTTTAAATGGCACAGTGCACCTTGATGTAGACAAATCAAGGACTTTGAAAAGTCAAAATTTGACTTGACGTGGTTCTCAATTTTCATTTACTTTAAGGGCAAATAATCCAAACTAGAGCAAGATACTGCCAAATAAATGAGCAAGTGAGTTCACGTGCTGCCTTACACATAGGTCTCCTCCTGCCACATAGCCTCCAGAATGCCTCCATTCAAGTCTACTGGGCTGTACTGGGTGTCCCTCATTTGAACCCCTCTAGTCCAGTGGTCCTCAAATCCGGGCCTCGGGGTCCAGAGTACTATTTTCTGCCAGGTAGTTTCCATTCTAGCTGTCCAATCAGGGATTGATTAAGATCTGGGATGCCAGGTGAATGCAATTCACTTCCTGGTATAGGAGAGAAAACCAGCAGCACTCTGGACCCCGAGGTCCGGGATTTGAGGATCCCGCTCTAGTCTCTCTGGACATCCCTACACAATCTGTCTGCCTGAGCTCTTTTAGTCCGGTGTTAAAAATCCACCCCAAGCATGTCACCATAACAAGCATATAGTGTAAATGCCCGAAATGAAGCTAAATGTCGGCAACGGCAGTATCCCGATGTGCCCTTACTTGCTGGCTTCACGCGGACCTGATAAGCAGGATGACGGATGCCAACGGTTCGGGGCAGTCGGAAAGCGACATGTCGATATTTGGTCAGGCTCGGTCAGCGTTCGCCACTGGACTGATATTGATATAATCCGGTGAAGCAGCCCATTGTAGTTACTGTAGATGTATTTGTGTTGGCAGCAGTCGGTCTTGGACTTGGTGTCTGTTGAATACACCGGTAAGCGCAGTCAAGGGAGGAATTCTACTCCAGTTGTATACAGCTTTAATCTCGGTAGATGCCAGGTATGGGAACGTTTTCTTTTAGTTTTTTCTTCCAAGAAGTGAAAAAAACGAACAATGGTTCATTTGTTATCTAGTTGCAGTAGAACTGTCAAGCAGCAGGATTCAAATAGGGCAAATTGTGATCCAATTAAAACTTGCAATGCCACATGCTTCTACCCTTTATCGTTTATCGACCGCGGCATTACAAAGCGACGTTACTGCGATGTAGGCAAAGCTATCGTTTAATTTCCGCGTTCAGAAGCAAGCTGCTGAGCTTTAAGTAACGCATTCCTTTCTGCACGCCTCTCTCAGCGACGCACCGTAGCCCCTTTCGTTGCTCCATAAGAGGCTGGTGTGTGTAATAGGGCTGCTAGTTTGAGGAGCTCTCCCCCAGCTGCCGTGCTAATTGAGGCACAGAGACGAGCCCTAGCCAGATGGAGGGAAGATGCCGCAAATTGATTCCTCGCATTCGTCTTCATTAAGGCCCGGGCTCTGGGGCCCCCGCGGACAGAAAGAGAGAAGGAGAGGGGAGGAGAAAGAGAAGGAGGTGAAGACAGAGAGAGAGAGAGAGAGAGAGAGAGAAAGGAGGGCAGAAGAGACCTCCAACATACCTCAAGGACTCTGCTCCGGTGAGGTAAATTCCACCTGTGTGTGTGTGTGTGTGTGTGTTTATATGTGTAGCAAAGAGGCCACAGCATCTACCTTCAAGGCATTGATGGGACCACTACTTTACCCCTTGCCTCTCCCTTTCTTACCCCTTTGTGACCCCCCTCCCCAACTCCCAAACCCTCTTCCTCCTCTCAGCCTCCAGCGGTGCTCAGCCAGTTCTCTGCCACTCTCAATTACATGTTAGCAACTTTTCGCTAACTAAAGGCCCAGAAGGTGGAATTCTCTACGGGCAGCCAGCTAGGAAGGAACAGATGGCCCCTATACCACCGGCACATACGAGGAGGTGGGTATACACACACACACACATGCACATACATGCACACATAAATAACACGCCACATCCCCATCAACCTGCATATCCACGCTTATAAGCACCTTTTTCTTTTTTCCTATATTCATCTCATTCAACAGCCCCCGATGATGCAGCGTCTGCAATTACCAGACAACATAAAAGGAATGATCTGTCACTTCCCCCGAATTACATTCCCCCCCATACTTAATGGGGCCCTGTGTTTATGTAACGATCCCCCTCAAATCCTCGCCGCGGGAGCACTAACACTCCCGTCTTCCTTGCCAATGCGCAGGATGCTCCGCGCATCTCTCACCGGCAACGTCACCACCCAAGCACCACCCGAGGAAATGTACACCCTGCTTCTCCTCTATGTATACCTTATAGGAAGAAGGAGGATTTGTCAACGCCGATAAGCGCGTTGGAGCGTGCTGCACAGCAGTAACATGAAAAGGGGGGATTTTGGACGGGGATGGCTGGCAGGCAGGGGTGGCGGGCGCTATAGCTGGTTAGCTGAAGGTGGGGTGGGGGGGGAGTTGGGGGGTTGGCAGGGCGAGAGGGTTGCCGTTTGATGTTTCATCCATTATTCGTGCCACGTTACCTGGATTATGTGCCTACAGACATGGAGGGGGCGGGGGGGGGTTACTTAGACCTGTCACCAGGCTGTCTGGAAGGGCTTTCTCGTTTCACTGTCTGCCTCTCTCCCTCCCTTTTTTGTCATCCTCACCCTTCCTCACACATCCCTGTGACAGGCCCAAATCCCCTGTTTCTCTTTCTCTTATGGTCCATCCATCCATCCTTCTCTCTTTCTTTCTCCAGCCCCCCCGCTTCCCTCTGTTTCTGCGTCGGCGTTAAGCGGCTTATCGCGCGTCTCGTTCTGGGCTTACAGTGTGTGCCAGACTCAAGAGTTTTACTGTCACTCTTATACTTATGTATACAGGTACTTTGTGAGTCAGAGCCTGTGACTCTGTGTATCCCGTGTATCTGTTCGGGTCCTCTTCCGATTTCTCTGACATCACGCAGGAGATTTCACAGGCTTCACGTTAATCTCGGCGGATGCTGTGAATTCTATCTGTCTTTCTTTAGTTTTGTTTGTGTGTTTTGTGACATATTGCATTTTTACTATCAGTGCACTCTCTGTACTAGTCCACTGAACTAGTTTACTACCTCTTACAAGTAGTTTGGCCTCTTTTGGCACCAATCATAGCTTCTTTACACAGTTTACAAAATGTATTATTGGAAACAATGTATACTGTGTGAAGTCTGCCTCAGCCAAAAGCAGCAAAAGATGGGAAAATCAAACATATCAAAAGGCAAGGTTCAGGTTTACTGGATTTCCCAGTCCCGTGGCAAGGTCGGTCTTCCGTACTTCACACCATTCGCAGACTACTGGACGGATTATTTCAAAGCCGCTCTCCAACAGGCAGTTCATGCGGAAGGCAGGTGTCAAAAACTGATTGATGGAAACCCTTGGAGCAGATCTGAAGTTTGAGGTGGTGATTTGGAGCTTCCTGTCTTCTGTGTCATTTTGGCAGTGACACTTCAAACACCTATTTTTTTTCATCTCAATTGTTTGTTGTTTTTCTTTTTTGCTGGAAGGTGAACGATGAATTTAATTTTTTCCCATATTTCTGTGGTGGGATTAATGTGCGGGCTTATCCCGATACAGTCATCAATCCTGAACCAATATTTTGCCTTGCTCAAATATGATCTGATTAGGAGGGAAACAGAAATAAACCAAATCATGTGTGTGTGTGTGTGTGTGTGTGTGTGTGCGTGTGTGTGTGTGCACATTATATTATTATGAATGGAGCTAATTATGCAACCTTGCCCATGCTTGCCCGAGGCGATAATCTTTGGTAATGTATCTTATGTTTTAATAGAATCATCATTATCACCCCGGTATCCACAAGACCCATCCTAACAATAATAAATAAATAAAAAGATGACAAATGTTTCATAGTTTCATAACAATGTGCATTTACAAATGGTCAAAGTTGACATAAAAAAACTGATTATCCCTGCTCTCTCCATCTCCTCTAGCTTTCCTCCCTTGTTCTTTCCCCTTTCTTCATTCCATCCTTCCATCCTGCTCTGTTCCTCCCCCCCGTGACTGTTTCATGTATGCTGTAGCTGAGCCTTAGGCGTATAGATGTATAGTTCCCTGTGTGTGCGTTTTTAATTTCATCTGATCTGGAGCCCGGGGACTTGACAATACCAAGGCCCCCGTGCCACCTTCTCCTCTGATTATGTCAAGCTCGGCATTTCTTTCTGTCGCTCTATTCCTTCCCTTTCGCGCTCTCTCTCTCTCGCCTCCTCTCATCCACAGTGTTTGTATTCATTTCATGTTGCCGTATTTGCGCAGACGTTCTATTCTTGACGCTTTTGCAGCTGTACGAGCCAGCCGTCGAGTGCGGTTTGAAGTTTAAGATTAGTATTTTTCCTCTGTCCGTCATTCTTCACGCCTGGTGCCGGGGAAGGTCTCGAATCGGTGGACCGCCGCCTGTTTCATTGAGTCCGCTCCTCCATTTTCCCAGCTTGCCCATCCTCCCCTTGTGACCTTTTTGCTCGTTTCCCGTTCCTTTTCAGTTTGTTTTCCCCGCCGCCTCTATGCGTCTGAGCTGAGGGGAAGTGTGAAAGGTGAAGGCATTGAATGCTGTCTGCATCCCTGCTTTCCCCCCCCCCCCCGCCTCACACCACACACACACACACACACAGAGAGAGAAAAGGAGGAAAGAAAGAGAGAGAGAGAGAGATCGGAGTGTGTTAGAGGTTGTGAGGGGAAATTAAACATTTCATGAAAGAGAGTGCTGCTGGCAAGACAGGCTTACTTAGCACCAACATGGTACAGAAGAGACAGGCGGCTCCGTGAAGCTACGCGAGGTCGTTATTTTTCTACCGAGGGCGATGGTTTAGAAGAACGGCACACACACACACACACACTAATGCACAGACAAACACACACTGCACACACACACACTAACTACCTCTATAAGCGGTTTAGCACATTCTCAAAAGCTTGCTTACATAGTAGATAGGAAGAATCGAGACTCACATACACAACAAACACTTTCACACACTTTCACTCAAAAGCCCTCAAAATACAAACAAAACACGGACGGAGAAAAGTCACACCATTAGCAGGGTAATCTACTCGCAAAATTAACAGTGCAGGCCTTTTGTCGGAGAAGCGGCGGACAGATGTTTCATTAGCGTCGACGAGGAGACCTACAAGCAGAAGCCGAGGGTCAACAGTCTGAGGAGAAGCAGTTTATGAGGACGTAATACACCGCACGCTGCACACACCTCTCGCTTCTGCAAAGAGGTCGTACCTGCAGAGGCAAATGCTCAGAATGTGTTAGTGTAGAAAAATCAGTGTTGGGCTGATTCATCAAAAAAGTAATCCATTACTGAACTTACTGAACACACTGAAATTCATTGCACTTCTCTTTGTACGGCTTTTCAGTCACACCCTCGAAACTGCATCTTCTTCTTACCCTCAGAAATCCCTCGTTGTTTTTTTTGTCGTTTGTCTTAAAAAACAATCAAAGTATTGGGAAGATTTCCACCCGTACAAGGTAAACTTTTTTTTTGGCTAGGATAATGCAAGAGGATTACGACGAAAACAAATCGGGAAATTAGGGTGGGGCGTAGATTTTGGATAGTTCAACACGTGCACACACACACACACACACTTCACCCTAAATGCAGTCAGCTGTTCCCACTCTGTAAACCCTGCTCCATCCCCACGCACCTCACTCACTCTACTGCGTTGAGGCGAGGCAGTTTTCTAAATATCCTCACTAAAGGAGAAGTTGCAGTGAGTCGCTGACCTTATTAAAAAAAAAAAGAAGATTTTAGGACTGAACTGAAATGACTCCTCTTTATGGTTCCCAAAATCGCTCTAAAATGTTTACTGTTCACTGTGCTCACCAAGCCCTGCAAAAAAACCTGCGCATTATGGCTGCCGGGGAGACTGGGGGGAGAAGAGTGAGGGAAGGGACCTCCTCAGACAAAGGAGAGAGAGAGAGAGAAGCCATTCAGAGAGAGAGAGTCTGAATGAAGCGAGAAAGAAAGGTTGGGATTGAGAGAGAGGAAGTTTAGAATAAAGAAAGCGAGATAAGGGAGTGGAAGGCAGAAAACTGAAGACGTTTTATTCTTCTGGCGTTACACAAAGACAAAGGAATCTCTTAATTGTTCATCATTATCTCCTCATCTTCCTTCTTCTTCCATCTTCTCCGTTTCCTCGTTGCTTATTCTCCCGCCCCACCAGCTTTATTGCCGTTTACGCGACTGAAATACATTTGCGCCCGGAGAAATGTGGCACGCCGGTATCACTCTGAAGGATTGTGTTCCTTCCTAGACTTGATGTCCTGTTATGAGACGATAAGCCGGTGGAGCAGAACGAGGGAGAGAGAGGAATGCAGAAACGAAAAGACAGCGATAAAGATTGAAAAAAATAAATAAAGATCAACCACTTTCTAATGTTTGACATTATGTACAAGTGTTGAGTAGAGTTGAGTGAAGAAGATGAACTGCGCTCCGTCTGGGCTGAGGTTTTTTATCCTATCCTATGTGGAGTATCTGGAGCCCTAATGTCGTCGAGTGGAGAGCAGTTTCCCAGTTTACCCTGGCATATGCGGAAGCCACACCCGGCCGAGCACATCATCCAACCTGCCCCTGCATCGGGATCCCAGCGGATCGCCGGTTGTTACGACACACATCGGCAAGCTATTGAGTCTGGCTGACAGCTGCTGACTGGAGCCTGGTGATGCCCTCTCATCGACCTTATCCGGCACAGACCTTTTTTGTACCACTTCATCTCGTGTCCAAGGCCTCTGGTCTCCATTGTAGTACATACGTATTACCGAGGCTGGGGTATTGGCATGGTCAAACCCTGGAAGTGAATTTTGAAAAACGAGAGCCACTGTGGTCAGTGGATAATACTCTGTTTCCTGTCTTTGTACTTAATGTCCAACCTAATGTTTCAGCAATAGAGTGCTGCAGCGACGTATTTTTGTAGGCCAACCCGGAAGTTAGCATCACCCTGGTTCCCTCGACAAAAAAGCAATGGGATTTTCCCATTGGATTTTGGATTATTGCAGAAAATAAGCTCTGTGGCAAACAAAAGTTTATGATACTTACACGTTTTGTTCAGCAAGATCATCTTCACAAATGAACACCACTTTTATGATTTTTGAAGTGTAAATGCAATCGCCAGAGGTAAAAAGCTAACGTTAGGCTATAAATGAACTACACCACGGTCGCATGACTTCAACGTCACCACCACTAAAAATACTATAAATTGATAAATCTACAAGTTGGAAAGTTTGAGTTAGAATAGTTTGGAAGAGTGCGAGTATAAACACAACTAGAGGCTGTAAAGGCGGACTAGTGAGTAGATGAGTTACTGTGTTCGGCGTGATGACGTTTAATGTCCCCGACAACCTCTGTAGTCTCATTTAGGCCACTTGTTAGCAACCGCCTTTTTTAAGACACGTAAAAGCTTCAAAATTCACGAGTGGGGTATTTACTGACGTATTTTATGTCATAGAACAAAACGTGAAAACCTCTTAAGCTTGTGTTAACCACAGACCTTATTTCAGGCATCTAACCAAAAACACATTCAACACATAGACTTCGAGACGAGGGAACCGGAAGTGCAAAAATGCTAACTCATTTCCTGGTTTTAGGACTCATTCCTGCACCACTCTATAAGCTCGCTACATACCTGTATAGTTATCTCAACATGTTTGCTTAGGCCATACGGTATTAAAAAAAAATGAACCCAAAAAGCCCAAGCACACTTTGGCAAACAAAGACAGATGTTCTTTTCAGCCTTGTCTCGCTTCTGCACCTTCTCCCCCATGCCTCCCGTACCTCTCCGTCTTTCCTCCACTTAACACAGGCTGAATTTTAACGGGTTGTGATCTCGTCTCATATCAAAAAAAAAATGTCTCTCTTTCTGCCATTTTAAGTTTGCCCTTCTCTTTCACTCACATGGACGGGGGGACTTTGATGATGAGGTGATAAGAGTTTTTGTACCGTTCCTCTCACCTTCTCTATCTCTTCTATACCCTTTTCTGTCTTGAATCTTGTCAATTTTTTTCGACGCCCTCTCCTCGCTCTTGTTCTCTTGTTCCGCTCAGAAGTTCATTCTTTAATTTCTTCCTCTCTCTATCTCTGTCTCACATTGAGAGGCGGTGGAAATTGAAAGTCTCTCTTTTCTCTCCCACCCAATTCTCCCTCGCTTGTTCTCTCATCCGCAGACAGATGGTAGGATCAAAGAGGATGACATTTTGGGGGAAATACCACGGTGTCTGTGTGCCTGATGGGTCTCGGCGCTTTGACCCCATCAAGCCATGCCACCCCTTAGTAGCAGATGGAACTTGTCCTGTAGGCTTATCTATGTGTGTGTGTGTGTGTGTGTGTGTGTGTTTGTGTGAACATTTTTGCATGTGTGTGTTTGCTTGTATAATAAAAGTAGGGAAAGTATCATATTACTTGGGCTCAAAGAGTACAATATCGCTATCCGCAGTCCGCTAGTATCCCTAATAAGAAAATAATGATCTTTTCAGAGACTCCGGCTGGTGATCAGATCCTCCTCGAGTCAGTTTCATCTCCCTCCCTGATGAATGCCCAGCCTAATCACTAGGTGAAGAGGCTCGGGCCAAAGTGCAACTGCAAAGCTTTGCACCCTAATGGCTGTCATTTGTCCCTGCCATATTGGGTGGGCCGTTGAATAACTTTATAGAGGGGATCGGGAGAAAAGGGCATTTTTTGGTGTATTTAAAGAGCTATCCTTCATACCGTTGCCAGTCATAAATCACCAGGGAAAAAGGCCAGAAATGGAGAGCAGCAAGAGATTGTAAAAAAGAACCCCATCTCAAAAAAACATCCAAAATGGGATACAACCACCTGCTCCGTTAAGATCGAAAACTACAGTCAAAACATCCCTGGGACTGCATGTGTGTATGTGAGTGTGTGTGTGTGCTGTGTTTAAGGTTATTTTCTCCATTTTAGGTTATTTTCACCTTTTCTATCCGTCTTCATGCTGACAACATGCAATGCATTCTCGTGAACTTGGCACGGAAGGTCACGGTCACTGCTGCAGAGACGAACGAACACACACACACACACACACACACACACACACACAGAACACACACAAGTCCAGGATCACGATCACACATACCTCACCCCTAACAGTCACGTGTGCTCATGTCTAGAAAACAATGTATAAGGTGTGATAAATACAAGGCAGATTCTCCCTTGACTGGCGTGGAAGCCTCCACATTTCATGTCAATGGCATGCCAAGTGGAGCTGTCTGGAGTAAACACTGTCAATCAATATTGCTGGCAGCTTCTGGTACAGCTGCTGTTGAGTAACAGTCAGCTGATCCCACATCTCCGCTTGACCTTCGGCAGACCGACCACGCACGTACACGAGTGCTGGCGCTCACACACCGGAAAGGAAGAGGCATGCACGTACACACACACACAGAGGTGTTGCACGGACTGCAAAAGCCAACACACACCTATACAAACCCCTCCATACACACACACACACACACATACTGTGTGCTGTATGCAAGTACACAGCTTTGAGAGTGATGAGTCTTCTGCTTCACGGAGTAATGAATTTCTATCCTCCGTCAGCATCACTGAAGGACAGTCACAATGGCTACCATAACAAAATGGACACACACACACACACACATACACAAACCCACCACTACCTCCAGCACTGCGGGTGCCGTACATGCAGCAATGTAATCCATTTCTCTCTACAATTTCCCTTTTTGTAAACCTATTGCCCCCACCACCCCTTCATGATAGAGGCTTGCTGTCTCTTGGGGTGAAGTCTATTTGTGCAGGGGAGCGACCTTGGCTGTAACAACAGGAGGGAAAACAGAACTGCCATTACCTGGAAAAACCATGAGAAACAACAAGCCAGTTACATGTTGTTCAGAATAAAAATAAAAATGTGCGGGGGTGAATAATGGTCAGGCAAGGAAGGGAAGGAGGAAATTGTCTTTAAAAAACGTCGTATTTCTTGAGGGGGAAATATAACAGAGCCCGGCGCACCATGAGATCAACATGTTTACCAGCGATTCCGTGAAGCCATGATCCTTAAAGATGTTTTGATCGATTGTGTACAGCATTTTTGTAAGTCACACAGCTATGTTTACGGTAATGTTTGCTGTACCAAAATAAAAGTACCCATTTACAGCCTCCAAATTCATGCACAGCTCATTTTTAGCTCCGATATACTGCCAGTACTTGCATCAACAACCCAGTCAATCAAGTTTTTATGAGTGAAAACCTGTATTTATTGATTCAACACACAAACAAAATCACTAGTGGAATTCGGGGCTGTAAAGCAATATTTCACTTGCATAGTAGTGTGGAGCGGCGAGTAGGGAGAGGAGCCCAAAGTGTCCTTGAGCAAAGGCAGCTCTACAGGTTGTGCTCTGGAGCTGACCTCTGACCTCCCTGCAGAGTCGGGCAAGCAAAATGAGACGAGTCTGTCTGCAACATGCAACACACCAGATAGAACGGACTTGACCGATGCAATATTATCGTCTACTGTGTTCTGGGACCACTTTAGGAAGAATGAATGTCTCCTTATGTTCAATTATCATTAGAAAGGCTTCCAAAAATAGTGTTAGTGTCAGGGACTGCACACTCCAGGGGGCAGGCGATGTTGGATGTTAACCGCTAACAAAGAAACACCGGGGAGGGATACCGCAAATTGAAAAAGTGAATTGTCACATTACGCAACCACCTTTATTTTGAGCGGTGTTTTATGCATCAGGGCATCTATTGTGCTCTGTTATTATAGGTGCAAAGTTGATACACCAGGCAAAGCCAATACAACTTCACTTAGAGACAGTCGTTGCTGCAATTATGGAAATAGTTACTCTTCAGAGAAAAGCACGTTTTTCTTCGGTTTGTTCTGCTGTGAAGGTACCTGTTATATCATCATTAGATGATTCATTTTTTATGGTCTAATTTCTCTGAACAATTAGACACTGGAGGTGTTCAAAGAAAAAAAAACGATAACAAGTGGATAAATAGCCATTTTTCAGAAATCTTGAGTTTTTAGACACAAGGAAATTGTAGGGCAGGTAAAACAAGCCAGGGAAGGTTTAGGGCCTTGGCACGGGGCGACCTTCGTGGAGGAGGGAGAAGGAAAATGATTATAGAGCAAGATACGTCGGAAAGGAGGAAGCGGCGAGGGCAGTTTCTCAGGCAAAGCGGGGTCAGGGAATGAATTGGGGAAAGTGTATAGAGAGGAAGAAACTTGGCTCTGAGGGAGCTGCGGGGGTGTGGAGGCGGACCAAATTAAACTGGCTGAAACATCGGTGAAGGAAGGAAGGTGCCCACCTGATAAGCTCAATGACACTCAACCCTGTGACATCTAGAGTAGGTGGGCTAGTGAACGGTGCTGCCTGTAGATTTATGACAGCATAGCCTGATGTCCTCTATGGCGAGCATCGGTAGGGTAGGACATCATTCCCTGCAGGGTGGCACAAGAGATTGTTATATCACATCCTGTGCATTGTTTAAAAGTTTCATTTTAAGTTCATACAGTTTTTCACAAACTACTAAATAACCTCGATTAAAATGCAGTCGGCTGCTGAAGGCTGTATTCGCTGAAATATGTTCATTGTGAATAAGATGGATAAAAACCAGTGTTTAGTCTTGGCTTTTTCTGTAGTTATCTGAAGGCTAACCCGCCCTCAAGCAGGCGTTGACGGAAGATGTCGCATCATCTGCGTACATGTAGCATTGTGACGCCTCAACAGGAGCCAAGGTAGCACGATGAACCTAAGCAGCTATCCTGACTGGAGAGTGACATGCTTTGTCGCACTACACACACACACACACACACCGAGGAGTCTGACTATGCATGCGCGGTACATGTGCATCGCGTCCTCCTGCACAGTTTGAGCCAGCGCGGTGTGTTACAACAACTATATACACACACGGACACACACGCTTTTGTGCAAACGAAACACATTTCTGCCCACACAGACACACACCAAAACACACAAAGCACATTTGCTGGGGCGAAGGTGCCTGTGGTGGAAGAGAAGGAGGGAATAATCCTACAAGAGATCTCAAGAAAGGAGGGAGAGAGGGAAGTAACGGCGGTGGTAGTAGAGGACCAGAAACAGAAAGGTTGTTTTGTTGGTATCGAGCAGTGTCATGGCTGATGGCAGAATTTGCAAACCCTAACCACTCCAGTTTCTCCCACTCCAGTCAAAAACATCACAACCAACCCGTGGTTTTGGATTACTCAAACTGTTGGGACTCAGTATTTGGGCAGTGTGTGTGTGTGTGTGTGCCACATTCATCCGACTGTGTGTGTGTATGCTTTCACATAGCCAAACTCGTATTGTTTGATTTGAGGGATCACGAGCTGATCTTCACCGCTCTCTGTGCTTGCACTCTTTTCCTCTGCGTCTGTTTTTCTCTGTTTGGTTCTCTCTCTCTCTCTTTCCCTCTCACTCTCTCTCCTCTCTCTCATCTCGGTCAGAGTCAACCTTTATCCACAGAGCTCATCCATAACTCCAGCGGCTAAGAGGAACTGCCAAATTATCCACGTTGGGGGAATCGATAGAGCTTCACTTTCACGGGCAAACAGAGCGCTCTCTCTCTCTCGTCTCTCTTTTTCTTTCTTTTCACCATTCCGGCGACCTTCCTCTCTCCCCTACCATCTTCTTTTGCTTTTATTATTTCATAATAAAGGGCCATTGAAACTTTCTTCAACCGAGCTGCTCTCTCTCTCTCTCTCTCTCTCTCTCTCTCTCTCTCCTTTTCAGTCTCTCCTTCCTTGTTCCCTCCATCCCTGCCTCCCTCTCCTTTTCTTTCTTTCCATTCACGGCTTGTGTTTGAGCGACACCCTCCTTCCTCCTTCCTTCCTTTTCTCTTTTTTCTGATTCCATTCACTGCTTGTGTTGTGTGTTTTTTTCCTTTTCATCCCGCAGCCTTTCAGCGGCTGTAAAACGTAGTTTCCACGTCAATGCTTACCTTATCTCAACCCTTGCCGGAAGCGTGTTTCAAGTCCCAACTACGTTTTAAACACACAACGACGGATAATTCAAATTCAAACTGCCAATTCAAACCGACACTTGTAGCTGCAGTGTTGAGTGTGACCAATGAACAAGCTCTCTCTGATTTGAACACCTAGTCTGTATATTTACGTCTTAGGCTGGAAAACGTGTTTTGAACCAAGTGTTTCCGTCTGTGTGTGTGTGTGTGTGTGTGTGTGTGTGTGTGTGTCACAAAATCATACCACCACACAAACACACTAAAACACACACACAAAAAAGAGAGAGAAACAAAGAGAGAGAAACAAACACACACACACCGATGCACATACACGTATACACACCTGTCCCAGCATGGATGCTCATGGGCCGATGGCGAGCTAGGATAGGGGCTGTAATTACACTGGAGCTCTCTGTCTGAGAGGAGTGGCTCAAAGATGGGATCAGGTCTCAGCCCTTATCTAGCCCGGCTGCTCCCTCAACCGATGCACACTATTGGTCCGGGGGGAAAAAAGACAGTGTGTGTGCGTATTTGTGTGTGTGTGCACGATGTGATTTTGATACCCAGATAACAAAAGAGCTCCGACACAGGGAGAAAAGGCTTGCTTACATACACACATAAAGCCTGAGATAAGAGAAATTGAGGGAGAGCAAGTGTGTGTGCAAAAGACTGAGGGAGACACAGAAGGATATACTGTCCATTTACAAAAGGGATTGCACAAGTAATTTTTGCCTTTTCCCCCCCGCCGGGCTCTCTCACCGAGAGCTGAATACACTCAAGCAACAATGTCTCGCTCTTGTGCAAACAGATCGCATCTCACACGGTGTGTTCGCTCACTCGAATCCAGCTTAAGGGAGCGATCGCCCTGCTTGGTTATCCAGTGTGAATATAGACAGTTGCAGAGCACGCCGAGTAGATATTATCCACCTCATTTCATGAATGTGAGGTTCAAGACAGGCCTATCCGTTCTGGAAAAACTGCTCTGCACGTGTGTGTGAGTGTGTGTGCGTGTGTGTGCGTGTGTGTGCGTGTGTGTGTTGAGAGTGACGAGGCTTGCGGTCGTCCCTGCGGAGCGTGCAGTGGTCGACCGGCAACGCCTGGGGCCAGAGGTTGAGCCAAGGTGATATCTGAACTATAATGAGGTGTCATCCCGGCCAAGCACTGGGTAAAGGAGACACTGGCACACACACACACACACACACACACACACACACACACACGTGCAGAGCAGTTTTTCCAGAACGGATAGGCCCATCAATTTCTCCATTTTCACCTTCATAATACCTAGTGTCAGTGGCTGTTTCTCAAGACTGCTCAGAGTGAGGGAAAAGTGTTCATGTTCAATTCTGACAGAAGTTTGCAAGCCCTGCATATTTGAGACGTCCCCCTCACTCATCCATAATGAAGGCCTGCCCCGGTGAGGAGTTTAAGTAAGGAGCCCGGGACGGCCCGCTGAATCATTTAACGGCCGATCAGGGCGCAGCGACACGGCTAAGCGAAGGACACCGAGACAATGGGAGAGCTTGGGCATGTCGTCGCCAAACGGCAGCTGCAGCTAGCCCGAACTGTAACGCGCACCCGCTGGAATCGAGTGAAACCGGAATTCTCTGTCCTATCATTTCCCGGATTTTTGAACCTCAGTAGTTATTCATTTGAGGTATATTTCTATTATATATATACACACTGTGTAGGACTACTTTTTGAGAAAATGTTCTTCTTGGCAGTTTCTCAAGTTTTACACCGAGTTGATCTTATCCCTGAGTTTCCAGTAGAGAGAGAGAGAGAGAGAGGTGCACCAAACTTATCCCTCCCCTATCTTCCTCTCCCTGGATCAGGTTTTTGATGAGTTGGCCCTGGTAAGGTGCTGTGCAATCAAATGCATCACTGTGTAACCCAGCGTGAAATGTCCTAGGAGAGAGCGAGGGGAAGGAGGGAGAGGCAGGGAAGAGAGAGAGCAGGAGGAGGTGGAGTGCGGATCGATCGGGCCCTGGTGCCCAGAGAGGCCCAGAGTGGCCAGCCATGAAATGGCTGCCGTCCCCAAGAGTAGCTGCCACCATTACCCATAGTCCTCCCTCTGCCCTGGCCTGGCTGGAATTTCCAAGCACACATACACTCTATTATGTCTGTGTGTGTGTGTGTGTGTGTGTGTACATGTTGTGGAACAGGATTTATGGCATAACCAGTACCTGGAACGCCTACCTGGAGTGTCTATGCTACATTTGACACATGTTCATCTGTTTACATGCCTGTGTCTCCTTTGGTCAGACCTTACAGGTTTGGTATGAATTCCACGTAATTTATATTTGTCACCTATCAGTCTCACTTTGAGATGAAGTGTGTGTGTGTGTGTGTGCATGTGTGTGTGTTGGCGTTGTGCAATTATCACACTCACAGATAACAGACAGCCCAATTGGGTAAGCGCTGTTAAGTCACTTCTTACTATTTTACAGTCTGTGGAAATCGGAGGCAAAAATTCATCACCACTAGGGTATGTGCGTCCACTGCCCTGGGATGCAACATTTCAAACACTTTTTCAACACTCTGGGGCACACTGCACAATTGCACACTGACAGGACTTGTTTTTAACAAACCTTAATGCCCGCTGAAGTCCTTTTCTCCCCCGTTGAAGGCTTTCTCTGATCCCTCCTGTCTTCCCCCCCTCTCCTGTTTGATCAGAAACCAGAAACTTCCCACAGTAGTAACATACAGTGCTGTACTACAGGTTCGCGTCACTTTGGGACGCCCTTGGCGGGAGGGTAATACCCAACGGGTAGATAATCTTCCACTGGTATGCACACTCCGCCATGTATAAGTCATCTCTCACCAGGACTCTAGAGACGGCCACCAGGTAGCAATTCTGATTATAGCGATTAGTGGAGCAGAGGCAATAGTGGTAGGAGTATTTTTAATCCCCCCCCCACACACACACACACACACACCTCCCACCATTATGCACTTGCTATCAATGATCTTTTCCCCGTGGAGGTATTAGACGAAATTCACCCTGATGAGAACATTTGCGTTCCCTCCTGTTCGCTGTTCTAAATGCAGTTATTTTGCCTCTCTCTTGTCTAAGGTCATTGCAATGAACATTTCACTTTTCAATCAATTTAGATGATTTATTGTTAAGGGCTCTGGGGGGGGGGGGGGGGGGTAAATGAATGAATAAGTGAATAAGTAAATGTACTTATTCTGCAAGCAGACAGTGTCTACAGGACCATCAGCTCAGAGTCGTTCATGTCATTGTGTTGTGGAAATGACGACCCCGCTGAATGCCCGAGCGATTCACCACCACGCTTTTCATTAAAAATCAACCCAGAGAAAGGAATGAGGACCGCAAAGAAAAGGAGAGAGAGAGAGAGAGAGAGAAAGAGAGACTGGAGGGGTGAAATAGTCGTTCCATCAGCAGGAGTTCTCATAAATATTGTAATTGTGTGGTTATAGAAAAGGAGCAATGGTGAGCCCGTGTGCCGTGAATGACTGTGAGTGAATGCCGTCTCGCCTTTTGAAGGAATTGAACACGAATGCTGATGACAAAAAGAGATGGTGGGGAAAAAAATGATGGCCTTTGTGAATAGGACATGGAAGTCATCCGATTTCTGCAGGGCGCAGGGGAAGCAAAAAAAAAAAAGAATGACATCTCTCTCTCTTTCTCTTTCCCCATGTTTGACCTCCAGCGGCATCCTTTGTCGATCTCTGCTGACTCGTTACATTTTTTTGTCCTCAAACATAACAATATGAACCGTGTGACCCCCCCCCCAGAGACATAGCTGTTCATTTAATGGAATGTGGTAATGCAAGCAAACCTAAGGCAAATGAATCAGGCCTAGCCGGGCTATCCAGGAAGACGTGGAGAGCCCGGTTCCTCTTCCGCGTCCGTCTCAACTACTAACGGGGCTTGAATCTCTGCCTGAGCCCCTCCGGTCTCTGGGAGCCCCAGGTATGAGCAATTCCCTGCATGAAACACCAATCACCAAGTTTCTGTTCTCCCCTGCAGGGCTTTGATTTGACACCAGCCTGGCATGTAAATTGGCTTATTCACGGCCCAAGGCCTGGTGAGTGATAGCCACAAAGCAAGACAGAGAAAAGTCTGAACTTCTAACTTATTAAGAACAACAGACATTGGTCTTTCCGTCTTTCTTTTAGTATCACCTTATTTTTCTTGTGCCCTGAAGTTCAAGAGGTTCGTTCAAAACTCTTTTGGGACAAATGGGGTTCTTACTCTAACTCAGTAACGTGCTTCTGGATTACCTTGATTCCTACTGTCATGCATGCATTCAAGATGGATGATTTACCAAAGGAGGAAATTATAGTCCTGGTGAACGTGAATATCGATAACAAAAGCTATCATTAAGGTTGTATATTTGAGGTTTATGGTCAACCTGACATGATTGTGATTTATAGTGTGTAACACAAAGACTGTGGCAGCCAATGTACCACAAATTAAAAGATTCAAAAGATAGACACATTGCAGCAAGTGATAAATCACTGTTTTCACTGAAAAATAGGATTACAATGAAATCGAAGCAGAGTATAAGAGAGGGCAAAAGAAAAGAAAATAGAGGGGCGCAAATGTATGTCAGTGTGGGCAATCCTAGAAGTCTGGCCTTAAAACGGACTGCAAATTGCTCATGAAACTTCTCATACAAAATTGATTGCGTTTCCTATTTCCGACTAATGCCGAAGCTGATCCCCTATTCTCTTTGATCATGTTTTCATCCATAGTTAAGTGCCGCCATTCTTAAATTATTCTCCGATATCACGACGCGAACCAATTAAGAACTCACAGTCCGACGCTTTCAAAATCTCACGATTTCAACCCAGTTACTTGATCTAATACGACATAGGACGTGCTGCAAACAGTGAACTTTTATCCCTTTTTAAGAGCAATGCAAGGCATCGGTTTATGTGATTTGAGCCGAATTGGCATGAAATGACTTTCATTCTAACGGCTCTAAATATCACATGAAGTAGATGTCTCGTGCACACATGCACACGGGCTCGGCACCGCACAAAATCATGTTTAGCTCGTTGCGGTACGCGCTTACAAAATCTCTGTGCGAAACGTCTCGGCACTCGAGGCGCTGTGATTTAAGGCCCAGCGTTCTTTGGCTTATTCCTCTGATGTATGGCTTTGGGTTTATAACCGTGCAGACGAGGACACGTGTGCGGGCGCGCTTGGACACACTCGCAAACATGCATTCGATAAGGCACGGAAGCACATAGGTGTATGTGCAAATGTAAAACGAGCTTACGCACACATGCACAAGACACACACACACCCGCAACCACACAGGCAGAACAGCAACACTCCCTCAAATTGAGGGTTACTTTTTCTTAATTATCTTCAATTTTCATAGCCGTGGGCTAGGAGAAAGCTCCATGTCTGTGCTGAGTGTCTGCACCCTGTGTGCTGCATGACAATTAGCATCTTACATAATTACTAGCCACACACACACACACACACACACACACACACACACACACACACACACAGAAAAATGTAAACACGCACACACACACAAACTAGAGACTCATTTGCCGTGTCTTCCTCTATCCTGCGGGGACACTTCAGCTAAATTGCTCCATACCCTCAGAAGTCTGTATTCCTTTAAACTCTTTCTGTGTGATGATGTGAATGTATATGTGTGTGTGTCTGTGTGTGTGTGTATGTGTGTGTGTGTGTGTGTGTGTGTATCCTATCAGCACCCCTTTAGGTTTAAGTGCAAATGACCAACAGTGACCCAACATTACCATATATATCCTTCTCTTAAGCACCTTCACACTCCTTGCCCCCCACAATCCTGCCTTCCTGTCCTTGGCGGTTACTGTGCAAATGGCTGAGGTGATGAGATGTTCGATGCTGTAAACACAAACAGCGCAGCCCCATCACAAACACCAATAAGAACAGAGCGGGGTGAATGCCGCAACTCGTCTCACCCTCGCCCCGGGTCAGCCATCAGCATATTGGCAAAAGTGTGTCCGTGTGTGTGTGCACACATTTGCGCGAGTGTGTAACCGTGTGTGTTCTTGGTCCGCAGTGCTGACTCGCATCGTGTCTGTGATTGTTGTGAAGGTTCACTTAACTCCTCCTAAGTGATTCCCAATCAGTTCGATGAGGAGGCGGAGCCTGAGCCTAATGAGAGAGAGAGAGTCACTAAACATTAGCCACTAGTACTTATGGGTACTATTTGATATTGTAATTTTACTAGTTGCTAGTATATAACACATACTAATAACCCTAACCATTTTTAGTTTATATTTTTAGACTTTTCAAGTAATAATGTATCAAATGCAATGAAAACTAGTCAGGATTGAAAAACTACATGTCCATATTCAATAGCAACAAGTGACTAGAGGAGAATGGAATAGCTACTAGTCTGGTACTAGTCACTGGTAACTAATAATAATAATAACTAGTACAATTGGATTATAGACTATTTCTAATTAAATTACTGACTAGTGAGTAATGAAAAAACGACAAAAAATATATTGTAGATATCTGAATCACGTGTTGACATGACATGAGAATATATTGAATTAGTGTCTATTATAGCGACTAGTAAAATTACAGTATTGATTAGTAGCTGGTGAATAGTAACTAGAAAATAAGTACTAGTGACTTGTACTTTTTAAGGACTAAATAATAAATGGCCTGTCATAGAATCATTCAGAGGAGGAGAGGAGTGAGAAGACGATGAGGAAGAGGAACAGTGTGAAGGTCTGCTGCTCAGGTTCCCTTGGTGATCTGAGTCATCTAGATTGGCAGGATATGCTGCCGCCTCAGTAATGATTAGTCTCACAATGAGTAGGGGTGAGAGAAGAGATTGTGTGTGTGTGTGTGTGTGTGTGTGTGTGTGTGTGTGTGTGTGTGAACATTTGGCACTAATCAGTCTCACTATGTGGTGAAGTGTGTGTGTGTGTGTGTTTGCATTGGATATAGCAGGAAACCACTATGAACCTCCAAAATGACCTGATGAACATTTCCCTACGTCCTCATTTTCTCCCACCTGAGACCTCACACAATAAAGTCTGTGTGTGTGTGTGTGTGTGTGTGTGTGTGTGAGCGCGCACACGTGCATAGTGTGTACGCGGGCTTATTAGACCCATACCGCGCTTTACTTTCAAAGCAGGAGATTTGCAGTCAAATGCTCCGGTTCTATTTTGGTTCACCAATAAGTTTGTGAAAATTGGATCCCAGAGCCAAAAGAATTGAACGTTATGAACACCACAGCCGAAGCGATCCGCGGGCCTCGAATGAACATATTTACAGGGGGAAAGCGACAGATCAAATCCAATTGCTTCTTCTCTGATGGTCCCTTATGCACGTCAAAGAGGTAGGAGTTTAATGAGATTTCGTGTGGATGACTGAGTTCGTTAAACTTTACAGAGGCCCCCGTGGTATTCGGCTAATGAGTGTGGTGCTATGCTTTGTGTGTGTGTGTGTGTGTGTGTGTGTGTGTGTGTGTGTGTGTGTGTGCACATGCCCCACACAGGCATTTGGCCATGATGCATTTGTTTCTGAGCGAGTATGCATGTATGTGCTCCGTCCTTGGTATCCGAAAAGGACACGTATACAGTAAACGGTCCACGCGTGCATACCTGTGCTTTTCAAGTATGTCTCGGTAACCAGCTTATTGGCCTTCTCCTCTACATCGCCATCCCTCTAAAAGCTTACTTTCATCCGGCTGAGAAGCTGCACAATGAGGCTAACAACAACAACAACAAAAGGATAAAAGAAACAAAGTGAAAATAACTTACCTTTGACTCCAACTCTACTCCTCTTCTCTTCTCTTCTCTTCAATGAAAAAGATGAGAAATGTGCTCCCCTCCTTCATCTTTTTGAGATATTATTGGGTTTTTTTTTATCAAGAGTGGAAAGTCAAATAAGAAAACTTTAGCTCACACGTCTCTTTTGCAACTTCTCTTTGAAACCATTTTTTTCCCCCAAAAAGGGCTTGAAAAGTTTAATCTACATCAGTGGCGAAGCAGAAATAGTAGTAATCCGTGCCATCTAATAGGTTCTGCCGATCAACTCTTGTGTCTCTGGCTCGGCGGGGGGAACATTTGAAATGCAAATCAATTTTATTTTCAAATGGAGCGAACCCGCTTTCATATTTAGAGCACACATTATTTAATCACTGTTTGATTTCAGATGCCTGGGCATATCTAAGTGAAATCAAATAATCTTTTTAAACTCGCCTACCACCCCAGACGTTAGCCATTGGATTGCATGCGGGGGCGGGGGGGGGGGGGGCGGGGGGGGGGGGGGGGGGGTGCTGCGTGAACTGCTAATGTGCTGGCAATTGGCAGGATTGAGATCTTAAGTGTCCTTTCACACTCTAATCAAATTGATAAGGTGGTCCTGCAAGGGCAATCTGGCTGTCCTCTGTAGCCTTAGTCTCTCTCTCTCTCTCTCTCTCTCTCTCACTCACTCTCTCTGCAAATCTCTCTCTGTCTCCATCTCTTTCTCACGCTCTCCCCTTCCACGCCGATCTCTCCGCTTCTAGGGAGGTCTACTTTTTTTTCCGGTTACCGTAACCACCTATTTTGTTCCCCGCTCTCTCTCTCTCTCTTTTTTCTATTCTCATCCTCGTTTCTCTCCCATTTCTCTACTGTAAGTCTCTCCTCCGAGCCTCCGTCTCTCGCTCTTGTTCTACGATAAAGCCACCTTCCGCCGTTTGAGATCAAAGAGTGAGTTTGCATAATGGAAAAGAGAAGAGAGACATCTAAAAGAGGAAAAAAGGAGGCGAATGTGGATTCAGTGGAACAATATAAAATGGAGCAGTGGCACTTTCCCTGAACCCTTCTCTTTAAATGCTCTTTTTATATGCCGTCCCAACCATAACCAAATAAACCTTATATGCAGTTAGGAGTTTTATACCCATTCATTGCCTGCAGCATATAACCAGTTTAGAAATATACCATAGCATTGACTATCATAGATTTGTCACGGCCGTGCCCTTGTCTCTCCTTATGTTTTCCTGTGTTCCCCATTCCTCCTGGTTTGTCTCTCTATGTGTGTGTGTGTGTGTGTGTGTGTGTGTGTGTGTGTGTGTGTGTGTGTGTGTTCCTGTCCCGCCGCCTACCCGGATCCTACACTCCTTGCCTGCAATCGGCTCATCAGCTCCTCAGCCAACACACCTGTCATCCATCAGCTTCATCACCTCTCCAGCATATCAACCCCCGGCTTTTCTCTCCGCTCATCGCCAGATTGTTTTTTCTGCCTTTGTGGTATAGCTGCTCTCCAGCCTCACTTCGCTTCGTTGAGATTCTCTATGTTAGTTTCCTCATTTAATGCCTGTGTTGTCTCCCGTGCTTCAGGATCCCAGCCTGCTTGCTCGCCTGTCTGCTAACCTGTCTGTTTACTCACTCTCCCTTGCCATCTCTATCCCTCCTTCCATCTCCAGCCATCCCTAGTCATCCCATCTCCTGCGAAGTACCTTTTACAATAAATCTGTTAAACTTCCATCTGCCTCTGAATCTGTGTTCTGCGCTTGGGTCCGCTAGAAAACCTAAACCTGACAAGATTTTGTGTCAGGCCATCTCTTTTTTTTTCGTAACTGCGATACTTTATTTATTATAAGGGAAGTGCATCATTTTGTTAGGTGAGCTCAAAGTTAAAATCTGCTTTGGGACAAAGTGTGTCAATGTCAATGACACGGTTACAGCAAAGAAACCCGAAACCTAAGCATCCCGATCCCAACCTTCTCCACTTTCTCCACTATGGCTTTGATTGACATTCATGGGTGATGTGACAGACTCCTCTCCTCAGCTCTTAGTAAATAATAATGTCATCTACATCAGTGGCTGCTGCGACTCTGGATATTGTTTCCGTAGCAGATGTCTTGGAATGGCTTATCTGTGCTCTCACGGCGATACCGTAATAGAGTTTCATTATTTGAGTGGGAGTTTGTTGTTTCTGCAGGAAATGGATATTCAAGTTGAGTTGTGGGTAAACAGTCTTTATCCCACTGCAGTGTTGTCTATCCGTGGTCCTATAGGTGGGCGGTCACAGCGCGATATTTGATATCAGTATTAGCGATGTGTGGTTTCGTAAGTTCTTTCTTACTTTTGAGGACTTGCAGGCAACACTTGCTATGAAGAGCAAATCCACAATGCAAAACAAGGGAACCTTTAAAGCAGTGGTTCTCAATCCAGTCCTCAAGGACCCCCCTGTCCTGGAGGTTTTAGCTCCAGCTCTACTCAGGCACACCTGAACCAATTAGAGGCTTCACATTTTCATGATACCTTAATTGGTTCAAGTGTGCCTGAGTAGAGCTGGAGCTAAAACCTCCAGGAGGGGGTCCTTGAGGACTGGATTGAGAACCACTGCTTTAAACAATCAAAAAGAATATTTATCAAACATATAATGCAGTCATATTATTTTTGAACACACATGAAAAAATGTTGATGAATCGTTCCAATTCTCCTTACACATTTAAAGTGTTATTATGACTTTCGACTTTCTCATTATAAGGATTTATAGGATTTAGGATGTCTTCACTTTACTAAGCGAGGTGCTCACTGTAAAACAAAGGATAAACAATAAAGGACTTAACTCTAAAAATAGATCTTCGTATTCTGCTGTGACTACAATAAAGGTCTGGGTATAACTGCACTGTGAAGCTTTTATTTTGTCCAGTGAATCACTTACGGGTCTATTTGTATACGTTAAGCATGTGGTATTGAACAATTATTTTTTTTTACTCTTCAGCTATAGGGCTAATAAAAGAATTGAGACTTTAACGTCTTCTGGCAAGCTCCATCATGACAAAATGAATTATAAAGGCGCCGTAGGCGGTAGAGTATTGCCAATAAACAGATTGGACAGGAAAGGACACCGCTCACCACTGCCATGAGCAATATTTCAAGGTAGATTTCTGTCTCAACTGAGCTTTATGGGATACAATTTGTTAAAAATGCAGTCATTTAATTTCACATACCTGCAGATGTGTGATTCATTAGTCAATACCAACGTTATAGTGCATCACACTGCTGTAAGCAGACCTCTTAGTGAAGTGGAAACAATAGGTATGAGCTTAATCATCATAATAAAAGCACTTTTTGATGTGGTGTGAGTTTTGCTATAATGCATCATGGGTAATTAGGTTTGCAACCATGTTCTTGAATTGTTCTTTAATAGGCTTGACAGTGATAACGTATCATCGGCCTACTGTGGGAAGTAGCAGTGCTGATAGTTTATCTTACATATGCTTGACAATGGGACTCAGGTTGCTGTTCAGTGTCAAAATGATTTTCCCCTTCATAACTTTTGGATAAAAAAAATAAATCCGGAGCTAACTGAACATGTACGTGATGAAGTTTGTTTTCCTTCCACCCACCACGGGCCGTATTTAGGCATTATGATTACTACCGTGCGGGAAAAACTAAACGGGCCTTCTCCAGTTTAATGTCTTATTTTGAAGAGCACTCCTGCAAATCAAGTCAGTCGCAATTTTTCAAATGAGAATACTTGAGATGCAACCGTAGTGTCAAATGCTGCAGCATTGCCGTTAAAGCAAAAGACAATGCAAGGTGTGAGAGAAAATTCTGACATCTCCATTGTAGCTGCCGTCTTTCACATGGCAGCCTGTTGTCATGTTAAATTCAGAGTTTATACTTGATGAAAAGTAAAGCGCTGTAATTTTTGGATGATATTCTATGAATTGAGTGCAATGGGAGGCGGAGCTCATGTGACTGAAACGATGCAGCGGTAAGGGTGTGGATGGGTGCATACAGTATGTTTCCCTTCAACTCGACAACCCGGGTTCAAGTCCCGTCTCATGCAAAGCCATTTTCTGCGGTGAGTGAAGATTTCATTTTCAGGAAAAGTTCTTCTTTAACCATGACCAAAACCTTACCCTAACCTTAACCAAATTATTTTAGTTGCCTAACCTTAGCCTTAACCAAAGTAGCCATGCATAGGTATCAAGGGTTCATAAGATACACTATATGGCCAAAAGTCAGTGGACACCCCTACTAGTTATTGAGTTCAGGTGTTTCAGCCACCCTGTTTTTCAGGGTTTGGGCTTGGCCCCTTAGTTCCAGTGAAGGGTAATCTTAATGCTACAGGATACCAAAACATTTTAGCCAATTGGGCGCTTCCAACTTTGTGGCAACAGTTTGGGGAAGGCCCTTTGCTGTTCCAGCATGACTGTGCCCCTGTGCACAAAGCCAGGCCTTCTCGTCCAACATCACTGCCTGACCTCACAAATGCTCTTTTGGCTGAATGGGCACAAATTCCCACAGACACACTCCAAAAGCTTGTGGAAAGCCTTCCCAGAAGAGTGGGGGGGGGGTCCGACTCCATATTAATGCCCATGGTCTTAGAATGGGATGTCCAGCAAGCTCATATAGGTGTGATGATCAGGTGTCCACTGACTTTTGGCCATATAGTGTATCATACGAATGTTGTTGGACCAGTAGATGGTTGCCAGACGTTTTTCCGGGTATGGTCCGAGATTCCAGTTCAAGCCGCGGTAATATAATACGACCCGGCAATCGATCTCTTTCTTTTAATCGCATCTCATCTCACATTTGACAGTAATTCTCAAATGGAACACCCTCTCAATAAATTATTTCTCATTTTTTTTCTAACTCATTTTCTCTCTCTGTCTGAACAAATAACACCAGCAGCCATGGCTTTCTCATGGTGAGAAGTGAAATATTGTTGCGATTATACACATTTTGGTTTAGTAAATGGATGGTCTATTTCAATAATCTCCTCCTCCATTTTTGTGCCCTGCCAATTGGGTCAAAGTCATAAAGAATGTGATATACAAAGGGGTATTTTTGTCCTTGGAAATGAAACAATGTCAAATTGTCAAGAATTCACAGTTTACAATTTACAGGAATATGACAAGAGTACAGATACCCTGAAAACAACTCATCCATAAACTAGTTCCTAGAAAAGGCCATTTTTGCCCTGAACCTACACCTCTTTTTACCTCCAGTCAGCATACTGCCTATGCCAGTTTGTACCCAAGTATCAATTCTGACACCTTACCGGGATATTTACCTTTAACTAATCTCACTTTACAACCACTGGACCTTCCCCCTCTCTTGGTAAAAAAAGGCATTCCCAGGCACACTGGCAGTTGCCGGCAAATAGACAACAAGCCGTGTGACTGGGCCGTTCAGTGGGGTGGTTTATTTTCTATTCATTTGCACTGAAGCAGGAGTGATGTGCAAAGTAATACCTGTTACAGGACACGGCTGTTTTTCCCCCCCTAGTCCAACAAACAAAAGCGACTCCGCACAAGCTGAATGTCAGGCACTGTACCCTTTGAGACTCAAGCGGGTAAAAAAAAAAAAAAAGAAGAAAACAAATCACTCTCTGTTATTGTGAATAAAGCTTGACAGGATAAAAACAACCGACAAACCAAGTACCTCATCCAAATGAGTATCAACAGGCAAGATTTCATATTTTGCGCTGACAGGAAGACAGGTTTATATGAAAAGAGAAAAAGATTGCAATAACTGTACTCTCTGTAACTCTCTTTCCATGATTCACAACACCCCTCCAATTCCCCTTCTCCCCTATTCTCGTTCTCCCTCGCTCATCTATTTTTCCCTTTCTCTCTTCGCTCTCTCTCGTGATCATCCTTTTGCTTTTTTATTGGCAAGTCCCTCGACCGTGGTAGCGTAATGAGCTTTTCTCTTACTTTCCTTCATTTGTCAGCATGTACGTCTCTCTCTCTCTCTATCCGTCTTTACAGGCTTTTCTCTTCTTTCAACGCGCTCATAACTCTGGCTGCTAATACATTAGCGACGCGCCCGATATCATTAGCCCCAACAAATCTCATCACTTGCTTTACTGATGAGGGATTTTGTGCTCATCGTCAGGGATATTCGATGCCTGTCGGTTTATGGCTCTTTGGGGTGTGCCTGCTCGCGTACATGTGTGTGTGTGTGTGTTCTCCTCACGTGTCGGCTTCATTGCTCTCGACGGACGCAACTGGAACGACTCCAGGGGGGGGACCAGGTAGTGGAGCCAATCCCCAACCCCCCAGGCCTGCTGCTATCAGAGAGGCAGACTTATGTGCTGTGTGTGTGACACTTGGAGCTGGAGCCCTGGGTGCCACACATCTCTCTGCAGCGGGGTGTCTCTGAATGTCGTCATTCTCTGCATTAGCGCAGGAGTGCTATGTGTGTATTTGTGTGTGTGTGCGTGCATGCTTGATAGTGGCTCGGAGGATTTAGTGAAGCTCTAATAGTGTGTGTGTGTGTGTGTGCATGTGTGTGTGCACATCTGTACCGAAATTCCAGAGCTCCATTTCATTTTCCACATTCAAACCTGACTACTTTGACTTGGTTGAACAGCAACACAGTCTCTCGCAATTACTCAGACCCTATTGCTCCGGCCCAGACGCACGTAGTATCGTAGCATTTATACTTTTAGGGGCAAACCAATTTCCTCCATTTACGCCAGAGCGGCTCAATCAGTCACGGCGAAAGTATCCGAAGGGATTTCGGCGCCAGATCTGATTAGAGCGCCTACGACTTAACCGTTCACCCCGTTGTGTTTGATAAGCCCGCCTTTATGTTTATCCAGTCACCTCACCTATAGATAAAAAGATCTACTATCTATGTGACACCGGGGTTTTAACGAGGGAGCCCATTTGGACTTAACACCCTCTTATAGGGGATCAGATGGATGGGGGGTGGAGTGTCATCGATGGTAATCAGAGCTCTCCAGCCACTTCCTGCGTCGTCTGAGAAGGGGGCTGTGAGATTTGATGACTGGGTTTAATCGCCTGCCTCTGCCTCTCTGAGAGGCTTCGGCTTTTAGCTCCTCATCGAACCCTGTGGTTAAATGATCTCGAATGCTCTCTCTCTTCCTCTCTCTTGTCCCTCCCTCTCAATCATTCTCCCCCTTTTTACCAATTTGTGTTGATTCGGTGATGGCCTTTTAAGTGAGCACCGAAAGTCGAGAACCGAGAGGGCAACCTGCACGGTACTGTATCAAGGTGGAATGACTGGTTTGGAAATGTGTGTGTGTGTGTGTGTGTTCTTGTACAGGTATGTGATGCTAATAAATCTACAGTAATTGCGGGCATAGACACAGCAACAAGTGCACACACACACACACACAAACAGAAAAACAGACAATCAGATAAAGATGGAGACAACCATGTTTTTGAAGGCCTGGAGGCTAAAAGTGTCTGACAGGAAAATCAAAGACCCCGGTTCCTCTTAGTTCACACAGCTTGTCTGTCTCACCCAGAATTCCTCCGGGAGACGCTCGCTGCTGACTGTCAGAACCCAGTCGGATGAAAAAAAAAGTCACTCCCTTTTCAACACATGAGTGGATTGTGTGTGTGTGTGTGTGTGTGTGTGTGTGTGTGTGTGTGTTTGTTTGTGTGCATTGCCGTTGCAGTGTGAATTTGACAGTAATGATGTGGGGCCTTCTCAAATTGACAGACAGAGGGAAGGAGAGAATGAGAACAGGAATGAGAGACACGATGAGGAGAGAGAGAGAGAGAGAGAGAGAGAGAGAGAGAGAGAGAGAGAGAGAGAGAGAGAGAGAGAGAGAGAGAGAGAGAGAGAGAGAGAGAGAGAGAGAGAGAGAGAGAGAGAGAGAGAGAGAGAGAGAGAGAGAGAGAGAGAGAGAGAGAGAGAGAGAGAGAGAGAGAGAGAGAGAAAACATTTTTCCACACACCCAGGCAACAGTGGACAATTGCAAGCAGTGGTTCATCATGCTTTCTTCATCCCCTCTTCCTCTCTTCTCTTTCAATCTCGCTCGCTCTCCTACTCTCGCTGTCTCTCTCTCTTTCTCTCTCTTCATCCCTGTCGCTCTCAAGCCAGGGCTCTTGGACCGATGTCATAGTACACAGCAGGTCAGCCATGTTGGCTTGCGAGAGAGGAATTGGGGTTAGTTTCCTTTAACCTGTACCTGCGGACAATTCCCCCATCTGAACAAAAAGCCGTTCGGCGCGTCCACAAATGAGACACGTGGCCGTCTTTTCTTTCCCCCTCGCATCCCTCCGGGCTGACATTTCCAGAAGTAGCCCCATTAATCCGTATAATCTGTAAGTAAAACATTCCCTTTTCTTTCCTTTGCTTGGGAAGAACCTGGAATATGCCGCATTGACACTTCCATTGTAGTGAAGGTGGCGCGGTTTAATGGGGAATTTTGCACAATGGTGCTATTGACTTGACTGAGATTAATAGGGGACCAGGGGGAAGGCAATGGAGTGACTTTACCATAACAATGGCTGCTATCCATCAGCAATGCGGCCCAATTGCATGTTTGTATGAAACAATCCATTACCTGGCAACAAAGGGGAAGACACAGGCTGCTTTCATCCTCGAGCATATCCCCCCGAGGGATCTAAACACTTCCTCCTTCCTGCGCTGGGAGAGAAACACGTCGGAAGACAAGGACGATTGTGCACCCGCAACATGCACCGTCACCTCGCCGCGCATCGGGCTGATTACTGGTGCCGCGTTCGCTTGCAAAGCCCACAGGTGTAATGGATTAGCTTGTCGTGGCACATTATCAGACTTGTCTACGCACGTGAAGATCCGTGACCTCTTACGATCGCGCTTAAGCGTTAGGATGAAAAACGCGAGCGTCCTGCAGCGAAACAAAACTGAAAATGTTCCATCCCAAGCTGCTTCTGAACTCAGCGGCTACAATATGTGGCAGATTGAATTGGGGGGATTTCTTTTAGGTACACCAATATTCTCCCCTTTGGGATTATGGTGTAGGATTATCCACTCACGGGCCGTCTTTTGGGGAGTAATGGATTATACAGTATGTAACAGGATTAGAATAATCTGATTACCAGAGTAGTGGTAATTGTAATCTGATACAGTTACTGCAAACCTGAAAAATAAATTACTCAGATTAGATCATTTTACCCAATTTGAGATAACGGTTACTCATCCTTATAGTTGATACTAATGTTATCCAAGTTACAAAATGTGAATTAACTAAACTGCTTTTCGTCTAATGATTACAAAATGAGATTTTTTTTTACAACAAATCACACTTTGATTACTTTTTAAGCAGGCGATAAAGAAATTTGGAATGTGATTTCTCGATTGCATTTTGTATATAAGTAACTTACCAGTGCTGCAGAAAAGACGCCAGTGTGTTTACATGTGCGTATAGAGGCTTACAGGCAGGAAGCTGTGTGTGTGTGTGTGTGTGTGTGTGTGTGTGTGTGTTTACTGTGGTTCGGTGGGTGTCTTTTGGAGAGGGTTTCTGTCTGTGTGAGGTGCCGGGGCTCATGAGAGCTCTTAATGAGCGCTGATCGTGTTAGGCATGGCGTCAGGAGGAAAAAAGGCTCTTTCGCTGCTGAATACACACACACACACACACATATGCATCTCTGCATGTTATATTTGTTCACATCTGTTGTAGCTGCCAGACAATCCCAAAACCAAAACTCTCTTCATCCTCCAAACACCCCCCCCCCCCCCCCCCCCCCCCTCCTCTTGGTCCTCCCTCCTCATCTCTCTTACCAACCTTCTCCTTTTCCCTAGCAGCTTGCATCTCACACACTGCCTCTGCCTATCTCCATTCACTCTGCTTCATCTCCCTCCTCATTCATCTTTCTCTGTTTTGCTCTCTCTCTCCCCTCGCTCTTTTTCTCTCTCTCTCTCTCTCTCTCTCTCTCTCCCTCTGTCCTCGCTCTCTCACTCTGTCGCTCTCTCTCATTATCAGTTTGCCTCTGTAATCTCTCTGTATTTCCAATTGGTAGCAGTAATTTCAAGAAGATGAGAGGGGAGAGAGGCTTAAAAAAAAAAAAAAAAAACTCAAGCACCAGAGTCTCTGGGGGGGTTGCTCCTGGCTCTCGCTGCCGCTCCAGAATGCATCTGTCTCACTAAACGCCGATGCCCAAAGTAATTAAAATGTTGCTGGAACAAGTGAAGTCCTTGAACCTCCTCCTCTCTCAATCCCTCTCTCTCTCTCTTCCTGTTGCCATGGTGCTCCAGGCAACCAGTGCAACGCGTGGTAAGCCGCCCGCCACTGCGTTCCATTACAAAATGAGAGCGACTGCTTTCTCCCTCTCTATATGTCTCTGTATCTAGAGAGAGGTGTGTCGTGTCTTCCCCCCCATCCCCTTTGACTTCGAACAGGGCAGCAGAACCCGTGCTTATTTCAGCCCTCTTCCCGAAGACCAACAGTGTTTTAGCTCCATCAGGGGAAGAAGAAGGATAGCTCTATATGTATGATAGCGTTTCATGCAGTATTTTCATGGCCGCCCCCCCAAGGATCCTCACAGGCATAACCAGGCCAGTTACGATTGGATTATGTGAGACAGACAATGAGGATAGTTAGGATAGTTAACGTTTGTCACTCATTTTGCAAACAGATACAGTATACTCCTTTTCTTTTTTTGATCAATTTTTATTGACAAAAATGCATGAAAACAGACAAAGTACAGAGATTCAGTTTTCACCCCAACCCCACACCCCTCCCCCTTCCCTCTCCATACCACCCCAACCCTCCCTTGGTGACACCCTCTCCCCGCCCCCCATCACGGGTCTAGATACAGTACACTCCTCATGATAAAAACTATATCGTCAGCATATATACATCTACGCATTGGTGATGTAGTAGTAACCTTCATCATTTTGATGTTACCTACCATTATATATACTGTGCATCCATTCATTTCACTAATAGAAAGCTTGGTAAATGGACTTTAACTGGGTTCACACACCCCACACACACACTCCCTGGTCGCCAGCTATTGGAATGTATTAGGGACTTATCGAATCCCTCTGCACCGTTCAATTCCCTGTAAAGCCAATGAGGAGTGCTGGACCTCTCCGTGGACTGATGACTTTGCCAATGTAGAGCCACTAATGAGCCGGCATCCGCAATCCATCAGCACACAGAGTCCTAAAACACATCGGGCAAAATCAACAGCCACTTACCCTGTGACCTACCGTGACCTAAGCACATCCCTCTTCAAACACCCACATAGCACCCTCCCCTCCCGCCCCCCCCCCCACCACCACCAGAGCAGCTTTTGATGAACGCTAACACCCCAGCCACGGCATGCTTTTGGATGCTGCCTTTAAGAAAAGCCTGTAACCTTTATGGCCTTGGGCAGTCTTTCTCTTTTCTCGAGTTGCATTGGGGAGCTGAAGCCAAGCCTGCTTCCCTGGTGGTTTTACGGCAGAGCTTGGTCTCTTGATCACGGGCTGGCTGCAGCTGAGTAGCCTGCCAGAGCCTAAAGGTCTGCACGTGGAGCTCCACTTGGCAGCAGTTAATTGAAAGCAGTAAGCATATTCTCCTCTGTGCCCTCTTGACTGTCCTGAGGGATCCATTATCACAGGACCATCTCTCTCTCTATCTCTCTCTTTGTGCCCGGGATCTCTGGGCCAACTCCATAAATCCCCATCAGACTGAACCCGTAGAGTAAAGATGGAGAGCGGGAAAGAGTGAGTGTGAAAGAAAGACTGAAAAGAAAGTGCTCCACCTGTGCGATAGTGGGTTATGGTATTTTAGATTTTTTTTGGATTCGATTTTAGATGCTATTTATAGCATTTTAACATCACTAAATAACTTCCACGTTCATTTGAAGAGAAGACTGGCAGCCTCTACGTTTCACATTGTGTGCCACCGGGTCTAATTTAGCGAGAAATCTGCCGGATTGTTGATTTGTTGCACAAAACGGGAACCATTTTACTGTGCAAGTAATACACAACTAAACTCCAGCTCCACTGTTTTAATTGTATAGTTTCACCTTGTTGGATTGCTGTTCACTGTTATCGAGGGCTGTTATCATCTCTTCCTCTTACTCTTCAAAACAAACACACATGGAGCAATGCCAGGTAGGGTGGGGGGTGGGGCACATTGCAACATCCCCTTTGCGATGACAGGGTTTATGGGAAATGTGGTCTTCATTTTGAGAAACACAATAGAGTGGTGCAGGAATGAGTCCTAAACCCAGGAAATGAGTCAGCATATTTGCACTATTTGCAAAACACTTTTTTGAATGTGTTTTTGGTGAGATTGCTGAAATAAGGTCTGTGGTTAACACAAGCTTAAGAGGTTTTCACGTTTTGTTCTATGACATAAAATACGCCAGTAAATACCCCACTGGTGAATTTTGAAGCTTTTACGTGTCTTAAAAAAGGCAGGTTGCTAGCAAGTGGCTAAATGAGACTACAGAGGTTGTCGGGGACATTAAACGTCATCACGCCGAACACAGTAACTCATCTACTCACTAGTCCGCCTTTACAGCCTCTAGTTGTGTTTATACTCGCGCTCTTCCAAACAATTCTAACTCAAACTTTCCAACTTGTAGATTTATCAATTTATAGTATTTTTAGTGGTGGTGACGTTGAAGTCATGCGATCGTGGTGTAGTTAGTTTATAACGTTAGCTTTTTACTTGCATTTACGCTTCAAAAATCATAAAAGTGGTGTTCATTTGTGAAGATTATCTTGCTGAATAAAACGTGTAAGTATCATAAACCTTTGTTTGCCACAGAGCTTATTTTCTGCAATAATCCAAAATCCAATGGGAAAATCCCATTGGCTTTTTGTCTAGGGTAACCAGGGCGATGCTAACTTCCGGGTTGGCCTACAAAAATACGTCATCCCTGCACCACTCTATGCTGCCACTCTATATAGCACCTTTAAGTCATCCAGATTTTTTCAATGACAAGCAATTCACTTGGGAAACCATCTCTTCCAAAACCCCAGCTACACATTGACGTTGCAGTCAGGTGTGTGTGTGTGTGTGTGAAGCGTGGGATGTCAGTCAACTTGGCGCCGAGGTCAGGGGTTGATGAAGTACAAAAGACATAGCTGTCTGATTTTTGGTCGGTGCAGCTCTGTCGGCCTCCTCATGTTTTATTCACCGTGTCGCTGGTTCACCTCTGTTCAGATGTCATTCCAGCCACGTTGCCTGCAGTCAAATTGTACTTTGCCTCGTTTCAATATAAAAGCCGACGCGTGCAATGAGCTATTCAAGCCGAATGGCAATTGAGAGAGAGAGGACTATTGAAGTCATCGCAGTCAAATAAACACCGGTAGCTCTGCTGGCTTTTTCCGGTTCGATCCCCGAGGGTGGTTTTAACTGTACGTTAGCGCAGCCCCCGTTGTCATATCTGCGTGGGTTGTGTTGTCACGGCTCACTGTCACAGACATGAGCGAGTCTAAAGTTTGGAGAATATTACCACCATTCATGGCTGTTTAGTGGCTACGACTGCCAAATCCCTAGCAGAAAAAGGGTTTTATAGCAAAGAAAAAAAAAAAAAGGGTTTATTCCCTGACAAAAAAGAGTTTACGGTGGGCTCTGGCATCCATATGTGCTGCATGGATATGAGTCCCCATGCACTGTCCTTCTGCCGCTCCTTCCCTTGGCCCACCACCACCTAATGCACCGCGGTCGTAAACCTCATCACAGCGCTCGCTCTACCCACTATATTTTTTTCCTTTATGAGCCATTACCATGTCACTTTATCGGCAAAAGTTTTAGTGGGTTCAGTCGCTTTATCTCCTTGTGTGCTCTCCCAGTATCCGGCACAAATCAAATACTTGCCTTCCTTGTCTTTGCATGCCCCACTCGCTCAGCCCCTCTTATCTGCACCACTCTGCATGCTGCCCCTCTCTTTGATATGTAAAGGAGAGGGATATATATTGGAGATGTGCCGCCGCTAGCCCTCACCTAGCATACGTAGCATAACATTGAGCAAACAGTGGGGTTTTTTTCTTGTACAAAGTCGATATGCTGCAATTTATCTCCTGCCAGTCACGGAGAAAACCCCCCCCAGCTCACAACATGATAAAGAAAAGGCAAAGTAAGCTTTCATTTGGCCTCTATAACTCACACAGGGGAATATTTACTTAAATTTGTCTAGTCTGCCTTTCTCCCTGAAAGAAGTTATATATATTTTTTTTATATATATTGCTTTTCGGTCACGTCTGCTTTTGTGACTTGTTTTCTGCTGTGCTGTGAGACTCTTGAATGGGGAGGTAATTCAATCTTAACTGCACTGAATAGGTCGCAAGGATCCATCCTGCTAATGTAGCAGAGGTTATCTTTCAAACTACAGCTCAACAAAAAAGGCGCCTCTCACTTCTGTCTCCGACTGGTGAGCGCATCCGATTCTTCCAACACACCGCCGCCGCTGCCGCCGCCGCCGCCCGCCCAGCCTGAACCTTCTCTCTTTCTCGTCCTTTTTCCCTTTCTTTATTTAGCTTTCTTTCAGTTTGTTTGTTTTTCATCCCATCTTTAGTGGTGAGCGTAACCACCTCTGCCAGGTTGCGGGTTCCACGCCCTGCAATGACACGTACATCGATTTAATTATAATAAACAGGGGAGGGAGCTTGCCAGTGACTAATCGTAGTCAGCTTGATTAATGGTGTTTGTGTAGCCAGAGCCTGAAATTAGCCAGGGATACAGGAAAGAGGGGCTTTTATATTCTCTCTCTCTCTCTCTCTCTCTCTCTCTCTCTCTCTCTCTCTCTCTCTCTCTCTCTCTCTCTCTTTCTCTGTGCGTTTGGTGTCCTGCACAAGCGGTGTGTCTCAAAAATGGATGCCCTCTAGTTGGGTGCACAGGGGCGATATCCCCCTCCCCATATCTCCACATACAATCTGCGTGCATCACCGATCTCTGGAAAAACAATCCATGAATCATCATTAAGTTATTATGATGATTACACTCATGCATCCCCCGCCAAAAACAACTGGTGTGACAAAAGTGTTGGAGTGTTTGTCTTTTATTTTGTATTGAATACCAACCGTGCTGCAGCACCCGATGTGTGATGTTTTAAGAGACATATGTGTGGAAAATCAAAGGGTTATAGGGTTGAAGGTTTTATTTCTAATCTCCGTGTAAATGAACCGTAATCGCAGTGCAAATAACCTAATAACATTTTTCATTCAATCCAGCTCTCATCATTAAACCTCACTGTTTGTACTCCATGTGTGCTGTCAAATTAAGACTTGGGAAGCAGCAACTGAAACTTGATTGGCGTGGAAAAAAAAATCGCAGTCAAATATTGATTATTACATCTATTGTGCTATTCCATATTTAATTTGCCTCGTAGAGGAGTGTTTTATTAAGCGGTAATGTATTCCATTACGTGGCTAACATGTAATAAGGTAGCTCCTGCTGGGGGAACACTCCATTTCATTCCAGTTGCATTGGAAACAAGGCAATCACAATGGCTCCAATTTCGGGGGGTTTATCTAGGATTGATATGCAGATGATGATATGGTGAATCTAATTGTTGACCATTGTTATGATTCATCGTGTGTGTGTGTGTGTGTGTGTGCATGCAATTGAATACACATGTCCTCAAGTACGTGCATCCCTGTGTTCCTGAATGGCCTCCGCGGGCACTCTTGCATTACAACCGTGCTGTATCTGTGCACTTTTACCAGCGCCAGTATTCTCCTCCATGGGTTGGTTAATGGAGGGAGAGGGTCAGAGAGAGGATGTTGCAGAGGATGCTCCCGTCCTACACACAGATAAGGGAGACGCTGTACGCTGGGATAATGCAAGCCCTCAAGACATACTCACCATTTCCCCCCCTAATGTTCCACATATTAGTTATTAATGGAGGAGCTGCACACACACGCTGAAAGTGAGCTAGCGACGCTCTGGGATTCCATGTCCCAGCCCTGTCTGCGTTTCCCTATGTAAAGCAGGGAGAACAGATGATATCGCTGATCTCTAATCCCTCATATTAGTGCGGCAACTAAAAAAGAACATTCTGAGAGTGCATCGGCTGGCCAAGTTCGTGTTCCCTTTCTCTAAAATGCTACATGATGAATACTTCATTCCGCCCCCACCCTCTCTCTCTCCGTCTTCCTCTCTTGCTCTCCTTCTCTGTCTCTATTTAAAAAAAAAAAAAAAACGGCCTTGCTGAGCAGAGAAGATTACAGCTATTTGCTTTAGCCGTGCGGAACGGTCCTTTTTTTGTTTCCTCACCCTGAGAGCACTCCATCTGTGTACTTTATTGTGAGTGAAGGTCAGTCTCAGGCCACAACGGACCTCCGTATCTCTTCGCCGCTGTCTGCCCCGCCCCACCCAGCGCCTTCTCTTCTAGTCCTCCTTCTCTTATCGGCGACGCTCACACCTGTGGCGGGGCGGGCCGCTCTCTCCAACCCTGCGCCAGAGGGCCCCAGACAGGATGATGGGTGCAGATAACCTTTAAATCCGAGGGAGAAAAAAAAAGATGGAGGGGAGCAGAGTTGGGAGGGGGGGGGGAAGCTCTCCAGCCGCTGCCAGGGGCCTGTGGTGCTCACTGGCAGGCAGCCGGGCTGGGGAGATGCCCGGGCTTAGCTTCATCGCCGGGACTTGGGCCAGGGGCCAGGCCTGTAGCTTGACTCCTAGTAGTATAAGAGAGGCCAGGAAAATAAAGTGACTAGAGTGCTGGAGATGCTGGAGCTCATGCATCAGGCGCACCGAGCGCGAGCTGTAAAGAGAGGACAATGAGTCCATCTCTGTCGGCCTTCGTCCGGGGTGGGGGGTGTCCCACGGCGCTGTGCTCAGCAAGTAACGATCAGGTTCATCCGGCAGAGAACACTTATTCCATACCTGGCCAGGCAGGAGGGAGAACCAGATGAGAGATGGGGAGAGAGAGAGAGAGAGAGAGGAAATGGAAAAAAAGAGAGCTAAAGAATGCAAAGAGCAGTTTTCATCGGCCCCTCGGTTTAGAATCCCTCGGTTTGTGCGGTGGGGGGTTCCGGGCAAACCATAATGCATTACCAGGGAAGGGTTGCCGTGACGATAGCCCCCAGGGGTGAAATGTCCAATAGAAACAACAGCCTTGTGTGTTCGCTTCCTCTCCCCTCCATCCAGTGCCATTACTCATCCTTCTCAGCATGCGCCTGCCCACTCAGCCCCTCCAAACTCGCACAGAAATGCAGGAAATTTCCAAAGCAGTGATTTATCAGGCCCTTCTGGAAACATCCATACGCCGCTGCTGTTTATTTAACTTGAACGAGATGAATTGATCGGACGTCATCGGATGTAATTGCTGATACGGTGGACGCGAACGTTACTGTTTTGTGAAGGTGCGATGTTTTATTTGTTACAGAGTTGCTTTCCACCTGCTCAAATGTCAGTTGAGTAGCTGAAATGACCGCTAGACTGTGTGTGCAATCCTTTGCCCATTGAGGGCTACAAGGCAACATGTGACATGGGCAGTGGCTGCATGCCAGAGAAATGCTACAGGATATTGATTACTCAACCCTCTGAACCCTGCGACGTCACTGAAAATGGCAGCGGAAGCATTCAGAGTTCGCCCGTTGCGCTGAAGAGTGCAAAATTTCCTGTTTTTTACAGTATCTTGCAGCACAAACGGGTTATTTTTGGCGAATTTTGAAATGATGCACGGGGAATCAAGTGATTTTTTGATGAAATCTCAACATCTTAAACTTAGACGTTTATTTTTCCTGACGTGACCTTTACCAGAACGGGAAGCATTCAGCAATCTTCGGTTGCGCAGAATTGTGCAGAATTCTTTGATTTTCACAGGATCTACCTATGACAAATGGTTAAATTTTGCCGGGGGGTCCAGAGGGTTAAAAATATAACAAGTCAATGACAGCTTCTTAGCTCTTATATCATTACTGTACCTTTTAATATTGCTTTTAATGAAGAAGTCACTCCTCAAATATAATCAGTGCATGTGGGTACGTGCACTTGCCTGCACATGGATATAATTAAATTGATCACGGATGACACTGAAAGCACTTAGTGTTTCAGTTTGCACGGATGATGCATTTTCCCATTATTTTTCCCTTCACTAATTACTATTGTCACTCATCCAAAACAGTCGAGGTGTTCAGGCCTCGCGCCGACGCCAGGCACACCTCGTTTTTCCCCGCGTCCTCAAACCGAGGCTTTACAGGTGCTTGAATTAAAATATGACTGTAATGCAAGCTTGTTAGTACTGGAGTGTCAATACAGCGGGGCCTAAACGTGTCCCTAAACAGCGGAAACGCACTGGTGAGAAACCGAGCGGCAGCCTCGGCGATGCATCATCATCGTGCGCCAGTGAAGCGAGGCCACCAGGTGATTGTTGAGCGGCTAATGAGGTCTGCAGTGGAACCTCATAACAAACTTAACAAGCTGCCGCCGAAACTCGACGGAGGGCGCGGCGCGCTGCCACTCACCGCTGGGGGAAAAGGATGAAAAGAGCTGCGGGGAGAGGAAGACGCCGGCGCGGTCTCTGTGTACAAGTCCTAATGAATGGAAAAATACAGAGAATGAAATATGGAAGAGAGAGGAGATGAGACTGACAGTAGATACGCACAGATGGAGCCATCATGGAAAGTCCTGTTGCTTCACTGGAGCAATACACTGGTGCAATTTCTTCATCTCAGAGAAGAATTGTTTGGAAAATTCTTTCTCCTTTCAGCCACCAGGAGATATAACGAACGGTCTTGCAACCTGTTGTTTAAGAGATGCAAGTTTCGTGTAGCAATGATCCAAATCGATTCCTTTGAGAAAGACAATTCAATACCATCCCACCGTAGATGTAAACTACAGGCTACACAATAGAGCACTGCAGCAAATGGATTCAAGGCTGTCATGCAGCAACGCTTTAAACAAAGACGGTATCAATCGCAGGTGCTAACACAAGCCTTGTCACTCGGCGGGAAAAGAAATTGCTCTGTCACAAACGTAAGCGAGGACAAACTCAAAAGCCCCACTTTGTTACTTACTATAGGGAAGCAGTCGGCTGAGGGCAACTTTCACTGCGGTGGCTTGGTCACAACAGATACGTTTGAGGATGCATTCAACAATAGAACGTATTCCATCGACCGCTTCATCAACTGCATCATGTTGTTGATAGACTTGACTCAATCTGTGGCTGCTTCTGTATTGGTCTCACTAAAAGGAGGCTGAGGGAGTAGGGTGGCTGAGCACCCTTACGCCATACGAACAGGCAATGTAAACTACGCTGTGGGCCAAACACTACTTAGAGGCTGCACATGTGTCTGATGGTTTGCTCAAGGTCCTGGGTATAGAGGTCGTTCTTTCAGATGCCCAGAGGTGGCGATAAATTGAGAGGCCTATTGGATCTGCTCCCTGAAAGCTACCACTTAAGGAGGACTTTCTTCTTTCCTGTGCCCCACCACCCCCCACCCCTCTCATTGTATTGTACATTCTTACACTTCTTATAGGCAAAAGATTGTATTGCATTTGTAAGCTTGTATATCGTTTTTTAGATGGCCTGGGATTGGGAGATTTATAGATTCTATAACAGCCGCCTCTCTTCTGGGAAGGCTTTCCACAAGCTTTTGGAGTGTGTCTGTGGGAATTTGTGCCGATTCAGCCAAAAGAGCATTTGTGAGGTCAGGCGGTGATGTTGGACGAGAAGGCCTGGCTCGCAATCGGCATTCTAATTCCTCCCAAAGGTGTTCAATGGGGTTGAGGTCAGGGCTCTGTGCAGGCCTCGAGTTCCTCCACACCAAACTGGTCTAACCATGTCTTTATGGACCTCACTTTGTGCACAGGGGCTCAGTCATGCTGGAACAGCAAAGGGCCTTCCCCAAACTGTTGCCACAAAGTTGGAAGCGCCCAATTGGCTAAAATGTTTTGGTATCCTGTAGCATTAAGATTACCCTTCACTGGAACTAAGGGGCCAAGCCCAACCCTGTTTCAGGGTGGCTGAAACACCTGTACTCAATAGTTAGTAGGGGTGTCCACTGCCTTTTGGCCATATAGTGTATATCCAACACCCTCAAGGCATAAGCCGATACACAACGTTGTTTCTCTTTGTCTTAGTCCTCTAATTAAAGGCTTTTTAATTTTGCCTGGGCTCGGATGATGAGGTCATATTATTTCCTGCTTTTTGCCTAGTTCAATTCCTGACTGGACTATACTTCTAGTTGCAGGCTAAATTCAAAATCAATGCGACTCCGCTTGGAGACTTTGTATCAGATTGGAATATGTGACGTGAGGCAGAGGCTGGAGTTGTAAAATTGGTTTGACGTGGGACAAGGTTGCACGGCTAGAAAAGTCAATTCATAGATGGATACCTGGCCGGCGACCAAATAATTTAGTTCATTTCCAGCCTTGCTTTTGCTTTTGCCATTTGCTGTTTTTTTTTTGTTTGTTTGTTTCAGATGCTCTTGTTTATCACACGATTTTCCTGGCATTGCCGGCAATAAAAAAAAAAAAAGTACATGCCAAAACAATATGAAGCCTCGCAGGATTAATTTGCAGCTGATCATGGTCTCCAGCTTGGCAAGTGGACGTAGTCTTCCAACTCGCAAATAAACAACAAACATCATCATTGCCAGGTTGGCAGGAGAAGAATGCATCGGATGACGCTATACCCGTATAAGAGATATGTAATCTGAAAGAGGGAACAGGGAGGGGGAGTGGAACAGTCAACCAGCAACAACTAACTAAAAAACACAGACGGTGGTTGTCAACCTGCCGCGACCGCTGTTAACCGACACTCCCGTGCACCGCGGAGGCTGTTGGTTAATATTAATGGAAGGCGCATGCTTTACAAAAGGCCATATTTATTCTCATATTTGCTCAGTGAACCGGGCGATGGCGAGCGGGCCTCCATCAATATCACTTTGCCCCACCTGCCGGGGGCCCATGCTCTCTCCTTATTGGATGTTAATGACGTCTGCACCTGCGGCGGTGGCGGTGGCGGCGGCGGACCCCCCGCTTGGGCCGCGGCCATCACTCATCATGGCGCTCGCCACCCCCGCCGGGCCGGGGACTGGCAACTGGCAGGCCAGAACCAGCCGGCATCTGTTGGGGGTCAGCCGGGCCACTGCTCTGAAGAGCCCGGCTGCCTGAAGCGATTTATTACCGGACGCAAGTTGTTTCTTTTTCTCCACACCTCTCTCTCTCTCTCTCTCTCTCCCCGCCTGAGAACTTCATTCTACAGGCTGAGTGCGGGCTTAATCAGAGCTGACGTGCTGAGTGTCCTTGGGTGCACTGACGTAGCCATCGCAGGTGTGTGTGTGTGTGTGTGTGTGTGTGTGTGTGTGTGGTGGAGGTTGCTGGCAGGCAGTAGGCAGGGAGAAGTGATATCTGTAACAAAGGTTCTCTGTGCAAACTGTGTTTCTTGACTGGGCCGGGGCGTGCAAGCAAGTTGAGCGATGACACCGAGGCGCAAACGAACCGTCTTTCTGTGTGTGTGTGTGTGTGTGTGTGTGTGTGTGTGTGTGTGAATGTACAGTACATGCAAAGGTGTTTACATCTACAAGCCAAATGAACACAAACACATGCAAGTTCACGTGTAGCTGAGCCGGTGGGATCCTGTCTCCATCTGAATGAACGTTTTTTTTTTTGGTTTTTTTTTGTCTGTTATTTCTCTGCCTCTCTCTCTCTCTCTCTCTCTCTCTCTCTCTCTCTCTCTCTCTCTCTCTCTCTGTCATACAGTATGTGGCTGATGGGCGCTTAGTGTGAGAGAAACATAGACTGCAGCAGAGTGAATACTCCTGGGACACCGTCTAACATCTGCCTGCATTTCTCTGACCTTCCCCTCAGTGCTCTAGGACTCTCTCTCTCTCTCTCTCTCTCTCTCTCTCTCTCTCTCTCTCTCTCTCTCTCTTTGTCCCCGTCGATACCTGTAATTTCTCGATTGTTCCGGTTGTGTTCACCGCACAACAAAAAATCTCATCTTAACTGAAACCGTTTTAGTTTCATATTCAGTCTCGGCGTCTTTGTCGTTCTCTCGAAACAAGGTGCAATAAGGCAGATCACTCTACTCGACTCTTTTCAATAAAATTCTTGAAACAAATAAGATTTAAAAAAAATAAGATTCTGAGACTCAATATCAGATATCAGACTTGTTAAGATGTTACATGTTGTAACTTTTTACCTTCATGCCTTTACCCAAATTCTACATTTTCCTCCTTATCTACTGAATTGTCCTGTCTTTTCTTCCCATTCTTCCTGTCAACTTTTATAGAACCTTCCTGTCTTTTTTTCTCTTATAGTCTGTCAATTCGATCAACTTTCTGTCAGATGTCTTATCGCTGTTCCTGCACCCACGAGGCAGCCTAAAGCCTTCGCGGCCCCTTCCGAGACCACAGCTAGCATGTATGAACTTGTCGGTGTTGGCGAGTCAGGTGTCAAGCTATTTGGGTCTCTCTGGCTTAATGGCACAGCATCCTTGCGAGCAAATGGTGACACCCACACAACACTGCTCTTTTCTTTACATTCTACCTGTCAACTTTTATAGATCCTGTCTTCCCGTCTTCCTTCCTGTCTTTTTTTTCTCTTTTAGTCTCTTTAATTCCCTCAATTTTCTGTCCCCAAACATTTTCTCCCCAATGCTCTTCTTCTCTCTCTATTCACTGTATTCTGCTGATGTTGCATATGTTTCCTTCCAATATGCTGCACCACTATGAGCGCAGCTTGATCGCAATCATCTGTTGTTTTCATACCAAGATCTCTCGCGACGTGGCGATGTAACAGAATAAATTCATTGTTGCCTTGGAGAATGTAGTTAAAATGCTGCATTCCTGTCACATGGGAAAGATGGTTGATACAAGCTTGCTGCTTGAAAACACTGTTCACACTTTCAGGTCATAAATTCTTCTGGTAGTATTAGTCATTCTGTCATTTTGTGATCATAGCTGTCATTTTGTCAGGCCACAACTACTTTTTTTTAATTTATGGTTGACATTGCAATGTTTGGTTTGCTGACAAACATGAACTTAAACGCGTTATGCACCGAGTGCATGTGTGTTGCACTGCTCACGAGCCACCAAAGTCTACAGAAACTTCAATCATGGCGCGTGATGGCATCAAACGAGTTTGAACACTTAACAAGTCGCTGCTTTGAACTGTCGTTCTGCATTCTGAGGTGGGCTTTCCCTCTACTCTCCCTCCTTTCACTGGAAGGTCATTCTTGAAGGGCATTGCATGCTACCTCCAAAGGGGAGTGAGTGAGGGAGGGAGAGAGACAGAGAGGTGGTGACAGTAGAGTGGGCGGGTGGATTACGTGTTGCATGTACCTGCAAGACCACAACTAGCATGTATGAACTTGTTCTTGACGAGTCAGGTGTCAAGCTGAGAGAGTCTATTTGGGTCTCTTGCGAGCAAACGGTGACACTCACGCTGCGCTACACACACTCACAGAGACAGAAACGCACACGTACGCTAACAAACAACATCCGAACCAATACACATGGATGCACAGACACACGAGCGCCGTCTCAAAATCTCATTTATCAGGGTGAGCCCCCCCCTGGAGCTGAAACTGTGTATTGGCTGGAAATGTAGAAATCGGGGGCCTTGCTACTGTAAATGTTTCACTCTGGCCTCCATCAGTCAGTTTGCAGGAGAAATGTGTGTATGTGTGTGTGTGTTTGTGTGCATGTGTGTGTGTCTTAGTGCATGCATTCACATTCATATGCATCTGTGTGTCTATGTGCATTCTTGTGCATTTGTGTGCATGTGTTTGCAAATGTACTGTATGTGTGTGTTTGAATTGTTTTTTTTGCACTGCATATGTGTGTGTGTGTGTGTGTGTGTGTGTGTGTAGTTCAGGGAGTCTCCCTCTTCCACCTCTGCTCATATTTATAGCAGTGGGCAATCCCCCATTAATTAGAAAGAGTGCATCACAAAGATTAATGCCACTGATAAAGACGTTAAGCTGATGGCTCTGCGCACGTCAGGGGAGGCAACACGGGTTTACACCAACCACGCCCGTGAGATAAATGGGTATTACTAGGACAAAGATCTAAAGACGCCAAGCAATCCCAAATCAAAGCCTTTTTTTTTTTTGTATTATTTTGGAAGTTTACAGCATGCTGGGGAAAAAAAGTGGAATCATACTGTGATAAAAAGGCTCGGTGTGACATGAAACTAGTAGCTGCACGTTAATGTGACATTCCTTCAAGCCCATGAAGAGAGAACCTGTGCCTGTCGAGGGTGTTTGTGCTATCATACTGACTCGCTGCTAAGAAAATGCTTAGGTTTTTTTTCAGCTGAGGAAATGTTAAGACGGTGTTTGAGAGGTTTTGGAAAGTTCCCCCGTCGGAGTTTCAGGGCAGGGCAGTCACACGTAAAGTCAGCGAGTTGCATTTTCAAAGTTTCTGCTGGTATTAAATAGATTTTGCTCTCTGGTATCCAACAAGGTTAGACCTTAATTTATATTGGAGGATTTGATGGACAAGGCAGAGCTGTGGTAAAAAACATTATCTGTCTATGTGTGTGTGTGTGTGTGTGTGTGTGTGTTTAAAAAAAAAAAAAAGACAGGCAGGCAGATGGCGCGGTAAAGAGAGCTGGGCGAAAGAAAGAAAAAGAGGCCTATCAAACGTTCCAGCCATCCATTTCCAAAACGTCACATGCCTTGATGCCTCATCCCCCCCCCCCAAAAAAAAAGACACAGACAGGCAGTTTCCACATCAATCCACCGATTCCTTTTATGGAACCCATTACATGTCAAGTCTGAGAAACATTTTGGTGAGTTAGCAAGGCGATAACTCGCCCACCAAAAGATGTGCTATTATATGATGTATCATTTTATGTCCTATTCTACTCTCTCTCTCTCTCTCTCTCTCTCTACTGTCTAACATGTCTGCACTCATCTCTCTCTCTGCCTCTCTCTCTCTCCCTCCCCCTCCCTCCCTCCTGAAGCCGGGTGACCTCTCTCCTGCCTGTACGTCTCTGTGGAGTTTTATACAGATAGCTGAGGAAAAAAAAGTTTAGCATGCCTTTAAGGGATCATTATCAAACAGTAAAAACTCCCACACAGCTCTCGCTGGGTAATTACATTTCCCCCGTCTCTCCAGTTTTTTTTTTTTTTTGTCTGAAATGAAACCATCAGGTTTTTTTTTAAAGCCTCGACAATCGACAAATTCCCCGGCGCCGTAGCCCCTAAGACTTCTGAAAGAAAACTGCAGAGAGTAAAGTACTGTCCATTATGGCGGCGCTTAAAGGTTTTCCTTCCCCTCACAAATTCTGTTTTTCGTTTCCCTCCCCTCTCTCTCTCTCTTTCTCCCTCTCTCTCTCTCTCTCTCTCTCTCGGTCGGTCTCTCCTGATTCGCACAAACAACGCCCCACCCCATTTGCATTCTGGGCAATTACATTCAATTTGTAAACCGGCGCTGAACTTTAGTAGAATTAGATTTCGCTAACAGGCGTAATGACATTTAATGGAGCATGATTTATTCATTTCTCTTTCATCAGGTCAAGATTTGCCACAACCGGGAATTGAATAGCAGCAGATGTTTTTTGTTTGGCGGTATTTTTTTTGCTCGGTTTGTTCCTGACCCGACGAACTTGTCACCAAGACTTTCACCCAGGCTGTGTATTAATAACCCCCTCCATTGTGATTTTAACAAGCCAATAAGCAATAATTAAACTGCAAAATGAACAAACAACCTACAGAGGCTGCTGTTTGTTTTAATGTTTAATTCACTTTCAAATCTATTTTCTCTTTTTTTTTCTGCTTTCAAAGATTATTTTCTTTTGTTCATTTCATCGTGTAATGATTTTGCCTGTTCTAAATAGAGTGGTGCAGGGATGGCGTATTTTTGTAGGCCAACCCGGAAGTTAGCATCGCCCTGGTTCCCTCGACAAAAAAGCCAATGGGATTTTTCCATACGATTTTGGATTATTGCAGAAAATAAGCTCTGTGGCAAACAAAAGTTTATGATACTTACACGTTTTGTTCAGCAAGATCATCTGCACAAACGAACACCGCAAGAAGTGCAAAAATGCTAACTCATTTCCTGGTTTTAGTGGTACTACGCTCTGTGTATCTATTTGGCTAATTAATTTCCCTCTGAAGTTAGAAATGAGAAAATTAGAATTAGACAAAAGGGCGCGGCTGATTCTCGGCATCGTGGTCTATCATTCCCTCTGAAGATAGTTTCTGCTGTCATATTGTCTTTTTTCCTTGCAGAATTGTTCTATTACTCTTGCAACGATGACTGGTAGACATATTAATCTCTACATCCCCGATACTGCTTCCTCAAGCACATTTCCACCCCCCCCAGAGAGGAAAAAACTGACAGACAAACAAAAACTAAAAAAACAACCCAATAATAAATAAAAAAATAAACACGACAGATTGATGATGGAGCAGGCTGACAGAATGGAATGAAACAACGTATCAGGACGGGGGGGACTGGCGGCCAGCAACAAGTGCCAGCCGGCCTGCCTTGCCTGCCAGGCCAGTCAGCACCCAAATGCATTCAAATGATAGTCCAGCATCTGTCTTGGAGGTTTTCCGGCACAAATCAGGTATATGGAAGACGGATAGGGCTCCTTCAACCCCTCCCTTCCCCTCTCTCTCTCATCCCTCCTTCTCCAGTGTTGTGTATGCACATTTCAGTCTGGTGATGCAGCTTGCTCTCTGAAACAGTAGACTCTTTCAGATGTTTTTTTTCTTCTCCCCCACCACCACCACCCCCCCACCCCTCCTTCTCCCTCAGCATCCTCCTTCATTTCCATGGTGTTCTTATTTAGGGAGACAATAGTGCCTTGGGACATAGTCAGGCAGGCGGGGAGCAGAACAGAACAGGTGTGTTTTTCTTCTCTCTCTCTCTCTCTTTCTTCTCTCTCTTTTCTGCTATAAAACGAGTGAAGTTATTTTCCACGCGTCATCGCGGCGCCTGCCTATTGTCGCCAGGGATTGATGGAGAGGCGGTCGGCGTGCGTCCGCAGTTTGCCGACGCCGTCGTTTTTTTGTTTGCTTGTTTGTGCAACGGTGCCGATCGAAAATTCCGGGCCATACCCGGCGTGGGACAATCTCGGCGACGGTTCAGAAACACAAAGCGATAGCCGTCATAACCGAGGACACGTGCGCCTGCTTTTAGAAGTGATACTTTTTTGTCCTCTGGCCTTTTTTGGACTGCGTTTTTTATTTCACAAAGCCACTGTCGTTCTTTCTCTCTCTCTCTCTCTCTGCACACACACACACACACACTAATTCACTTCAGAATTCCTCCCCGTAGCCCCACACGCAGCAGTGCAGAACATTCATCTACATTGATCAAGGCAAGCCTATCTGCACCGCTGTTCGTCCTCCGCCTCTCACAGGCTGCTTAATGAACTTGCTGGGGCTTAATGCAGCTGAACAGACCCCTACACTCATACCGATGAGCCACTATAGACCCCTGTCCTATCAACCTTTGATGTACTTACCCCCCAGCTTCACTCAGGTACTCTTTGGGGCTGAGGTCTCGGGGTCTTAAGCTGGCATGATTGGCCAGCCAAATATATAAAGCACAACTCATTACGTCCACATCAGAGTGATTGGGAGAGTTTAGCTTCGCTCCGTTCTCTGGGATTCGGCAGAAACTCCGTGGAGAGAATGGCTGATGGTCGACTGAGCTGATTCCCGTTCCCGGCGTTCTCTATCTGATCGTGTTCCCGCAAAATAGGAGGTGGTGGCGTGCCGTTCCACTCAACGAGCACCCTGTGGATAACCCCCCCCCCCACAATCTGTATGTATATTCCAATCCCAGATAAACTTGTGCTTGTGTACTTGTAGAGTACTCGTGAAGCAGTTGTAGTACCCCGTTAACACTGGCAGGGGGCGATGTGTCTGAACGAGGGCAGCAGGTATAGGCAGCTGGCCGAAGAGCTGCGAGGCGGGGGCATCCATCCTGAGACCCATATCATAGCACCCCATTACTAAGCCGGGGGACATAATTGCAACACATCTCTATCGCTCCCCAAAGGCGATGACAGCGTCCATTCACTCTCGCTACGCAGCGGTCATATCTCTTCCCCATGTTGCGAGGCCCGAGCATCCGTTATCCCTGGGCATATTGCAATTAGCTGCGTCTGCTGCAACGATATTGATGACCGATGCACAGATGGAGAAGGCCGTGCTTTTTCTTTGTCCCTTCCAGTCGCTTGATAGCACACACACACACACACACACACACACACACACAACCATATATACGCGAAATGCACAGCACACACAGAAACCAGGCTGTCATTCTTGTCAGGCGTAAGCGCACTGGGATGATGGGATCTTTCTTTCTCCTACTGTCTCTCTTTCCATATATATATCTAACTCCATGACCACCTCATCCATCCATCTCACCCCTCCCTCTACTCTACCCGTCACTTTCGCTTTCACAGCCAATGTACAATCAGGCCCAGCACCCTGGCGCTCGTGAAATGGAAAACCACTTTATAACTTTGGCAAATTAAATTCTATGTGTGTGTGTGTGTGTGTGTGTGTGTGCGTGCACATGCTGGTGCATGTGTGGCTTACCAGGGGAGTGGTTTGTCTAGAAGAGAGACTGAGATCCACCCGGTTCCTTTTCCATTATGGCCTCATTATAAAACTGCAGCAACTATTCCATTTGAAAATGAAAGTAATGCCCTGACTCGGATTACAAATTGCTCTGCGGATTCACTGCCGTCTAGCCAGATTTGGACCGGCCTGTGGACCGGCCTGTTGGACTAGTTCACATTCCAGGCGTTTGTTTTATGATGTTCTAAACTTTGATATTTACACGAAAAGTAGACAACTTCTTATTGATGCGCCACTAACTCAAACGCCGAAATAGGTCTGGAGGCATTGTTTTATAGAGGTCCCATTTTTTCCACATTCTTGCCGCATTGCTGCTGCACTATTCCTCGAACCCCTAAAAAGAATAATGCAGGATAGTTTATAGCTACCACTGTATGTGGTTAAAGGATCGGAGAATGACAACAGCTAAGAATGCACACGTACACTTGGACGTTAGTCACATTTACACAGATATGGTACTTCCACCTGGAAATTGGTTGAGATGAACAGCAAACAATGCACTTCTGCAGGTTCTGTACATACTGCACGCGATGTGAATCGTCCTTGACATGCACATTGTCAAGGACTAGTCACATCACAACCCTGAACATCTGGACACATCTCCAGCCTTCTGTATATGTGACAATGTAAACAGCTATGGTGTTGTGCACACTTGCACATCTGCTCTGTAAATCCAACTATGCACATTTTGCACACTCAAATTCACCTATTTTCATAGTTTCATTATATATGATCATCACATTATGTTTCATACCCTCTCAGTTCTTATTTATTTCCATAGCTTTCCTGTTGTAATGACCTAATTTCCCCACAGGGATCATTACATTTTAATCTAATGTAATCCAGCCGTTTAGGACCAAGGTTTGGATTGATCACATGTTCCTCAATAGTAACAGGTAGTGTACAGTAAGCACAGATTAAGCTCTGCCCTTTTACTATATGCAGCACAGTGATAGCTTGTACAGTGCCACTCATTTTCTCCTCTTAACATTGAGTCTTTCCCTCCCTCCCTCCCTCGCTCTTTCTTTTTTCACAAGAGGCTCACCACTCACACCCAAAGTACGATTGATTTTACCACCCAAACGGCCTTCTTTTGTTCCCTCACCACACTCCACTGGAGGCAGAGGACAAGAACGTGGGAGGGAAAGTGAGAGAAAGGCGGGGGATCACGCCGAAGACAGCGAGTTACGGTGCAAGACAGGGAGAGAGAGAGAGTGAGATAAGAGTGAGATAAAGACAGCTGAAAAAAAGGTGCTGGAGAGACAGAAGTAGAGAGAGGGAAGAAAGTGATGGAAAAGTTTATAGTGAGCCGAGTGAGATAAGGCGAGAGACAGAGGGCAAGAGAAAATGAGATGGAGACGATGAGGAGGAGGAGGAGGAGGGCTCTCGGAGAGACAGGGAGCAACACTGAGCAGTTCAGAGAGGCAACGCCACTGGAGACACCCGCAGGGACGGAGGGAGGGATGAAGTGACGCAGGGAAAAAAAATGGATGAAAGTGGGAGGGAGGCAGAAAAAAAAAAAGAAAAAATCCGGTGCAATTCTGGTTGGGTCAGGAGACTTTCGGCATGGGAGGGGGGGTGTGGTGTGTGGCGGTTGTGGGGAGTTAGCGGGTGATTTATAGTGGGGTGGCCAGGCACTCACAGTCCAGAAGCCTTATTCATTCCTCCCTTAATCTAGCTCACCTCAGGCCAGACGTGCTTAAGGTAATGGGCACAGCCAGCTGTCTGCAAGGCCACCGGCACCGACTCAGCCGAGCGAGACCACCGCACAATGAGGGGGGGGGGGGAGGACGGAGAAGGAGAAGGAGATCCATGCAGGAGAAAATGTTGCATTTCACATGCACTTTAATATATTGAGAGATGTGTTTCAAAATATATTTGTACAAGTCAATGATATTTATTTGAAATATACTTGTTGTCAACAGCACAATGCATTTCCAACGTCCAAAATTTGTTTTCAATGAATGTCATCTACTGTACAAATAAGTACAAATAAAGAAAAGTATATGTGGTGAGAGATGTGGTGAGAGATGGTGAGAGGAGGAGGTGAATGAAAGAGTACATACTGAGGTGGAAGGGGGACAGAGAGAAGAAGGAAGCGAGGAAGGGAGGGAAGGAGACTAGGTCACAATGAGGAGTGAGGAGAGGGGGAATGGTTTTGAGGGAGGAAGAAGAGAGGGAGGGAGTGTGGGTATGTGTGAGAGAGAGTGGAAAAACATAGATAATCAGAATTGGAGGAGGAGCCATGATGGGACGAAGAGGTTGGGCAGGAAAGAATGCAGTGAGATGCATGCAGAGGGTGTCGAAGTGTGTTGGGGTCCTTCTGAGATCTCGATGGTTCTTTTTTTTTTTTTCTCTCCCTGGGCATATATCTGTTCACCTGATTGAAGAGGTTGGCGCAAAGATGCCCCACTGTGTTTGCTCTCCCTTCCTTTGTTCTCTCTTCCTCCCTTTTCCATCTCGCTCTCCATTTGTCCTCTTGTTTGTTTGATTTGCTTCCTGCCAGAAGGGGAGACAATATTCTGGATGAGCCCAGCGCTGATAAATGGATGCCAGCGGCCACCCTGTAGCGCAAACTCTTGTTCAGAGTGGCAGATCATTTTGTGCCACGGAGAGTGTGAGAGAGAGGAAGAGAGAGAGAGAGAGAGAGAGATGTTGGCTGCCTGTCTGTCCTTGCTTGTGGCATCTGCGATTGCAACAGCGAAGCATTTGCATCGATCCACTTCTCAAAACGTCTCGCATCTGGGTTGTTACCTTGTCCAAATACTGCTGGGGAGATCAGCCACACACACACTAGGGCCCAATAGACAACTGGTGAATGTGTATCCAGTGTATTGCACCATATGCATCTACACGTATGGACACAAGCACAATACAGTCATATATATGTGAAATAAGATTCAAACATACACTATATGGCCAAAGGTCAGTGGACACCCCTACTAGCCCCTACTGCCACCCTGTGTTTCAGGGTTTGGGCTTGGCCCCTTAGTTCCAGTGAAGGGTAATCTTAATGCTACAGGATACCAAGACATTTTAGCCAATTGGGCGCTTCCAACTTTGTGGCAACAGTTTGGGGAAGGCCCTTTGCTGTTCCAGCATGACTGTGCCCCTGTGCACAAAGCGAGGTCCATAAAGACATGGTTAGACCAGTTTGTGGTGGAGGAACTCGATTGGCCTGCACAGAGCCCTGACCTCAACCCCATTGAACACCTTTGGGAGGAATGAGAACGCCGATTGCGAGCCAGGCCTTCTCGTCCAACATCACTGCCTGACCTCACAAATGCTCTTTTGGCTGAATGGGCACAAATTCCCACAGACACACTCCAAAAGCTTGTGGAAAGCCTTCCCAGAAGAGTGGGGGGTCCAACTCCATATTAATGCCCATGGTTTTAGAATGGGATGTCCAGCAAGCTCATATAGGTGTGATGGTCAGGTGTCCACTGACTTTTGGCCATATAGTGTACTATCGCCCACATTCACTACTGCAGTCCCTGTTCTAACACCTAAAAGTTTCATAAAGCAACATTTTGATATTCTTATGCAGCCAGCAGTTTTGGTTTCTTTTCTTAACAGGCTATGGGAGACAATAATGGATCTGCAAGTTAAAGCCGGCAGTCAGAGATGAAGTTTGGTATTTCGATTACCGTGATTTCAGAAGGCCAGAACAATACCACTGTCTGAATATTATTTATTGCGTAGCAGAGCTCGTTATACAGATCCTCAAGTGAAAAATAGCAGTCTTTTCGCAACAATGGAGCTGACACCGAATTGGTGCCTCCATTGTCTCCTCAATTATGATTTAACACAATTAACAACTGGAGATTGCATTAACACATTGCCGCTGCAGTCATAAAAAAAACAAAAAAGTGGTATATAGGACAAATTATGGAGCTTAATCAACTGTCGCTGCATATGATTCATAATTTACTAGAGAGTTGGTGATTTACACACTTGATAAAGCATGTGTGTGGGTACATATTTAGGAATTTGCAGTCAGGCTGCAATTCCAATTTGTAGATACCTTACAAATGTGATGCTCTCTACCCAGCGTAGCGAGCTAGACCTCCCTTAGAGCAAGGCCTATAAAAAGGATGGATTTAATCTCTGCTCAGCCTAGCAAACTAGACCTCTCTCACAGCGAGGTGTAGCCGAGATGGATTTCATATATCAGTTTGTGCCCGATTGTGTAGTGGCCTCAGTTGGCTAAAACCTGCATACCGTGCAACCACAGCGTCCTGGGTTTGAACCTGGCCTGGGACTTTCGTTGCACGTCATCCCTTCTTTCCTTTCCTGTCTCTCTTCACTTGTAAGACTGTCTAATGGAGGAAAAAAGCCCACCTCTTGATTACCGACGCAACGTTGTAAGTCACGTCTGAACATGACTCTCTAGTAAGTGTGGTTAAGATCATAGCAAAGAGACCGTCTTTGCCAAAAAAAAACTTGGCAGTACATTGAAGGGTTTCCTGCCTCCGTGTCATGCATTATTAAGAGCACATCTCAACGAGTATTATCCCTCAGGGCCCACTTATAATCCCCCCGTAGCTCTATGTTTTAAGTATTACCAAAGAGACAATTAAGATTCTGTGTACTGCTGCTTGCAGCTCGAGTTGGTTGGGGGGTTGAGTTGAGGTTTTATCTTGCATGCTTAATTGTACAACATGGCTGTACGGTGTATGTGACACCACCAAAAAAACCCGCTGTTTCAGGAGCTCACAGAACAACGCGAAACCATAGGAAGACACTTTCCAACTTGTACTTCATCGTCTGTTAACAGTAGAGAAAGAGACAACATGACAAAGGAAAGAGCCCTATCAAAAAATCTCACCATCATCCCAAAACTCAGGCTTGATCAATCCACCTTTCATTCTGCTACAAAAAAAGAGAAATATAAAAGGCTGAGGAGAATAATAACGCAAGAAAATTCTCCCCCTCGTATAAAAGAGAGACATATTTTCTTATATAACCCACAGCCTGTCTCTTTGTAGTGTGTGGAAAAATATGGAGGTCTTTTGTTGGGCTGCACGACTTTCAGCGCAGCACCAAGGCCTTCTGATTGACCAGTTAATGCACCACCCCTCTCTCCATTGTCACCTACAATGGCTTAGGCTTGCTGAAATGAGTTTAATTGGTTGCTGAGACAAGTGAGAGAGATTCAGAGAGACAGCAACAGAGAATGAAGGGGGTGAAAGGGAAAAGAGCTAAGAGATATTGTTCAAGGTTATATCATGAAGCTATTTTTTCACATCTTAGGGAATACCTTGGCTCAAGAAAGTGACATTGCAGTACGTCAAGCATCCCTACATATTAGTTCAGACCTAGTGTTGACCCTGGTTTAGCTCCCGGATTGAGCCGCTACAGTACATCTTGCCTTTACAAACTGCTGCAAAATGACAAACCCCATTGCACCAATGGACCTGAGGCAATGTTCATCAAATCAATCTCTTCAAGAGTGTAAAAAAAAAAGCAGGATGGGAGGGTGCTCTCGAGCCATCACACTGTGTCTGGTAAGTGCTTGGGGGTGGGAGCCGAGGTTATTGTGTTTGCCGGTTTGTCGCAGTACTTTTGACAGTTTCAAATCCCAGACACAAACTCTTTAAGGGCCTCGGAGTGACATATTAACAGAGGTTGGCGTCAATACTCGGCAGTAAAAGTGTAAAAAAAAAATCAATGAAGAATTGGAATTCAATATTGTAGTTATTAAGAAAGTTTGTTGGTTTTGTAGACGAAAGAACGGCTTCTTATTTACGGCAACAGCCTGGGGGAGTCATGGCAGGGGGAGGCACTGAGCGGCTTTGCTGGAGCGGTTGGGGGTTCACTGCCTTCTTGCTGAAGTTGTTCCACATGGGTTGACGAAGCGTTACTCGTTCACTTCCCCCTACTCACACTTTCCAAGCTGATTTAAACCGACAACCTTACAAACTCAACTCTTCCAACCTCCCCTTCCTTCCTGCCAAGATGGCTTCTTGGGACTTTTCCTTATTCATTGTCATGTCGGTATTGCTCCGACGGCGTTAGAGCGGTAATGCACTGACTCCGCCAATCCTTAAATGTCCCTCAAAGGCTCATGTAGCCGCTGTTAACGGGTAAAGCGGTACGTTCAACTTATGTACACATACAGTGACAAGCGTTTACTGACATAACAGAAGCAACACTGAAAATCTTTTATGTATCTCATAGTTAATATGTGTCTGTCTATCAAATGTGAAGCCAGCTCATATCTCGACTGGCGACTGATCACTGTTGACATTTGTCTTGAGTGCATTGCAGCCAGGTTCCAGTTTCGAATGAATCCTCTTAAGCATCGCTTATCGAAGTCATTCATACATGCAACGCACCATCAAGACATATTGCACTGCAGTATTTGTCAGCATTGTGGAGCTGCAGCCCTGAAGTTGGACCTTTTGAACCTCTCCTACTTCTGGAATGAGGGTAAATCCTTTTCCACTGAGATGTTCCCTTGATGCACCTCCAAGCAATTGCTGTGCCGTCCGAGGGTCAAGCTACTCTATTTGTTCCCCATTAGCTCCACTCGTCAGTATCTCTTAGGATGGGTTCCGCCAATTGTTTTCAAATAAGCACTTTTTAAATCTCCTTCGCCTCCGTCCTCATATTCATCATTTGATGGGAAGCCTAATTAAGGGAAAACTTGTCATATAAGCCACTGATAACTGTGAGGTAAGTAATAAATTGTGAAATGGGCTGTTGGTTGGTGACAAATGTTGGGCTCCCCGCAGGGTAAAAGTTGCAGACCAGACAAGGCGAAAACAGATACAGTAGGTGGACGCCCACATTGACGTCTTTGTTCTTTTTTTTTCGCCCTCTCTCTTGTTTCTGCTTCATTATGAACGCCTAATTTTCTGCGCAGGCATGAAAGAGACAGGCTTTGACGCAGGCGGGTCCTTGATCGTGAACTGTGCCGCTCTGAGGAGGCATCTCAATACTTTTGACTGCTGATCGTTTCCTTGCCACCCTTGCTTGTTTGATTCCTATGCCTAGAGGTACTATAACGTGGACAAGGGAAGGAAGGGGAGACGATAAGAGAGAGGGAGGAACACTTTATCTATTCTATAATGGACTTAGAATGGGTTTCATGGTTAGGGTCATGAAATCTGTCCAGCACACAAAGGACAATGTCACTTTTTAAAGAAAGTAAAAAGATTATAGAAGACACAATTTGAGTTACAAGGTTTTAATTTTTTTTAAAAAGCCTTATGTTACATACAATATGCTGCAGTTTATGCACTTCGGCAATGAGGTAGCTGTTGATGTTGACCTCATGCCAATAAAGACGCTGCAGAAGGAGCTTTTTATTTAGTTTGGCTGGAAATAAAAAGTGTTATTAACATGCAAGCAATTTAATCTTGAAAGATTAGATTTCAATCAATATATATCAGAGTTGTTTTTCCTTTTCTCTGATAGGCTGGGCAGCTCTCCTTTAGAGCAGCATGGTTTACAATTGTACGATGCTGGCCACATTTCAAGTAATCATCTAATTTACTTTCTGGCTAGCAAGACGCCAGTGTATGTTTTGTCCAAATGTTTTGTCCGGCTGGATAAGCAACTAAAAAAGGCTTTGTAAATATATCCCTCCAGCTCACAGAGGAAATTTCTCACAGAGAAATTATTTGAAGATGTTTCTCAGACATATTCAAACTTTGGATGCTTAGTGAAGAAAGGGCTGTTCTTTACTGACTGCCTCGCCAATGTTGTCAGTGCACACCCTGATAACCACACTTCTACAGGGATTAGGGTCATATTTTGAAGAATTCACAGTCTTTGTGCATCGGTGTGAATGAACGATCAGTCACAAGGGACAAAAAAAAAGAAAAAAGAATTTGGCTTGTTTGTTGCTGTCAGGAGGCCAAGTAGTGCAAATTGAAACTCCTAGCTAAGCTAGCTAAACTGGCTGTTCCATTCAACTCCATTGACAGGCTTTATTTTAGGGTGACCAGACATACCCGTTTTCCGGGGACAGTCCCCCTTTTTGGTGGCCTGTCCCTGGCTGGAGCTGTCCCCGGAAATGTCCCCGATTTTAACTGTGCGTTAAAAACAGACCGCAAAGTGAAATAATATTTTACGTGGCAAGAAAGACAGGGCAGCAGAGCCTACCGGTTGGTACCCAATTTTTACAAAGTCGGCCTGCATCATAGTCTCCCAGAACGTCCCTACTCCAGAGTCTCCTGGAAATGAGCCCAATCTCCTTGACTCCCGGAAAGGAGTTAATCTCCCGACCAAAAAAAAACAAAAAAACAACGCACGAGTTACGCACTTCGGCACAACAACAGCGCGGAATGTGATGTTCAGTGATGTGATTTCGGGATTTAGCTAGCCAAATGGAACACGGAGCCAAAAAAGAAAATACTCTACACAGTTATCATCAGACCACTCACGAACATATCCATGTCTTAAGGCAGTAAAAAATATGTGTGCAATTCTAGCTTTTCAGTCGCGGGCGGAGGTTTAAATGACTGCAAAAGATATGTTGAGGTAAACTCAGTTTAAGCTAGCCTAGGTAGCGATACACATTGCAAAGCAGCCCGTTAGTACAGAGGGAGGCTTAAATTAGCCAATGTCAATAGAATTTATCTAAAACGTTTTTGTCTGTAAATCTACATGTCAGTGGGTATGTGCAGGGGGTAAAGTGGGCCGGCACCTTCGATTAATAAGTAGATAAATCTGATTGGTTTCATACATAATAATGTCAAGCGAGTTAATTTTCGTGTGCTGCAGCTTGGCGTTCCTTCCAGCTGCCCCTCCGCTCCGTGTAGCCTCCTCTCTGAGGCTACATCCACAATAATACATTTTCGTTTTTTTTTTAAACTAAAACGATCTCGGTCCAAACAAGCATTATAGCACCATTTCAGAAATTATCTCCGTCCATAAAAACGCATATCACGTTACCATTCACCTACACTGGGCATGCGCGTGCCGGTGTAAACAGGAAGCAGATTGTCTGCTCTGTTTAGTTGCAGAAAATATCGTTAGGAAGAACAGCAATGGCGAAAAGTAAGAGCAGAGATGTCTTTGTTTGGACGGACGACGAGGTGGAGCTGTTACTGAAAGTAACAAACAAGTATAAGGCGGTAAATGTTATTTGTCACAAAGTACTTGGCAATTAAATATTTATAGTGGAGCACCCTTAGTATTATTTAATAATTAATTTAAGAAAGTGTGTGGGTGCCCCCCCAACCGGTCAGCTACCACCACAAATAGAATCTAATTCTGTGGGAAACACTGTGTACACTATGTGTTGTTGAAGTTATCTGATTCATCAAATGTCTTAAATAAATAATAAATAAACAATAATTATTATGAGGTGAGTCATTTTTCCCCGCTGCACCGCTACACCGGATCTTAGGGTTCCCCCACCTGCCAAATCGCACTTTAACCCCTGGGTATGTGTGATATGATTAGATTACCAGACTATAGGCTGCTGTGTTGTTCTTTATGCAGGGACAACAGCACGTTAGGGAGGCTAAACGTAGGGAGAGCACTTAGGACATCGGTCAATTCTTTGATACTGGACGGGATAGTACGCGGGACCGCGTTACTAAGGCAGGTTGGTTAGAGTTCAGTCAAGCTTCAGTTAAGTTAATAGACATAAGGGGAAATAATAATCTACTCGTTATAAAATTAACAATTAGAATAGTGGTGTAGTTTTCTTGTGATTGCAGTATTGTTTTCACCATCTTCCGCCGTGGAAGATGGTGAAAAGAAGAGGGTGATGCACTAAAGACACAGTAGGCTAAGTGAGAGACCAGAAAGCCGTGAGTATTAGGCCTGGTTGGTTTAAAGTTCAGTCAAGGTTCTTTTAAGTTAATAGGCATAAAGAGGAAACAATAGCCGTTATAGATTATAAAATGAAAGTGCACTGACAACAAAATGGCTGCTAACATGGATGGTAGGCATATAATATATTAGTTATAAGTAATTCTTATTTTTGTAGTGTCATCAGGATCAAACATCAGGAACAGAGAGATTTCATCAGTCACACAGAGAATGAGTAAGTGATTTGTGTCTTATGATCCCCTAATCAGGAGTAATTGAGGTAATGATAAGAATATTGAAGTAGTTTTCTCTATAATTGTGATTGCAGCGCGAGTCTCCCTGAAGCCTTGCCCAAATCTCCTTGAAATCAGTTCTGTCAACTTGGGATGTCTGACAGTACAACAGTGGTCAAAATACATGAAACCGGAATTGTCCCCCTTTTTTATTTCATAGATAATAACATTGCATATTTTAATGATATATTGACCGCCGAACTGGAAATGTCCCCGGTTTTCATTTCAGAAATCTGGTTACCTTACCTTATTTACCACTTGGCATTTTGACCTGGTCTTTCTGGTAATATCTACATGTACTTCATCATTCCACTCTCAACGATTGCTATGTTTAGTTCCATTGACAATGTAGAAGTACTTCAAGGAAAGTAGTAAAATAACCATAAAGAGGTTTCATCACAGCTAAGGCGCCTTCAGTTCTGAGTCGATTTTTCCATGTTGAGGAGAAGTCGTACAATTTAATTAAATTGATCAATCTGATAAATCTTTACCTTTACAACATCTATCCAGTGGCTGCGAAACTGGATCTGACATCAGACTTATCAGGTGTGTCTCCTCCAAGTGATTAAGGAGATCATTTTGGAAGAAAATTATTAAGTACGGAAATTACAAGAGGAGGGTACAAATGACAATCTAGTCTGTGTGTGTGTGTGTCAATACACACACACAGACTAGCCAATAAAAGACTTATTGGCTAGTCTGGACAGAAGAGAGAGAATCAGAATTGCTAGCTTGCCATAAACATGCCAAAGGTTTGCATGGCACAACAGCATCGCACCATGTCCTATTTTCAAAGACATACCGGTGTGTTATTATTATCATCATAGCCGCGGCATCCTTCACGACCCAAGGGGCTCCCATTTTGTCAAAGGTACACAGCAAACATTCCATTACCTCCCTCAGCGCCAGGCGAAAAAAACACTCTCTGTGTTTCCCCCACAGAGCGTTGCTGGCTGGTGCGTTAGCCTGCCTTGAGTGTAACCCAGCCGGCCCCTCTATCGCTCGTCTCATCCGTTACACTCTGCTCCCATTCAATCAGAGCCCCACGCCTCAGAGGAGCTGCAGATAAAATTCTCATTATCTTAGCTCACCAGAATTAAAGGGACCAAGACCAAGGGGGCACACACACACACACACTCTCTCTCTCAAGTACACAAATCATACACAGTGAAGTTCAGCTCACTGATAAAAGTACACAATTGCGATCTGAGCGTGAACATGACACACACACACACACACAGCGGGGACTTGTAACCTCGTGCTAAGTCTCTTATCCTAATTTGTGCACCGAGGGAGGCTTTATTGCAGGAACAGTTTGTTTCCATCTCAGCGCTCTCCCAAGGAACGTCTGCTTCAAATAGATCCCAGCAAAGATCTGTGCAGGGTTGTACTTGTGGTAGGAGTGTGCACGTGTCCTCCTGTGTGTTTGTGTGTGTGTGTGTGTATGACTATTATGCAAAATCTGTGCTCACAGCAGTTTTCTCTCTGTCAGTGTACTCTGCGGTGAGCAAGTAATTTAATGGCACCCAATCACCACCCATAACATTGTGTGGTTGCCAAAGCCTGCAACGGGAGTGTGTGTGTGTGTGTGTGTGTGTGTGTGTAAGAAATCAGACCCACAAAATTAATTATTTTCTACTCTATTCTACTCCGTATGTGACAAGGAACGGTTATAGCGGTTTGAAACAGTGTGTGCACAAATATGTGACAGTATACGTCAGTGTTTGTGAGCGCAAACGTCCCACAGTTGCGCACATGTGCGCGAGTGTATCGGCTACGGGGGGGTTGTGTGTGAGTGAATGTCGCCAGGGGAAATTTCTGCAGCACATGGAAACCCCATTGTTTATTCATGCCTTCTAAATTGAAGTGTGCATCCCTTATATTCTCCAGGCTGTGCTCTCTTGTGTATAACAGACAGCTAGGGAGAAAAGAAAAAACAGAGAGAGAGAGAGAGAGAGAGAGAGAGGGCCCTCTTGAATCTGATTTCTTTTTCTTAAAGGCCGACTCTGGCCAGCAGTATTCGATAGAGTAGAGGATAATGAGAGTCATTTGTCCATATTAAAGGTGATTCGGAGAAGTTCTTCCCATTCCAAATAAGAATCCAATCTAGGCTCCAGTTCAGGAGCCTTCAATGCTGCTGCTCCTTTAGTTTGTTATGAGCCCCTTGCTTGGCTGCAGTTGCCGTAGAGGCATGGCGAGGCGGTATTGGATTGACACATACCTCACTAGCAATCAGAGTCTGAATGTGCAATGAATGCACCCCCCCCCTCCTCCCCCGCCCCCTTTCTGGAATGTTAATGGTATTGACTGTTTCCTTTTATTGGCTAGTTGTATCGATGCCTCGCCTTCCGTTGTCTCTATACCCCCACATCATCTTTGAATCGTCAATATTGACTCGACTTGGGAAACCGGACGTTTTTCCACTTGAAAAGTTCAATCAGATGATGATGATGATGACAGCTGTGTTGTGCTCATCAGCGGGGTCCGGCGATAGAGAGCTTTCGGAAAAGGCGTCGGGGGAAAAACGTTCATCGGGAATACCGTAACGTGATTGGGTTATCAACACCGTTTGGCCGCGAGAGGGTGATACAAATCTGGCTTTCGGGGGGTGCTTATGATGAATGCCTTTGTTACTCTAGCTGACGGGCTGAATCCAATAACACACGATCAGCGTAATTCCGAACCATCGCTTTCACTCGGGCATTGGCTCTAACACATTTGTACTGTATTGCACGCCAAATTCACTGGCAGGGCATCTATAAACTCTCTCCTCAGTTTCTCATTCCTCTATTCATTAAAACAAGAAGTGGGTCACCTAGAAAATGGCCGCCACTTGGCCACCCTCTCCGCCCCCCTCCCCACACTCCTTTCCTGTCAGCATATGTTTCTCTCAGGCCGTAGCCAACAAGAGGCTACTGAATAATACACTCCTACAAAGCACCCCCCAAAAAAAAACCCAGACAGGCAGGAGATTTATTGCCCATATTTGAGGCTTTTTTTTTTTTTTCCCCAACATCCTCAGCCAATTTTCTCCCGCACCGCCTTTAATTACCTGTCTTAATAGAATCCCTATAAGAGTGGCAGGATGTCTTCACTAATGTCTAGTTTAGAATGGAGGGATAATTACACAGCCCCTGAAATACACAGGGACGCCTTTCAAAAAAAAAAGGAAGATGACAGGAGCGCAGCGGCGAGGGAGGGGGGAGGGGGGGGGGGGGGGGGGGTCGCAAGGACAATGAGGCGCTTCCTTTTTTCTTTTTTCTTTTTTTGTCTTCAACGATTTTGCACGGTCCAATTTTTCTGAACGTAGCTTTTAATTAGGTGAGTCATGTTGCCGGTGTTGTCGCCGGGGTCCGGGGTGTGTGTGTGTGTGTTTTTTTTTGTGTGTGTGTGTGTGTGTGTACCAACTCCTACTCAACCCCCTACCCCCCCAAGCAATGACCCAAATACAGGCAAGAGTGTGTGTTAATTAATTTTCACTCTATTTTCATGCAATTTCCCAGCAATCAAACTCTTTCCAAACGACAAAGATACGCTGCGCCTGCTTGTTTAGGACTGTGTAGTCATTGTGACCATATGGTTTTAATAACTGTGCGAATAGCTTCCTGTTGACTTTCTTCCCGTCAAGATGAGCTCATGCTTCATAGATGTGTGATATAAACTGTTGAGGCTGCCACCCTTTTTGATATAATAATAGCCAAAACAGTGGTCCATGAAGCCGGACAACCCCTGTGGGTAAAGGCCATGAGCAAAGAGGCTGGGAAGGGGGAGAGGGGGCAGCCTGTTGCCCTCAACCTGACACATCCTGGTTCTGTCATGGCCGTGACAAGCCCCAATCCCTCCCCTTGCAGATGTGATCAGACCATGACAGGCCTGATCTCTGTCTGACTTGCTCCCCCAACTGGCTGACAGACTGAATGCCCACCCTCTGCCCCCGTGCACTCACATGTTCAGCAACGCAGCATGCTAGGTGTGTGTCTGTGTGTGTGCAAGTACAACTGCAAGCAATAGTACCTGTGAATGTGTACTTTCCATTGCAAATAAGGGTTAATCAGTCCACCGGCGTACACATAGTGAGTATATGAAATATATGGAAGAACATGCACATTTACTACACAGATACATCAACTCAGGCGTACACACATTGAGTAGTTTCCATTGCAAGTCATTTTTCTCACCGCTGGGGGGGGGAAATCTCATCTGCCCCAATGCATAATCATCTTAACCCTCCTTGCATATGTTGTGCATTAACACAGAGATTTAAGGCGAGCATCAACAAGCAGACAGGTGCCGCGGTCCTCCTCCCAGCATGCATATGGATAAGACAGCGTTGCAGCACTCAAACAAGTTGCATGAAAGATGGCGGGCCGCGTGACGTCGGGTTGCGCGTGCTTCATATCGAGCGAGTCTCTCTCTTCCTCTTCCCCCCCCGTCACTCTCGCTTCCTCCCTCCTTCTCTCCTTCCCTCGCCTTTCCTACCCCCTCTGCTTATTTTATTTATTAGCGACAGAACAGATGGACTGAAGATGAAGTCTCGACTCGACATTGTTCGCTCGCAGGGGGGTTTTTGCGACGCGATGCACCTCGCATACAGTATCGTGACTTGTGTCTCTCCGGGGCTAGTCGGTGGCAGTAAGGGGAGTGTTTTTTTTTTTTTGGGGGGGTGTTTTTTTTTTCTCGGTGAGGAAGCAGTCAGTAAATAAAAGGAAAAAGAGAGGATCACTCGCGGTGTTCACTGGGGCCCCTAGGTGGGACAGCTGGTAATTCAGAGTAAATGGAGGCTCAAGGAAGCCAGCTACCCTGCTGGGGCTGGGGGAAATGTGTGTGTAGAGTGAATCAGGTGTGTGTGTGTCTGCACATACAGTTGTGAAAAAAAGTTTGTGAACGCTTTTGGATTACCTGTGTTCCTGTATAAATGGCTCCGAAAATATGGCCTGATCTGATGGATACACACAATCTCATGGTCCACATGTTCAATAAAGGCATGTAAAAGTACAAATGTTTGTGTGTGTTATTTGTTCAATCACATTGTGTTTATGTGTTTGTGTATGTGTGTTTTTATGGAACATTCAATCAAACCCGCTCGTTTTCGACGCGCGATTACGTCGAGCCGGTCTGCTGGGACTGTGTGTGTGAGTCCTGCTTCATCGTATCACGTTGCAAGAAGTGGGGGATTGGGGGGGAGCGGATGCACGTGGAGGTGGAAGTGCACGTGAGTGTCTCAGATCGCCGGGGTTTGATTTCTACTTTAGATGTATCGATTCTGTCAGTGCTCCAGAGGCACGCCGAGGCTCGCTAGGATCACACCCCGGCTTTACGAAATAATCAGCTGTATCTGGGAGCCCTTTGCTCGGTGACATTAACTACGGGTAAAGCTCCCCCCGCTGTATGTGTACACACACACACACACACAGACAGCCTGTGGATTCACAACCAAGCCACTCTTCAACACATCATGGCAATGATCTTCACACCTTGACAACCAGTTACTGTGAGAAACACAGTCTGACACACACACACACACACACACACACACACACACACACACACACACACACACACACACACACACACACACACACACCAGTCCTTAAAGGCCAGTTCTTAAAAACGCTCACACTTGCTGATTTTCTTTTTTTTTTTTTTTTTGCATCAACAGAAAAACCCACCAAATCATGAGAATGGCCCAAATAAATCTCTCATTTAATGTTTTGTAGTTAAAAGAGTGGAATGAGATGTGAAGATCAGCATGCATCAGCACAACTATATGATGGCCTGTTGTTTTTCCGGTGCTGCTCCCTGCCACACTCTCCCGCAACCGCAGTAAACTCCTGTTCTGACTGTGTACACAACAAGTTTTAGTTCCCATCAATGGGGAACGGGTCCAGTTGAGTTGCAATGAGAGTGTACTGTACCTCAACTAATACATGCTCACCACTTGCTTCAAACCTACCAAAAAGCCTAAGGGTGTTATGGTATCACAAGGTTAGACCCAAATGCAGAACCGAACACGGAGTTGAATGAACAATGGTTTATTGGGAAAGGGGAGACCGGGGGGTAGGCAGGAGCGGAGACAGAGGAAGGAGCTGGAGGCGGAAGCGGGGAGAGCCGGAAGGACTGGTGGCGAGCGTGGCAGGCAGATGATGAGCAGGTAGGCAGGCAGGGAGAAAAGCGATATGGCTGGGTACGAGTTGAGATCCTGGGGTGAGGAGAGACACAGTTAGTAAGGAAGGAATTCACAAGGCTTAGGAAATACTTCGTAGTAGTAGGCCGGGAACGTGAGCTAACCACACTGGCTGAATCAACGATCTGGCGATGAGTGGATGGAAAGCCGGGGTACTTGTACTGGAGGTGATGGTTGATGAATGGCAGGTGTGCGGAGTGGAGCAGGTGAACGGGAGATGGTGATGAGCCGGAGTCAGAAGCCACGCCCGCCAACACACACAGACAGACAGAGACAGACATGTAGACAACACTGGAGGCACGGCCGAGACCGTGACAAAGGGTGCTTTCACACCTACCTTGTTTGGTCCGGACCTTCGGACTATTCAGTTTGGTCCGAATCAAAATAGCAGGTGTGAAAGGTGCCTCGGACCACGGTCCGACCAAAAAAGGTGGTCTCAGTCCAGATCAAACTGAACCATGGTTCGGCTCGTTTGCAGTGTGAAAACACTTTTTTGGATTACAGGAAGTTGAGGCAGGCTATCGTCAATACAAAACAATAGAAGAAGAAAAAGAACCGGAACAGAAGTCAGGATTGCTTGCAGTCTTCGCCTCCTCACCTGTCGGCGACGATATCATTTTTGCATGACGAGGACGTTCATTTGTCGGATTCAAACTAGTCTAGTACTGCGCTTGAAGTTGGTGCTGCTGGTAGTAATGTCATAATAATAACACTATAGTGGCAACGAAATTAATCTGTTCATTCATTTTCATTCAAACGGAAAAGGCTAAGTTCTTTAGTGCGCTCGCAAAATTGCAATGTGAAACCAAAACTAACCGGATCAAACATGAACCTTGGTTCGGACCTTGGTCAGGACTTTCAGGTGTGAAAACGCCCTAACTTATAGACAGGTTAAGTGTCCCTGGGCGGTTCCAAATAGCCGGACCATAACAAAGCCTGTATAGTGTGTTAGCGTATTGATGACATGTAAAAGTGTTCAGATGTAGCGTGTTAGCAGTAACGGAAGATGTTCCGAGGCGAGCCATTTTAGACCATTAGGACGCAGCTTGGGGTTTTTTACCCATCAGACACTGCAGGACAGCAACTCTCTTTTGTCAATAAGAAATTAAGTCCAATCATCGTTTCCAGTTTGAATGTGGCCGGAGGCTTTCCTCTGGTCCTCCTCAGCAGCGGGAGGATGAGCTCCCTCGTGGGAAACTCATTTACTGCTCGCGCCACACAGTTTCCCGCTAGGGCTGTCTATATATGATTGGGTGTATTTTGTCTCTCTCTCTCTCTCTCAGCCTGTCTCTCCTCTCTCACATGCATTAGCAATCTCCCACGCATTCTCTTTCATTAGCAACTTTTCAAATACTCATCGTGGCATGTTGCCTTCATGTCATCTTGCTTTGAAAAAGCATGTTCATCACCATACTAATCAATACCCTTTTATCCCCTTTGTCAAGTTTTTCCTCGCTCGTGCGCCCCTCGTCTCTTCTTTATCTGTCTTTCTCCGGTCTCTCTACATCTCTCTGCCTCTCTGTAGTAACCCCACCCCACAACCCCCTACCCCTACCCCCCCTCTCTCCATTCCTCTCAATTTTTCAGTAAGCAGCTTGGGTTTTTAAACTCTAGGCTATGGCAATAGCCCACTGCCCATCTGTCACGGCGGAGAGTTGGAATGGAATGGCCAACTCCTCAGCATCTCTATGTGATCCTCTTATATGCCGCAAGCATGGCACTCACCCATCTCCCTCTGGGCAAAGTGAACAAAATATACCCCTTTTTCACCCTGTAAGGCAGAGAGAGACTGTCAGATTTAGGCCGAGTGGGGAAGAGATGGGCTTTCTCCTCCTCTCAGGCTCATGCTATAGGACAGAGCTTAAGGGGAGCAGGTGGCCTGCGGTTATGGAATTATAACAGAGAGACCCGACACACCGGGTTAAGTCCCCGGTGGAGGATTATGGGTAAACAGGAAGTGTCACTGTGCCGAGCCGACCAGTGCACGGATTCATTTCCTGGCTGGCAGGCAAAGTGAATAAAAAACTGTCTTGATACATAAATCATGTCTTCGCTCTCCTCTGCTCTCCTGTGCTCAAGCCACCAACCACCTCCCAACCCCCCCCCCCCCTTCTCCTTCATCCAGAATGTGACAGCTAACACTCAATGCTTACTGTGACTGCAGATAAATCACTGGGTTTGTCCCGCTATGAATCAACAGGACTGTTAACGTAACTACCTTCAACTGACAGTTTATGGTTTATGGCCTTGCCGTTTACCTCAGGACTCTGCTCACATCTCCAGCAAAACTTAATTACTCTCTCATATGTAGCTCGACCGGAATAAATTGAACCGAAACCATCTCTGTGCACACACGTGCACCTGGTTCAACGCAGGAATTCGGTGCCATTTAACTTAGATCATCATTCGAATCCTATTTGCCTTTCATTCAATTTTAGGGGCAAACCTGGGAAAAGAGTGGCAACGGGCTCGCATGAACAGAGAGAGGAGAGAAAAGGCAAATATATGTCACAGTGATTGACATTAAACCGGAATGATTGGGCGACGGGTCACTCGGTAAATACAACAAAAGATAATTGCCTATTTGAGGCACAGAGGGGTCCCAGGGTGCAGAGTTGGCGCGATTGTGTGGAGCTCGCTTCCCATTTTCTATTTCTGCAAGCCTCCTCGGTGGCTCGTTCAGGAGCCTAATAGAGTGGAAATTGTTTGTCCAGAGATAATGGATATATATACACATTCAGTTAGCTCTGAATCATATTCCAATGGCATAACGTGGCGATCAGCAAAAGTAGCGAATATCAATATCAATATCAAATATCAAAATTGTGCATATCTCCGTTCAATTTGATATTTGCTCATGGTTGGGATCCCATTGACCTTTTCCATCAGTATAAATCACATATCAAATCCTAGCATTCGGTGTGCTGCAGATCTTCCCCTGGAGCCTCTATAATTTATAGCAGTTGCCTTGCTTGTGAACTATGGCTGCATCTGATGTGTAATCCGGGGAGGATCAATGCCTGACAAACTGAAGCCGGGACAGAATACCTGTCCCGTGTAACCTCAAGTGCTCATTGAAAAAAAAAACATGAAGAAAATTTGTGCGCCTTCATCAAAATGTCTCTTCCCTTCCCTCCCTCTCCCTCTCTAATAAAATAGGGCGTGGGTAATGTTTAGCATGTACATCTGAGAGTCTGACACCGTAAAAGCAGTGTAGCATAACTCTCTTAGAGTCCATGACATGTTACGTGGTTTCTCCTTGAGCACATTGAACTTATGTAAGCTCTACTTGCAGCAGGCGGGCGGCTGACAATTTGAAACTGTATTTATGTATTTATATACTGCATTTATCGTGAACTTGCAGCTTGAACTTGCAGAAAGTAACTGCTTGTTAGTGAATAGATTTCTGTATGTCATAACCTGAATATTTCTGGTGTAACATGCATTTCAGATGAAAAACATGCAACTTGAAATGGAAGGCAAACAACATTCAAAGAGCAGATGCATGCTTATAGTATAGCAGACTATCAATTATGAACAAGATAATCTCCAACATGACATTTTGAGCAAATAATATATATGCCGGCAGCACATGTTTCCCTGTGTTTCTACATACTTGAAAGGGAAAGAAAAGACAACCAGGACATTGGATTTTCCTCATCGTAGCTCTACAGTGGTGTGTGTGACATCTTTGCTTCTGATCAAACTCAAAGGGTTTGTGTACCTCCACCCTTTTGTTAGCATTGTTCTAAAGCAAAGTTTATCAGGTGGATCAGAAAGTTGGGGGGGGCGGGGGGGGGGGGGGATCAGAGCGCTGTGTAGCTGCCAACATCATGAAGGAAGCAACGCCTTGAAGCCTGTAGCCCCGCACGCTTGGTCGGTGGACGTGTTTGCCTTTTGTACTTTCTGCCTGTGCAAATGTGTGCTGATGCCTGTTTTTTTTTTTGCTGGTTCCCCTAGAGAAAATGTCCAGAGGGGACAATGTTTCTGAAGTTTTCTCCACTCCAGCGCAGAAGCATCCTGCTGAGGAGGAACGACTAGTGTACTACACGCTTCGAAGCTTGGTTGGTGATGTAATATCGCTACTTAGAACAATATAGAATGCATATGTGCAAGAGATAGTATATAAAACTAAAATAAACTAGCCATCATGTTATTTAAAAAAAAGAAAAAACTCTACCTGCTATGTAATTGGGATAATATTGTATTTACTACCATTGTGGTAGCACTGTAATGGGCCATTTTGTTGAGACTGCTGCTCGGATAAGGTTGCGCTGGTCCTTTGCCATAACTACCTTCTTTCGACACAATAACAGATGAGAGCACTTTTCCTTTTCGTGTGCAGCTCTGAACAGGATTTTCTATCTGAAAAGCCCCCTAATGCCTCCCGCCACGTCTCTTTCTTAGCCCTTGTTGGCAAAGGGCTCGCACTCTTAGCCGCGGGCCACACCACAGTAAAGCCTGTAATCTCCACAGTCACCTGATCAGGCCCGGTTCCAAACACACCGCGTTGTTAAGATGCCGCTCGCAGTCGCTGCCAACCGGTACGTCCCGGGTGCTGGGGTTTTCTGAAGTGGTGGAAAGCAGCAAAGTGGAGCGCGGCCAGTAGGCCCCTGGATCTGCTCGATAGCCTGGATCTCGCCTGGTACCTCCAGTCCTGTTATGACTGCCAATTCCTGGGTTGCTGGTTCCCCACGTTCACATTTCCTTCCCAAGGTTATTATGTTTTTTATATTTTCATTTAATGTTGAGTTTCCTAGCTTACTAGGAAGATTTAGTTTAACTGTAGTTTAAATTTAGTTTTAGTTTAAGATGTTAGCATTGTTAGCATGTTAGGAACAACCTGGACACATTGAACCAGAGTATTGGCCTACTTTTCAAAATGCTTATCACTCAATCACTAGTTGAATTCTTTCCACTTCACTCTTAGCATGCCAAAGATCAAAAATAAAATTTCATGTATTCATTCTCTGATGAATGTATGATTTTATTCATTTGTTTATTGTTTGTTTGTTTGTGTTTGTGTCAGTAAACTGCAGTATAGCAACCATGATCTCCCAGTGATCCCTCAGCCCTCTAACCTTCCTATCTCTCACCTTCCACCTCCCAGCGTTTCTGCAGAGCAGAGGGGTAACTGACCATGTCTTGTCTTACACGGCCCGTCACTCCACCTCCTCTCCCTCTCGTCCCTCGCCTGCTCTGCTCAGCAGCCCTCCTTCTATCCAAGCCAAGCCTCCTTAGCTCCCCTCTCTCTCCTTGTCTCTCCCCTCAGCCATGCTTGGGTAGCTACTTGCACGAAACTCCCACGGGCCAGCCCGTCAGCCTGCGGCCTGCGCTGTGCCCTGCACTGGGCATCGGCATGCTTGGATTCCTCACCAGTAGAGTTCAGGTATCATCTGTTAGCACATCAGAGCCAGAGGACCCCCCCCGTCCGGTCCCAGAGCAGCAGGCCTAGTGAATCTGTGCCGAGCTGCGTGCCGTATCTTGCTGCTTCATCAGTAACATGGGAGCTTCCGCCAATACCAAATAGAGGAATTCATGAGAAATGTTTTGTTCAGTGAGCAGCTGAAATTTTCAGGTCAGTCACTTGCAAAACTTGCTGATGAGATCTCCATGGCCAAAATGGTGCGCTTCTAACTTATGTAACAAATAGAGTATTTATAATGGAGAGAGCATGGAGCCTTTCCCCTTTGCTTCTGCACATTTTATGGTTGCAACTCCATATTTCTTTTACATGGTGCCAGTACACTGGAAAGGAAAGTAACTCAGTATTAGTGTTATGAGGATGTTGTATGTTTAATCTTGCAATGACCCAGTTTTCCTAGGTCCTCTTGTTTTATTGCCCCCCCACCATGTAATCCAGGTGAGGCGTGCACCCCTAAACCTCCCACCCCTAAACAACTCGTCTAGCTATATTCAACCGAGCCCAACTTTGCTTCATTTTTAACAGAAACCTCCCAGAGTGTTGTTCGAATGCCATTGCCTTCTGCTCTTGACCCCGGAGCTAAAGCCTGCCAGGGTTGCCGATACCTCTAACCTTGCCATATTGAACCAGCAGTTTGCAGGTGGAAATTCCAAACAGGCAATGTAATGGAAAGGTCTTAATCATGAGCTGCCCTTCCTCAGTCCTTGTCTGGTACCTGTGTACCCTTCCCGCTGTGCCCATGCCATCCTGCTGTGCCCAGCTCCCCTTGACCCACTAAATCCATAGAGGCAGCACTAATCGAGATCTGAAGGACTGTTGGATGCCTTTCACACTATTTTGGCTGAGCTGAGCTGACCTGTGCTGCACCAGTTTTGGACCTTTGGTTTACAAGAGGAAGAAGACAGTTTTATTTATCGGTTTACACTTTGAAATGTGTCTTCTTGCTTATACATCTCCCCCTTTTACATTGATTCAGAGAAACTGGGGTGCAGGTTCAGTTCAGTTCAGTTCGGTGCCTTGCTCAGCAGACGCTGGGTACGTGCATGCAATACCGACCAATGCATCTTGTTGTAAGTGCCGAGGGCTGAAGCAGCAACTGCTGAAAATGTATTATTATTATGGTATATGCTATGCTATCAACATAGACTTTCATAAGCAAGAATAGCATTAAACTGAAAAAAGTCGACCCTTATTATAAATCTAAAGACCGTATCCTTATTCTGAACACTGAAAGGCCAGTTATGAACTTGAAAATCTTTATAAATCAAATTATAGTTCATTATCTTTATTCTGAACTAATGAATGCTTTGAACTCTACACACTGAAGTGCTCCCAGACTTGTAGTGTGCCATTTTTTTTCCCGATGGCAGCAGCACTACAACCTGGCTGAATGGACCCCTGATTAACTTGATTGTCTTTATTTTCTGAATGCATCTGGTCAAACGAGCTCTGCCCTGGTGCGACTCGACCAGGGGAAAACGGCCAATCGGACTTGAGTTTTCCTCACCAATGCAAGCAAAGTTTTCGAGACAATTAGCATGACACAACAACACCAGTTACAGAACTATTCTTTTCACCCTTTCCCAGTCAAAGCTCTGTGTCTCTCCATGTGAGAGAAGCCCCCAGCTTAGAGAGGCAAATCAATCTCTTCTCTATATCTACGAAATAGTACAGAGCAAAAGCATTACGACTGTTTTTCACACATGCCGCATCCCTTAAAGAGCTCTGTAAGATAGAGGCCTACTAAAAAACAATGTAAAGAAAAACGGTCAAAGGTCAATCCTTGTATGACATCTCTGTGAATCAATCTGATAGTGAACAAATGTCTTTAATGAAACTGCAGCAATGCCGCTACTACCGGGGCCGTGACAGAGACCAAGGCGGGATGGGCAGAGTCAACTTCTTGACGGCCTCTCTCAGCGCCGTCTCCCTCAGCTGGCGCACCTCCATCTCACCCGTAGGGTCAGCCGCGGTACACCAAAGCCGGCCAGTCTGCCAGGCTTCCAGGAGCATCCCGCTCCAACCCCCTGACTGACCAGCTCTTGCAGGCTGCTCCGGGCTTGCACCCTCCGCGGACCTCCGTCAAGCTGGTCACGTTGGCTCTCCGCTCCATAGTCCGCCTTGACTCACCAGCCACCTGTCGGACTCAGTCATTCTAACCACCCTCACACACAAGCACACACAGGTTAAAAAGGGCTCGGCTGCAATCAGGTTTGATTGGCTGCAGCCGTGCTGGATGCAGGCAGAGTCAGTCCGCTGACCCAGTCTGCCACAGAAACCAAAACAAAACGTAAACAAAGCTTTGTTTCTTTCTGAGGACACCTTTCTGCAGTTGTTGTTTTGGCTTTAAAATAATTCTCAGATTAGCAAAATATTGCATTATTTGGTTCTCAACCTAATAAAGCATTTTGTCCTCTCACATGATTGCAACGGGAATGCGTGCTGGCGAAAGATGCAGCAAGGTCCGTAAAAATGCATCAATATTTACATGACTTCAACTAACATCTCTCTGTCATTTTGATTACCACCACATGCCATTACTCTCTGCCTATTAAAAGGGATGCAGCAACAAAACAAATCACTTGAAAAACCTGGACGGAATCCAAAGAAAATGCATCCTTTGGTCTTCCCCGTACTTCCGCCATCCTGAGAAAGGATATTTCATGCACGATAAGCTCCGGCAAATTATATTATGTTTGTATATCATCTGTTTCTGGCATGTGCTCAGATTATAATGACGGATAGCTCCTTAGGAATACCCAGGGGCTCTCTCTCTCTCCGCTCGCCTCTTCTCCGGGGATTTTCCTAACAGATTCGTCTGAGGCTGTCAGCTCGTTGGCATTGATTGGAACGGGCTTACGCGGTGATAGAACTTTGTTTGGTGAAATGGCAAATTGGGAGTGACAAATGTGTGTTTACGGTGTGTTGAGGAAGTGTGTGAAGTGAAATGGGGAAACAAGAAAAAAAGCACAGAAAGTGTTGTTTTTTTTCAAAACCTTTTACATTTTGATGTCGCAGAACTTTCATATATCTCCAAATATTCTCTAAAACAAGACGGAAACATTGCAATAATACACCTTAATCCTCTTATGACCTCTACGCTAACAAACTTGCCTCTCCCCTCCAGAATTATCGGCGCATATCATCTCGCCTGACTTAATGTGTCGAGCTCAGCTCAATTAAGGGTGCATCCCATTAACCACATAGTGTACTTCCCTGCCATTAAGACGTTCACCTTCACAGGTCAACAGTGATTTCCGAGAGCGCTGAAAGCCGGGCTCTCCCAGCTCGCCCCTCACCTACACCGTACACAGAGACCAACCTACACACCACTTCACACACACAAATGAACAAATGCTAGCACGTACAGAATGGATGAACTCACACCCACACACCATGTCCACTCACACACACACACACACACACACACAATTATACTGGTCTTGCTGGGATCACCGTCAACCACTCAACCGTCCGATGGGAGGGTGTCCATTAGGCGAGCAGGTTGACCTCATTAATGCTGCCGGGGTCAATGAAGTGTACCATTGGTGGCTCTAATGACTTGACTTCTCATCTGCAGTGCGGTAAATGATGGCGTATCTGATTTAGAGGCAAAAGGGCTGCAGAAAAGCATGAAAAGCATGACAGCATGAAAAATGTCGCGCCGCTCCCTCGCCTTCAAAAACGTCTCCTCCATAATTCACTGGAACACTGGGCCGCCATGTATTTTTTTATTTTTATTGCATTTTTTTATAATCACTAACACTGATGAATGGCCTACCCATAAACATATTTAAGATTATGAGAAAACCATGGGATGTTACACTTTTTCCCCGGTGACTACAGCGCCGCGTTATCTCCTCGGCGGTTATGCTGGCATGCATTTTTCATCGCCCCGTCACAATGCCAAATAATAACCATCATGGGGCAGTGAGCAGCTTTACAAGTCTTCCATCCAGTCTTACGATATTAAAATCCTCAATATTGGCAGGATACACCAGTGTGTGTGTGTGTGGAGGGGGGTGGGGTGGGTGCAGGAGTCCATGTGTGTTTTGTACACGGTAGTACCCCATTTGATCATGTGCGTAATAAAGTGCTTCTATTAGTGCATATTAGTGGTACATGTCTTTATGTACCTTTCAGTGTTTGCGTGCATGTGTGCATGGCGCATCGGCCTGCATATGCACATTCGTGTGCATGCGTGTAAGCGTGTGTTCAATCCCAGCAGGCTGCAGCACAGGGAAATCCATCATAGTTCCGTGTTTGTTTTGCGTGACTGGGCACGGGCCGATCGATCACCGCCGACCTTGATCTCTATAACCTTGGTAGAATCGTCACGCTTTCCCACAGGGGGACCCTCAAATTGATGCGATGATATCAAAGAGAGATCGCGAAGGTGCTCCTGAAAGGGCAAAAGGGCCGTGAGCTTTGATCCCCAAACGCCAATGCACCATCATGTGGGTTGCTGAGCTGGGCCCCAAAAGGTTCTCGGCTGCTGCAGGATTCGGATTCCTACCCATCTCATATGTGTTAATGACCAGACCACAGCTATATGCACATTTCCAGTTGACTGAAATTTACCAGGTGCCTTTTACAGGTCCTGCTCTGTTGCTGCTGTGATCCAACCTGTTTCCAGCCCGATGTCTAATGCGTTCCTTTTTTAAACATCATAGGGCTGACTCAGAGACTTTACTACCATCTTTCAAGGAAACAGATGGGAGTCTCCTTGCCTTTCCCTCTCTTTTTTCTTTTTTTTTTTTGGTTCATCTTTCCCTTGCTCTGTAATCCCCTCTGATGCGAGCATGTTACTAGTGCACATTTGAAAACTACCACAAGGGTCGTATCCCGTCATCCGCATTCAGATGTGACGGTCCTGACAGCATCTTGTCATTGGATAGAAATGACAGACGGTGCCTCCCCTCGCCAAAAAAAAAAAAGGTAATTCTTGGACCGTAAGCACTCTAAAGTGAATGAGAGAGAGCAGATCCTTTTTTTGTGTCTGTATAGTAATTACAATATGAATGCGAGGCACTGAAAATCGACTGACAAGAGTGGCAACAAAAGGATCTCATGCTCCCTCCAGAAGCTCCTGTCTGTGTACGATAATCATGGCATTTCCCCCCTAATTGGAGTAATTGTCTTTATTATGTCTGCGGGTGATATAATGCACCCATTCAAGCCTCTACAATATCACACACAAGTCATCCTTTCAAACACTGGAGAGATGGACAACGAAATGTACCTTTAACTCTTTAGCTTTAAGTATATCTTTCCTTCGGATCAAAGGGCGGCAATCGTAGCATACGTGACATTCTCAAGACGCAGGTGAAAAAAAAAAACGTTTGAAATGGCACGGCGAGGTCGGGAGAGCCATTTATTGCCTCGGCTCCTCCACCCCCTTCTTGGACCTCGCTTTCGCAGCTTTCGATTCCTGTCCCCTGACCCTGACAGGCCCTGAAAAGAGACTCTGCTAATCTCTGCTCAAGTGTCAGCTCTCTCCTCTGTTCTCCCTCTGAAAGACGCTGTTTATCTGACCAAAAAGCCTTTCCCAGTGCCATTGGCGCTGTGGGGCTCTTATCGACCATGAGATAATTTGAAAAAAAAACAAGAAAAAAAAAAAAACGCAGCCAGCTTGTTCATTAAAAGTTTCCTCCGACTCTTCTTCAAAAGTGCATCCATCTGTCTGGGCAGAGAGACGATGGAGGAGAATGTAGACCGGTGGGGGGGTGGGCATGGACATTATCTCTCCATCTGAGTCCTTGTGTCGTTCCCTTTGATTTAATTTACTTTGACAACACACCCCCACCACCCCCCCTCCCTCTTCAGGTCTGATGGATTGGGTCTAGGCCCCTTGGTCTGAGATTTGTTTCCCTCCCGCTCAAGTTAGCTTGTTATTTGATCAGCTTTGTTAACGCTGATCAAATAACGATGGTGGATGTTAAAAGGGTGTCTGTGACCTACATAGGCGGTGTTGCCGCTGCTGCTAATTTGCTGCGGTAGACCTGACCGGTTTTCACAGTCGAAACTTTGACTTTAAAGAGGGTTCTTTGGCCTATCGTTTTGCATCAGTATCACTTAGATCCACCGGGTTGCGTTGGACTCCAGTGAGCCGAGACATCAAAGCGAACTACATTTTTGCTCTGAACTTCCACAAGAAGTTCCACTCTAGTGATTCGTGGCATTTGAACTTCGAAAGGGTTCTTTCTTTTTATGACCTTGAGTCAGTCGAGTTCTAATCCCGACGTTCTATTTGCAGCCACCGATAAAACTAACGCAGAGTGAGGAGCTTCCAATCTGACCGTATTTTAAACTACCACTTCAGATTAGCTCTGAGGTACTCCAGGAGGAGGGAAAAAAGTGAGGAGAGGTGTTGAGAGATTGATGCTTTTCATGCGGCCATGTGTTTAATTTATCAATAAAGCTGTCAGGCCTCCACTAACCTGGGCGGTTGTGCCCTGGCATTAATCAACACCGCGGCATCAATCTGTGGGTCCAGAGCCTCCACCCAGCACTCCATTATATTGACCTGAGCAAGGTTGTCCCTAAGCCAAAATTTGATGACGGATGCCTTTCTCGCTGAACGAGACACAATGAGGGAAACATTCCAGGGCTTCCTATAACGGCATCCAGAGGGGAGATTGAAAAGCATGTATGAGCAGAGGGGCATCCTCCCTCGTTCTGCTGTGTTCTCTCTCCTGTTAACAAGCAGGTAATTATGGGTAGTGGTTTGGGCCATCCGTCAGGGGCGGGCAGTTTGATACCAGCAGCACCCGATCCTATTTTCATCCTCCCTTGCTTTTAAGATCTTCAGGACATGGATTTGGTGAGTTGCGGCCCTCTCATCCATCAATTTCCTGTGCTTGTTCGCCTGGTGGAGGGACCAATGTGTCGGCTCTCTCTCAAGGGAGTGTGTACCAAGGGACCGTGAAAAAAGAAAGATGTTTAAATAAGACTAACACGGAGAGGAAATAGTTAAAAATATGAGGAGAGAGGAACTGCTAGGAAGAGAGCTATTATGATAGAATGTGTAACAGAGCCTCGGTGAAGGATTTGGGACACAAAGAGGGGCAGTTACAGTACGGAGAAGGACAGCCTGGTCTATGAAAAGTTATGAAAAGTAATGCAACGTAATTCTGTATGATATCCTACGAATCCTGTGAAGGAGGAGCTCATGTGACTGAAACATGCAGTAGTGTCACATTGAAACAGCACAGTGGAAAGTAAGGTTGTGGAGGTCAGGGTGTTGGATGGGGGTATGAGGGTAACCCTAACCTTATCTTTTCTTATTTACCCATGACCAAAACCTAACCCGAAACAAGTTGACTTGCCTACCTTAACCGAAGTTTTAGTTATCTAAACCTTAGCCAAAGTTGTTTTACTTGCCTAACATCACCCAAAGTCATTTGATTTGATTTTGGTGCAACCAAAGTAGTTTCATTTGTGTTTGGACACACACCATGATAGGCTATGTGGCCGGCCTTGCGCAGCTATAGTACTAATCAAGGGTGCATACACTATATGGCCAAAAGTCAGTGGACACCCTACTAACTATTGAGTTCAGGTGTTTCAGCCACCCTGTTTTTCAGGGTTTGGGCTTGGCCCCTTAGTTCCAGTGAAGGGTAATCTTAATGCTACAGGATACCAAGACATTTTAGCCAATTGGGCGCTTCCAACTTTGTGGCAACAGTTTGGGGAAGGCCCTTTGCTGTTCCAGCATGGCTGAGCCCCTGTGCGCAAAGCGAGGTCCATAAAGACATGGTTAGACCAGTTTGTTGTGGAGGAACTCGATTGGCCTGCACAGAGCCCTGACCTCAACCCCATTGAACACCTTTGGGAGGAATGAGAACACCGATTGCGAGCCAGGCCTTCTCGTCCAACATCACCGCCTGACCTCACAAATGCTCTTTTGGCTGAATGGGCACAAATTCCCACAGACACACTCCAAAAGCTTGTGGAAAGCCTTCCCAGAAGAGTGGCGGCTGTTATAGCCACAAAGGGGGGTCCAACTCCATATTAATGCCCATGGTTTTAGAATGGGATGTCCAGCAAGCTCATATAGGTGTGATGGTCAGGTGTCCACTGACTTTTAGCCATATAGTGTATCTTTTCATGAGATGTGTATGATTGTTGTTGTGAGAACACACTGAAAAAGTAAGGAAAGTCCGCTGCTGATTTGCTGCGGTAGATCTGACGAGTTGAAAACTTTTGACTTTAAAGAGGTTCTTTGGCCTATCCGTTTTACGTCAGCATCACTTAGATCCACTGGGTTGCATTTGCATTTCCACTGAACCAAGACATCAAAGTAAACTGAACTTTTCATAAGATATCTACGATTGTTGAACACACTGATAAGTTAGGAAAGGATACTGCTGCTGCTGCTGATGATGATGATGATGATGATGAAGTCTCCCGGAGGATCCTTCAGTCCTTCTACTCTGGAGCTGTGGAGAGCATCCTGACAGGAAGCATCACTGCCTGGTTTGGCAGCAGCTCCGCTCAGGACAGGAAGGCTCTGCAGAGAGTAGTGCGTTCGGCCGAGCGCACTATTGGAACTACACTCCCCACCCTGCAGGACTTGTACACCAGGAGGTGCAGAACCAGAGCCTGCAGGATCATGAAGGATCCTCACCACCCCAACAACGGACTGTTTCAGCTGCTGCGGTCAGGCAAGCGCCTCCGTAGTCACGCTGCCAAAACAGAGAGACTGAGACGGAGTTTCTTTCCTCAGGCCATCAGGACTGTGAACTCTGACCTCACCAGGGCCCCCACCAAGACACACACACTGCCCCTCTTATGCACACACACACTTAGGTAAAGACTACACATAATTTATAGTATATTACATTCATACAATTTCCCTTACTACTATATTTTCATTTCCAAAGTGCTCTTACTGTATATATTGTGTTGTTTTTTTTATATAAGAGCTCTTACTGTAATTACTGTAATACTGTAAATATTGTGTTGTTTTTTTATTGTAAATACTGTGTACTGTTGCCCTTTTGCACATTCCCGTTGAGCATTGCCACTTTTCATTTCACTACACACCCCGTGTGTGTATGTGACAAATAAAGTTCTTGAATCTTGAATCTTGAATGATGAAAGGAGAGGGGGAGGAGGAGAGTGATCTTGACTTATAATTAGAAGATAATAACCAGTAGCAATTACATAGCAGTACATTTGAAGGATAATGACTTTGTCTTTCTTTCATAATTGGATTCAGCCTAAGTTGACAGATCACCATGTAATTGTAATAGAATTAATGTCCAAGGTGCTACTTTTAAACCCTGGTAGGGCCGTCACACACATGTGTTGTGTTTGGAAGGTGTGAGAGAGAGAGAGAGCGCGAGCGAGAGAGAGAGAGAGAGAGAGAGGTGTAAACCAACCAACGTCTCAAGTTAATGTTTGTGTGGCCTGATAAGCTTCTTACCTACAATTTCAAAAGTGTTTTCATGTTAAAAAAAAAACAATTAAGCCTCAGTGAGAAATCAGAAGACAAACACACAGCTCTGGCACAGATGTCAATTAACGGCAAAGCAAATGAAACATCGTCTGTCTGCCTATTACCGCTTCAGAGGCTATTCTTTCGGAGCCCCACGGTCTCCAAGGCAACAGGTTGCAGTGGAGCCTCATGATGGAGATTGTGGAGGGACACGAGGGAGAGAGGGTTGATGGCGGAGGCAAATTGCAATTGAAAGCCACATCATCTTTGTTTCATCGTCAACGGTCGACATTTGCGAGTTTTGATTAATTTTCTGACTCAAATTTATTTTCATTTTTGATTAGATGCTTGTTTGCTTAATTTAGTACTCAGCTTTGATTATGAAGTCTTCATTTCTTACTCAAATACTGATGCTGGGACATCAGTGTTTACTGGCACAGCTTGTTAGCTGAATCCTGAGTCCTGACATAATCCCGCATTTCCTCCCTTTGTTGAATGTCCTTTTTGTCCTTGTCAGCGTTGCTCGATTGATGACCGAGACAATTATAAGCCAGTCAATCATCGCCTCGCACATGAAACCCATCTGAGAAGCTCATGAGATCCATCTCATGAATATTGTATGTACATTTCTGTCACTATCTTAAAGCTCCTTTGCACAAATATTACCGCGGGTGAATTGTTTTGACATCAGCCTGTCATTCCCCCCCTCTGACCCTCCTTTTTTTTTTTTTTTTGACATCTCTTTAATTTTGGAATCTTTCCTCGAGAAAAAGAAAGCCGGGGGAGGATGATTGAAACTGGCGAGAGAATGAGACAGTAAGGAAGATGGACCATGAATCACCGGCTGGGAGGGAGGTGAGCGACTGACGGCATGACGAAAATTTAATTAATCGCAATATCTGGAGCTCCATAAACGAGTATTGGATTTTCAATTTAAAGCAGAAGTTGATAGACAGGAAGGTGTTGCAGCTCAGGCAGAAGCCCGGTTTCTCTCCGAGAGCCAGCAGGGTATCGATCAGCTATCGTTTACACGCGGCCTCAACTTTGCCGTCCGTTAAAACAAGTCAACAGCACAACATTAGAGTTGAAAGGGGAAAGACGTGGAGGTGTGGATAGCATGGATGGCCCCTGCTTGTCTAGTTACCATTAAACTCATTTTCACTGTTTGCTTTGTGTTTTCCGCCGAGTGGATGTGAAGCACCATAGCTCCATGAACTTAAAGGGTAATTCCGGTATTTTTAAACCTGGGCTCTATTTGTACATATTAGTCATTTATACCCCAAAATAGGTACACAAAGTTTTGGAATTGCTCCGGTATATCGCCTCAGTCGCGAAACGGGCTGCAATGGCTGCAACGTAATCCTTTGGTGCAACTGCGCGTGGTCAAAGTACGTCCACTAAAAGTGCTTGTTTTTGCCACTGACAGGCTCATATTGTTATTCGAAGTGTCTGACAACATTACAGAAAGAATCCCTACAGAGATAGACCTTTGTTTAACCAGAAAACGCAAGATTTCAGAGCGAGACTTCTCCTTGAGCGAGACTTTCGTTCGCAGATTACGTTGCAGCCATTGCAGACCGTTTTGCGACTGCCGGCTGAGGCGATCTACCGGAGCAATTCCAAAACTTTTTGTACCTATTTTGGGGTATAAATGACTAATATGTACAAATAGAGCCCAGGTTTAAAAATACCTGAATTACCCTTTAAGCCTTGGCCTAGATCCAGTGGAGTCCAATTTCGCACATCATAACCAGTAAGCTTCACAGAGAAGACCATATTCAGAATATCGAATTGTCTATCAAGAAATAACTTGTAATGAGAGATGTTTTGAGTGGACTCAACGTTACACTAAATAAATGTCATTGTCATTGTGTATACACTACAATAGACCTTTTGGAGAAAACCTGAACACTTCAGGCCAGTTGAATTAACCCAGCGGTCTGAATATATGTATACATTTTCTTACCTCCAGAGACTCGACCAAGGCTCGGAATCCTCAAAGCAGCGGCTCGCTCACCTGTCAAGCAGCTAAGTGGAACTGAGGGCCTCTTGTGTTTTTATTTGATTATAGTCGAGGCATTTCCCACCGGCTAGTCTCCTTGTACTTGTCAAACCCTTCATGAAATCTGCATTTAGAGTGGATCCCCGAAAGTATCCTCGCCGATGACAACTCACCAATTCCTACTCCAACAGTTCAGGCAGCCCTCCTAATGGCCACCAAATAATTCACACACCTTGGGGGGATAGGACATGTGCCTGGGCAGGTGTGTGAATGTGTTTGCAGCGATGATGGGGCATGACAGGAAAGTTCAAAGCGGGGAAACGTGGGAAAGCGCTCCAATGTATATAGAGCCTATATGGTCTGTCTGAAGTTGATGATGTGCACCGATTTTTATTTTTATTCCTCGTGGTGGGCGACTGTAACGGGGGGATATTTCTGGAAATCTGACTGCCGCATTAGTGTGTGGAGTCATTCTCCCACAGGCGCTGTGATGATGAGTAGATCATCGGTACAAATGAGTGGACGGTAACAGCATCCCGTTTCCCTCTGAAAATCAGAACAAATTGCAGCTCAATTGCTGTCATTTCTCTTCTCCTGCGCTTCTATTACGGGGATGCCACTCACGGCGGATGACTCACTTTTCAGATGTTGGGTAAAGAGTCCGCTTCCCTCTTGAGGAACGCTGCCCCTTCGAGCTGCCGCATCCTCCCTCTCAAACCTTTGCCCCAGTTTGTCCCCATTATAGCGTGTCTAGTTATGCAACCGCGCTACAGCATCGGTCATGTGGAGGAGCTGATTGGTACATATTTTCGATTTTTTTTTTTTGCTATAGCTTTCATAACCTGAAAATATTGACTGAGTATATTTTCAGAAAGAACTGGGGGATGTACTTAAAATGTATGTAGGTGGTAGTGTGACTTCTCCCATTAGTGAGAACCACATGCATACATGGATGATGCATAGAAGACATTTTGTACCAAAGCACTTAGTGCATGCTTGTGCAAACTCCCTGCGATGAAATTGAAAACTCCTCATCGACGAAGGGGATCATTTTCATTCACAACACTTACAAACCCGGCCGTGCAAAGCCGACTCCCAGTGTTTCAGCGCTCCGGTAGAACGTCCCGCCGTAAAAAAAAATGTCTGTCATTCATTTTCATTAACTGCCATAAATGAGGCTGACATCTGCTGTATTAAAAATGGAATTATCAGAATACATAAATATGTAATTGCTGCCACCTGCATAATTGATGTGCACTAATGCAGAGTGTTGAAGGTATAAACCTCCACTTAGTGAGCACATGCCACCTGAACAATAGGTGGGCTCCCGAGCGATAATTGAGCCCACAGAAGATTCCCCGGGCCTGCGAAATGTTAATCACAGAAGATGGATCCTCCATTAGCCGACTCCATAAAAGCACCATCCATATCTGTGAAGTAGCGAGGGATGGAGGTAGAGAGAGAGAGAGAGAGTGCGAGCGAGGCATTCCCATAGTAAAGGAGAGGTGAGGGATAGCACCCCCTTACCCCCACCCACACATTCCCTTGCAGGGAGATCGGGGAGAGAGAGAGATGACCTCAAATTCAGACTGAGGAAGTGAAACACCACATTAGGCGTGCACCGGGGGAAAAAATCTAATTATATCTAGTCTTTTTTATGGTGATTAATATGTTGGCTAATACATGATACATGACATTGCAACCAAAGGGACAGCCGGTTCCGACCGAGGGAGACGTGTCTCTGTATCTAAATGGGACTACGAGCGAGGCCACGGAGTCTCTCAGGTTCTCAATTAATCATGCCTTGCATTAAGCTAATATCACTCCATGTGCTTGATGATTTTGCTGGTAAGCATTTCTTAAGCTTCTACGGAGAGAAGCGAGGAGCCAAAGTTATGAATGCATGCATGCTGGGTGGTATCCTTGAGTGAGGAAAAAGGTGTGTTTAGGGAAGGACGCTAAGGCTACGTCCACACTAAGCCGTTGAAACTACTGGCTAAATGTGAAAACGCCGGCCTCGCGTTGTAGTGTGGACGGTGTGGAGACTTTTTGAAAACGTTGAGGTTTTATTGTCACTTGATCCAGGTGTAGGCGGCCGGCCCGAGTGGTCTGCACACGTCCATGGAAGGGAGTGTGGTGGTCTAGTGTGGACGCTAGACACGAAAACACTGTTTTCAAATTTGTGGCTTAGTGTGGACGTGGCCTAAGCTAAACGCCTGTGTGTGTGTGTGTGTGTGTGTGTGTGTGTGTGTGTGTGTGTGTATAACAATGATCTTACATAATACATACATGTTCTCTGATAAGTGGGATGAAAAAGCACTTGGTGCTTGGTTGCACCTTACCTTCAATAGGCCTCTCCTGAAAAAAGGGGAAACACACTAATTCATACTACACACACACACACACACACACACTGCCACCACTTAGGCTTTTCAAGGGAAAAGATGATAAAAGAAGACAGCTTTTCACTCAGCTCTCAGCTATTGACGTACAGTATATGTGTACGTGAGGCACCTAATGTCTCCATTATGTGTGAGTATACACAAAATGACTTTGCGTAATGGTGTGATTCAACAAGGTTAACTGTTATTATGTTTTATTTTTTTTGTGGATGTATTTATGGAGTTACTTACCATGAGTAGCCTCTTAGTCTCATGTCTTCCTTGAGTGTTTGTTTTTGTTGCAGAGTACACTAAGAGTCTGAGAGTGTGGATCATATCATATTCCATTATGACAAAGACAATTTGACAACGTAAAGTGAAATACTAAAATATTACTATGAGATGATGCATATGTGTGTACAATATTTCCACGGTCCATTATTAGTGTGAGCCTTACGTGGTAATGAAACTATGCTATCGCCTGCTGTTGATAAATGCTGTGTAGCTTTTGTTTCAGCTGCTTAATGACCTTAGTCTGAGGACAAACCTACATAAGCTGCACTCTCACAGGCTGCCTCAAAAACCCACCGCAGCCAGTCGGGTAGCTCCGCTGTGACCCAACCACCCCCCCCCTTGTGAGCTCATCGGCCCAATCAGAGCAGCCAGTCAAGGGGCCACTGAGCTGTGGCACGTCGGGCTGCATTACCCAAAATTCCCTGTGCATCCCCGAGGCCCTGCTGCGGTGGAAGTGTGAGGTGTCGTAGGAGGCCTGTCTGAGAGAGGGAGCCTCATTTTTCATCTGGTTTTCCTCTCTCTCTCTCTTTCTCTCTGACCTCTCAGTCTGCCTCTCTCTTGCTAAATCTGGCACACATCCCCATGTGTGTGTGTGTGTGTGTGTGTGTGTGTGTCTTTGTATCTGTGTGTGTGTGTGTGTGTGTGTGTTCGTCTGTGGCTGTCTGTCCTTTCCCTTTCCCCTACAGTACCTTTCTCCTTCTCTCCCTGACCCCCCACAGGAGACCGATGCTGGGCTTGTGTGCATGTTATGGTGCTCTGAGTAATCGAATAGCTCTTTGAAATACACACACACAATGCATATACACCCACACACACGCACACGCACACACACACACACACACGTACACACACACACTATAACCCCTCGTTTCCCAATTATCTTTATGTCTTAATTAGGCCCTCATACCAAGAGGAGACCCTCTCTGGAGTGTGTGTGTGTGTGTGTGCAGGAGTAGTTTCCCTGGTCTAATTCAGCTGTAGTCCTCACTTGCCATGGGATGTTCTGTCAGGCTGACTAATTACCTACTGGTATGTGTGTATGTGGCTGCATGCGTGTGTCCCTGCATGACTGTGTGTGTGTGTGTGTGTGTGTGTGTGTGTGTGTGTGTGTTTATGTTTGTGCGTGTGCTCTGCAATAATGCAATTCAAGGCGCCTACTCTGTATTAGTGTGCTCTGCTCTCAGCGTTGCCAGGGACATCCATATCGATCACTGTCTGTCCTGTCAACACACCCACTCAACTTGGCCACAGTCAATGATTTCTTATTTTTGCGGAATCGATGCAGGAGTGTGGGTGTGTGTGGGTGTGTGTGTGCCATCGTTACATGCAGTTTTTACATGCTAGTGCATGCACGCATGTGTGCGTTTCCATGTCCCTCAACAACCACAACCACAACCACTCTTGCAGTCGTTTGATTGACAGCGAGTCACCTCCCTGGCAGAAAATCCATGGCCACCTTCCCTCACCTTTACCTCCCGACTCTGACTGCTGTCTCTCTGTCGCTGATTTATTGTGATGCTAATCAGATTTTGGCTCCCTCGCTTTGCACTCCCTTTCTGCTATCACCTTCAAGAGGCTTGGATAAGACTCTACCTTCATCTAGGATTTCATTCATATACTTGAGGAAGGGATTGTTGGAATAGTGTTTTGATACAATGGCAGCACACGCCTCAACTGTTTATTTCTGAGGGCTCCTGAACTCCCCGTTCTAGAAACAGGCTTCTTATACCTCTTTGCCCTCCACGCGCCACCGGGTTTGTTACATACTGCAGCCCAAATGAAAAATCCCATAGGGTGATCGTCACATGTGATAATACATGATAGATTCACGTCATGCCCGCATTCCTCTTTTTCCGTCTGAGCTGCGCTAGCGTTGCTGTCGTCAGATAAGAACTCCAATGATGGGGGAGCCACCGTAAGAGGCGACTACGGGGCTCCTCCTCTTCCTCCCCCTCCCACCCAGCATTTCTTCTCAATCCCCCCCCCACCCACTCTCTTTGTCAGTCTTGCAGTGCTTTGACGGGTGTAGGTGACAGATGACAATCTCATTTCCATTCAGGCATGGTTCCCCCGCTATCTGGAGGCTAAGTCATGCAATAGCTATAAGTGTCACATTAAATCCCGGGCAGGGAGATGGGAATGGCACGGTGACAGAGAAGCCATTCACAACCGCCGTTATCTATGTCTCTGTGGGTGACACCCTCAGATAAAAATGTGCAGCTATATTGCGCTGCGTGTGTGTGTGTGAGCTAGGAGATGTTTAGGTAGCCATGATCTGTACAATGCCCCCGGAGCCATTTTCTGACCTGACACCGTCTATGATTTTGCTTCACGAGTTTAAAGGGAAGTTGACTTTTTATAATTGACGGCAGCGGTGATCAACGATGAAGATGATTACGGCCAGAATGCCGACGATGATGATGATGATAACGATGTGATGACGAGGATGATGGCACACCAATGATGATGATCAATATTGGTGGCAAATGATGATTTATGTACAGTTTGATGATGACATGCCATCGTGAAGAAAATGACATCGTCCGTGATGAGAGTGTAAATGAATCCGAAACATCTGCAGCTACAGAAAAGCGCAATAACCTCCGCTCAGCTGCACAGCTTAGAGGAGGACCTGAGAATCTGACTGCACATGTTAACACACACTGGGTGGCTCCATGGTTGAATAGGACGGTGATGAAAGCTGCCACCCCAACTGAAGAACTCATATCATTATTCCAGTCACCAGCTCCTATCGCCCATCCACTCACTGGCTGCAAAGCATTAAGATTCGGACCTTAATGGGCTCCATTATAGCCAAGGGGATAAATACCATGACAACCCTCATTATGGGTGTCTGACACCCATACGCTCAGTGACCAAGAAGCTGTGTCCACCCCCGCCCCCCGCCGCCCCCCCGCCCCCCCGGTCCCCCGGCTCCCCAAATTAACCAGCCCGAGAGAGAACAAAACCAGCACCTTGAAAAGGGCAGCCAAAAAAAAACTTCACATGGCAGTCGAAGACAATTACGCCCAAGCAGAATGCTCTCCTCCACATTTAGCTAGATGGGATTTCAGTGAGGTGCGGAGAGAAGGAGGAGAAAAGAAAAAAAAAAAAATCCCAGTCCAATTACCGCGACCCTGAAGAGATTTGGTGAGCTCTCGAGGGGTCATTTGAATGGAACGGTGGCAGAAAAGGGGGAAAATGAATTATCGATTCTAATTACACAGGCCTGCGATTCCCCCGCTCTTGGTGTGACCGGCCCTCTTTTTTGGCTATGTTGCCGGAGACCCTTGTTTACGGGGGAAAGGCTGAGACATCTACATGGTGCACCGATCAGGCCTGTTAAGTGACTGAAGCTGTTAACATTGATCATTTGGTTAGCATTTCAGTCAGCATGATGGGTCACGATTTTTGGGGGTTAAACTCACGATATAGTCACAGTGGCTGATTTAACAATATCTAAACACAGTTAGTGAATTGTTACGCAGGTCCTCCTCCTGAGTACAGAATGTCTTAAGAATACGCCGTTTCTGTAAGTGACGGATTAAAGACTAATGTGAGTTTGACTCACAGTTCCAGTTTTGCCCCTTACAAAAACGTCACATGTGGAAATGGACATGTGGAAAACAACATGTGAGTGTTCCCACGTGTGGTTTTTGGACACGTGTTTTAGTTTTTCACATGTGAATAGGGACAATCACATGTGGAAATGTTGAATTCACATGTGACTTTGATATACTGTATTATATTTTCACATGTGGAAATTTCATTGCACATGTGAGTAAAGCATATCACATGTGAAAGTGCAGGTTTCACATGTGCAATGGAAGATTCACGTGACTTTTTTTGTAAGGGTGCAGTCGAGCTCAGTTGGTCCTGCCTTGGTTGTATAGTACATATTTGCACGTTATGGCTTTTAAAAAGTTTGCCAACAAACTGCTACCTTAGTTTGTGTTATACAATCCTCAAGCTAAATCTGAAAGCAAGAGATTTAAATGCAATCATTCACTGGTTGCACATCACATAAAAGCCAAAACACAAACTTTCGTATGAGTAAAAGCAAATGCAAAAAAAGTAATTTTTATCTTAGCCTGAATTACATTTCCAGTATGTGGCGGACTGGAGGGAGGGTGGGGGAGGCTTAATTGGATCCAGGAGAGAGGTGAGTTAGTGGACTGCTTCTTTCCTGGATCCGGTACCAACTGCAGCCAGTTGGGACTGATTGCAGCTGGGGCCTTTTTAACCTGTGTGTGAATGTGTGAGTGTGTGCGCGCCAGGGTGAGAGACTGGCTGTGTGACCAGGGAGCCGACAGGGATGGAGGATCCGGTCGGCTGTGTCTGAGCGGAGCGGAGAGACGGGGCCAGCACCGGCGGGAGAGACGGAGCGGAAGCGGACCGTCTCCTGCCGCGGCGACCAGCGGAGGTCGGCGGAGGCGCAGTCGGGAGCCGCCTGCAAGGGCTGACCAGTCGGGGTTGGGGCGGGATGCCCCTGGAAGCCTGGCAGGCTGGGGCAGCCTTGGGGCTCCGCAGCTGGCCCACCGGGACCGAAGGAGGGCACCGGCGGAGGGAGACGGCGCCGACGACGCGCTGCCGTCAAGAACCGGGCCGGGTTTATTGTGGACAGTGAATAAAACGGCCTGCTGGCCATTTAACTCTCCCCTGCCTATGTCTCTGTCTGTCACGGACCCCGGTAATGTGGCACCGTGCCACACAGTACAAATTGCAGCAACAAATTGTGCTTCCAGGGTGTATTACTGCCATCATCATATTGCAGGTTTTCCACTTGTCTCAAAGCTGTGTTTTAAACACATGCACAAACACGTGTGTGTGTGTGTGTGTGTGTGTGTGTGTGTGTGTGCGTGCGTGCACACGCATGGACACACACATGCTCTACATCGTGGAGATGGGAGCTCGGGGTGGGCACGAGGCTTCTGATGGAAACAGGACACACTCATTCAGAATACTGATGAGACGGTGCAGATTCCTCTGCTGCAGAAGCTGTGCAGTGTCACACACACACACACACACACAAGCAAAGAGACAGATGCACACACACACACGCACAAACACTGCTTTTACACACACACAGACATGATGTGCACACAGCACTGATACACTGATTTTCACACAAGCACACACACACACACACACACACACAGAAAGCACACCCACGCTATCTTGCCCCCCACCACCTCTTTGATCCCTGTCATGACTTTCTCTCTCTCTTTCACTCACTGCTAACAGACTTTGACGTGATGTCAATGAGTGCCTGCTTAACTCAGGGTGCGTGGCCTAGCACTGCACCGAGAAGAGAGCTGGGCTACAGCTGACGGAGCAAAGAAGGAAGACAGTTTTACTCCCTTTTACTCGAGCGTTCACCACTGATGTTCAATGTGCTTTGAATGAGGGTGGTAATATTTTACAGGCCACAGGCCAAAAATGTCTTAATCTTGATAATAGTTTGTACCACAGTGAGCGGTGTTTCAGAGCATGTGGATGATATAAAAGCGGTGTCAACCCACTGTTGAAATCCAGTTTCTATATGTTTGCTGCAATACTGCGGCACGGTTACCTCAGAACCCCCCCCCTCCCCTCCCCCTCAAGAGGAATATTTTGGAAAGATCCTGCAGTACGGGACAAATGCACCGCACACTTCTACAATGGGCACCATTCTACTTATATGCAGTAATGTAGGCACACCTATAGATGACACACACTTTGCACCTTGCACATTTACCATATATATGTGATGGATGGAGAAATACCTCCAGTCATATTCAAGGTCCTTGATACGGCCCTACATATGAAGCCTAATATATTTCCCTCTGGACTTTTTCCTCCCTCCCTTTTTCCCTCTCCGCTCATTCTCTCATTTCGCCTCCTCCACTGTCCTCACAATGGATGCTGCAATTTTGATCACAAGTGTAAAATTGTTTATGTGTGCTCCTGTGTGTGTGTGTGATCATACGTGTGTGCGTGAGTGGATAAGATCTAATTTCTATTTCTCCGTAGAGCATTGGCTGGGATTGAGTGAGGAGACGTAGAATAGGGTGGTGGGGGGGGGGGGGGGCAGGTCACCAAGCACACTCCAATTATATTTACTGTAACCACTAATACATTACATCACATACTGTACAATCTCAACCTGGGGAAAAGGGAGAGAGAGGGAGCATGGAGGGAGAGGCAATAAGGAGATGGGGGCTGATATGACAAAGAGGGAAATCAGTATCTTAATATAGCAGTGTGTGTGTGTGTGTGTGTAGAGAGAGAGAGAGAGAGAGAGAGAGAGAGAGAGAGAGAGAGAGAGAGAGAGAGAGGTTAAGTCAAAAGCGTCCTGTGCACACTCCACTACTGCTTTGACATCTTATTTGAATGGTAACAAGCGGAGCACATTGGAACTGCCACAAGTGCGCACACACACACACACACACACACGGTAGCCTCCAGGTGTTTCTTTGATTTCCCTTTGAAATGGTGAAAAAGAAGATAACAATTGAAGCATTAAAGGAATATTAAATATTAACAAAAGCAGCATATAGTATAGCCTTCAGAGTGTTAGATCAGGTCTCTCTCTCTCTCTCTCTCTCTCTCTCTCTCTCTCTCTCTCTCTCTCTCTCTCTCTCTCTCTCTCTCTCTCTCTCTCTCTCTCTCCTCCCATATCAATTCCCTAAAGAAATGTGCGGAGGGGGAAGGAATATGTAAAGAAAACGGAAAAAAAAAGAGAACCTGCAACGAAACATCCCCTGCTGCCAGTTCGCTTACATGCACAGATTTACTGGTTTCGCAAACCCCTCCGCCCCTCACCTCCCACTGCCCGCTCTATCTCTCCTTTTCTATCTCTCTCTCTCTCTCTCCCCCAAAATGTAATCTTGTATTTGCCAGCGATGGAGAGGGAGCTCGGCGGGTTTTTATGCCAAGCGCAGTAGAATATATTAAGCAGCGGGGGGAAAAAAACGAGGGGATGGGGGGGGGGGGGGGGCGTATATCTGTCCTAGTTTCTCCTCAATGAATGAGTGTGATTTGCTTTGGCGTGATGTTGGTTTTTTTTTTCTCTCTTCCACTGAATGCGGTGCTGTGTTCAGTACGGTTTGTGGCCCAATATTGATGCTGACTGCCGAAGGCGTGTGTGGAAAGGGCGGTGGGAGGAGAGGGGTTCACCACACTGTCGAGGAAGGCAGAAAACACCTTGACTTCCTCTGGAGTGTGTAGCGGGAGGCCTGTGTGTGTGTGTGTGTGTGTGTGTGTGAGACTTTGGTTGGCACACTATGATGTTCCTGCACACTCTTTGTTTGAGTGGGAGCAAAGAAAGCAGAAATGAATGAACAGGTCACTGTCTCCTTGGCAACAAGTATGAAGGCTTGTTGGAGTCTTTTGCTCTGGAGTGGACCGCTGCGTGCAATGACGGAGAGATGAAGAGAGGAGGAGGAGGGCGAGTCGAAGAGGACGAGAATGAATGAGGGGAGGGAGAGACCCGGGGAGCGAGGGAAGATGAAAAAAAAAAAAACCCTGCAGCAGGAGGAGCCTCTGAAAAACGAGATAAGGGTCTCTTAAATGAGAGATGGGAGATCGAGAAAGATGGTGTGTATGAGAGAAAGAAGGGGAGAATGGAAAAAAAAAGAGCGAGAGTGAGAAATAAAGGCCAAAAAAAAAAGACAAGGGAAACCAAAACTCCACTGACAGTGCTGAGCGATGGAGGGGAGATGGACGGAGATGGGTAGTGGATATTGAAGCAGCCAATAACCTCCTGCGGGTCCATTGTGTCAAGCCCATATCCACAGCCAGCATGGAAGCGGCTGTAATACAGATTCCCTATTGGCTGGTCGATAGGAGGCAGGTGGGAGGCCGCAGATCCATTCTACTTGGCCTGCTGGGAGGAGAGCACCAGCTGACACCAGCTGCATTTATCTGATTTCCCCCTCTTGCGTTCTCGCCTTCCTTCGCTGCGTTTCTCTTTCTCCCTCTCTCATCCCCCTACTTTCCTCTCTCCCTCTGACTTTCCCTCCTCTTCTTTCAGTCCTCCGCCCTCCCTCCTTCTCTCGCTCTATGGAGATTTCACTGTGGAGATGTAGCTGCGATCAACGCCTCGTGTCTCGTGCGGATTTGAAGTTTGCATGAAATGGAGGAAGCAGCAAGAGGCGTGCTGTTTGGATTCAGGTGAAGAGTTGAAGATGTCATGGGTATCTGCAAAGGTGTCACATCACTGAATAATATTCCAGTCCCCAAAATACATTGTTTCCTAGACTAGAATCCACTTTTTTTTGCACCACATCTGCCTGCATGTGGCACCATCCCCACTCTTTCTTCTTCTTCTGTCTTCTTCCACCTTCTCATCGCTCCTATTTGTAAGGCGCTCAAAGGCCTTTGTATTGCCACCGTGCTCCCAGCATTCGTAACACTGAGATTGTGGGAAAAACATAGCTTCCTTTATGATTGTGATGGGAACATTTAGTACCTTATACCTTTTCTCATGACGACATATAAGTACTGTAGGAATCTATGTGTATTTGCTAAATGCTGTAGGAAGCATCTGTATGTTATACAATGGAGCACTCACTGTGGGAAGGGCAAGGCCCCAAGCCTCAAGTCTCAGATGGGGTACACCAACCAGTGCTATCCCCCTTAGTTTATGCACTGTAAATTCTAATAGCTGTCATGACTTACATAAATTAGTTAACTTTACTCGGTTATCAACAATATGTACTTCTTACTAGTTTTTATGAAGTTACAGTTAATTGCAGGGTGAAAAAAACAATTTACTTATTGTTTTGAGTGAAGATGACTTAAAACATCAAGTAGCAACAAAGGCTGGGGTGTGAGCATGCGCAGTACTAGCCAACGTTCAGTCACTCTCTCCCACTCAGGACAGGGTAGATTGGTGTCGACTAAGTGTGGAAGCTCAGGAAAGAAAGAGAGACCGCTTGGATTTTGACCATTTTGTGAAGTCTTTTGAAGAATAATAAAGGTAAGTTATCAAGCAAGCAATAATTGTGTGTGAATTTGTGTTTCTGACTGCTGCCAATGTTAGCTAGCGTTAGCTAATGTTTTTAGCTAACAGGCACTGCACAATATTCGACTGGCAGAACTTGTTCAGGCATGTTTTGGCGGTATAGCTTTTTCCCCTCTAAACTTCACTCAGTATTTTGATGTCAGAAATATTATTTATTTTATTGACATTTTAGATTTGTTTCCACTGAGATATTATTGACTTAAATAGTGAATTTGCTGTGTTAAATATTACTGTTGTTGCTCTAGAAACAATATTTACTCATATTTAAAATATAAATCAATTCTAATCCTGTTCTGAATTAGGATTACTTCAGGGCATAGCACTTACTTCATCAGTGAGCGTAATTGTTTCACTTTTCTACTTGCTAATGTCTTAGTGTACTGTGAAAAGCTACAACCTGTGTTGTTGTTTTTTTATAATAATGTAATGATAATGGTCCAAAATTATGTGAAAATGCATAGTTTTTAGTCAAATAACATCCAATTGGGGGAGAACCGCCAACCCCTTAATGAGTTAATTAGTTAAAATTCTTAATTTTGCTCGCAAAGTGCACCAGATTGATGCATTTAACTTTAAAATGTTCAAAATTTTCTTCCGGGGGAGCATGCCCACTACTGCTAAATTAAGACAGAGGAATTGTTTGCCTCAAATAGATATTTATATAAATGTATTTACATTCATATCAAAAACAAGTATTTTCCTGTAATGCCTGTAAAGCATGCACATATCAATGAATGTGTCTCTAATCTACAAACCACAACACTATAAGTGAAACTTGGTGGTCGAGGCAACTGCCTAAGGGCTCTTCACTGAACAGCTGCTTCGTCAACACGGGTCTCAGTACACTGGAGGTGAGATGCCAGTAGCCTATATTTTGGAGGATATTTCAGCTTAAGGAGTTATAACCAGCAGTAGAGCAGTTTTTGACAAAGTGTTCGCTATGCTACACTTTAATTAGAATTAATTTGGGAGACTATCCTCACTTAAAATCTCCACTTAAAATCATTCCTTGCAGATGCAGTGGACCTGTCACAATCTTCAAGTCCAAGAAAGGAAGTGTTAGAGATTTGTGCAGCAAATTGATTCAGGGGTGAGTCTACTACAGGCTTCTTATATCTTTATTTATCATGGTGAGTTGACCACGAATAGTGTTTGTAAAGTTCACAGTAGATTGTATCTTAAAAATCACTCAGTAACTGTTCGCTGCACTGTCAAACAAACATCGTGGTGACACTTGTTTCATATACACTTTGACAAACTTGTTTGTACTGTAACTTTTGAATGTTGCATAATCTTGAACTTTATTTGTTTATTATCCACTTCTAGAAACCAGTTGTGACAGCAATGCGCACCTTTGTACTCCGAGGCCTCCCTGTCCTACTTGGTGATGACCCCAGTAACTTCTACAACACCTGCTTCGTAAGTTCTCATAGTTACATCTTAGGAGCACACAGAGTTGTGGGGAAATTTGCTTTGTATTTGCTTGTATCTTACTGAGAGTAAGATTAATGCCGAATATATATGCACCTATACAGGTGCATGTGAAGTGAAACCTTAATGGGCAAGGCTGGAAGGCAGTGTAGGCAGGACAGATGACACGGTGACAATTGATCATGCCTATCAACATTTCCCTGTTGTAATGCTGTTTCTGTTTGGTTTTATACAGGATTCTGACAGTGATGAGGCCTGGGCACAAGTATCTGTTGGGGTGCTGACTGTCATCAGTGAAGATGTGCCTCTCTCTCCAAATCATCTCCACCTTGACCCAGTGTCTACTGCCATCATCGTTGAGGGAGGTATTGTAATGGTATAAGATTATTGTTGTTGATTATTGTATTGTTGGTGTGAATCACAATTTCAAAGGAGCAACGTCAGTTGTTGTAGAAGGAATAAAAATAAAAAAATGTATATAAATGAACTTTGAACTGTGTCACTACTACCTTGATTTATTATGTGTAACTGTAAATGGGATTATTTTAGGAGAATGGAATGTATAATGGATGTTTGAAGCACTTAAGTTACACGAGTAACACTTACTTGCTCTTTTTAAGGCAATCGGTTTGCATGGTTTTAACAAGTAAATCAGATTGCTGTTCAAGTAAATACAACTGAGAAATTCTAAGTTGCAGGAAATGTCACATTAGTTAGCCCAACTTAAATAAATGAGTAGTCTATACTAAGTCAAGAGTACATCTAAAGTAAATTATCAAGTACTCTATACAGTTACTTGAACTCAAGTGTAAGTGTACTATACTAAATAAGCATTTGTTAGTACAACATACAATACCTATTCCACTTTACTTAGTTTTTTTAAGGCAATCGGTTTGCATGCTTTTTTTAAGTAAGGTTAACTAATTAGAATTTACAGTGTGTGATGCTTGCTTCTGTTATGTATGTACATGTATATGGACCTTGGGCTCCATGGGAAAAGTTATCTTGTAACCACCCACACACACTTGGAATTGTTTGTTTCACTGTATAAGAGACTCTGCATTTCTGTACCTCAGAGAACTGCGCTTCATCACTGAGGTGAACTTCTCCCTTGCTGCATGAAATAAAGAATTGATTCATGTCATCTATACTGGGGAATTCTTCTGAGACTCAGCGACTCTCTTTCAGATAGAAGAATTTCCCCGGCATTTTTGGCGACGAGGACGGGACGGACGCTTCACTGATCAATGCCTGAGCCTAGACTGAAGGTTAAACTGCCGGCAGGAGTCTCTGAGAGACTCCGACAAAACGGGGGACCGGATCCCACCTGAGGTCCGGCACGGGCGGCGGACAGTGGACGCTCCATCCATTGGATTAAGTGAGTAAGATGTTATGAATCATTCTTTGATGAAAGTTGAAACATAGGCAATATTCACGTAATTCCTGTGTGGTAGTGAATATCAGAGTTTTTATGTAAATCCTTTGTGGTATTGAGAACATAGTCTGTGTAAATCGTTCGTGGTATCAAACTATTGAGTATGTGTAATTATAAGTGTAGTATCAGACTCCAGAATAAAAAAAATAAAAAGAGGAATTAAAAAAAAAAAAAAAGCAGTATCAGTACAAACTGTGGGTGAAATACCTCTAGAAAAAAAAAAGAAAATAATAGTAAATAAATAGAACAAGTGGAAAATGAGAAATGTATCGTAAATTGCTCTAACTGGGCTATACTAGATATATGTCACTCCATGATAAATAAATACAACATAAATTAATAATAATTTTCTATTTGACTTGAAGTCAAGGCAAACCAGTAAAAATGGGTAATAAAACAGGGAAATTGGAACCATTGCCTGACCCTCTTACGAGTCCAAACTAAATAATGGCAGACTGTGGCGGACTGGGGGGAGGGAGGATGGTAGGTTCGGCTGCTCTCAGCGGCTGCGGCCAATTAAAGCTGATTGCAGGCGGGCCTTTTTAACCTGTGTGTGGATGTGTGAGCGAGAGGGACGCGCCAGTGTGAGAGGCTGGCGGCGTGGATGCAGGAGCCGGCGGCGATCGGGAGGATCGAGGGCCGGCGGACTGGAGGAGAACAAGCCAGCAGCAGCCGCGTCTGAGCGGGGTCCGCGGCTGGAGTGCCGGGACGGAGGCGAGGGCGCGAGCTGGAGAGGACGGAGTGGGAGGGCGCGCGTCTCCCTCCGCGGCGACAACCGACGGAGGTCCCCGGGGGTGCAGTCAGGAGCCGCCTGGAAGAGCTGGTGACAGTCGGGGTTGGGGCGGGATGCCCCTGGAAGCCTGGCAGGCTGGCCGGCTTTGGGGTTCCGCGGCTGACCCGCCGGGGAGGACTGAGGTGCGTCGTCAACACCGGGGCCGGGTTTATTGGTGGTGTGAATGAAACGGCCCTGCTGGCCACTTGACTCTCCTCATGCCTTGTGTCACTGTCTGTCACGAACCCCGGTACAGTGGCAACTTGCCACAGTGGTTCCCTGACCGGGAATCGACAGGCAGAGACGGGAGAACATCGTCATCGCCGCGCCGTCATGGCGACACCAGCTGCCAGGGGACGGCCGGCGATGGCAAGGAGCCTCCCTCACCACCTCGCAGCATCACCTGACCCCACCGACCCGAGCCGTTCCGGGCAAGACTCTCGTTCGCCTTCATCCTCGCTCTCTAAGGGGGGAGGGGGGAGGGTGGGGGAGTTTGCTTCAGCCGGACGGCTCCCCGGCCTCAGTTTGGCGGTGGGGGTATGTGGCGGACTGGAGGGAGGGTGTGGGAGGCTTAATTGGATCCAGGAGAGAGGTGAGTTAGTGGACTGCTTCTTTCCTGGATCCGGTACCAGCTGCAGCCAGTTGGGACTGATTGCAGCTGGGGCCTTTTTAACCTGTGTGTGAATGCGTGAGTGTGTGTGCGCCAGGGTGAGAGACTGGCAGTGTGACCGAGGAGTCGGTGTGGAGGGAGGATCCAGTCGGCTGGGTGGAGAGATGGAGCCAGCAACGGGAGAGACAGAGCGGGAGCGGGCCGTCTCCTGCCGCGGCGTCCAGCGGAGGTCCGCGGAGGACGCAGTCGGGAGCCGCCTGCAAGGGCTGACCAGTCGGGGTTGGGGCAGGATGCCCCTGGAAGCCTGGCAGGCTGGGGCAGCCTTGGTGCTCCGCGGCTGGTCCATCGGGACCGAGGGTGGGTGCCAGCGGAGGAGACGGCGCCGACGGACTGCTGCCGTCAAGACCCGGGCCGGGTTTATCGTTGCCGGTGTTGTGGTGCAAATAAAACGGCCTGCTGGCCATTTAACTCTCCCCTGCCTATGTCTCTGCCTGTCACGGACCCCGGTTATGTGGCACCTTGCCACACAGACAAATGGGGGGAAAGGGTGTAGTTGAGGATGTTCCACTTTGGCACCATGTTACACAAGGTATATTCCCCAAGACAGGCACACTTAGTAAGGATTGTTTAGAAAGAAGTAGGATGATGTTAGGAGAAAGAGAGCAGGATGAGAAAAAGAAGGAAAAGAAAGGCAGGAATGTTTTTTGTAGGCCAACCCGGAAGTTAGCATCGCCCTGGTTCCATCGACAAAAAGATTTTGGATTATTGCAGAAAATAAACTCCGTGGCAAACAATACTATGTATAACCCCACTCTTCAGGAAGTGGAAGCTGTGTGTCGCAGGTGTTTCAAACTTAGGTGGGCCAACATCCGACCTGGCACCTGAGACACCTCACACCGGCCTGGGACACAGGAGTTTACCAACATGATGGATGCCCTTTATGCTGCTGTGCGCAACACCTTCCCTCTGAGAAACAGTTGGCCTGAGATCCACAACACCAAACAGACTGAGGGTGAGGCTGCCACTGATTTCCGCACTCACATGGAAACTGTCTTTGCTGCACATTCTGGTATTGATTCAGGAAATGCCGTACATACAAAGACCTACTGAAGACTGCCCTGGTGAATGGCCTCCACCCCAGCCTGAAGAGCCGCACCACGACTACGTGCATTGGCTGGGAAACAAAACCCCTATCTGAGGTTTGGACTCATGTCCTGCATGCAAAGAGAAATAAAGTAGACCTTGATCAAAAACAAGCGGAAAAGCTTCAAACTGAACATTTTATGTTTTACCAGCAGGGTGTGGACAGTCACAACCCAAATGTAACAACACTAGAGGGCGTGGCAGAGGAAGACCTGGTCCACGTAACCAATCCCTGTTACTCTGACCCCAATAAGCTGAGATGCTACTGCTGTGAAGGATATGGTCATATGGCATGTGACTGCCCCACTGGTCAGAGTCCCGGACAAGGACACCAGCCTCGAGCTCAAGCAGGATCCTGGCCATACGCACCTCCACAAGGTCTCTCCGTGCACGCCCCAGGATTCCAGCCTGACGTATCAACAGTATGTACAACTCACAGATGGTCATAAAAAAACCTCCTGAACTGAAAATCGTTGTAGAAAATAAGTGCATGACGTTCCTTGTAGATTCTGGTGCAGAAGTTTCTGTCATTCAGTCTAAATTGCTCCCTGATGCTCCAAAAACAACTACATTTCTCAGAACAGTAGGGGCATCAGGCATTCCTGGGTTAGAGCCTCTATCTGAACCATTGACTGTGCATTTTGGGGATTACAGAGGGGAGCATCAATTCCTCCTGTCTGACATGTGCCCGGTAAATTTGATGGGCAGAGATTTGATGTGTTCATTAAGCATTAGAGTCATTTGTGAGCCTACAGACATCAGATTGGTCTGTGATGCTGCTGGTTTATACCCCGTTCACCTTTCTGGGAGTGATTACTACTACTCCTGGGACCTCACAGATCCTCATGACACAAAATCCTTTTTCTATGTTACCACAGATTTCAGAAACACCAGATTTTCTACATTGGACATCACACTTTTCTTCAGGAAATAGAGACATATATGAGGAACATTGGTTGACAGGAAGTAGTGAAGGCACACTAGTAGTCGTCAGAGTTTTGTTAGCTCTAAATTTTCTGCTGCATCCGTGAAGCTCTCTGAACCCCAGGCAGCCCTGTTTTCTGTACCAGGCTCTGAAGACATTGGCCCCTGGGTTAAGACAGCGACAGAGGCCTCTGATTGGCAACAACAACCGGCAGCCTTTTTTCTCCATCGCTACAGATCACTTCCCATTTCCTAAACGTCAAGATGGCTGTTCTACACATAGCCTAGGTTCATCACTGGTAGTTACACTCCTGCCTTTAACTAGAGCAGAGGAAGCTCTGCTTTCGACAGTCCCTGACAGTTTATGGGCTACTAGTAAGTTTGATTTTGGTAACATGAAAGGTGTTACTCCTGTTGTTGTAGAACCAAAATCTGTTTTCAGACCCTGTAGATTCAAGATTCAAGATTCAAGAAGTTTAATTGTCACATACACACACGAGGTGTGTAGTGAAATGCAAAGTGGCAATGCTTAGCAGAAATGTGCAAAATAACAGGTTCACACTATTTACAATAACCAACACAATATTTACAATGTCACAGTTTTTAAGAGCTCTATATAAAAAACACAATATTTACAATAAGAGCACTTTATAAAAAAATATAGTAAAAAAAGGGAAAATTGTATGTATAATATAATATAAATTATAAATTATGTGTAGTCTTTACCTAAGTGTGTGTGTGTGCATAAGAGGGGCAGTGTGTGTGTCTTGGTGGGGGCCCTGGTGAGGTCAGAGTTCACAGTCCTGATGGCCTGAGGAAAGAAACTCCGTCTCAGTCTCTCTGTTTTGGCAGCGTGACTACGGAGGCGCTTGCCTGACCGCAGCAGCTGAAACAGTCCGTTGTTGGGGTGGTGAGGATCCTTCATGATCCTGCAGGCTCTGGTTCTGCACCTCCTGGTGTATAAGTCCTGCAGGGTGGGGAGTGTAGTTCCAATAGTGCGTTCAGCCGAACTACTCTCTGCAGAGCCTTCCTGTCCTGAGCGGAGCTGCTGCCAAACCAGGCAGTGATGCTTCCTGTCAGGATGCTCTCTACAGCTCCAGAGTAGAAGGACTGAAGGATCCTCCGGGAGACTTTAAATTTCCTCAGTTGCCTGAGGTGGTAAAGGCGCTGCCTCGCCTTTCTCACCAGAGTGTCAGTGTGTGTGGACCATGTGAGATCTTCGGTGATGTGGACTCCCAGGTATTTATACCTGCTCACCCTCTCCACAGTATTCCCATTAATCCCCAGTGGTGAGTACGTCCTCTGTTGTTGTGTCCTCCTAAAGTCCACAATCAGCTCCTTAGTTTTGGTGACATTCAGGAGGAGGCTGTTGTCCTGGCACCAGAGTGACAGATCAGCAACTTCCTCCAGGTAGGCCTTCTCGTCGTTGTCGGAGATCAGGCCCACCACCACTGTGTCATCCGCAAACTTAATGATGGTGTTGGAGCTGAACCTGGCCACACAGTCATGTGTGTACAGGGAGTACAGTAGGGGGCTGAGGACGCAACCCTGGGGGGATCCTGTGTTCAGGGTGAGGGGGTTGGAGGTGTGTCTACCCACCCTGACCACCTGGGGCCTGGCGGTCAGGAAGTCCAGGATCCAGGCACACAGGGGGGTGTTCAGTCCCAGCTCAATCAACTTGCCAGCCAGTCTGGTGGGGACTATGGTATTGAAAGCTGAACTATAGTCAATGAACAGCAGTCTCACATAGCCCCCCTTCCGGCTGTCCAGATGAGAGAGTGTGGTGTGCAGTAAAAGGCAGTATCCACTCAGCCCTGAAGCTGTTCAAGGCATTGCTCCTGTTATCCAGTCACTGATACAAAAAGGTGCCATTGTTGAATGCCCTCATTCTCCCTGTAACACCTCCATCCTGCCTGTGAAAAAGCCTAATGGTGGTTGGAGGCCTGTCCAAGATCTTAGAGCCATTAATGATGCTTTTCAACATCCAGCTCCAGCTGTTCTTAACGTGGTAACTCTCATGTCTCAGGTTCCATCTTATTCCTATTGGTTTACTGTTGTAGATCTGGCAAATGCATTTTTCAGTATTCCTGTACACCCTGACTCGCAGTTCTGGTTTGCTTTCACTTTCAATGGCAAGCGCTACACATGGACCCGTATGCCTCAGGGATTCTCAAGCAGCCCCACTCTGTTCGCTCTGGCTGTTGCTGAGAACATCTCTGGCTGGGAACCCCCATGTGGCAGCACTCTGGTTCAGTATGTTGATGATATCCTCCCGTGTTCTCCTTCACATCGAGCTTGTCAAACTGACACTGTGTCTCTGCTTTGTTTTCTGGCAGAACACGGTCCCAAGGTTTCTAAAGACAAACTTCAGCTTGTCTCACAATCTGTGTGTTATCTTGGTCATATTGTCACTCCGGTGGGTTGAAAACTGGGTCCTGATCGTGTCCAAGCAATTCTGGACGTGAACCGCAAACTAAATGACAAATGATGTCTTTTCTAGGGTTAGCAGGCTACTGCTGCCCCTGGATTCTCCCAACCAGTGTATGACATTACACACGGTGGTAAACATTTGGCCATGACTGACTCTCTGATTTGGACCCCTGACGCTCTCTCTAGCTCCCCATGTCTGGGTCTCCCTGACCACAACAAACCTTTCAATCAGTGGCGGCTGGCCAATAGAGGGCGCTAGGGCGCCGCCCCACCACTCCCCACATCCTAGACTTCATTGAATAACGCCCGGTACCCACTGGACGCGCAAGCGGACGCGCAAGCCGCGGATCCCACCAGCCGTGTCCGCGTGTGTCCGCGCGCGCACCTCATAGAAATACATTGTCTATGCACAATATCTGCATCATATCACCACATATGAATGTTTTTCAACCTACTAATAGTTTTACTAGTGTTATTAATTATTTTAATACACATTTTATTTTAATATAGGCCATAATGAAAAAGGGAACAGAGACAATCACCATTATGGGATGAATGAAGTTAAATCAAGTCATACTTTTTGCATATAACCAGTTATTCCCGTTTTTACTTCTGTTTTCATAATGCGCTCTGAAAAAGCAGTTACGCGTCTGTGCGCGTGCGCGTCCGGTGAGTAAGACTTTAAAAATTACTTAGAAATTTTTTTTTTTTTAAATGAGCGAGGTAAATATTATATAGTTAGTGAGTAAAATGTATAATCTGCAATAAAATGTAGATTAAAATTGTTCTACGTTGTCTAAAGTTACTGCTAGGACACGTATTTCCAGCCTGGGGCGCAAGAATCTTTGCCGATTGATTCTCGTTAACGTCCCATACCCACCGGACGCGCACGCGCACAGACGCATAATTGCGCGGAACTGAACCTACCAGACTCGCAAGAACACAGACGTGTAACTGCTTTTTCAGAGCGCATTATGAAAACAGAAGTAAGCATAGTCTTAATTAATTGAACAAATATATATATATTTGTATACTATAATAAAGAAAAGCATTATAAAAACGGGAATAACTGGTTATATGCAAAAAGTATGACTTGATTTAACTTCATTCATCCCATAATGGTGATTGTCTCTGTACCCCCGTACCCACCGGACGCGTGCGCGTCCGGTGGGTACGGGGGGCTACGCCCCATGTCCACGCGCGCACCTCATAGAACTACATTGTCTATGTGCGCCGAGGGTCCATCCAACCTGTTCAAAGATGCTGAGGCTTCATTCAGCATGGCGCAAACCAGTGAGACCATAGAGCTCATTGGGAGGCTGCTGCAGCAATCCTGCATTGGTGACCTAGAAGACCACGTGTATGAATACTGCAAGAATGCTCTTCACCATGTGGGCCGTATATAAACCAGCTTGATACATGGGAGCCAGTCGTCACAGCAGATTCTGACTCAATGCAGTTCCTCTCAGACTTGGAAAAAGAGAAAGAGGGCCAAGACCATGTGGTCCTCAAGGAAGACAAAGTAATGTTTTCTGCCAGTGATCCAATTGATGAAAGTGCCACAAGTGTCCATGAAGATGCAATTCCTGAGTGTGATGAGAAAAACAATGTCACTACTTTGCTCTGTGCTGGGCCTGACAGCAGTATCACTGGCAGGAGGAGGGAGACTTCGTCCAAGGACTCGACCCTGCAGGACTTGATTGCTCCAACGTTGAGATCACCGCTTCAAAAACCGAAGAAAGTGTCATTGATATATCCTGGACATAAAGGTAGAAAATCACTGAAATCTAGAGCTAACTTCTTCTGATTATTAGACTGATATCACTATAAAGAGACTATTCCAGTGTAAACTGGTGGTGCCCCGTAAGTGTTGATTAATAAGATATTAATTACTAAGAATAATTTCAATAATTGTCAATTTCAAGAATTGACCAAATAGTCTCATCGTTCATAACGAAGCTCAACACACTACAGCTATGAAGAAGCTAGTTCTGCAAACTTATGAGTGTAATAGTAATTACGACTGTAACAGGACTGAATATGTTGAATGTAGTAGAACATGCTCCCTAAACTGGACCCCTGAGAGTAGGTTGTCCATACTTCCTAAAGATTCTTTTTCTTTTATAGTTCGCTAGGCCTACACCGAACCTGCATTGTGCTCATGCTATTATCCTACTGCTGCTTACAGACAATTTGTGGGGGTTTCTAGGTGTAATGTTAACATCATGCACCCTAATCCCGCTCGTACCACAAATCTTAGCATAACTACGAGTGTAGGTGAAACAATTAACATTCCCATTGTAACTACTAGTTTGTCTACCCACCTCACTCAATCTATACCAATTCGGGCCTAGTAATGGTTTAGGAGGGTTGGGTATGTGGGGACACTGTTTATCTCTACCTCCCTTTCAAATGGGTTGGTTGTTGTTATTTGGGGCGTGTCACATCCCCGATTAAAGTTTTATCATTATTGAACTTTATTTGTCTGTTACAATGGTCACTGTGTCAGATTAGGCGATATAGAGAGTGATACATTTGTGCCGTGTCTTGGCCGACAGACATGACAGACGTTGGTCACCGACCAATAATCGCTTGCTGACGTGCGTGATGTCATCGGAAAGCAGGTGCTAAGCAATGAGAATGTAAACAAACAATGGCGTCCGAAGCGGTATGCATGATATTAGCTGTCTTGTGTTCTGAAAAGGCAAAAGAAAAAACGACTGTGGACCCGTTCTTGGGTCGCATGAAGAGAACAGTATGGGTTGTCAATCCTTCAAAGAGGTGAAAAATAATGATGTTTTAGCCTGTAGTGAAACCTAAATGTAGCTAGCTGGCTAGCCAGCCACAGGAGCCAGAGCTTGACAAACCTTTCCTCTGTTTCATAGTTCCACCTAGCGGCACCAACAACTTAATTTCTCTTTCGCCTCGCCATGTTTGTCTATAGCACTCCGTGCTCCTATTGGTAAACATCACGGACGAGAGGGAACACGTCGTGGACGGCAAAAAAATGTTTTTGTCTTTTGTCGGGACGTCGTGAGGCATCCCAGATGCGGCGTTGGTTGTCGTCCACTATGTCACACTACACAACATAAAACGATCGATTGTCGCACCCTGTCGTTCCCGACTCGACCCGACCCGACGTCCTACGTCTGCCGAATCGGGCTATAATCGGCCTGATATCGTGTAGTCTGAACCCGCCATTATACCTTTTCTCATGTTGACTGTGAGGGACCAAGCGAAAAGGACAAAGGTCTAAAAAGGAAAACTGCTTCAATAAAGTTACAAAAATAAAGTTACAAATAAAGTTCAATAAAGTTACAAAAATTGATAACCAAAGTAAATAAATCCTAACATAAGAAACTAGAAAAGGACGCTACAAAAATTCAGGCCCCAAACTCAAAGGCGGTCAACTAAGCAATAAAGAACCTAAAGCTTCGCCCTAACACAACATACCTAAACAGACCGCCCTCCCTAAATGACACACAAGGGTTATATACACACATGGATTAGTCCTAGACAGACACAAGGGGAAACTTGACCAACAACAAAATAAAACATCTCACAAACTTAGAAATATCCAACCGTAAACAACCTATCAAAATAAATTTTCTACAAAGCAAGAATTGGCTTCCAGCAAATGATAATAAAGCCAAACAAAGAGAGATGTTAGGGAATTCTAGATTCAGGTCCCCCCCCCCTTCTTCCAGCTCCCTGTTGGCTACTCCCACTTCCTGTGGGCTGGGCTTAAAAGGCCATCTTTCCCAGATTTCAGGCTTTTTGCCAGAGGAGCTTGGGAAGATACAAACAAAAGGTAATTGTTACTTGTTACAATTAAAGACCCATGTGACAGAATGTTAACCAAATTGTGTGCACCCAAATTAGAAAACAAACTGTCATAAATTGAATAAAGTGTGTAAAATGTGAACACAAAAGACTGTAGTGTCCTTTTTGGAAAAAGTCTCAATCTAAAATGTGCCCAAATATAAAGAAATACTAATTGGTGGGCAGCAGCTGATGTGGCCGCCACAATGACATAAGTACTGTAGGAATCTGTATTTGCAAATGCTGTAGGAAGCATACACCAACCAGTGCTATCCCCCTTAGTTTGTGATGCTTGCTTCTGTTATGTATGTACATGTATGCATATGGACCTTGGGCTCCATGAGAAAGTTATCTTGGAACCACCCACACACGCCTTGGAATTATTTGTTTCACTGTATAAGAGACTCTGCATTTCTGTACACTAGTGAGAAGGTGTGCGCTTGAGGTGAACTTCTCCCTTGCTGCATGAAATAAAGAATTGATTCATGGCATCTATACTGAGTAATTCTTCTCAGACTCAGCGACTCTTCAGATAGAAGAATTTCCCCGACAAGATGCATTTCCCCCGATGTCATTGTGATGTGCAAGTAAAGTTGGATCCGGATGCAGACACAAGGAGGCAGATGGTGTGTAAGTCCAATACTTTACTAGGGATGTAAAGCACGCAATACAGGCAACCAAACTAGGCAAGGGTCAGGCAAGGCGAGGTCAGGCAAAGCAGGAGTCAGGGTAACCAGGATCAGAGTCAGACAAATCAGGCAAAGCAGAGTCGGGCAGAACAGATCAGGGGCCTCATTTATAAAACTTTGCGTAGATTCCATCCTAAAACATTGCGTACGCACAAACCTCAGAATCTACTAACGCAAGAAAATATTAAGATCTATAAAACAGTGTGGCGCACACCTGTGAATTGCGGTGAATTGTGCGCTCGTGTACTCCTCCCAGTGTCCTCCCACTACTCCTCCCAGTGTCCTCCCATACTCCTCCCAGTGTCCTCCCACTACTCCTCCCAGTGTCCTCCCACTACTCCTCCCAGTGTCGTCCCACAATCATCCATAAATGGTCAATGCTAAATAGGTCATGAATATGCCGACGTTGTTAAGGAGCCTTTGTTGGACTATCAATGAGGGAAAGACGGAGAGACGGCAACGCAAAAAGGCGAAATTTGCGGGGGTGTGAATCGAGGGCTCATCACGAGGTTGAGCACCCTAAAGGGGTAGCACTGTCTGGGGGCTCGTAGGGCTCTGGGCCCCATTTGTAAAACCCCACAAGCCCTAATAATCCCGGGACACCTTAATAATAATAAAAATAAACTTTAGTTTAATTACAAAATGCTTTTGAAGACAAAAAAAAAAAGTAGACAAAAATGACGAACAAAATGATAAAAACAATTTTAAAAATTATTAAGTTAAGTTATTAAGTTTTTAAAAAACATTGAGCATAAGAGCTACAAAAGAGAGTAAACTTGCTTACCCCTCATTGTATTTTTTGCCCCCTCAGTTTAAGCTTTATGTATCTTTGAAAAATATTTCCATAGGGATGCTAGGGCGCCATAGTAGCCCCGAAACGGAGCGGAGGAGACGAGACAGACACTCACTTATTTTTGGTTTTCTCAGGCCCCAGCTAAAACTTTAAAACCAGCCGGCTTTTTTCCAGGGAAAGGCCTGCCCTCTCCCCTACTCAGCACACTCCGTCCAACGGGTGTTTGCTGGCTAATCCCAAACTTACCTCCAACAAGCAATCAAAGGGGCTGAGAGAAACACCTGGATCCACGCGATCCCAGTGTAAACCTTTTCTCAACGATGGTGCCCCCCCACAAAGACGACGACCACAGGTGTGGGGCTTTGATGAGGAATCCTGCTGCAGGCTCCTAGCTACAGCAGTCGTCGTAGGAATGGTAACTACCCTCCTCGTCAACCAGCCGTGGTTAAAGAATACAGTCCCAACGGCGGGACTCTAACAATAGCCGCTCCACAGAGGGAAGTGCCCAGCCAACGGCACCTACGCAGGGTAGGAAGACCCCAGAAGAAGCTGACGAACGTGGCATCAGACCACCAACGATTGACGCCGAAATGACCACAATGGAGCAACTGAAAAGGAAAAAGAGATGACTGGAAAGCCTATGGGTTTGATGCATCGGATTTGGGTATAACAGATGAAGACATTTCCTCCAACATCTGGTACACTTACGTTGTATGGGCTATGAAGAAGCTAGTTCTGCAAACTTATGAGTGTAATAGTAATTACGACTGTAACAGGACTGAATATGTTGAATGTAGTAGAACATGCTCCCTAAACTGGACCCCTGAGAGTAGGTTGTCCATACTTCCTAAAGATTCTTTTTCTTTTATAGTTCGCTAGGCCTACACCAAACCTGCATTGTGCTCATGCTATTATCCTACTGCTGCTTACAGACAATTTGTGGGGGTTTCTAGGTGTAATGTTAACATCATGCACCCTAATCCCGCTCGTACCACAAATCTTAGCATAACTACGAGTGTAGGTGAAACAATTAACATTCCCATTGTAACTACTAGTTTGTCTACCCACCTCACTCAATCTATACCAATTCGGGCCTAGTAATGGTTTAGGAGGGTTGGGTATATGGGGACACTGTTTATCTCTACCTCCCTTTCAAATGGGTTGGTTGTTGTTATTTGGGGCGTGTCACATCCCCGATTAAAGTTTTATCATTATTGAACTTTATTTGTCTGTTACAATGGTCACTGTGTCAGATTAGGCGATATAGAGAGTGATACATTTGTGCCGTGTCTTGGCCGACAGACATGACAGACGTTGGTCACCGACCAATAATCGCTTGCTGACGTGCGTGATGTCATCGGAAAGCAGGTGCTAAGCAATGAGAATGTAAACAAACAATGGCGTCCGAAGCGGTATGCATGATATTAGCTGTCTTGTGTTCTGAAAAGGCAAAAAAAAAAAGAAAAAACGACTGTGGACCCGTTCTTGGGTCGCATGAAGAGAACAGTATGGGTTGTCAATCCTTCAAAGAGGTGAAAAATAATGATGTTTTAGCCTGTAGTGAAACCTAAATGTAGCTAGCTGGCTAGCCAACCACAGGAGCCAGAGCTTGACAAACCTTTCCTCTGTTTCATAGTTCCACCTAGCGGCACCAACAACTTAATTTCTCTTTCGCCTCGCCATGTTTGTCTATAGCACTCCGTGCTCCTATTGGTAAACATCACGGACGAGAGGGAACACGTCGTGGACGGCAAAAAAATGTTTTTGTCTTTTGTCGGGACGTCGTGAGGCATCCCAGATGCGGCGTTGGTTGTCGTCCACTATGTCACACTACACAACATAAAACGATCGATTGTCGCACCCTGTCGTTCCCGACTCGACCCGACCCGACGTCCTACGTCTGCCGAATCGGGCTATAATCGGCCTGATATCGTGTAGTCTGAACCCGCCATTATACCTTTTCTCATGTTGACTGTGAGGGACCAAGCGAAAAGGACAAAGGTCTAAAAAGGAAAACTGCTTCAATAAGTACAAAAGTTACAAATAAAGTTCAATAAAGTTACAAAAATTGATAACCAAAGTAAATAAATCCTAACATAAGAAACTAGAAAAGGACGCTACAAAAATTCAGGCCCCAAACTCAAAGGCGGTCAACTAAGCAATAAAGAACCTAAAGCTTCGCCCTAACACAACATACCTAAACAGACCGCCCTCCCTAAATGACACACAAGGGTTATATACACACATGGATTAGTCCTAGACAGACACAAGGGGAAACTTGACCAACAACAAAATAAAACATCTCACAAACTTAGAAATATCCAACCGTAAACAACCTATCAAAATAAATTTTCTACAAAGCAAGAATTGGCTTCCAGCAAATGATAATAAAGCCAAACAAAGAGAGATGTTAGGGAATTCTAGATTCAGGTCCCCCCCCCTTCTTCCAGCTCCCTGTTGGCTACTCCCACTTCCTGTGGGCTGGGCTTAAAAGGCCATCTTTCCCAGACTTCAGGCTTTTTGCCAGAGGAGCTTGGGAAGATACAAACAAAAGGTAATTGTTACTTGTTACAATTAAAGACCCATGTGACAGAATGTTAACCAAATTGTGTGCACCCAAATTAGAAAACAAACTGTCATAAATTGAATAAAGTGTGTAAAATGTGAACACAAAAGACTGTAGTGTCCTTTTTGGAAAAAGTCTCAATCTAAAATGTGCCCAAATATAAAGAAATACTAATTGGTGGGCAGCAGCTGATGTGGCTGCCACAATGACATAAGTACTGTAGGAATCTGTATTTGCAAATGCTGTAGGAAGCATACACCAACCAGTGCTATCACCCTTAGTTTGTTATGCTTGCTTCTGTTATGTATGTACATGTATGCATATGGACCTTGGGCTCCATGAGAAAGTTATCTTGGAACCACCCACACACGCCTTGGAATTCTTTGTTTCACTGTATAAGAGACTCTGCATTTCTGTACACTAGTCAGAAGGTGTGCGCTTGAGGTGAACTTCTCCCTTGCTGCATGAAATAAAGAATTGATTCATGGCATCTATACTGAGTAATTCTTCTCAGACTCAGCGACTCTTCAGATAGAAGAATTTCCCCGACAAGATGCATTTCCCCCGATGTCATTGTGACGTGCAAGTAAAGTTGGATCCGGATGCAGACACAAGGAGGCAGATGGTGTGTAAGTCCAATACTTTACTAGGGATGTAAAGCACGCAATACAGGCAACCAAACTAGGCAAGGGTCAGGCAAGGCGAGGTCAGGCAAAGCAGGAGTCAGGGTAACCAGGATCAGAGTCAGACAAATCAGGCAAAGCAGAGTCGGGCAGAACAGATCAGGGGCCTCATTTATAAAACTTTGCGTAGATTCCATCCTAAAACATTGCGTACGCACAAACCTCAGAATCTACTAACGCAAGAAAATATTAAGATCTATAAAACAGTGTGGCGCACACCTGTGAATTGCGGTGAATTGTGCGCTCGTGTACTCCTCCCAGTGTCCTCCCACTACTCCTCCCAGTGTCCTCCCATACTCCTCCCAGTGTCCTCCCACTACTCCTCCCAGTGTCCTCCCACTACTCCTCCCAGTGTCGTCCCACAATCATCCATAAATGGTCAATGCTAAATAGGTCATGAATATGCCGACGTTGTTAAGGAGCCTTTGTTGGACTATCAATGAGGGAAAGACGGAGAGACGGCCAACTGCAAGAAAGGCGAAATTTGCGGAGTGTGAGATCGAGGTGCTCATCGCTGAGGTTGAGCGCCGTAAAGGTGTAGCTACTGTCTGGGGCTCAGTAGAGGATCTGGGCCACATTGTGGAGAACCGCACAAGCCCTAATAATCCGGCACACCTTAATAATAATAAAAATAAACTTTAGTTTAAGTTACAAAGTGCTTTAGAAGACAAAATAAAAATAGTAGACAAACTGACGAACAAAATGATAAAAACAATTAAAAATATTAGTTAAGTTATTAAGTTATACAACATTGAGCATAAGGAGCTACATATGAGAGAGTAAAATATGCTTAGCCCCTCAGTTGTATTTTTGCCCCCTCAGTTTAAGCTTTATGTATCTATAGAAAAATATTTCCATAGGTGTATGCTAGGGCGTCCATAGTAGCCCACTGAAACGGAGCTGAGGAGATCGATAGACAGACACGTCACTTAGTTCGGTTTCTCAGCCTGCTTGCTTTTCGTGGTGGTAAATACATTCCCCCCGGGAGGGGGGGGGGGGGGGGGGGGGGGAGAGAGAGAGAGAGAGAGAGAGAGAGAGAGAGAGAGAGAGAGAGAGAGAGAGAGAGAGAGAGAGAGAGAGAGAGAGAGAGAGAGAGAGAGAGAGAGAGAGAGAGAGAGAGAGAGAGAGAGAGAGACTGCTGATTTTGACAGAATCGTTATCGTTCATAAATTCTCTGCAGTGCTCCGTTCTTATGTGAGTCTCTGATTAATAAATGTATTCTTTGATTTTGAACAGTAGCCTCATGTTGTTGTTATTTAGCCTTTCTGAGGTTGTTGCATGGTTAAATCACTGAGTATTATTTGATGAAAAATTGCCCCTTCAGTCACTTCATCCTGGCGCTGGCCCGGTAAAATAATCAATAAAATAAGAGTTAAGAGAATGCCTTTGTATAAAAATAGGTTTTAAGTACTAACTTAACAGATACAACAGACCACAAACCCTGTGAAAGCACACTTATAAAACTATGTTTTTAAGAGGACAGCTTTATTTTGTGATCTCCCCATCGGGCGTCGCTGATTCCCGTGTCTGAAAAACTTTGCGGTGAGCTCTACGCATGGGTGAAAGGATGCGTAGAACTGCGCACCTTTTACCGCATAGAATTTTTCTATAAATCCCGACGTTTGCGGTAAAATATGCGTACGCACATTTCACCCCCGTTAACGCCACTTTTTTGTGCGTAGCAACCTTTACAAATGAGGCCCCAGGTAACCGGTAGACCAAGACATGGAACGCGGGAAAGCTATGTAACACATACGACAATCTAGAGTGGGGGACAGGCTGGTGTGTGTATATATACACTGTTAGGGACTGATGAGAAATGGAGTGCAGCTGATGAGGGGAGGAGCGAGGTTGATTGATTGCCAATGTGGAACAGGGGAGTAGTGGCAGGACACACTGGGAACCCTGGTGGGCATGGCAGGAAAGCCAGGATCTGAAACAAAACACAACAGGGAGCAGACTAGGGGGGACTGGGAAGTGGATGGAGAAACAGGAAGAGGAACTAGAGGCTGCAGGTGGGTCAGGAGGAACAGCAGGAGAGATGACAGCCTTCCTCATGACTGTCATCTTTCCTGTAACCGTGGCGCCCAGCCACACAGCCTAGCGACCATTGATTGACGTGCGGGCAGTATCATGGCTGACATGTTGTGACGAGACTAGTGACAGGTGACACTCAAGTCTTGCGCCAGCGATGACAGAAACCCACGGATGAAAATACAATCTCTCCAAATTTTGACACACTCCGATGCGCACACACTTTTTTCCTAAAGTGCCCACGCAGATCATACAGGTGTTTTCACATAAAATGAACCAAACTCTTTAAGTGGACCAAAAAGGGAACCAACTGGAAAAAGAACCAAGAACTGCATCCACACTGCATGTTTACTTGAAAGAGACTTGTGCTAATGGATCTCAGTACATTTTCCGTTCTTAGCTAATGGTTGCAATGTCCATTTCTTTGTGGTATTTCCTTTTTCATTAGCCCACAGAAATTGTATGAAAAACAAAAGTAGAATTAGAACTATTTTATTTTTAAAATTCTATTCATATAATTTCAATGCAAGCGTTAACAGAAGGATGAATAGCATGAAATAATAAAAAGGGCAATGTTGACACAATCAGAGCAGCGCTGAGGAAACACTGAATCAGAAATAAAATGTAAAATAAATTAACAGGCCGGCTGTGCATTCAATAATATTTGGATCACAGAATGAACCCCAGTAAATAATACGGACTCCTTCTCAGACGTGTCAGCGGGCAGATAGAGGAAGTACGTAGCAACTGTACGATGTGGAGGGAGAAGAATGTAATGAGAAAAACGCAAACCGAACCCGGGAGCGCTCGGTGTTCGCAATGGGGATCGTTTGGAGCGTTCACATATGACCTCAAATGTTTTGCCAACCACTCTTAGTTGAAACTAACCAAGTGTGAAAACGCCTATACACATACTACCCCCCCTGGCCCCCCCCCCCACAGAGCCTTGTTCCCTGAAAGGCTTAGTCTCTAACACACACACCATCCCATCTTCCCAATCCGTCTTTTGCACGGCTCATTTCCTCCCTCTTTTCCTCTAAAAATGACAGTGGCAGATATTTCCACTCACTCGGAAGGAAAAGAGCAGATATATCTAGTTGAGTCACAGAATTGGGTTCAAATTATATTGCTCTGTCAAGGCAGACTTGACTTCTTCTTACCAGACCTGACATTTAGAATGTATCCTCAGGATACCAATTTTACTCTCTTCCTTTCATTCAACACTGGGCTGACTCACTTTATGTATTTTGGATGCACTCGTGGCCCATTAGATATTGCTTCCTGGCAGAATGTTTTCTTTGAATAGATACTAGTGCATTACACTCTTCCTCAGCTCATAGATTGCCATCCTGAGCACATATGTTGGATCGTGGTTGTACACAATACTATATATAATGGATTTTCTATGTTTGTCAGCCTGTCATGATGTCGGCCATGTTGACTTTTACACATTTGATTAGATTAGACGTGGTCATTGCAGCAGCAAATAATGATGTAGGATATGGGTAGAATAGAGCAAAAAGGGGTAATGAAACATAACATGGCCAATAATTACAACTGGTAGAGCATTTTGAGATAAATGTATGAAGGGTGTGTAAAATGTGCACTGTTGGCTCTCTACATTATTAGATTTACAGAGCAGAAGTATGCATTCTTTATATAACTTGTCATATCGTTTCACATTATCCGTTATACAGAAAACTGCAGAAATGTGTCCACGTGTGCAGGATGTGTGTTGTCAAATTTGTGCTGCCTCTGCAGTCAAGACAGTAAAATGGTAAGAATGAAAAACTCTGTGATGTCCACAAGCTTAAATAGAGACCGGCAGTATGACTAGAGGTACTCCATGAGTACCAGATGGTGCGTGAATATCCACAGTAGCAGGTCATTACAGATTCTAAACATTTATTGGCACAGAAAAACTCGCTGTTAGAATTCCCGCGGCCTTCACTAGACACATGCTGACAGGCTTACCTGCCTACCTGCAGGGTGACACCACGTCAAACTTTTTTTACTAACTTCCTTCCCGGCCCAATCACTTTTGAATGCTCTTTTTCCCTACACTAAGATTAGCGACAGTGACACGCCTGAGCCCGGTTGACAACACCTAAAGGAGCGAGCTGGAGCGCGTCAGGCTAATTGAGAAATCACAGATCCTTTCCCCGGGTTAGGGCTAATGCTAATCCCTGCAGTCTCTGGCTTGGCATCGATTCAGTTCAGAGAGGACTGGATGACATGACAGAACTGCTCCTCCACCAAAAAACACCACCACCCCGCTTTAGCTCCAAACACCCTCCTGTAATGTAAGTATGTTATTGTGTGAGTGAGTTTCCTGCTCCCGCGTGCAGATTTCTACACCTAAATATATACAGAGTTGTATACATATGGCCCCAGGGCTGTAGGTCAAATCCTACATGCTGTGATTTTGGATCTTTGCCACATAAGAACCGACCTAGAGGGTTTTAAAAAAATCCCCAAAAAAATCCTAGCAATTACATTTAGATAAAACATAGGCAGAAGCAAACCCTATTTCAAAACCCCCCACTCCTCCTCCTGTGGTAACAACCAGTCGTAATACAAGAGCAACTCAAATGTTCCTTGTACAAGACCGTCTCAGAGGCATAGCAGGTCAGACGCTACACATACAAAAAAACAAAAACCACGACCCTGTAAAACATTTCGGAGCTTAGAAATACCTCTCATGAACATCCAATGTTTGGCTTTGAACATTCCTCCATTTTGTCCAATTACAGTTGTGTCTTTGAACTCCCTATGGTACGACTCCAGCCAAGGAGAAGCCGCTGAGTCATCAAGACGTGCACTGAAAAAAAGGAGACTGGCCATCTGTTGGATTTATCTAAGCATCTTTTGTGCATTTTACACAATTGCTTCATGTTCTGAAGCAAAATGTAATAGTATTGTGTAGAATCTACATTATATGCAGAGAGAGTACATGAACTTGTTTAGCTCATGTTGGGATAAAGTGAGTCAATCAAGTATCAATACCAACTTTCCTCGCGATATCCCGCGCAATCGCGCGTTGCGCAATGCATTTGAGGAAGAAGACAGACCTGTCACGTCGCCATTTCTCAGCTCAGCTTGCTAAGTATGGATGGCTGGAATAAATTTCAATATTGGCTAATACGTAACCATATGTAGTATAATGTCTTGAGTCGCCAACATAAGTTAATGAACTGCCATGAGGTTATTTGCTCTTGCGCTGTTTAATCGCCGTGTCTGCCACTTTAATCTGTGAAAACTTCCAAGCAGACGCCATTAACGTTACTGTTACTAAGTTACTTAACTGAACGCAGCGCTGTTCATTTCTGTGTGAATGCCGACCGTAATAGCGAGAGAATATAGAACGAGTTTGTGTTAAATTGCTTTTATAAACAGTACAAATATGCAGTTATAATGGCATCAGTTAAGTTAGTAGGGTGGGGCCCGGGGGCAACGTGTAGGTTTGTAGCTAGGTAACGTTATCTGCTAAGTTAGCATTTGTTAGCAAAAATAGTTAAGGTAGGATTAGCTTTTGTCAAGGAGGAGTACGAGTGCTTTGCTGCGGTCATTTGACCAATAGTATCGATTACTTTATTGGGCTAGTTCCGTTAATGGTAGGCTATCTAGTTATTTTTGCAGCGTTTAAGGACATTGTTGGGTGCTACATAACGTTAAGGTGGCTAACGTTAGGCCTATCAGTCGCGAGGCCAACCGAGTTGGCAGGCTCAGTAACGTAACGCCAGCTGAAGTTGTGACCGGTCGGACGGCCAGCAGGGTAACGTTAGTTGTAAGGGTTGGGCCGGTGTTAGATTGCTCGTGCTTTTAGTGAGGCTGCGGTCACACTAGAAATGGGCAGAAGGAAACTTTGCGTGCGGTACCGAAGAGAAGATAGTCAATAAGAGAAGATAGTCTCAAAGTCAGTTTTGGATTGTAGACGTGTTTTTTATTTTTTGTATTTTAATGTTGCTGCTGCAGGTGTCCATCAGAAGTGCACAGTGCCTCCGCTGTGGCTGACAAGTTCTGTGGTGAGTCTGTATCTTTTCTCAAAATGTGTTTGGTGCTGCAGCTCACCACCAGCCTCACACTCTGAAGGTTTTGTGGAGAGTATAACTGTTATAAATGTACATTGAAGGGAGCAATGGTGTCATTTACATTTCAGATGCAGAAACATATTTGCTATTTGCTGCTCTGCTCTAAAAAGATTGGCATCAGCCATCAAACACAATCTGTTGACCTCTAGTATATACTATGTGTTTTAGAGAAATACAGCTTTACATTGATTAAGTGTTTTTTCTCTTGCTCTTTGTTGCTGCAGATTGACAAGCAAACTCAGTCCGTGCATGTCTCCTGGAGTCAGCGCTTTCACTGTGGGCTCAACTTTTTGTGGTGAGAATGAATTTTTTTATTTTTTTTTATTTGCTCTGTTAATGTTAAAGTAATATTTTAGCAAGATGTCTTTACTTTTACTCATGTATGACTTTTGGATATTTTTTACAACACTGGTCCTAGCTACAACTCCCATAGACTCAGTGGAAGTCTTAGGATGATGAGGGGGAGAGTCCCATTGGTTTAACTCTGCCCCACTCCATTATTGTGAGGTGTCATACCTTTTGAAATGCTTGTCATAAACAGTTGCGGGAAGCCTCATTGGACTCTGTCAAGTTGTTCTTTGTTCACTACTGTTACTTAGACCTTCCCCTTTTTATTATTGATTGTTTGATATTTCATAATTTTTGACAGCTTGTCATACATTTTTGAATTAGAAACACTTAGATTTGATGATTTTGTCATTGGACATTAATCCTTATTTGTTTCCATTTCTCTTTTGCAGTGAATGGTGCTGCAAGTGTGGAAGATTGTTGCTGTGAATGTGGCTTTGTAAGGCCTGCCCCTCAGTTTTACCAAGTAGGTCCCAAGTATTAAAGTATTATCGAGTGAAACATAGATATTATGGGAATAATAATCGTTTTCCCTGTGTATATGTAAGCTGCCTGTACACTTTTAGAATGTGGAATGTGCTTTTAATTCATTTGAATAGAGTTCATGTGACTAAAACTGGTCATTATCAATCAGAGAGCTGTATATTTAGGTGCCAGTTATGTCCTTGTAAGGATCTTGTCTCAAATGATTTCATGTAGTTTCAGATAAACGCAGAGTTCAAGCGTCTCACAACAACGCCTCTACAGTCAAGGTTTCTGTCACAGCTTGACCTACACTCCGCTGATCTGCTGAGGGTGTTCGAGAAGTGACCAGGGCAGCAGGGCAAGAAGCTTAAAGACATGGCTGCCATGATGATAGTAAGAACTTTTTAACTATAAATTGCATTTTTGCCCTTTCAGCATTAGGTCAGTAAAAGATTTATAAGTATCCATTACAATGGTCAATTATCCCAAAATTTGACTACTCCATACCACTCAAGGTGGCAAAATCATGTTAAATTTTGAAAAGATGTCTAGATGACATTTTGGTATGATAACATTGGCAATCATTTCATGAATATACAACAGGTAATGTCGACTTTTTTGTTTAAAGCAAAATAATTTGATTATTCAATGATCATTTTCCATAGGCGAACATAAACATCTGTTTATGCAGTTGCCAGCCTCACAAGTTAACTGTTACAGAACAGTTTTCAGAATTATTATTTTTTTTTTTGCCCACTTTAATGCCCTGCTACTGACAATTTGAGTTAAAATGTCGCTATGTTCTTTGTTTTAATCTTTGAGGAAGACATCGATGCTGGCAGGGAGTGCGTCATAAAAGGACTCTGCATCTATCTCAATGACGATCCTGAGGATCTGGTGCAGGAGTACATGGTGAGTGTGTGCAAAAGTAGCCGTTTACATGATACAGAGCATAGTCCGATTGAGATGTGCTGCTGTCCATAATTCTACGTCACTTCCCTGAATTCCCCTCCAATATCCAACCTCCACAGATCAAGGTCTCCGCCTCACCCCAAAAATGTTGTCCTTTCTCTTTTCTGCCATTTCCCGCCTGTTTTTGCTTAGCTAGCTTTGCCTTTCTTGTTCCTTTCTTGTTTTGCTGCGACATGTGTCGTCACGTCCATTCGACAGCCGTTCAGAAATTTGGATGTGTCACAAACTGTCGAAAAATCTCCAGTGCACAGTCATAATGCGATCAAGGTGTTTACATGGCAAACTAGGCATTTCATAATGCGACTAAAATCAGGGTAATCCACATAGTATAATGCAATTGTGCTTACTCGCATTATGAGCTTAATCACATTATTAGGGTCCATGTAACCTTACTCGATGATTATCCCGTTATAGGCTTTTCACACTTGAATATGTTAGCCCAGGGTTAACTTTAACCCTGGGTTATAATAGCCCTGGGTTATAATAGCCCTGGGTTAATTTATCTCACGTTTCACACTAGTTTTCTTTAACCCTGGGCTAACAATTGACCCCGGGTATTCAGTGTTCAGGATTTCACACTGTAAGCTTGTAGACCCCGGGTTAACGTTTAATGCTAATGTTTAACTCGCTGTTACATTCTAACCCCACAACGTTTCACACTATTGTTCTTAGCACCGCGTTTCGGGGATAGCACCACAAAAGCGGTGCTAACCCTGCTTCGTAGCAGGGTTTGTTAACCCAGGGTTAAAAGCGGTGTTAACCCTCTTCAAAAATGCAAGTGTGAAACGCTGCTTAGCCCGGGGTTAAATGCGTCCTTAACCCAGGGTTAAGAAAGACGTTAGCCCGGGGTTAAGTGTAGTGTGAAAAGCATATTAGATGTTTACAAGCCGAGTGAGAAGATGCGGCTGCATTTCGTAGTAAAGCATTTGTGAATTTATGGTTGAAATCTGTGTGGCTTAAAAAATGCCATGTCTTAATGAGGTCTGAGTTAAAAAAATAAAAAATTTGAACCTATCCTTACAGACATTCTTTTCCTTTCACCAGGACATGACTGAGGCCAATACACTAAGTGCCATAGAGGGAACAACAGTGGGGATCTATGTCGCCGGAGAGACTCCCAGCAGTGACTATTCTGATGTGGTGGTGCCTCACGATCTGGAGAATGTGGCCCTTGCATCTGCCATGCTGTTTGGACTTTTTTTTTTTATACCTTTTTTTTTTTTTAAATACGAGGTAACCGTCGAAGCTCCATTACACCTTAGAAGTTACTCAAAAGGTAATAATGGAGTTACATGCAGCTGAACTATCAAGAAAGGCCTAAAAACTAAAATACACCATAGCTCTACATTTCTGGAGTGGTGTGGCTGGTCCTCTTACCACCAGTCCAGGGTTATTTATGTCGTACAGTTTTTTTTTAATGCATTTTTTAATTTATTGCATATTTGATTGTAAATATTACATTTGCTGTTTTTACAGTTGTAATTACTGTGCAGTTCTCTGCATATTTGGTCATATGTGATTGTTCTGTTACAATAAGTTTAATATGTTAATATACGTTCATTAGTTGAGTAGTGTTGTTCATATTCTTTGGGGTTCTATTGTTTCGGTTCGGTTGTGGTCCCTTTAAGAAGAAGCAAAGCAGCATGGTTAGGCCAGGTGGGTCATGTGACCTAAAAAAACAGGAAATGGTCAAGCATGCTTCTGTCAGCAGTGCCTAATCATATCAGAGCAACCCAGCATAATCTGCAAACATCACAGCCCCTTTGATAGCATCGTGGGTATGTATTAGTTTAGTTTTATATAAGGAACAATTGCAAATTATTATTTGTGAATGTTGATTGATATATTGTGATTACCAAAATGCAATTGTTTGATGTCGCAATGTTCATAAGCCATTAGGGCTAATGCTAAGACACTTTAAATAAATAAATAAATATACACATGTTAAATAGGCAATGTTTAAATGTTTGAGAATCAATAAATACATACGGAACACAATAAATATGCTAAATACATTACAAATATAACAGTAAAAAGCTATGTTGATTTAATTAATGGTAAAACAGAGTTGATTTATTAGCATTATGCATACATCTACATATTGAAATTAAGCACATGATTGATTGTATTGTCTTGTGTGTTTTAGTTTCACCTTTCCTTTCATTAATAAACCTGTGGAAAAGGATTCACGTCTTCAGAGTCTTGGTGTCAAGAGGGAGTTTAACTGGCTGTTAAGCTATATTCTCACATATACTGAGGACAGCACAGTGATACATTGTTGAAAATATTTGACATTTTAACTTGGCACACGTGCTGTACATCCAGATTCTGGAATAAAGGTTTTTTGTTTTTTTTAAAAACAAAACTGTTTCGTTTTGAATGGGGGGGAAAGTGGGTAATGTTAACATGATCAAGAAAAAGTTAATTGAAAAGTATTAGACAACAAGAAAATAATTGATTCCATCCATCCATCCATCCATTTTCGACCGCTTATCCGGGTCGCGGTGGCAGCAGGCTCAGCAGAGTATCCCAGACATCCCTTTCCCCAGCCACAGTCACCAGCTCATGCTGGGGGATCCCAAGGCGTTCCCAGGCCAGGCAGGATATATAATCCCTCCACCGGGTCCTGGGTCTGCCCCGAGGCCTCCTCCCCACTGGACGTGCCCTGAATACCTCCACAGGGAGGCGTCCTGGAGGCATCCTAACCAGATGCCCGAACCACCTCAACTGGCTCCTCTCCACGCGAAGGAGCAGCGGCTCTACTCCGAGTCCCCCCCGGACATCCGAGCTCCTCACCCTATCCCTAAGGGTGAGTCCAGATATCCTACGAAGGAAACTCATTTCGGCCGCTTGTATTCGCGATCTTGTCCTTTCGGTCACTACCCAAAGCTCGTGGCCATAGGTGAGGGTTGGAACAAAGATTGCCTGGTAAATTGAGAGCTTCGCCTTCAGGCTCAGCTCCCTCTTCACCACGACAGTCCGGTACAACGACCGCAAAGCTGCACCGATCCGCCTGTCAATCTCATGCTCCATTTTACCCTCACTCATGAACAAGACCCCAAGATACTTGAACTCCTTCACTTGGGGCAAAGACTCACTCCCCACCCGGAGGGGACAATCCACCGCTGTCCTGCAGAGCACCATGGCCTCAGACTTGGAGGTGCTGACTCTCATCCCGGCCGCTTCACACTCAGCTGCAAACCGCCCCAGCGCGTGCTGGAGTTCACAGCTCGATGCAGCCATCAGGACTACATCATCTGCAAAAAGCAGAGATGCTATCCTGAGGTCACCGCACTGGACACCCTCCACACCCTGGCTGCGCCTTGAAATCCTGTCCATGAAAATCACAAACAGGATAGGTGACAAGGGACAGCCCTGGCGGAGGCCAACACGCACTGGGAACGAGCTTGACTTAGTGCTGAGAATGCGGACACAACTCTCGCTTTGGTTGTACAGAGATCGGATGGCTCGAATTAACGGCCCCGACACCCCATACTCCCGCAGCACCCCCCACAGGATATCTCAAGGGACACGATCGTAAGCCTTCTCCAAGTCCACAAAACACATGAAGACTGGATGAGCAAACTCCCATGCCCCCTCCAAAATCCTTGCAAGGGTAAAGAGTTGGTCCACTGTTCCACGGCCAGGACGGAATCCGCCTTGTTCCTCCTGAATCTGAGGTTCGACAATTGGTCGCACTCTCCTTTCCAGCACCCTGGAATAGGCTTTCCCAGGGAGGCTGAGCAGTGTGATTCCCCGGTAGTTGGAGCACACCCTCCGGTCCCCCTTTTTAAAAATGGGAACCACCACCCCTGTCTGCCACTCCTTAGGCACTGTTCCCGACCTCCACGCGACACTGAAAAGGCGTGTCAGCCACGACAGCCCTACAACATCCAGGACCTTTAGCATTTCCGGGCGACCCCCCGGAATCTTCAGGCCCTGCCTCCCCCATGGAGGGCGTATCCATCGGGTTTAGGAGTTCCTCAAAGTGCTCCTTCCACCGCTCGACTATAGCCCCAGCCGAGGTCAGCACCTCCCCACCCTTACTGAAAACAGCTTGGGTGGGCCCCTGCTTCCCCCTCCTAAGGCGCCGAACGGTTTGCCAGAATCTCTTTGAGGCCGACCTAAAGTCCTTCTCCATGGCTTCTCCGAACTCCTCCCATGTCCGTTTTTTCGCCGCTGCCCTCCACGCCCGCCGGTACCTCTCAGCTGAATCAGGAGTCCCCCTGGCCAACCAGGCCTGAAAGCACTCCTTCTTCAACCTGACAGCTTCCCTCACCACTGGTGTCCACCACCGGGTTCTAGGGTTGCCGCCGCGACAGGCACCGACAGCTTTCAGGCCGCAGCTCCGAGCAGCCGCATCAACGATGGTGGATTTGAACATGGTCCATTCGGACTCCATGTCCCCCTCCTCCTCCGGGACACGTGAGAAGTTCCTTCGGAGGTGCGAGTTGAACATCTTCCGGACAGGTGCCTCCTCCAGACGTTCCCAGTTCACCCGCACTACCCGTTTAGGTTTACCAGGTCTGTCCGGAAGCTTGCCCCGCCATCTGATCCAACTCGCCACCAGGTGGTGATCAGTTGACAGCTCTGCACCTCTCTTCACCCGAGTGTCCAAGACATGTGGCCGCAGATCTGATGAAACGACTACAAAGTCGATCATCGACCTTTGACCTAAGGTACTCCAGTACCAAGTACACTTATGATATGACTTATGCTCGAACATGGTGTTTGTTATGGCTAATCCATGCTTCGCACAGAAGTCCAACAACAAAACACCGCTCGGGTTCAGATCGGGCAGGCCGTTCCTCCCAATCACTCCCCTCCAGGTTTCTCCATCGTCACCCACGTGAGCGTTGAAGTCCCCCAGTAGGACTATAGAGTCCCCAGATGGTGCCCCCTCTAGAACCCCATCCACGGTCTCCAAGAAGGCCGGGTACTCTGACCTGCCATTAGGTGCATAAGCACAAACGACAGTCAGAGCTTTCCCCTCCGCAATCCTCAGCCGCAGAGAGGCGACCCTTTCGTCCACCGGGGCAAACTCCAACACAGCAGCGTTCAGCCGGGGGCTTGTGAGTATCCCCACTCCTGCCCGACGCCTCTCACCCTGGGCGACTCCAGAAAAGGAGAGAGTCCAACCCCTATCAAGGAGTTTGGTTCCAGAGCCAATGCTATGCGTAGAGGTGAGCCCAACTATATCTAGTTGGTATCGCTCTACCTCTCGCACAAGCTCTGGCTCCTTCCCCCCCCAGAGAGGTGACATTCCACGTACCAAAAGCTAGTTTCTGTAGCCAAGGTCCAGTCCGCCAAGGCCTCTGCCTTTGCCTGCCACCCGCGTGGCATCGCACCCGTCCCCTATTTCTCCCCCTGCAGGTGGTGGGCCCACAGGGGGGCGGCCCCACGTGGCTTCTTCGGGCCAAAATAATTGATTGCTGAAATTTTAATTGTAATTTATTGTATTCATATTTAAAATCTGTTATATTTACATGAATTAAATATATTTATAAATATTAAGTTATACATGTATTACATTTCATTTTTAAAATTATGAAAACCTGTAATTCACATGGGAATATTAAAGTAACAAATATTGCTAGAGTTAAGTGATCAAATAGTGTTGGGATAAAAGGGATTGAATTGTGTTGGAGTAAAATGATCAAAGAGTTGAATTTACTTTATTGAAACAAATTTCAATAACTTTGTATCAACACAAAGCATTTGTGTTGATTGAACATAAATAGTTTGTGTTGACTTAACACAATTTTGTAAATTGCTGCCAAAGCAAACGATCTGTGTGCAACCAATGTGCACTATTGAATTGAGTAAATCCAATGTGTTCTTTTTTTCAGTGTGTGTGTGTGTGCGTGTGCGTGTGTGTGTGTGTGACAGCAGAGGAGGTTGTTGGACAGCAAGGACGTGGCATGGTGACAGCTCCATTAGTGGCCATCCAGCGGCCCCATAGGAGACCTCTTACCAATCTGATCTGCTTGGCCCCTGCTTGGCCCCTGGCCCTGTTGTATCTCTGGCCCCTCAGCTCGCTGCCATGCAGACAACACTGTATTGACAAGTGTTATTGATTCAAGGGCAAAGACACACACATACATACACACACTAAAGGATGCTTTAGTGTGTGTGTGTGTGTGTGTGTGTGTGTGGCACATTATGCATGCAGACATACTACCTGTTATGAATATGCACACACATATACATAATAACTATCATGCATAATATCTAGGCTGTATGTGTATACACACACACACACACACACACACAAACATGCGCACATACACACACAGACACTCACACAATGTTCCCAGGAGACTGAACTAGGATGCTAGGAGTTTATTCTCTCTCTCTCTCTATCTCTTGCGCTCTCTCTTGCGCTCTCTCTTTCACACTGACACACCTTGTACATCTGTCAGTATATGACTCTTACAACTGATATTGGAGATGACTAATTTTCCGGAGTCTTTGTTAAAGGAAACTTGCGTGGGCTTCTCTCTGAAGCGTATCCTTGTCGTAGGTGCGAATGCCCTTGTGACTTTTCTTAGAATACTGTGACGCTTTTGATGCATTGCTCTGTGTGAGTCTGATGTATAGAGTGGTAAATGTTATTTAGAAAGGACATCCTTGCCATGTCTACCCTTGCATAGCAATGTCATCACAAGCAATTTAAAATGTATTAACAAGAACATCCGACAGGTATAGCCCAAATTGCACGCACACCCATGAGTCAAAAATGCATGTTACCATGTTGTGGTAGAAATCTCGTGTCTTGTCTTAAACACTATGTCCCAACCTTTCTGAGTAATATGATTGTGTTGTACCCATCTCTAGTGCTAGTATGAGGTGATCCTAACTGTTGCATTACTGTGAGCCCATACTGAAGGCCGACCCCATGAGAGACTCAAGAAACCTTCAATGCCGTACGTATTGTTTAGTCTAGGACCTAGACATCTACATGGTTATTTACAACCTAGACTCTAGGTTGAGGTCAGGGAGAGACAACCACAGCTGCGCTAAGGTACGGAGTTGCTTTTCCTTTTCACTTTCTATGAGTTAAACCATCATCACACCAGAAATGGGCAATAGTCAAGCGAGGAGCAAAATAACACCATCTCAATTTCAACTCAGTAAGACATTGAGCAGCAGAGCCACAAAAGACTGAGCTACGTCATTGTGCCACCAGGCTCCGCTGCTGATACAGTGATCAAAGAAAAAGGTCCTATGTACGTGGTGCCAAATTCTGAAAGACAACATTGAGGGTAAAGGAGACCCGAAATGGGATTACATCTACCTGAAAGAATGTAAAAGTGTGGCAATCTGTCGGAAAACATCACCCGTCTCCAAAAGAAAATAAAAACAAAAGCAATGAAACTAAGCGTCCCCAGCAGCACAGGCCCGGGCCCTACTCTGGGCGTGGGCCACTGCCGGGATGGGAAGGTGACGTGAAAGGTGTAGTACCCTAAGAAACAGGTAGAACCTAAGCAAAAGGTAGAAAAAGTGTATCCTTCCCTGCCTGATGATAGCTGGACAGAAATGTTAGCTATAGCAGCTGCAGTCACACAAATAATGAAAGGGGTGAAGGTTGGGATGGTTGCAGCTGCCCCACGACGAGAGCCCCTCCCCTCTGAAGAAGGAGCTGGTGAAGGAGCAGAGGATGAGCCAGTGGTAGTAGAGTTGAGTGAGAGGAGTCAGACACCCAGACACAGCACAAAGCAAAGCCTAAACGAGACACTAGGCAAGAAAGAAAGAAACAGCTAAAAGCTAATGGCACCTAGCAAGTTCCTAAAATTATGATAGGTGATATGGCCGTCAGGAAACCATGGACACATGATGTGGTTGTTGAGATTTTCATATGGCGAGTCATGGTCTAATGTGAAACATGACTTCACCCCTCCTGCAGGTATAAGGGGTGACTTGGCCCCGGATAACAATGATGTAGACAACCTCAGCAGAGAACAATGGCTAAAAAATGTCTGCAAGCCAGCCATATTGAAATGTGCCCGCAATACCGGTGATTTCAGTCTTGTCACTAGTTGTATCCAGAATAAACCCTACTGAATAGACCCTACTGAATGTCATTCTCCCATACATTTCACAGGCAGTCAAGCTAACCACCACTGGATGGTCCCTGAAACCCTTCCAAGAGATGGTGGTTATCCTACTTGATGTGGATAGACGGGGTCTTTTCAAAACCCCTGAACCGAAACCCTACACTTGCCATGACACAGACTTGGCAAGAACCCTGAGAACGCAGGGATACATCTGTCACCGCTGTGGGTCAAAAGGCCATGGGCTAATACCTGTAGGCGCCCAAACCGTAACAGGCCCCAGAGATATGACAGAGATGACAAGTATGAGAGGAAAAGGGGGGGATAAAGGGGGGATAACCCACATGGTGCGCTCACAGTTGTTTGCACCTGGAATCACTGCCGCAGCAGAGTCACTTGTAAAATCATGCCTCATTTGCACTTTGTAAATACGCAGATATATTTTGTACATATGTACGTATTAATCATCAAAGTATTTCCTAGAAGGAGTCTGCACCCCTGGGGTACTGGTTGTAAGTTACAGTTAACAACAGCTTAGCTGTACAGATGTATGTGATACTGTTGGTATCAAAGGGGGGAACTGTGGTAGAAATTATGTCTCAATTGTGTCTTGTCTTAATCACTATGTCCCAACCTTTCTGAGTAATATGATTGTGTTGTACCCATCTCTAGTGCTAGTATGAGGTGATCCTAAATGTTGCATTACTGTGAGCCCATACTGAAGGCCGACCCCATGAGAGACTCAAGAAACCTTCAATACCGTACATATTGTTGGGAAGGCCGACCCCATGAGAAATTCAAGAAACCCTGTACTTGACTCTGAATCTTTAGCTAACCATTTTTATTCAAAACACGTGTTTCAGCCTCAAAAAGCATTTGCAAACGCACACATTCACCAGTTGGCCAAAAGCGTGACTTGAGAATGCAACAGGACTTAAGCCCTACAGCTTGCTCTGACCTCAGCTCTGTCAAGTGACACTCTGTGATCATAGCAGGAGCAAAAAGTAGAGGTCATAGGTCGGCTAGATCGATAGCCACATTGTCCCTCCTGTCATGAGACCCCTTATGTTATGACGGTTACGACGCATCTGCCCAACGCGTGATTGTTCTGTCTGTGGCAGATCGATCTCCAAAAAATGTGAAGGCTTCAACTGCTGTGTCTACCAGACAGCCATTTGTCAGACCCATTTGTCTTGATTTTTGTGTGGCAACGACAAGACAGACCTAGAGCCTTTGATTTGTTGAGGTCTGGAATCGCCTGAGGGGGGACATTGGTTTGTCCGTGTCTTTATATTGACTATTCCGGCACAGGGGGATGGCCAGTAATGGTGATATTATAGCGAATAAACCCGAAATCCTGTGGTTTACTTGGAGGCAGGATTTTATGTTCTCAACATGTATATGCACTCTGCATTTGCAACTTGATGTCACCCATCAACACAGTCTTCCAAACTTGGTTTCAGGGCTGTTTGCACACTAAATGTCCCGTGGGTTTAATCTCTCATTACATTTGCTCCCCCCCCCCCCCCCCCGTCTCTTCCCACGTCTCTCAGAGGTTACGGGGCTAATTCCTCACGTCTCCTCCTATATCTCCAATCTCCTTTCCCCGGGTGTTAAATTATGGATGAAGTCTACCTGGAGAGGCACCGAGTTACATAAGCCTCCCTCCGTCCTCTCACCTGGATCCCAGCGGCTTCATTATTCTGTGTGAGGATCATTTGGCTGTGAGTAAGCCCTGCCCCACCACATGGGAGCCGACATTAATATTTATCACACAGACCCTTTTTGGAGAGAGGAGATACCAGGAAAGTAGGAAAGAGAGTAAATGGAGAGAGAGAGAGAGAGAGAGATAGCAGAGTGTTTATGTGCTCATATATGTAGATGTGTGTGCACGCTTGTGTGTCGTGTGTGCAGGCAAGTGTGAATTGTCCAGGCCACAGTCAAAAGGTTGCGGCAAGCCGGACAGACCTGACATATAGAGGACAATGCAGCCATCTGTTTCAGGCTGTGGTGAATAACATTTTTTTGGGGAGGAAGCTAATAGTGTGTGTTTTATCCGCGGGCTAACAGCATGTTGGGTTATTTATTCATAATTTGATACACCGTGCCAAGAATGCGCACCCTATTTTCTCTGCAGAGGATGGAGCCTTTTCCTTGGCTTTTCTCCTTGATCTGAGCAATTGGAATAATGGAAATTGGTGTCGCCAGATCAAAAAAAAGGAATTAAAAAAAATCTGTGAGAAAATGGAAATAACAAGTTTGTGCGGAGCCTTTTTCCTGTTATGCTGTGTGGCGTGCATAAATTGGAACGGTATTATAATCCCCCCCGAGGCTTATTTGGACTTTGAAATGATTTTTACCTAGTTGGAAATGACTACATCTGTCTCTTTTATGTATTATCACATAGACATGTTTAGCAATCTGCTCTTTGTTCCAACAAAAGCTCTGCCCTAGTACCTGGTCTGGTCTCATGTAGGGAACAGGGGGTTTATATTGGGGTCTTGGATGACAATCGGTGATAGTCACTTTAGCATCTCTCTCTCCCCTGGTGCTCAGGGACTCATAATCACCTTCATGTTGACTGTTGGTTTGGGCGTTTCTGGCCACCACCACGGCGTCGAATCTTGCTCCAATGTGTCCGAGGCCGTGGTAATCCCATTTGTTCTTTAGGCCCATCCGCTCTCGGAGCGAGCAAATATTCCAATCAGCCTGCCTTTCGGCCTGTTGCGCTCCCTGCGCACTAACAAGATTCAATTACTGTACACAAACAGTGTGATTAAATTGTAATACGTCTCCTGCTGTAGCTGCTCTCAAGCAGTGTGTGTATCGTACATGACTATGTTTCTATGTGCATTCCAGCTTGTGTGTGTGTGTGTGCGTGCGCTTGTGGCAGAGTGACCCCAATCTGAAGATTGAGGTGAGCACTAGCATACCTAAATTCATCTCAGTCAATATAAAGCGGTACGGTTGGAATAAACTGAAAGCATCTTAACCTTTGTGACATGTTGTGACATATAATTATCTTTCGCCCCAGACTCTATTTTCCCATCATTTTTCCATCATACCGATCAATTCTGACCACAATCCAATCAATTGCTTCAATACTTCACTGTACTCACAATGATGTAGGAGAAAAAAAAATCACTCTGGTATCTATTAACTAAGCCCCTGTTGTCTCCCATTCATCAGTAAGTGGCAGTCATTGGCACTATCCCCAACAGGTGTGGAGGTATCATGAAAAAGTGTGTGTGTGTGTGTGTGTGTGTGTATGTAGCTTCAGACACTGGGGAGAACTAGCTAACTAGGTAGGTGTAGTATGATCACACACACTCGGGCCCCCTGGAACATATTTTGTTGAACACACCTCCCAGCGTTCATCCCGGCCTCACAGCTGCCGAGGCGTATGGCCAACCAAGCAGCAGCCATCTTTTCTCAAGAGTGATATGTCCCCCACACCACCCAGCCCCCCGCCCAGCTGTTTGCCAGCTCTACTCAACCCGACCGACAACAAACCCACACCGAACAGGCAATTTAGTAGCGACCCCTGTTACGCACAACTCCAAAGAGCTGTGCTGGAAAGTAATTTGACCACTTTTCCCGAAAATTCAAGTCTAAAATATATATATATATTTTTTTTAAACGCTGACACTCCAGAGCCGGTTTTCTGCAGATTGATGCATGACTCACAGTTTTGCCAGGCGATTATCTTGATAATTAGTTGGCTGTCCACCTGTCAGATGTCTTCCAGTTTTGGCAAAGAAAATAATCTCGTTCTGGAGAATTTCATTAGCGTCCACCTTGTAGCCTTTCGTTTGGTTGTGAGTGACACTGCGAGATGTAATTAGGTCTATTCCCAACAGTGTTTTGCAACTTGTTGTGCTAAAGAGACACATATGATAATGATTAAGACTCATAGGTAATATATCACTGCTGTTGGCTGCAAATTTTTGTTAATTAAGAAAAACGGCCTTATTTTTAGGTTGACGGCGATGCAGTTTTGAAAATAGACAATGGATTTTTTTAAAGAGTTTCATCAGCCCCCTTAAGTCCTACAGTTCTCTCAACCCCTGGAACATTTGAAAATCACCAAAACATTTTTTTATGGTATAAGTGCTGCAATAGTGTTCTATAAAAGCGCCATAATACCTCGAAACAGCAACCCGGTACGTATCGGTGACGAACGGTGAAGTCAACACAAAGCTGACAGACTGAGGTTAGGCCTTAAGTAAAGGCTTGTGCAAAGAACGTACTCGTAAAGAATGATACAGTCGCAGATCAATATAATATATGCTGCCTGTTGAGTAAAATCCCTCAAGCAAAACAGGAAGTGTAACGGCTTTGCCAGTTTAAAACAAACACAAATGTTGGGTGAGAATGGCTCTCCGTCGGCCGCACCGGTCCAAATAAGGTCCTTTGTGGATATCCGCTAGGTTCGTGCCAGTCTATGTCTAGCTAGCCCCTGGGAAATTCTGTGCCCTCCAGCCGACTGGCCCGTAGGCCGATAACTCTGAGAGCGTTTGGAGTCTCATAAAGAGAGAGTAGGTTGAATCCAGAGGGGTTAGGGAAGCGCTCTCTCCACATTAGGGCTATAATCCTCCAGCTCATCCCCGTACCCACTCTGTCAATGCTTGGAAGAAGCCTGGGGACGGTCAAGCTTGCAAGTTTTCCCTTGGTTACCCTCTAAGACCTATCAAACGCGGGGGGTGTTTGTGTGGTACTGTGAAGCTCAGAAACATGAAAATGTAGAGAGGGGGGAAATAAAATGACAAAGTGTAAAATAAACTGTTGTTTGTGATCGGCTGGGCCTCCGGTGAACCCGGGCAGAGCTTAAAATGAAGAGTGATTCCTCCGCAGGGGGTTCGCACAATCCTCTGAAATGAAATTAAACCACACACACACACACACACACACACACATACAGTACATAGGGGGACACACACATACGTGCACTCAAATGCACGCACACAAACGCACATGTACACACACTCAGCCTTAGTTCACTCATATTGATAGGCTTGGTGGTAATCAAGACTTTTACACAGTGGCTCTCGTGGCTCTGTGTGTATAGCATCATGTTCTCACACATGTACATGCACGTCCTTGACTTGCATTTGATTATTTCTTTTTCTGGCTGATATCTTAAAGATTTCTTGGTGATTCACTGTACCTGGTAAATTACTCAGTGGTCTGCTTGAGGAAATGAACAGAGAATTATTGTCATTGTACCGCGGCAACATGCGGTGCAAATGCACAGACATCGACTAGCGCTTATTTGGAAGCTATCGAACAGATATACAATTTACTTTTTTTTTTATAAATAAAAATACAAAAATTCCCCCTTTTTCTCCCCAATTTGGTATGGCCAATTCCCCCCCAATTCGCTGATCCACCCCAACCGACCAGAGGAGGCGCTAGTGCAGCGACCAGGACACATACCCTTTCCCGGCTTCCCACCCGCAGAGACACGGCCAATTGTGTCTGTAGGGGACGCCCGACCAAGCCGGAGGTAAGAACCTGCAACCTCAGCGACCACTACACTACCCGGGCGCCCCATGGATATACCATTTTTAAAGGCATTGCGCTATACCCAGGAAGGAAAAAACGCGGCAGTTAGAAGATGTAAACACTCAAATATCCGAGCGGACAAGATGTAAATCTCTTTTGCCTTTGATCCTTTCTTTCTCTTAAGGTTGTTTTCATTTCCAACGACTGACCACGGAAAACTTTATTGTTGTTCATTTGCATGCAGATGAGAGGTAAATGTATTCGTCTCCTAGGGAGGAGCAGGCCTGATCTCTATTCATATCTCACTTTAGCATATTTCCCAATGATCTCTCTCGTGGAGCGTCTTGCACTCTCTGTCTCTCTCCTCTATTTGTTTTATCACTCAGCGCTGACAGTGAATATATACGTCTTTTTTTTTTGTTTAAAAATAAAGTTTGATAACCTAGGGGGGCATGGAGTTTCTTTGAAGAAATACGTCTTAATTAAAAAAGTTTTTAACCTGAGTGTCAGTTGAATATGGGGCGGGTGTCACGGCGACTCAGCCTCTACCCTCACTTTCCCCTGAATTCTAGTCTTGCCTGTTATTGTCTTTCTCTCTCTCCCTCTCTACCCTGCAGGTTGGTGGGCGTGTCCCTGAGGGCTCCCCGGTCTACACAGTTGATTCCAATCCCACATCTTCCCCCCCTGTGTATATCAGCTCTGCCCTCATACTCGCTGCTTGCTTGTCTCGTATGTCTGCCCTTGTGTGCCTATTGCTAGCTTTCCCCAGTATAGTAAGTTCCTTGTCTGTATTTATCTGTTGATGCATCAGTCCTGAGTAAAGCCTCGCTCTTTCCTGAGAACCTTTACCTCCGTCCTGTGTCTGCTTCTGGGTACCGCCTGTACTCGATCACGACAGCGGCTGTCAAAATACAGTGTAACATTAAACCCGACATAGGTGCATTGATTGAGAACGCCTGATTTACTGACTCACCTTTTCCCTTCTGTTCTCATTTCAGATATTGGATGGACGCGAGCCAGTTCTACTTGATGGACCTGTTGACACTTCTGAGCCGTTTGAGTGTAACCCCGCCCCCCTATTTCCAACATGAGGTATAGTCTCATCATACATTCATCTCGGGTTTTCCATCTCCATAATGTTACCTTTTAATAAATGTATGCATTCAGGTGACTCTACAAAACCGATAGCGCTCCCCACAGCTGGGAATTTTTTTTTTTTTCCATATCTGAGGCTTTGGCTTCACATCAAAGGCTGTTCCACTGTGCGTGACAATGGGAGCTCCGCCATAGTGACTGTATCTGATTCCGATACATTATTCAAGACCCGCTCCTATACATATTCACCAAACCGAAGTCAGTTGAGCTGCAAGCCTGTACAGTTGCAGAAATGTTCCCCCCACTCCCACCAAATGAAAGAAATAGACATTTAGAGACCAGCCGCTGAGGACAGTCAAATAGTGATAGAATTGGATGAAAATCTTTTGAGCGAAATACTATTCACATAAAGTTGTTTTTTGTATTTTCCTTAAACTATTGGTGCTGAAATCTTTTCCTTTTTCAAAGCTTTTGAAGTACTTCAGTTCTGGCATTTGTAAAGCTATTCATATTGGTACTGTCAGGAATAGTTTTTTCGTAATTTGTCCTTTTTAAAGGCATTTATCTACTGTACTGCCCATCGATCTGCAGAGGGACCCTCAATGCTGTGTACAATACAAATTGATAAAATTAATGGGTATGATATTTTCCAGAGGTGAATGAAGCATCAGTTATGATCTTCTCTTTCATTACTGGTGAGATTGCGATTTTTCTTTTTTCTTTTTTCATTATTATTATTATTATTATTATTATTATTATATATTTTTTTTAAATATATTTTGTACTAAGCATTTGTATATTTTTCTTGTAGAGCATATCATATATATTTTTTATTCTTTAACTTTTATTACTTAGTTGTGTTATTCTATGTTGTTCTATGTTTCTTGGCTGCTGTAACTAAGAAATTTCCCCTCGGGGATTAATAAAGTACCTACCTACCTTCAAAAAACAGCCACAATAAGTCTCAACCTTAAAACACTCACAGACTTACAGTTTGTTCCCGTTTTTGCACCCTCCGTGCTCACACTTCAAGTCTTTGTGTATATGTGCTCCCCTTCCCAGAGTGAATCAATATACTTAGAGCCAAATGTCAACATTGGAGAACGAGTGAGAGCGGTGGGCAGAGGAGGAAAAAAAAAAATACAGAGCGGGTGTGTTGATTCGTTATATAAGGTGGTTTGTGACATTTTACAGTGTATCTCTCTGGTCAAAAGTGTAAGTCTCTTAAAAGGGCACTCCGATTCCTCTGCCAACGCAACAAGGAAAGGTTTGTCTTTTTTTTTTTTTTTTCCGTTTGTTTCATCGTTGTACATTCACTTGAAAGGTCGCTTGTCCGACGGATAGCTCTCTGATTTTGACACGGTTATTCGGGCTGAGGCTTATTGATCAGTTGGTGTTCAGCAGACTTCATTAGCGCGGTACTTACTAGTGGCGGCGTGCTTTGTTTGATCCGTCATTAGCAGCTAATCATTAACTTGTTTGAACAGTTCCCTTTTTATCTTTTGGGCAGAGTTATCCAGGGAGGCATTCGATAAGTTGAGCCTGACAAGGGCAAAGAACATTTTACTTTTTTTTTTTTTTGGTGATCAAAGCTTGTTATATTCCATGCGCGTGCGTCTACTGAAGACACATGCTCACGATGGATAAATCTTTAGAAGGCTGAGATAAAACGTAATAAGTCGATGAAAAAGCTGTTCGTGTTGAGAATCAAACGTTATTTGGAGAGGGGAAGGAAAGGAGATCAAACGTATGCCGCGCCAAACTCGTCATCTGAAGATCCGATCCTTCTCCTGCGCCGTCAGCTTTTTGTAAATGGTCTTTCTAAGCCAGGGAATAGACATGTATCGTTATACTCTCTGAGCATACAGCCTATCACGGCTCAGGTCTGAAAATGACAGCATCTCGAATGCCGCGTTCCATCCAATGCCTTCGAGTGCCTTCTTTCAACGATTTTTTTTACAGCTCCCATACTCTTTCACCCTTACCTTCACTCCCCATCCCCATCCTGCCTGGGCCTTTTTGTAAAAGGACGGGGCGGATGGGGGGTCTAAGTGAGCAACAGCTGCAGCCGGAGACGCTGTGATTGATAAGTCCCTCCTTGCCGGCGACAGGGGACTCCTCAGTTCCAATCGCAATACAAATTGGCTGAAATGCCGGGGTGTTTTATGCACAGCCACCGTTAGTAGGCTGCTTTTCTGGTCTGATCAAAACCAAGAAGTCAGCGGGGGGGTTAAGAATGAACGGAAACATAAAAGTCCTGCACCCGTGGCGTCAGTGGTTTTTCAGTTGCCCAATTATAAATATTGTATCCGGAATCTCCCGTGAAGAATAAGACGCTACGCTGACTCTTACTGCATGGTCGAATTGGGGTGAAATTCACACGCTTATAGCAACACATGGGAGTATGGATACGGGTGGAAGGACAATACTGTGCAATCATAGTGCAATATATTTGTTGGAGCATGCGAGGCCCCATCATCACACAAAAAAACACACCTTCCATGTTGACTGAGTCTGTCCCAGAACAATTGCCATCCGTCCATAACAAAAGGCCCCCTGCTTCGCCACACAAAGATAGGCTTTATGGGAAATTTAATAAGCTCCTATCCATGTATTGCCACTGTACCTTATTGCTGCCAATAGAAAAATAACCATTCGCCCTCTGACATCCTCAGAATTATGATCCCTCGCTATTTATGAGCCCATCCCTATTCTTTAGCACCCCCCCCCCCACCCACATCATGACTTATCCCTTCTTTGTTTCCGCCTCTCTTTCTTCCGCTATCTAGTCCCTGTCAGGGCCAAACCTCGGCATTAGCCGTTCAGCGAGTTAAGCCGAGGGCCACAAAGCGGGGAGCCTCTGATCTGTTTCTGCTTTAGAAAAGAGGTTAATAATGTCTTTGAGAATAGTCGCTGGCAACAGGACCCCCCCTTCTCAACTGATTGGCACTGTGGAGGGGAGGAGGAGGGTGGGAGGGGGTTTGAAGCGGGCAGAAGCACAGGCGAGAGAGCGCCATTTGCACGACTGGTTTGAGGCCAAGAGCCGATATTTAATTACCGGCCTGCCAAGATGGTGGGATCAGTTTGCGTGTTGTTCCTTTTCTGATCATTGCCATCTCACGAGACTGCTGCCTTGCAGCAAGGGCCAAGGACTCTGGCAACCGAATGGAGGCCTCAGCAGGCGCTGGTTAGTGGGTGTGCACGTGTGTGTGTGTGTGCTGCTTTGGTAGCAGTTATATAATTTATGAATCATACCAAGCACTATTCCATTATTGCAACATCCTCTTTATTTTTGTTATTAATTTGTCTGTCACTATCCATTTTGTCCCCCAGTCTTGCGTAGTAAAAACGAATGAAAAGAGTCTCCAGTAGTTTGGATCCTATTTCACAAGCTCTATTCATATGTGCCAGTTTGTTTATATTTAGAGATGCAAGAGTGCAACTGCATTTGTGTGTGTGTGTGTGTGTGTGTGTGTGTGTGTGTGTGTGTGTGTCTAGACGTGTGTATCATTGTCAATTCATCAAATCAAGCCTCATTGTTTATATGTGACGGCAGCAGGTTTGAGTTGTTGCCCTCAGGGAAGAGTCTCTCTGGATGCGCACACACACACACACACACACACACACTCTGTCTCAGCTCCTTTGCTTGTGCAATGACGCACAGAGCAAAATGCCCAGAATAGAACAGTTCGGCTGCATTCTCCCACAGCCCCTCCAGGATTAATGGACTCAATTGGGCGAAAACAATCATGTTATGTATTTCACTTTAGTTCGATGTTAGCTAGCTTTTGTTTTTGTAATGATGGCACAAGTGGTAGGCACAGAAATAAACCATAACCACACACGAAATGAATCTGATAAAGGGTTGAAAAACATCATTATTACAGATATAGCACAACATACAGTATGTGAAGTCATTTAGTTGTAATTGTTACTTTTTTCATGAAGGAATGAATCTTAAACTTAACTACAAGGTCATTCCTGACCAAAATACAGTAAAGTTATAGCCTTAAAAGCCCCATGAATGCATGGGTTTGAGTCTCATTCAGTGCTTATTCCTCTAAATCCCAAGTTGGGGCTGCAACAGAGAAGAGCGTCCCGTCCCCTGTAACTGAGAGGCCATAATTTTGCCCTATTTGCCCCATTTGTCGGGGTAAGGACAGGGGAAATCTTCTCCATGCTCAGGAAGTGCCGAATCTAAAACGCAACAGCGAAATCCCAAAGTTTCTTCTAAACAGCAGCAAGGAAAGCACTCTGTCTATAAAGCAAAGGTTTTTATGTTCACCAACTCTAGCCCTATCAGCCACTAAGAAGAAGAAATTTCAAAACTTTCAAAAAATTCAATTATCTCCTACTGCCACTTGCCTAGTGCAGCTTTAATTTACTTGTTTTGGGGTTTTTTTTATTTGATGTTTTTGTATACTCTGGTTACTGTGTGTCACTATATAATGGAAAAGACAGGATGTGATACTGTGACTCACCACCTCTGTCTGCCACAGCATCCTCTCTACCCATCTGCGTCTTTATCAACGGCGGCCTCTCTATAAAAGCTCTGATGAGTGTTTTTCTCCTCCTCTCCTCCTCGGGGACCTCCACTTTGTCACCCGATCTCACTTTAGGTGCCACGACGAGCCATCAGCAAGCCTCGGGAATGCGCAATTGATTTTTAGGCAGGCAGCTAATAAACTTCAGAGGCGCAGTAGGTCAGGGCCCCTAGTCATGTACCCAAATTACTTCTACAAGTAAGGACATGGTGGATGGAGGAGAGCGGGGAAGAGTTGGAGGTGGAGGGATGGGGTGCGTTGTAGGTGGGTGAGAGGGAGGTAAGTTGGCACCAATGTCCCGAGTCTCATTATATCAAGGGGCGGGTTGGGGCATTTTGTTTTTTTCCTTGTCTTTTAGAGTGACGCCGCTGACTCCCCAAAGTCAAACTGAGAAATTAAATTAAATTCGCTTTAATTCCGCAATTAAATGGAAATGTAAGCAGAGCTCGGCGTAATTTGACGGAAGAGTGAAAGTTCAGTCGGGGAAACCCAAAGCATGACGTTCAGGACTCACAGGTCCTTACCAGGGGAAATGCAGATGGGGGTTTGAGATGAAAATTCAAAGTGACAAGGGGATTTGTTTTGTACCCCTGTTGCTTTAAAGTCTTACGCAAACTGGAGCGCGTGGAATACCTCTTCAGCAGACTGAAGTTATATATTTGAGTTTTGCTTGTACTGGTGTACTGCCATCGTTTAGTAAGATCAAAACACATTGGTGTGCGCTAGGGCTGAAACGATTCCTCGAGAAACTCAATTACTAAAAATGCGAATGCAAATTCTTTGCATCGAAGCTTCGTTTAATCCATATAACTATATACAGCGCACTGTGTTTCGCACGGATGATTATTACTGTCGCACAACGCGCTTACAGTGTCCAAAGTTTGGGATCATTTCAAGCTGAAACAAAACGAAAACTCTGTACAGTGTGTCTATTGTAAAATCGAACTAGCCTACCACAATAGCACGACGTCAATGCTTCAGCATCTCAGCAGAAAGCATCCAGTCTACGTATCCAGTCCACGGAGCGGACCCGACACAAGGTAACGTTAACGTTAGCATTTAACGTATATCAATATGATTGCTAGTTGAGATGAAGGCTAGTAAAGAATGTACGTTAATTATGGCTATATGTAATGGCTAGTTAAGAACGTAAATCAATATGGTGGCTAGTTAGGATGTCCCTAAGTTAGCTAAGTTTTGCTCAAGAAAATAACCACAGAAAATAAAATGCTGCAGTCAATTTGTGAAAGCCTGAGGTTCATTCATGTTATTATTATGATAGTCACACACACACACACACAGCTACTCCCCTCACAGTGATGCATAAAATGCCCCAGAAAGCAAAGTATCAGGTGGTGTAAGTAGCAATTGGAGCCTAAAATGCACCAATTCAATACAGCAGGTATATTCAGTTTAGATTGATTGCAGTGAGTAGGGTCAGCAGGTGTAGGGTAACCCTTCAACATAGTAAATAAATGTACATTAGCCAGTCTTATGAACTTACAGTATGATATTTAGACCTAGTAATAAATATCAATAATTATTATTTCACCTCTTTTTCAGTAAATCACAGCGTCGTATGGACAGCTTCGTGCGGACAGCTTCACCATGTTCAATTGAGCGAGTAGCTGAGTTCACAGACAGCATTTTGAACATGATTGTCACAGACATGTTGATATGCTCACTTTTCTTCATTGCAACCACACACTCCTTTAAAGGCTTACGCACACACACACACCAGTATGTAGAGACATTTAAGGTGTATTCTCATGAATAACTTTCATTACATGTTGGCTTTGTAAAAGCACTCAGAAGAAAAACGTGTGATGAAATTGTATGCGTGGACTCTTGTTCAAACCTTCCTGTCTACTCGTTTTTGCCTCCTACAAATAAAGTAATAACTTGAAATTGTTTTATTATTTTTTATTTATTTGTTTTTGCATTTCAGAAAATGTTTTCTTTAAAACTCAGAATGTAATATGGCACTTAAATGCACTAAATGGGTTTAGTTTTGACAAATAATATTGTATGCAATTTAAGCAATAAGAATGTTGATTTTTCTAAAAGGGAAACCAATTAGTTGTTCATTTTAAGAGACCTGTCTTATTTTCTCTTTTGTATATTTACTATTGCTCTTTAATAAAGCAAAAGTATTTCTTATCCGATTACTCGATTAATCAATGGAATAATCGGTAGAATACTCGATTACTAAAATAATAAATAGCTGCAGCCCTAGTGTGCGGCATCGTGCAAAATGTTTTACTCAAAACGCATGAAAGCAAATGTCACAGAAAATGGGTGAAATGTCCCACACATTCTGTTTTGGGCTGCATCATTAGACGGTAAACTTTCTAACATCACTGGAGTTGGAACTCGCGAAAAGGTTGTTAGTTGTGTCTCTAGTCTGTTCATTATACCAGTACATCATGTACATGATTCTGTGTGGCTATGGATGTCTCTGTTCTTTGCAAACTGTTTTGCCGGCATGCACTGCAATGTTTGTCCCTTCGCCGTCTTGGCCTGTCTGTTACTTCTTCCTTGCATATAAGCAGTGAGCGGGCAGCTCTGACGGGGCTGGATGGGGCTGGCATCTGGCCCGTGTGCTTTAGTTAAAGGGCAGTGTGTGCATAATGCTGGCGCTGAGGAGTATCAGGGTCCATAATCTCTTCTGGAGCGGTGTCATCATGGCGGGGTCAGAGTCCCCTCTCGCCGGCACGGAAAAGGGAGAGGGAGAAGGGAGTGGAGCTGACAGGTCTGGACACCGTAGGCCATTGCTCCGCCGAGCTGCTGGCCGGGCTAGGCACAAGGACAAAAGGCATTCTACAACCACGCATTTATTTATTTTTTGTCTGGCTTAGTTTTTAGTGTTTTGCCTAGTAGCATGAGCAATCGAAATTACATTAATTTTAGTGTTGTGTACAGTAGGCATACAATTGGTTTGGGTGCAGTTAGCATATTAGCTTTGTGTGCATTTGAGTAGATTTTCCCAGGGGGCAGGGCAAGCTACAGCATGAGTGAGGGAGTCTCTCATATCAAATGAAATGGAAAAGGCAAAAACCCCCAGACCTTTTTAGGACAACATGGAAGAAACCCTGGGAGGGGCTACTCAGAGAGGGATCCCCCTACCCGGACGGTCAGGGGTGCCGAGTTCCCCCTTAAAATGTCCCCCAATATATTGATATAAAAAAATATTTAAATTAAAAAAAATTGCTATGCTACGACAGGCAACCACGCACCGCCGTCCGAAATAATCATTAGCAAATGTAATTGTGACTGGGGCACCTATACCCCAGACTACAAGGACCCGACTACGCCACTCTGGGAATTTCACCCAGAGAATGCCCAATAAATCCACAAGTTCTTTAATAAAGAGGGAGCAGAGACGTGAGTTTCCAGTTCCAAACAGATATGTTTTATTAAAAGTCACCTGGATAATTTGGATGTAGTAAATGAGGCTAAAGATAAAAGCAGCGTTTCTTTATTACAAAATATACATATTCTAAAATATTACATGTGGGCACGTTACCAGTACAGGGGGGAGGGTGCCAGGAAAGACCCACAGGGGGAAGGGAGTGAGGGGAAGAGGGTCAAAGTGCTTCACCACCACTAATATGGAACACACGCACAGTTGTTTGCAGTCACTGCAAAACAGAAAGCACACGGGTTAGAATATACTATAAAATAGCATACAACAAAAGCAGTCGCTCACACTCACTACTAGATATAAGAAAGGCACAGCAAAGATAGCATGCAATAGGAACCCAAGGGAAAACCCCTCACCCGTAACCCACCACCTGCAAGTCTATGCTACCCCAACCGTCTGTTCCTGGCAAGAAACCCAGCAATACCAAACCCTTTTTTATTTACAAGCACACACGAGTTGGTTTACCAGAAAAATAATAAAGTCCTCCGTCACAACAGACAACCATATAAAAGCCAGCACTTAAATCAAATAAACAGAAGGAAAACAATAACCCAGAAGAAGAAGTCAGGTAAATCAGTTTAATAGAAAATAAATCAAATAACCAACTAATAACGGTAACCAAAAATAGGGAAACTATGTCAGATAACTATAGGACAAAAACAGCAGTCGCAACAGAGCTCCTCCAGCTAGCTCCGGTCCCACTGCAAACACCTGCAAGGATGCCAGGGGAACACTTAGACATGTACACAGAAAACATCTACAATAAAAACCAGTAACGCGCATACCTTCTCTTCCTACTCTCCCTCCGAAACCAGCACCGGGGTCAAGCCAGAGCGAGGTGAGCCTGCCACTAGCTGCACATGGCTGCCTTTAAATGGGCCCAGCCTAGGTAGGAAGCAACACATCACCTGTTTGCAATCGGGGTGATTAGGAGGCGTGGCAAAACCTACAAGCGACAGCTCTACCTGTTACATAATCATAACTAAACTTAACAAATTGGCATTATTATTACTACCGGTTCTAGTGTTACGGTGTTGTGCGTGTGGTTTGTCCAAGTGGTGTTGCTGTACCCCCGCAGATTTGGTCCCCCCAATGTTGACTCCATGGCTACGGCCTTGGTATACAGAATAGACACAAGCCCTGAACACACTGACGGGCACTTTTCAAAGTATCAAAAAAAAAGCATGAGCGAATCTATTGTCGGTTTTAAATCATTGCACTGCTTAGGGTAGCACTGAATACCGTTACATAGCTTACTCTAGCACTTAGCTCAGCGCGAGCAAGAAAAGAGCTCCGGAAATAGAACTGCAACAACTGCAGATGTTCCAACAATGTCGAGAAACCGATCCCCCCCGCCCCCCCGGTTGCCATATTTGTGTTTTCTCTACTTCAGATGATTACCCCAATAAGCTGATGGTGCACTCCACGAGGCAGGGGGTGGGGGAAATGTACACAGAAGCAAGCTTTAACAGATGCTGCCTGCTCGCATACTCCAAAAAACTCCCCCTTTTTTTTTTGCAAGTCGACAGTTTGAGCCGTTGCAAGAGCTGCTTGTTTTTATTCTCACTCTCACTCGTCTCTCCCCTTATGCGAGAGCTTGCTTCTTAAAATATTCATCCTGTTTTTGTTTTTTTCTCCCCTCTTTTACTTCTCAACTAACTTTTTGTCAGGAGAAGAGTTTTTTTTCTTTTCCTCTTTCTCTTCTGCGTGGACTGTTTTGTTTGCCCCTCCAGACTGTAGCTTTCTGTTGTTTCTTATCTGGGTCAGTTTGTGAGTGGAGTTTCTCCTCAGCTTTTCCTTTTTTTCCCCCAAAACAAAGGGGGGATACATCTATTCTTAGCGCGCTACACCAGTAACAGGGGTTGTCCTCCTTTCATTGCGCTAGGTGACATGAATATTGCAAACAAGAGGACTCACTATATGGGGGGATGAATTAGTGCTATTTTTCCACATGAAAAGGGCCTGTCAGTCTCTGTTACGCATGTGCAACCTGATTTTTTTTCTCGCGCTCTTTCTCTCTCTTGGCTCTCCCCTTTTCTTCAACCTCAGCATTACAAAATGAACGATGAATGTTTTATAATATTATTTCCCTGTTCCCATACTTGCCAGGAGGTATACGCAGAAGGCATTTTTCGACGGTGCCTTTTGTGACATTCCCCTAGGGCTCTGCGGAGGATTGAAGCATAGCAGAGAAGATTAACGCTTGCGTGTTTTGTATTATTCCACTAACCCCCTGGAAGGTGAATGCAGAAGGTCACCATTGTATACTGTATAATGTACAAATACGCCTGCCACTGTCAAGGATTAAGCCATGTCCAATGGAATTATAATGGCAGCC